>LR990859.1:1714709-2914709 GCA_905163395.2 Endotricha flammealis | reverse complement strand
CATTTCACAAAGAAAACAAGAGTGCTTAATAAAAGTTTTTTTACCTCACGTTCGAATACGAGCGCGCTAGAAGAAAGATAAAGCACCGCCTAGTAGTCACTTTGAAGGTGGTGCGTAGAGCTCGTATTCGAACGTGAGGTAAAAAACCCGTACAGTCAATGAAAGAGGTGAGCAAGGCAGTAAATATGATTCAAGTTTTATAAGTACCTATTGTGTGATGGGATTTAATACTCGAATTTATTTTTAGCAATAGTATATAGTATTGGTGTCTATAAATCCATCCGCCTCCGCTGGCTCAGTCATTTTGAAAGAGTGGAGGAGGGTCGGAGCGTCAAGGCAGCTTATGTGGGGAGGGTGTCCGATTGGCCACCCCAGGTATCGCTCGAGCGATGCAGTGTGGCTGATCTGCAGACTAGCGGGACTTCGTGCAGAACAGAAAACTCTGGCGCTCTCTAGTTTCAGAGGCCAAGATCCACTTCGGGTCACTGAACCAACGGAGTAAAGTAAAGAGAACTTAAGTATAATATTATTAATGTCTGAATGAATATGCTTTATATAACAATACAGTAGGTATACACAGAAAACTTACAGACTAGTGTTTTTGCAACAAGGCGGCCTTATTGCTCACAGCAATCTTTTCAAGGCAACCTTACGGTAAAAATAGATCACGCTATGGAACTATTTATTACTATGTTTTATTACGCAGTATCATGACAATGATTACATTCTTCTTCTTCCTCTTGGTCGTAACGCTCTTGACAGAACGGTCGTGATCGTCATTATGACGATTTTCTTGGGATAATGATTACATTATTGGCATAAAAATCTTTGTTCTTAGTTCTCTACCATTATCACATATTGCATCGGTTGACTGTACATTCTCTGACTGTATACAAGAAATAAATAAATATATAGGGACAATTCATACAGATTGAGCTAGCCCCAAAGTAAGTTCGAAACTTGTGTTATGGGATACTAACTTAACGATATTATATTTTATAACAAATACATAAACATCCAAGACCCGAGGCCAATCAGAAAAATTGCATTTTTCATCATGACCCGACCGGGGATCGAACCCGGGACCTCCTGGGTGGCGGTCTGGCGTGGTAACCATTACGCCACGGAGGTCGTTTTATTTATATTTTTTAAAGTGAAAACTTCTTTAGCGGCGCTTGGCACTTTTTTTAGATGGGTAAAAAATGTTAAACTCGCGTCATCGAAAAAGCGTCCGTAGCCTGATCGAAAAAGCGTAAGGTTCCCTAACCATTCCAAAATATTCAAGATGCACAACATTGATGTTTCAGTTTTCACTTCTGCCGGCACTCCCGGAGTGCAACCCGTCCTTTTTTTCTATCAGTATTAGTCTTTTTAATTTCGCCTACCTTATAGCAGGCAACACATTGGTAGAGACCCTGGTGTTGCTGATGTTCATATATGACGATAAAACCCTTCCAAGAGTTGGTCCGCTTGCTTGTTTGTCTAGTGGAGGTTAACTAACAGGTGACCTGATGGTAAGCAACCATCGCTATCCACATGTTGATATCATATACAATTTGTTATTTAATTATTTTAATATTAATTTAGCCACCCATAAATTATAAACTGAATGACAAGGGAAGATGTAGAAGGTCAATAGGGCATCCATCATTTATATTTATTTCCGTCATTATATTTATATGTAATCAGGATAAAGTAATAATAGTATTATCAAAATATCCAATACTAATTATTTGGCGCAATTTCACCTACATTTTATAGTAAAATTTATTAATGTTTGTTTGTACAAACGTGTCAATGTCAGATTGGAACTGTCTACGGTTTCGTTTTGACATTTGGAAGCCTAAACATTGTACATCAGCTAAAATATTTATTAAATAAAAGACATCTATCGGGAAATTGGATATATTATTATCAGTTCTCCAAAACACTAAACGTATAGTGTTTCGATTAAGTAATAAAAGCAAAAAGTCGTCCGAATACTAATTAATAATAAATGTAGGCGACACGAATAATTGTATTTTATTTATATTTAATAATTTGTATTAATTTTAGTTATTTTTAACGTAGTTTGCTAGTTTGCCAGCTTCATGTAAAAAACAATACGGGCGGCCGCACTGTAGAAGGGATCTCACAGCTGATTGGTTATTTTTTAGTTCCTGCGGCGTCCGTCGAGGCAACTAGCGCCGTTTGTCTATACCAAAAAGTTAACGTGTGCGCAGCGATCGTAATGGTCAAGTCATTTTCATTGTTAAAACTATAATTTTCCAAAAGTGCTATTAAACGTTATTTAAAGCTCCTCATACTCGTTTTCCATTCTGCGGAAGCTCTCTATCAGTAACAAAAGTGGTCTTCGAGCCAGATCTACAAGTTATGTACCACACACCACCGAGAACAATGGTACACACGAGAAGCTCCGTCAGAAAGGAACGAGAGCAGAATGAGAAAGAGGAGCACCAAGGTCAGTCTTCAAATCTCCAATCTAAGCTGGATACAGAACCAAAAGTGCAGAAAAGCGACGAAAGCGCGAAATTAAGTCGTACTATTTTTAATGCGGGTAGCACCATAAAGTCGGAACCGCCGTTAAGAACGGTTTCTTTGTTACCAACGGCATCTAAACCGCTATCTGTAAGGACAATGTCAAGAAATCGTCTAAGTCCTCATCTGTAGCAGCGCGAAAAGCGAAATTGGAATTAGAAGCCGCACAGGCGAAGGCAAAAATACAGATGGAATTAATAGATAGAAAGCTCGCCGCGGACTTAGCTAAAATGGAAGACGAAAGTAGCACTCCATCGGAAAATGATACACACAGTGAAGTAGAAAAGTGGTTAGAGCCAGCAGGAGCTGAAGGCACCGCCCGCCCCCGATCATGGTCTTTCTTCGGGCGCGCAGTGTATACCGCCGTCAAAGAATGTCGGCACTGATGAAGGAACAGTTCATTTACTAGCTAGCGCTCTGAAGGACTTGGCATCCGCCAGCGCAAACAACGGACCCAACTCCAGTCTGCTGAGCCGCATCTGCGCTCCGCGCGACTTACCCTCGTTCGGCGGGGACCCGATGGAATGGCTGGAGTTCAAGCAGGCGTACGAAGAATCTTCACAAGTGTGCAAGTTCAGTGAGAAGGAAAACCTATGGCGTCTACGAAAAAGCCTTCGTGGAGCAGCACGAGATGCTGTATCAGCATTACTCATCAGCGGCACTACACCAGAGATGGTTATGTCTACCCTGGAACTGCAGTTTGGCAACCCGGACCTAATATTATCCAGAATCATGGTAGATATCCAGAAGTTACCACCAGTGTCGAATGAGTACCATAAGGATATTGTGACGTTTGCAGTAAAAGTGCGTAATTACGTAACCGCAGTCAGTGTGATCGGTCGAGATGAGTACTTGGTGGCCACAAATGTGATTACAAGTGTGTTAACAAAGTTACCTACAGTCCTGCTATCGAAATGGGCCGACTACAGTTACCCTCTCATCACACAAGGTAAGAGACCGACACTACACACACTAGCAGAATTCTTGCATGCTGAAGCTGTAAAAATTAATTCTATGGCCCTGATAAGTACGCACAATTTTTACAATTCAAATAAAAGAAAATATCAGGAACCTGCATCTACACGCTCACACTCTGTATTAGTGAATAACGATGTAAACATTAATAATAAATGCCAATATTGTCGCCAATCGATTCACAAATTAACTGAGTGCAAGAAATTTAAGAAATCGCTGCGCAAAGATAGATGGGCGTACGTGAAACGACACAGACTTTGTTATAAATGTTTATTGGCTACGCACGGGAGGGACACCTGCCCGGCGGAATCGTGCGATGTAGATAATTGCGGGCTGCAACATCACCGTTTGCTGCATTATAACTATAATAGAAACAATGCATCGGAAGTTGAAACTCTTACGACTCAGGCGCTAGAGGGCGGTCAAGCTCAACAACAACAACAGCAGTCACAACAACAAACTGAAAGCGTAACACACATAAGCTTGTCTTCAGACTGTAAAGTGTTATTAAAAGTAGTGCGTGTCAAATTGTATGGACCTAACGGTATTATTAATGCATACGCGTTGTTAGATGACGGGTCGACTGTGAGCCTTATTAGTTCCGAACTGACGTCACAGTTAGGTTTGCGCGGACAACGGCGAGACACCATGCGCATACGCGGCGCGTGGGACAGAGACGAACTTATATGTGATACCGATATCGTCCGTCTTCAGCTGTCGAACTGCGAGGGACAGCAATATGAACTTAATGCGCATAGTGTTAAAGAACTTAATTTGCCTAAACAAAATTTATGTACAATTAATTGTAATAATTACTATCAATAAAAAAAAAAATAAAAAAAAAATAAGTATGCTCATTTAAAAGATTTAAATTCAATATTTTGTAATGCGAATGTTAAACCTAGTCTATTAATAGGGCAGGATAATTATAATTTATTAATTCCAATAGAGTGTAGGATGGGTAAATTAAACGAGCCTTGCGCAACACTCACTCCTCTTGGTTGGTGCGTTCATGGAAGGGTACCGGTAACGGCTTCGCCTGTACGTCACACTACTCTCGTAATCGGGAGTGACGATGATGACCCTGTATCTGAGGACCAGAACAGACTCATGCTGCAACAGCTGCATGATCAGGTACGTGAGTCATTTACTATTGAGTCTATGGGAATAACGTCTAAACCTCGTCAAAATGTTGATGACATTAGTGCTATTGAACAGCTGGAAAAAACAGCAGTTTTAATTAATGGTCGATGGCATGTAGGTTTCCCCTGGCGTGACCCCAACAGCAGAATGCCTGATTCCAAACCTGGTGCGTTGACTAGGTTCAGAGGTATGGAGAAGAAGATGGCTTCGGATGAGGGATTCGCGCGACGGTACAAGGAGCGTGTTCAACATCTCTTCGACAACGACTTCGCCGAGGAGGTGAGTGATTGTAACACTTCTTTAAGAACTTGGTATTTGCCTCATTTTGCCGTCGATAATCCAAACAAAGGGAAGCTCCGACTTGTTTTTGACGCCGCCGCAAAATCTAAAGGATTGTCATTAAATGATTATTTGTTTAAAGGCCCCGATATGCTTACGTCATTATTTGGAATAATGTTGCGATTCCGTGAACATAAAGTTGCCATAACGGGAGATATTAAAGACATGTTTTTAAGAATTAAAATAATATCTGAGGATCAGGAGGCGCTTAGATTTTTAAGGCGAGATGATGTAAATAGCCCTATAAAAGAGTGTAAAATGACATCTTTGATTTTTGGCGCGAATTGTTCACCTTTTATAGCGCAATTTATTAGAGATAAGAATGCGCAACGTTTCGCTTCGACTATGCCATCAGCTGTTGAGGCGATAAACAAACAGCACTATATGGATGACTATATAGATAGCCAACCGAACGAGTCCATTTGCATCGAGTTAGCAAAAAATATTAGTTGCATTCATAAGAATGGCGGCTTTGTGGTATGTAACTGGCTGAGTAACAGTAATATGGTTTTAAATAATTTACCCAGCGAATTAGTTGCAAGTAAATGTTTTAAATTAGGTCAACAAGATGGTGAACGAGCCCTAGGACTTTTATGGTACCAGTCTGATGACACCCTAGGCTTTGATGTTTCGTTCAAACGAATTCCGTCAGAAATATTGGACGGAAAGCGACCTACTAAAAGACAAATGTTACGAGTGATTATGTCGATATTTGATGTTTTTGGATTTTTGTCACCATTCACAATTAATGGAAAAAATATTTTGCAACAAACATGGAACTCGAATTATATTGATTGGGATGATACATTAAATGATGAATTATATAGCAAATGGTTAAATATGTTAAAATCGGTCGGTGACATAAGGTTACCAAGATGCTACCAGAGCGTGCCTTGTAATTATAACCGGTTTGACAAATCATCGCCTATGCCTATGCGCACCGATTTGAACGGTGGCGCCGCCGCCGACCCGGCGATGCTTTATTGCAATTTGGAATTGCACGTATTTAGTGATGCGTCGACACAAGCATTGTGTGCGGTCGCGTACCTACGCTGGACCGAAAATAATAAAATTAAAGTGGCATTCGTGTGTAGTAAGTGTCGAGTGTCGCCTGTGAAGCCTACGACGGTGCCTAGGTTGGAACTCCAGGCAGCTTTGATGGCAGCTAGGCTCGCACATACAATAGAAACGGAGCACAGATTAAAATTCATGCGTCGAACGTTTTGGTGCGACTCAACGACAGTATTGCAGTGGTTACGCAATAACAGGAGGAATTATAAGGTATTTGTCGCTCATCGCTTAGGAGAGATTGATGAATTAACCGATGTAAGTGAATGGAGATATATTCCTACACATTTAAATGTTGCAGATATCGCAACCAGGGAATCCTATGACCTCACTGTGTTGCAAGGTGAGTGGTTCGCCGGACCGCAGTTCCTATATGAAGATGATGAGTTGTGGCCGGAGGATACGACACCTGGACCTGGAATTCATGATATGAATAATATTGAGTGTGTATCTACTTTACAAACGGTGAGTAGTGACTTACCTGTACCTAATCCTAGAAGATTCTCTTCGTGGTTGCGTCTTGTGGGAAGTACGGCCGCCGTACTAAAGTTTATAAATAAATGTAGACGTAAACTTTTTAATGAATGCGAGTTAGTGGCTCATGCAGAGATTTTGTTAATAAAGTACTCACAAGTTGAATCTTTCGCTGAGGACATAAGTAGAATAAAAAATGGTAAATGTTTGAGTACATCCAGTAGATTACTTACCTTTTCACCCAGTCTCGATGTTCACGGAGTTCTCCGTGCTTGCGGCCGCATTGACGTCGCTGCTAATGTTTGTTTAGATGTGAAAAACCCTGTTATTTTAGATGGCAAAAATTATTTTTCCAGGTTGATAGTGCGACATTACCATGTGAGGGCAGCCCACGCCAACCAGGAAACCGTGGTCAATGAGCTGAAACAGAAATATTGTATGTTAAAGTTGAGACCTACAGTTAAAAACATAACGTCTCAATGTATGTTGTGTAGAATTATGAAGACAAAGCCTATGATACCTAGAATGGGTAACCTACCTGAAGGAAGAGTCGCTCACCACCACAGGCCGTTTACACACTGTGGCCTGGACCTGTTTGGCCCCATGGAGGTGACTGTGGCCAGACACCGGGAGAAGAGATACGGAGTTCTCTTCACATGTCTCACGGTAAGAGCTGTACATGTGGAAGTCGTGCCTTCTCTTACAACAGATTCCCTCTTGATGGCACTCCGCAGAATGGCCTCTCGGCGAGGTTGGCCAGCATATTTATATTCCGACAACGGGACCAACTTGCGCGGAGCCGATGTTGAAATAAAAAAATCATTACAGGAACTCGATGATGAAAAGCTCAAAGGTACCGCCTGTAATTACGGCACGCAATGGATTTTTATTCCTCCTGCTACTCCGAGTTGGGGAGGGGCGTGGGAACGGCTTATTAAAAGTGTCAAGACGACGTTGAGAGTTGTCTTAAAGGAACGCGCACCGCGCGAAGAAACTCTCGTCACCTTGTTGGCCGAAGTTGAAAATATTGTCAACAGTAGACCGCTCAGTCACGTGTCCGTGGAAGCCGGAAGTAAGGAGTCCCTCACGCCTAATCATTTTTTAATAGGGAGCTCATCAAACTTACCTGTGTTAGGACGTTTCGACGACTCTGATTTGTTTTTGCGCAAACAGTGGCGCATATCGCAGGCTCTCGCTGACATGTTTTGGAGGAGGTGGGTGCACGAAATTTTACCTGACATGCTACCACGCAAGAAGTGGACTACAGATGTTCAGCGCTCCCTGGCAGTCGGTGATTTGGTGTTTCTCGCTGATCCCAATGCGCCTCGTGGAGTTTGGCCTCGTGGCGTCATAGAAGCCACATTCCCAGGTAAGGATGGTCGAGTGCGTGTGGTGGCTGTGCGGACCGCTACCGGTACCCATAAGAGATCAGCGGCACGTGTCGCCAGAATACCTATAGAGGTTGAGTGTTGCGAGGGCAACATAGGGGGGGGAATGTAGGCGACACGAATAATTGTATTTTATTTATATTTAATAATTTGTATTAATTTTAGTTATTTTTAACGTAGTTTGCTAGTTTTCCAGCTTCATGTAAAAAACAATACGGGCGGCCGCACTGTAGAAGGGATCTCACAGCTGATTGGTTATTTTTTAGTTCCTGCGGCGTCCGTCGAGGCAACTAGCGCCGTTTGTCTATACCAAAAAGTTAACGTGTGCGCAGCGATCGTAATGGTCAAGTCATTTTCATTGTTAAAACTATAATTTTCCAAAAGTGCTATTAAACGTTATTTAAAGCTCCTCATACTCGTTTTCCATTCTGCGGAAGCTCTCTATCAGTAACAATAAATTTAATAGTAATAATACAGGTACATTAGCAGGCGAAGATTCGTGTCGCATTGGCGCGTTAAATAAAAATCATTACGTGCATACGCGTCTTGCATCTTCTTGTCTTTACCTTTAAGTTGCTAAAGTTCGAGCGAGTCAGCAATAAGTACTATTGCAATGATCTACCCGGCCAATCGAATTCGTTAACACGAATATTTAATTTTGCCGTAGCCCGCGAATGTAGCCAAGCCATTATAATGCACCTATGCAATGTCTTCGTCTCAATAAATGTCAAACTTAATAGAATTGAATAGAAAATCGAAAAGTCCTTGCTAACTGGCGTGGCAGACCAAAAAGTCCGTAAAATAAGTTTTTTTATTAAATATTCGTCTGATTAACTATATTTCCCACGATCGTTATTCCCAAATAAACCCCGTCAGATAAGTCGAGCGTATCTGCTAATTTAATGATTGGCGTTGTGCCAGTAAGCAATATCATAAAACTGAAATTACATTTTTGTCCGCATCATAAAATCATGACAGTATGGTCACCCTACTCATAAATAATGTAAGATGAACGTAAGGGTAATAGGCAAGAAAATTAACTCTTTTGTTGCGCGCATACAAAAACAAAACTGTGGTTATTAGATATACAGCCTCCTTTTGGTACAAAGAAAATTTATTATTCTCATTAGACTTGCGACAACGTACGTGTCTGAAACGGCTTAATTAATTTTTAACGTAATTATACGTAATTACTTTTATTTATAGGTTTGTATCGGGTTGCTACAAATTATTAATGTATGTTTTGTTATAAAAGGTTAAGCTAGAAAGCCTAAGGGCGTTTTTCCACTACTCCGGCATTCGATTTTTATCGGTCCGGTAATTGCCGGTCCGATGTAGAAATTCATACTTTAGTATACGCGCTTCTCCACTACTCCGGTATCCGGTTTTATGTCTAAAGTATGAATTTCTACATCGGACTGGCAATTACCGGACCGATAAAAATCGGATGCCGGAGTAGTGGAAAAACGCCCTAAGGGCAAGTAGGCCTGCCAATGAGGTTATAGGTTACTTTTAGTACAAGTCATCTCGGATATGGGTATATTTGGTATCAATGCATTCAGTATAATGTTTTGAACAGAAATATATGAGATGACAAGCGCGAAAATGGTGGGGGTGGGTAGTAATTGTGACGTCATAAAGTCGGCAGTACAAAAAAAATTTTCTTCTTCTTATACATATCGATGTAGGTGAGTCGATTACAAAGATATAACACACTATAACATTTTCACGATTTGATCTGACAAATTATAAGAAATCGTCCGAAAATTTCACAGTTCTGAGTTGACTTTGAACTGCTCTATATGGAAAACGACTCAATGGATTTTTCCATTTTTAACGACACGACATTTTTAACGAATAAACTCAAAAACAACTGGTCCGATTTGAAAAATTATTTCACCGTTGGGGAAGGTACATTACCCCCGGGTAACATAGGCTATTATATATATATTTATAAATTAGGGATCCTTGGTAAAACCAAATACTATAGAAACTCTACCGAGTTAATACGCACAGCTTCGGAAGAATTCGGGCAAGACGCGCGACACTAGCGCTACTATAGAAATAGGGCGGCATGAGGTGAACGATTTCAAAACTTTTGTGCGTTTTGTATGCAAAATGTTAACGCGACACTAGCGCCCCTAGCGGCATGAGGTGAACAGGAGGTTGCCAAGTCATTGTATGAGAAACGTCAAGAGCTGTGCGTATTATATTTCTATAGTATTTGGTAAAACCCGCACGAATCCGGGGCGGTCCGCTAGTTAAATAATACAATATAATAATTGGCAAACACAGTGTTTACAAATGATGTTAAAAATAAACAAAGGGCCCATAGATAAATACCTTAAAACTAAAATACATATCTTATCTTACTAATATTATAAATGAGAAAGTGAGTTTGTTTGTTATTCCTTCACGGCTTAACTAATCAGCCGATCATTATGAAAATTTATATATAATATTGTCAGGGGTACAGAGCCCAACATAGGCTATTTTTATCCCGTGAAAGTATGTCGTTCCATTGGGAAAATAATTTTTCTACCATAGAGGGCACTGTATCGGCCAACAGATGGCGCCACAAGTCGCGCTGTGGGTTGTTTTGTTGTCAAACGAGATCTATACAGTCATAAAATTAACGCGAGCGAAGCCGCGGGGAAAAGCTAGTATTAATATAAACAAAAAACTTAAAACTAATTGACACGCAGTGTCGGTCGCGTATCATGTGCTGGGTGTTCGGTAGCCGACCTCTGTATCGCCGGAACAAGACACCCATCGGCCAAAATGATTCACTACAGAAGGTCGATAGCTGTTCAGTTGGAACCCTCGCAACAAAAGAATTAAAACTCTTTTTCATTTACATTCGACCTAACGTGAGGTTGGTCTTCTCGCGCATGACTATAAGGCGTCCTCCTGTTCTGTAGAGTGATGCAGCCGGGACACGTACAGCAGCGTCGTCTGAATGGCCGGACGCAGCAGATGTTTAGGCCCTGTCGGTGCGGATCCGAACTTATTTCGGGAAAACAGCTTCTTTCATGCATGCATGCAGAGTTATTCTTAATGCGTAGACCCATCAACAGACGAGTCCCTACTCGTCTGTATCGAGTTTACTTGCATTTAAATAGCCGGATCCACACCAGACGATCCAACGCAGGATCTCGTTCCTATGGAGCGTCTATTGGATCGTGATCCTGCATTGAGGAGAACACGCAAGTTAAGCGACGTCGACCCTAGCCAGCGTTTGGATGGGTTTCGTTATCTCGAGCTTCTCCGAGCTTCGGAGGGCACGTTAAGCCGTCGGTCCCGGCTGTTGTCGATGGATGACAGTCGTTAAGCCAAGTCGGTGACCTTAGGGCGGTTTGAAAACACCGGCCTCTGCCAATTCGCATTGGAACAGCGTGGCAGAGTACGCTCTAATCACCTTCGATTGAATGGAGACCCGTATCCCAGCAGTGGAATGATTATGGGTTGATATGATGATGATGAAACTCGATACAGACGAGTAGGGACTCGTCTGTTGAAGGATCTACGAGTTAAGAATACGGAATATTATGTACGTCACTTAGGTACTTATATTCCAAATCGCAAAAATAAAATCGCACTCCAAATGTAAAGCTTCACTCGCACTTCACTATACATAAACCATGGAACAAAACAAAGTTCAGAATCCATTCAGATTTCAAACTCTGCTGTATAAGCCAGCCGAGTCTAAGCCGAATTCAATACGTGGGGAGTATGGCACAAAACATAGCTTTGCCATTTTAACTTGGCTAACACTTCACCCATTGGGCGGATTCATTTTGAAGCATAGACATGAATGCATTTCTAATCGAGCAATTAGATTTTTTTCAAGAAGTTTAAGAAAGAATAAAATCAATCGATTTGTGTCTTGTCTGTTAAAGGCTGACAATATATACGGACGAAAAATACCCTACTGGTTCGTTCCGCCAACTATAATTTTTATTCTGTGATTCCGCTAATATAATGTAAATGCACCGCCGTACGTCGCGTCGGCACGTCCTAATTTTCGCGTCGTCAAAACGCGCCCTGGTTATTCTTTCTTTATTTTCTTTCTTTCTTTATTAGATTTTAAAACCCAGGGCATTTAATGGCATTATTTTGTCCATTGCTCTTCCTTTTTTTCCAGCCCTTAGGCGCTTCTTGCCAGAGCCTCTCTTTCGGAGTCGTTTACCTTAATTTGTACAGAACACATTCCCAAAGACAATAAGTTTAAAAGCACAATATAGATTTCACTTTAATAAAATATATGACCATAGAGTAAGTAAATTGGGGGACATTAATCTATTAAAGAGACAAGTGCGGTCTCCTGGGGAGTGCTCAGCGAAACATGGCAACCCCATTTTAAACTTGGGGTAATCCTAACCCGATGTTAGGAAGCGACATCCTGTGAGTGCTTTAGGTAAGAGAGTTTTAAAGGAAAAACGATATTATTAGCATTATCTATTTTTTTCTTCTTCTAACATCGTTCTGATTAAATTTTAAATACCTTTCAAGATCTGTGAAGCTGTTTTTGCGTGACAGAGTAATAAACAAACATCCATGCGTTCAACCATCTAGTCTGGACATTTTCAATGTTCATCGGCGGTAACCACTTTTCATCTATGTGGACCGTTTGCTTGTTTGCCTGTCATGTGACATAAAAAAAATATATATATTAGTGTCTTACCTGATCTGTAAATTTCATGTAGACAATGATTTATCACAGAATCGCAATCTCAAGTTATCAGAATACGAGGTATTTGCTAATATTTTCGTAATCTATATATATAAACTGTATCAGTACTTTGTGTATTGTGGTCAATAAAGTTATAAAAAACGGCTTGACCGATTTGGCTGTTTTTTTTTTTGTAGTTTTCTAATACTCTGTACAAGGTTCTTACGGAAAAAAATATTAAGAAAATCTCGCAGAAAGATTGAAAAAAAAATTAAACAGTACCCGGGCGAACCCGGGCCGGGCAGCTAGTCTATATATATAAAAATGAAACCCGTTTTCCGTTGTCACGACATAACATGAAAACGGCTTGACCGATTTGGCTGATTTTTTTTTTGTAGTTTTCTAATACTTTGTACATACAAGGTTCTTACGGAAAAAAATATTAAGAAAATCTCTCAGAAAGATTGAAAAAAAAACGAAACAGTACCCGGGCGAAGCCGGGCCGGGCAGCTAGTTTTATATATATTCAGAGTGATGTAATGAAACTTTATCTCTACACCACACTGAAATTAGATCAGACACTGCTTCACAGGCGTGTTCTCTAGTCAAAAATGTACACTTTAACTTCGATTTGTTATCACGTATGCCCGTTTTTACCAATGCCGTTTCATCCTAGCAGTAATAATAACCCAACTGGAACAAATTGTATGACATTTATTTATTTATTTGATAACATTATTATAACACCTTTACGTTACTTAATAAATTTATAATTTTTTGTAATTTTCTAAATATTTTTGCAATACTTCCATAATAGTTAGGCTGGAATGGAATATGTCAACCTCTTTTGACAGAACATTAAGTAACTATGTGACTCCTGACAAAGGCGCTTTGATCATGTTTGTCCTAGCTGGTGGAACCCTGAAAGTGTCTGGTTTACGGCGCGCGCCCAGCATCGGCACTTGCAGCTGTATCATCCAGCACCTCTGGAAGATGCACGCGCCCACGGAAAATACTCAGCACGAATTTTACTAACGCGACGTCCTCACTGCCAACCTTTTATACCCTACCATGCCTATCACGAATAACGACATAATGTTATTCCTACGCTAGGAGGCGTTGGTAAAAACGTACATTACCTTTTAAACATTTATTCCTTTTTAACATTTTGCGCACAATTACAGTGTAAAAGTGTCTCGTCATTGGAATTAGTTCTGAGCTTGGTAATAAAGTGAGATATTTTTCACAGCGAAGACTGGGAGTTCGACACATCCGCGCTTTCACGCGTTATAAGAATTAATGGGGATGACTTGTCTTTTGGTGCATTGTTGGTGATCGATGGTAGGACTGTAACGCAAAATATTTACTTGGTAGCTATATTGTACTAGCGAAACCGGCGCAAATTCGTTTGTACATATAAATAGATTGAATACGTTTTATTTGCACACAATATACAAACTTGTGTAATTACAACTTTACGGCCTTATTTATGAAAGCACTAGCTGACCCGTGCCCACTTCGTTGGGCATAATGTTAAAAGCCTTTTTATTTTTTGGTTTTTATATAACCTATGACACTCAGCAATAATGTGGCTTTCTATTGGTGAAAGAATTTTTAAAATCGGTTCAGTAGATCCCGAGATTACCCCTTACAATTTAACAAATACACAAACTTTACCTCTTTATAATATTAGTATAGAGTATAGATTATTTTCAAGGAAACCTTACTTTTGTACTGTTACAATTTTTAAGCTATTGCATAGCTTTTATCGCGGGCTGTGAGCGCGGCGACCGAATCAATAAATTCCGTAACAAAAATAAAACCTGACACCGCCCACTCCGCGCGGCGTTGAAAGCCGTGCATCGTCTAACGTCGTTTCAGTTCGGCAGACTTTGGCACCGTGTTTCTGTGCGTGCGACTAGACGTATGCGTGTAGACTAGCTGCTAACTGCTCATAACTGATTCTATCTCTTTTAGACACGATGCTAGGTGAGACAGCGTGCTTTTTGGCCGCGTCCACGAGTGAGTTCGAGCCCGCGACTATGCAATAGCTTTACCGCGGCAGTCCCCGAGTGCCACACGTTTTTAGGGTTCCGTAGCCAAATGAAAAAAAAACGGAACCCTTGCAGATTCGTCATGTCTGTCTGTCTGCCCGTCCGTATATCACAGCCACTTTTTTCCGAAACTATAAGAACTGTACTGTTGAAACTTGGTAAGTAGGTAGATGTATTCTGTGAACCGCATTAAGATTTTCACACTAGAATAGAAAAAAAACAATAAATTTTGGGGGTTCCCCATACTTAGAACTGAAACTCAAAATATTTTTTTTCATCGAACCCATACGTGTGGGGTATGTATGGATAGGTCTTCGAAAATTATATTGAGGTTTTTAAAATATTTTTTTTCTAAACTGAATAATTTGCGCGAGAGACATTTCCAAAGTGATAAAATGAGTGTCCCCCCCCCCCCTGTAACTTCTAAAATAAGATAATGATAAAACTAAAAAAATATATGATGTACAATACCATACAAACTTCCAACGATAATTGGTTTGAACGAGATCATCTAGTCAGTAGTTTCTTTTTAATACGTCATAAATCGTAAACCGCAATTGCTGCTACGGAACCCTTCATGGGCGAGTCCGACTCGCACTTGGCCGCTTTTTTATTTTATTAGTATAAATTAATTACTGTTTTCACCAACGTCTCCTAAAAGTAGAAATAACTTAACTTGATCAAATTGTGCGACATTTGTATGACTTATAAGGTTATACGCTACGATGAGTAAAACCGGCATAAGTATAATAGATTACACAACAACTGAAATAATTCACCGTACATTGCATCTAGTAGGTATAATAAACAAAAACGGTATTAGGATAATCTCCCCACCCATAATTAATGCCTCGAAACAGAATTCGCTTTAAAATGTACGAGTGTACACCCATTCTAATTTATTTCGTTTTATTCAAAAACTTTTTTAAAATATTTTTTATTTAATTCGTAAACTAAATTGTAGTACATTAGCAAATATAAAAATAATGAAATAATTTGTCCTGCTCTCCTGCAAATCTGCTAGTTATCTACTCACAGCAAAAAATAGGTCTAGTCTAGACTGTAATTTAGATATTTTAACTGTGCAATTAGTCATTTTAGGTGAAAAAAGGGCTAAAATTGTATAATCCCAGACATAATTTTTGCATTGGTCTTAAATAGGTCATGAAAAATCCTATACTCGATCATTGTACGTTTTTGCGTATATTTATAAAACGATTCTTAAATCATAGGAAAAATGGGTGGCAGACCCAATGCAATACATGAAGCTACCATTTACAGACCCATAATAAAGTTCGAACGGGAGCGAACGACCACTGTTTTGCCCAAGACCAAGGTGCGAGCTAACCACTCTTATAGGAAGCACCCCTAGACAGATGTAGTGTAGTAGAGGGCCTCGGTCGGACTCGCTGCAAATGCAAAAAAAACAAAGCCAAACTTGACGCACGTACAATCCGCGCTACGAGAGATGAGACCTAGCGTATCATGTAATTCGACCTTTGATTTTTATACCATTTTACTAGAAATCGTCTACTGCGCAAGCCTAATCAGCAATCGAACAGGTCTTATCTGTCGTGGCACGGATTTTTCGTAGCATTCGCATGCGTCGCGGTTTCATTCCGCTCTTATCATTCATTCATATAAAACTATCAAAACATTTGTGACCCAAAGACACAAGGCAGAGAAATAACGTATTCGCAACATACCAAGTGTGAAATACCTACCCACTAAGAGAAAACGATAAATATTAAAGCTTACCTCGGACGGTTTATCTCGCAAAGAGGCGGCAACCGTGAAAAACGGATAAATGCGAAATCCCCACAAATCCCATCGGCTGAAAGTTGGAGCGATACTCGTGTATGTACCGGGATTATATTCCGCGTTTCGGTGATCTCCTTTGGGTGCACACAATACTGTACTAACTTAAATAAAGTTCTGTTACGATATTACTATAAATATTTCTCTAAAGTGAATTCTCAATTTATTATCAGAATTTTTACACTTACTTACACCGCCATCTAACGTCAACAACAGCCCTCCGAAGCACGGAGCTTGTGATTTTAAAAGTCATTTAACACCCAGTCCATACGCACCCAATTTTGGGCCAATTTGATCTATTGTCCTGTTATTGCTGATATCTAAAGAAAAGGACAGGTATACAAATTGGCCAATTAGATTGGGCCGTGTGGAAGGTGTGTAAAACTGACTTGTAGTTTAACTTGCTATATCATTCAATTTTGTTTGACCGAAGAAACCCAACAAATCGGCGCGCTTTCCAAAAAAAGATATCAAAAACAAAAGACTGGTTTTCTGAATATAGTGATTCAAGAAGTAGGTTTATGTGTATAATATATTCCGAAATTCCCACGGGAAAATGGGAAAAACGCAAACGAAGTTGCTCGGGTTTCGCTGGTATTGAATATAACTTTTAGAGCTAAGTATTTATTTATACATTTTTACATCTAGTTTTAATCTCACATTTGACTATTTTAGTTAAGAGAATAAGCCTGCTGTACATTACATTTTTTTATATTTAAAGGTCGCATCTACGCTGCCCACGCTTGCTCTTATCATTTCATTTGTTTGGTTATTAACTTTCATAAAAGCTCGCATCTTCAAAGGCGATGTCATCACAGAATACTTAATCATGTAACGTACAACGCTAATGTACACATTATTCTATTACTCCATACGAATAACCCTTGGCTTTTAACATATAATCTAAGTATAAGAAAATTTGGATAATGTACAATAAAGTCGCTTTATAATAAAGTCATTTGAAAATTTAAAAACTTTTTATATTCAATTACTTTAACCCCAATGTTTCTTTAACCGCAATATCTAAATGTTAACCTTGAATAAACAATAGCATTATCCATTAGTTTTGGACAAATTTTCAGTTTTTTAGGTCCATGACTTTGCCTCGTCTGTTTCCTATGAATTTTTTTTAGGGACACATCTCTCAATTCATACAGATTTAGCCTTTTCGGCCGCCATGGCAACTGAGTTTCGCAACCAGTTGTGAAAAAGAGCTAGCCTCAAAGTAAGTTTGAAACTTGTGTTATGGGATACTAACTCAACGATACTATATTTTATAATAAATACAGTAGATAAACATCCAAGACCGAGCCCAATCAGAAAAAGTTAGTTTTTCATCATGACCCGACCGGGATTCGAACCCGGGACCTCCTGGGTCTGGCGTTACCATTACGCCACGGAGGTCGTCGTCGTCACGGAGGAGAATTATAAGTACACTACTTAGCAGTTAATCTGTGGCTATCTGTACCGATGACAATATGTTTACAATTTTTTTATAAAGATCGGCTGCTTAGTCAAGCCGTGAAGTAATAAAGAACAAATAAACATACTATCTCATATAGAATAGTACGATAGATGCCCGCGTTGGCACAAGCGAATAGGCCTATGATACTCACATCAAAAATGACGTAGCGTTCTTTAGAAAAGAATTTTCAAAATCGGTTCAGTTGATCGCGAAATTTTGATATTCTACTCAATTGATATATTGATACTTACGGGTTCTGTTAACTTGTTTCTTTGTAATACAAATCCAAATAAAACGGTGTTTATTCTAACGACCTATACATAGTCAACGGCTATAAACCGGGAACAAGCAGTGAGCCAAGTTAGCAGCAGATAGAATTCTAAGCAGTCCGTATTGACATGAATACTGTATTCCAGTTCGCTAGTTTTAGAACGTTTCAAAACGTTTCTGATTGGTTGCTCTGATGACTTTTTCTGTAATAGTGGAAGTTAAATAGGCTATTTGATCACTTGATTGGAAGGCTATATTTACAGCACTTTATTTTTTAATGTACACACCGGCACGGCTTTGGTGAAACAGAAGTTAAAGGCTGCAACTTTTATGTTAAATGTAATCATTTGAAAATTCGACGTAATTTTAGTCTGGACCGTACATCGTCTTTTAATTAAATGGAGATTTAATTACATAAAGTTCAATTGAATTTTATTTCTAGTTAACTCCTCAAAATCGCGAACAAAACGGGGAGATAAACAAGTATTTATTTAGTAACATCTAATGTTAGTTAAGATACTGTAACTAAATAATGTTACTATTTTTTTCTTTATGTAACAGATTCTCCATCTGAATCTATGTGCCTCCTCTGGCTCGGTCATCTTGAGAGAATGGAGGACGGTTGGAGCGTCATCAGCCTATGTGGGGACGGTGTCGGGGAGACGCCCGGTTGGCCGCCCCAGGTATGGCTGGAGCGATGCGGTGTTGGCCGATCTGCACGAGATGGAAGCAGTGGACTGGCGGGACTTCGTGCAGAACAGTGGCGCTCTCTAGTTTCAGAGGCCAAGATCCACTTCGGATCACTGAGCCAGCGGAGTAAGTGAGTAAGTAACAGATTCTAGTTTAAGCAGGTTTTAGCTTGTTGAAAGTGCATATTTTCATAGCAATTGTACAATGTTCCGCTAATTATGTCTATGTGTATATGTCTATGTGTTCATTCAAGTTAAATTAATAAATTTTATTTAAGTACATAGAACGAAGGTCAATAATCCTTAAGGCCCTTATCGACGAGCGAGTGAAACCGCGGTTTTATGGCTCAGCAGTAAAGATCGCCGATGTATCACTGCAAAACACCGACGAGCCTGGCGCGCGGCTCGTCATGTAAAAACGAGATACACAAAGCTTCAGACTCGGAACAAGACATGTTACCTCTCTCATTCAGGCGCGACTGTTTTGCTCGCTAGTCGATCAGCACTAACGAGCCGCGAGTAAAACCGTCGTTCTTTAAAACCGCGGTACTATTATGAATTCTGTGACCGCGGTATAGGCTCGTACGTCGATCAAGGCCTTTACGGGATCAAGGTATCTTTAAACGGTCGATAAAGATTTGTAATCGATTGTTCCAGATTTCATAGTAGTGGTTAGGCTCTACAATGTACATAATAAAATAGTTACTTTATTTTGTACATCAAAGTCTTGCACAAAGAACGTCGAGCCTTTACGAATATAATATTAGATAATTTCATCAAATTTATACCGTATCGATTTCTCGCAGCTTTCCTGCCATCACATTATGTTATTCCAAATGTACCCATGTCACAACCACTTATCCTTCTGGGTTTCGGTGAGTATTGATATGAAAAAATCTGTTTCTTTTGCCCCCGCATAAAGTATTTTGGCCCCTGTCAATATTGTATGAAACGGCTTCGGGGTAAATGTCATAAAGTGCCTATGCTTTTTATTATACTTGTACCAAAGTTTGTATTTACATACGATATTTTTTATAGTAGCAAAGTATATTTATTTCTCTTTTCCTGAAGACAAGCATAAGCATGCTGCGTGTCTTAGTAGCCCTGCCCAGTCTATACGTCTATTACCATGTAGAGATTGTTCTCAGAAACAAGGCCGCCTTGTTGCGATTACACTGTTTGTAAATGGCGATTAGACCTTAAGTTGTTGTATGGTGGCTGAACATAGGCAAACTTACGGCTGCATTTTAAAGTCGAAAAATTAAATTTATTAAGTTTATACCATTTTCGTTCAACCAATGCCGATATATAAAATAAAGAAACATCCAATATTTTCTCAATATCAATATTGCAGACAGGAACAGTACCGATACCGATATAACTAAATATTTAACCGTATCAACTCCATCCGTATTTCCCCGGGGATGACCACGAGGAGGCAACTGGAAAAAAAAAACGAATTTAACTTTAACACAAAGCCTACGGCGAAGCAAGTTATCGAAGTTACTTTAATAGAAAAAAGTCGGGCCACCGCCTGCCCCCAAACAAAACCGAGCTTTAGTTTTCTGAGTCATTAGTCACACAAGTGTGTGATACATACGGCTGAGTAAACCCAGCAACGTGTTTAGAAGAAATTGCGATATGCAAAGTGTTTGAGTCACCGCAATTATTAATTTCAAGTGCGATTTAGCTGATGTCAGTGTTTTCAGCAGCTGACAGTAAGACAGTTGCGACTCCATTGGGGTGGCCATCATCGACCTAGCATAAAGTCCGACAAGGGTATTAATGAACGTGGTCAAAATTAGAACTAACTCCGCCAGCTTGTGTATATATATGTCACTTTTTGACAGTTCGTTGTTTCCACTTTTTGACAGTTCATGTTGATCATAATTAAATTATATACGAATGGTTACTTGTTTTATTAGTTATCTTATTTTAAATGTAATTCTAAATGCAAATCAAATCAAAACGACGCCATCTACAAATCGTATCCAAACAATTTTTTAATTCCCTTCGATTGAAGACCCATGTTTCTGCAGTTGGATAATTATGGGTTGATATTTTTCATTATTTGCTAGATTTCTTCGTCGTGTGTATTCATATAAGACAAGACAGTTAGTTACATCACGCGCACGCCCTCGTCCTCTCTCGCGACTCTTCCGCTCAACTAACGCAAGTTGACACTCGGCCCGCGACCCGGCATTATTAAAACAACACTTAAGTATCTAGTTTAATGTAACTATAAATGCACCCTTTTAACTAACGTCAACGTGGAAAGACACTTGTAGTTTAAATGTTAGTGGCAACTACTTAAACAAACGTTGAGTCCTTAGTACCGACATAGGCGGACTGCTCGACCAGTAACTATAGTATAGTAGCTCTTGCAGTCATAGTCAACAGCTTTGAACGCTCGACCGCCCGAAGCAGTTGCAACAGCTCGAGCGGTTCTTTATATGTAGAAGACTGTAGTTCACTATGCAGTCGCAGCTTAAAGCAATTCATCTAGACCGCTTCATTTTTACATATATTTTTTTTAACATCATTTTCCCATATCACATATTTAAGTACCACCATAAAAATAAAACTATTTATCTCCACCATAAAGCAAATGCTGAACTGGAGTCAGTTGTAAACGTACAAAAGCTTGTGTTACGAGTTTGGGACGATCTGTTTACGCCCTTGTTAACGAACACGGGGGCCGCCTCGTAAACCGTTACACGTATAGATTTGTCGATGCCTCTACACAGGAGCTACTAAACGTGAATATGATAAATACTAATACGTAGGTTACCCTAGTTTTGCACTTCTGGCATCTCGGGGACAAGCCCACCACACATTCCCACCGCTGCGTCTCCTGTCTAGCCAGGATCAACAACGGCGACCTCAGATTGACAATAAGCAAAGAAGCTTATTGACGTACCGGGAGAGAAACTACAGCGGTCTTGGAACTCACGAGGAATTTAATCAGTAAGAATAAACTTCTGGCATCTGGTAAATGCCTGAATTATTTCCGCAGAGGCCTATCATTGGCTATCTGTTACTGTGTTTAAACTTAATATGTATTAAACCTTAGAGTATAGATAAGCAAACTATAGAGCACGCGCATCGCTCTTTGACCATTGCAAAGCGTAAGCAGATGTTCTATAGTGCTAATTTTTAGTTTGCTTCCATTTCGTCGTGTTTACAGCTCTGCACTGCACATTTCACCATGATTCCTTAAAATCCGAATAAACAACATAATAGCTTCGTTCGTTTCTGGCTTTATTGTTGCTGTTTAGAGTTCATCTGTTTATTCATACTCGTGCTTACTGTTCATACTTGCTCAAGCGCACTCTATAGCTTGCTTATCTATACTAGGTATTAAACGCAATTGGCCATCCCTAGATAAATTTATAAAAGCTATATAATTTAAAGGCTCATCTAATAATTGCAATACTTTTTGGCGGTAAACGCTTTTCAATTGTTTTTTGTCACAAGTTGATATACCCCGTCCGGAGTGAAAACCGAACTAACGCGAAAATTTTTTTGGGAGAATAATTTTTGAAGACTTTAAAAGTTCATGTTCTCAGTAAAATTTTACAGACTTCTTTTGAACATTATGATGTACTTATTTGATGAAATTAATCATGATTGTATTTTTCTATGTTATGAGATTCGTGGTGGTCGTATCTGAAGGGCGACCACTGAACAAAATATTAATTCCAAAGTAGAAATAAAGCATAGTTTTTATCCCAAGAAATTATTTCGGGAACGGCAATCTAAACAACACTCAACGGCATTACACGTGTAAAAAAAAATATTACTTTACGCTAATGCTATATTAGCTATATAAATAAATAAAATAAAAAAAAAATAAAAAAAAATAACAGAGCAGAATAGATAAAATATACAATATGAAGTAAAGCAAATTTGATTTGATGAAAATAGAACTGAATTTTTCATAACATTCCTTGAGATAACAATTTTATACACTTAACAAATTACACGGTGAAAATCTTATTTTACGTCTTTCCCACGACGCACGCTATCTTAACTGCTCAAAATTTTGCTTTTATTTTATTTTGCTCGTATCTCTGAAGGTAAGCAAAATAGACTGCCGCCCAAACACTATATTTCGTACCAATCGTATCTAAACGTAAACTATTGTGCTTTAATGTTTTCTACCGTGCGAAACAGGAAGCCGGTGGAAACATAAATCTATTTATTTTTACCGATAAGTGACATCTCTAAACGTTGTGGAATCCAGACTAAACTGTTAATAATAAAGATCCAGGAAGAGTTATAACTTTTTTTTAAATACACAAAGGGAATATTATCATGTTCGCTGCCAACTACAACATTGTCGTAACCATGACCTGCGCTCTAGTCTCATAACAAAAATCGTTGAAATCACGTGTCAATCTCAATCGCTATCCCGCTCAATTCCTATTGTGTATGAGTGAGACAGAGATTGACACGATATTTGAACGATTTTTGTTACGAGATTAGAGCCTCTAATAGCAAACGCCTGATCACCTACGAGTATTCTTGTAGCGAAATGCGTAAATAGGTATGAGAATTCTCGTAGTTGGCACTGCGCGTAAGTTCTACGAGTATTTTCGTAGTTGACAGCGAACGTGATTAAGATGCCGTTACTCCCTCATGTTTGTTTAGCTCGGACGGAAGACCATATTTTGGAAGCAGCTATAAGTTGAATATAAATTTTAAATTTCCAAAACGAATTACGAAAAACGAGGTTCGGACAACGGTCTAAAAGTTATATCGTTGTGTAAGTGAGCGGGAATACTCAAATTTCGTGTTACCTTTTCTGTCTCAACTAGTTGATAGTGAAGACTTGGCATTTATAAATTTTAGCTTGAACTTTAATTTTAAAGTTACTATTTTTAAGCATCAAAAAAACTGACTCAACAAGACGTCCTCAATTTTTTTTAGTATTATTGGTTAAAAGAGGCCTGCAACCAACGACTTCCTTACTTACTTAAGTTCGTTTGACTACCTTGTGGGTTTTCAGGCCGTCACGCTGCGTTTTCCGATACGTCGTTGTATACAAACATAGCATTAGTCTTTTACCAAGAACCACATCCAAAACTTGTATCCTACCGCCACGGTACCGTTCACACCGTTCAGATTGCACTGTGAACACTTTTTACGCCGCACTTTACGAGGGAGCTAAGTCTGATCATCGAGTCAGCACTTACAAGCTCTTATTTAATGTATCCATTGTGTTTATTTAAACCTGTACTACATGGTTTTGAACCCAATTTGAAACAAAGGACTCTGACCTTTTTTTCAAATTGGGTTCAACGTGCTGACACAGTTTACAACCTTCAGTATGTATTGACGATGAAAACCTCATCTTGTAAGTGAAATCATTAAACCTTACGTTTAATCTCTGTGCGGAGACATAACTACCGGTGCTGAGTAAACAGCTGTTAGCGCTAACGATAGTTAATGTAACATTGGCAAGTATTATAATTACGTTATCGCTGGATTAAGATGTTGAGGTCGTATTATTGTTTGTAAAGGGATTAATATAAAGGGTATGGTATACCAAGAGATGTGAATTTAACATTATATATTTTTGACGTGCAAAAGTATTTCCCTGCAAAATAAATTATTTTTTAATAGTTCACTAGGTCATCATAGGTGGGCAGCGTATCCAAAATTCTTTTAGTCGTGGTGTTAGTAAATATAATTAAATAAAAAAAAGACTGCAGATTTTTGCCCCACAAATACAGAAGAGAGTGTAATGATAACATTCAAGGACTCATTACAGTCACACAAATCTATCTATGACGATGACGGAGGGTCTAGGATCGAAGCTATTGAAGGTAGTCAAGGTATTCAAGGCGTATTCATTAGTTCTAATTTTGGCCACCGGCACAGATAAGTTTGTGGAACTGTACAATAATTAAAAACTTCTTCTACATTCGGCTGACTTTAAAACTCGCCAATATTAAAATTCTGCAATATATTACACACCCTTTTGTTTTGAAACATTTTCGAAATCCGGAACGGAGAGTATATCGCTAAATTCAATTAAGTTTCAATGTATATCGCAAGACATAGACTTTTAGCGATTTGAGGTAAGCGCCCACAGGTCGGCATCGTACGTATCGGACGCATCTGTATGAAGTCATCGGAATCATCGGATCCATACGATACGGATCAGTGGACGCGCGGCTTCGCTCGCGATTAATTTTATGACTTAGATCTCGTTTGACAACAAAACAACCCAAAGCGCGACTTGTGGCGCCATCTGTTGGCCGACATCCAATTGCAGCGCCACATGTAGTAGAAAAAATATTTTCCCATTGGAATGACATACTTTCACGGGATAAAAAGTAGCCTATGTTGGGCTCTGTACCCCTGACAATATGTATACAAATTTTCATAATGATCGGCTAATTAGTCAAGCCGTGAAGGGATAACAAACAAACAAACAAACTCACTTCCTCATTTATAATATTAGTTAGAATATACTACGATCCGTTTAATCCGATATGTACGATGAGGACCTGTGGACGCAAGCCTTTTTTCCTAAAAGATTTGATGAGCTTAATGGATCAGTCGTTAAGTAAAGTCAATAACTGTTAGGTGGCTTGAAACCACTGACCACTGAGTTCTTCTTAGTACAAATCTGCTGTCTGAGCTGGTATAGAAAAGAAACTAAACCCGTTTTCACCAACGCCTCATAGCGTTAGAAATAACCTACCTACCTAACCTATGGAACAATTTGTATGATATTTGATGACATAAAATATATTTATTATTTATTTATTCATTTACAAATTAAATTTGTGTTTGAAATCATTTATATGTAGGTATTCATTAATTTTAAATATACATTTGTCAATAAAAATAAAAATAAAATACAAAACAATTACATTCATTAATTATAAATATGCATCCATTAACAAAAATAAATAATTTAAATTTAATTAAGACATAACAAAAAACAATAAATTCAGCACTCAATTCAAAATTCCTCCAGAGAATA
This sequence comes from Endotricha flammealis, assembly GCA_905163395.2. NCBI lineage: Eukaryota > Metazoa > Arthropoda > Insecta > Lepidoptera > Pyralidae > Endotricha > Endotricha flammealis. The sequence continues at coordinate 2,888,816 of LR990859.1, read as the reverse complement.
ACAACATTTTTCCACAAGAAGAGCTCTCAATTTTCCATTAAAAGTTTTGCAACAACGAATGGTTTTTAATTCTATAGGCAGCCTATTAAATAAAGTCAGAGTTTGGTGGCGCACGCATTGCTTCGTCACCGTCAGTTTAGGTTGGGTGAATACTTTTATGTCTTTCCGTCTAGTTGATTCCCTTTTTAGCATTTCTTCTTCAGTTTCATAAAGATACCTTTGCTTATGGAAATTATTTAAGAGCACCAAGACGTATAAACTGGGTACCGTTAGGATCTTCATATTTTTGAAATGTGGAGCACATGACTCCCAAGGTGGTATTCTTACAATAGCACGTATTGCTCTTTTTTGGGCCACAAAAGCTTTATATGAATTATATTTGTAGCCATTTCCCCAAAAAGCAATACTATACCTTAATTTCGATTCAATTAAAGCATGATACACTGTCCTAAGCTGCTCCACGGTTAATTCGTCTCTAAGACTACGAAGCGCGTAGCAAGAAGAGCTTATTGAGTCTTCAATTTCTTTTAGCTCCGATCTCCAGTTTAAATTCTCATCTATACTGACACCTAAAAATTTTACTTCAGTTACACAAGAAATATCATTATTCAACAATTTCACAGAAATGTTACTCCTATTACGTGACGTAGTCTTAAAAAGAATAACATTACTCTTATCTGTGTTTAGCTGTAGATTGTTAATGGAAAACCAATTATGAAAAACTGCTAGGGTATCATTTCCCATTCTTTCTAATTCTTCTAAATTACGTCCGGTTAAAATGGCATTTGTATCGTCTGCAAATAATATTAAATTAATGTTTGAAATTTCCTTATACATGTAATTAATTATGTCATTGATAAAAATTATGAAAAATAAGGGGCCCAAGACCGATCCCTGCGGAACTCCTCTGCTTATTTGTCTCATTCTAGATTTGCTTACGCTTTCTACTCCATTTGTCCCCAAACTACTTGTTTCTACGTAATATTTTCTATTTTTTAAATATGACTTAAAAAGTTCTAATTCATTATTTCGTACACCGTAATACTGCAACTTGTGTAATAATATACTATGGTCAATAGTGTCAAAAGCTGAGCTAAGGTCCAGAAACAACCCTGCTACTATTCGTTTATTGTTCAAATTTTTATTTATATCGTTTATCAATTGTTCTATAGCGTTATATGTGCCAACTCCATGTTGGTAACCAAATTGTCTAGAGTTAATTATTTTATTCGAATGAAGGTGTGACAGTAATCTTATTTTTAACAATTTCTCGAAAATTTTAGATAGTACCGGTAGCAAGGAGATTGGTCTGTAATTCTTTGGGTCTGATTTAGATTTTTTCTTATATATCGGTATAATTTTTGCAACCTTCAACTGATCCGGAAAAACATTTTTGTCAATGCAGTCATTATAGAAACAAGCAAGTGGTCCTGCGAGAATTTTAATGTTTTCTTTAATTATCGAGATGGGAATGCCATCATAACCACACGATTTTTTATTTTGCATTTTATATATATAACATACAAAATATATACGTATAACATACTTACCGCTGGAAAGCGTTGGTAAAATCGGGCATAACTGTTCGAAAGTGCATGTGATAGGCCTATTGAATAAAAAAGTTTGACTTTTGACTTAGACGTGGGAAACCTATTTACTCCGTTAAGTCACCTATAAACCAGTGGATTAATGTTTACTTATTTTCCAGCAGTTTGTAAAAAAAAAATAGTTTATTTAAACTCTTATAAATTACTCCATACACTTGAGAGGCAGTATACCTCGCGTGCCCTCAGAACATAAATCGAACCCGTAAAATCGGCCTGGTAATTCTCACGGGGATTTAGTTACCCTTTAAAATTAACTTAAAGAAAAATTACTACGTTTTTGCTAGCCGTGTAAACTTGTAAACAATGTGTTTATTTATGTACTTACATAAAATAGTTTTTTATGTAGTTCTCTCAAAAATTATAGCGTACCATCCTTGATAACGTAGTTTTACTTTAAGAGAGGTAGGGGCACAGCAGATAATCCGCTCAAATCGGAGCAGCTTGTCTGAGGAAGGACCTCCACCTTACAGAAGATCATGGCCAAGCATTGTTCTCTGCCATGTTGTGTTCCTACGGTGAGTAAGGTCTCCAGAGCTCCACTTTTTGCAGGATCGGCAACGAGCGAGTGATACCCCCGGTATTGCAAGCGTCCATAGGCTATGGTAGACTGCTTACTATTAAAAAGTTGAAAGAGAAATCATAATCCCACTTGAGTGCTGAGCTTTACTCTTGAAAATAAGTCCGTTCGATTGACATTGGATTGTTAGGTTTCTGCTGACAGACTACACTAGCTCTAACTATATACTAAACTAAATGAAATCTGATTGTATGCTAACTAAATAGTTAGTCTAAAGTTTGAAGACTACGAATTAGGATTTTCCATTAATTTGAATTGAATTTATACAGAATCTTCTTCAGAAAAATTCAAATCGAGGTTTTATTGAATCTAATCGCATTTATTCATATTCCTTGCTTCATGTAGTATAATTTTATTATTATTAACATTTCGGTCTTATATCTAAAAGTAGCATCCTTGACTCTGACATGAGCCCTGCAAGGGCATTGCAATTTTAATATCAATTCCATGTTTCAAGTCTATAGAAATTTACAATTTACAGAATTAATTAGATCAATTGAATACATTAGAACGTAAAATCGTTTTTGTGGAACTTCAGTTGGGTATTCGAAACAAAATTAGAAAAAACTCAAATAACACAAATAATTTTTATTTACATCTACGATACTAAGATCTGTATTTCGTCTTTATTTTTTAAACCGCTAAGTTGGCAAACAAGGATACGGCCCGCCTGATGGTAAGCTGTCACCGCGTTGCAGACTCTGTAAAAAGTGGAGCTCTGGAGACCTTACTTACCGTACGAACACAGCATGATCGAGACCAATGCTATTTGGCTACGATATTCTATAAGGTCCTTCCCCAGACAGGCTGCTCCGATTTGAGCGGATTATCCGCTGTGCCCTACCTCTCTTATTCCTCAATAAAACCCCTAGAAAACTATAATTTTTCCCACAAACTACTTTATAACAATAAAAACAACTTTCGAAACGACACAAAAAAAGTATTTCACCATTTTCACTTTCGTAGAATGGAACCGATTAGGGGGCTATTTATAATACTGTCAGAGATTTTATGGGGGCCAAGAGTTTTCGCATAAATCTTCGTTTGCGCATATTATGGCAGCATTATTTCACGTTAGTGCATAATCTACGTGTTTATTACAACTTTATTGTTACTTTTTTATATCTCCATTATAACGACCTGTGACTTTTTCGAGTGAATTTCACGACTCTCATGTTGTTTAAATCAAGATGAAGAATATAAAACTTCTTTGGTTTTTAAACTGATTAGTGTCTGTTTTATGTAGCACAATTAAAAAGCCATTTATTTTATACGATTTAAAACAAAATAAAAGGTTATAAATTAATAAATTACAAGTTGATATAAAAAATAATTTCGTATCAAATTATAAAATAGATATATTCCAAAATTCAGCTTACTATACATAATTTTAACTAGGTTCAGTCAGTCAAGGCAAGTTTATGAAAAGATATGTCAGACGCATATCATTTTCAGCAATAACGTTTGTTCAGTTTTCAACTTGCAGACTTTAATCTAGAAATAAAAGTTTAATCTAGACATCAAAGCTAAAATCTAGTTACAAATATTAAATGTAATTTCTTTTACAAATATATATGTGTATTCATCATATTAGATTATTACTATAAGATTATAATAAATGCTTATTACGAAAATTATACTTAATAAATAGGCTGTTTTATGTATTATTTTTTATGGCTCACTAATTATATTTTTTCATTTTATTTTTGTGTCCCACTGCAGGGCAAAGGCCCTCCCCCCAACTTCCCCAATTTTCTCTTTTCCGTTTTATATTATTGACTAGTAAAATACTTACAAGGTGTTTGCGTATATCTCGCTTTCCCGTGGGAATTTTGAAAAATCCTTTCTTTGTACACCCCTAAACGTCGTAAGGAACCTACATCTCCAAACCCAGCGGTTTGGGCTGTGCCAGGGGGGTCCCACTCCGCAGTTTAGGTACGATTGACCTTGGGACCGGCCCGGCCGGTTAATCTCAGGCTACCACCACTCGGCTCTCGCTCGTGCCGCTAGCTAGACGCATCGCGCGGACTCGGCCGCAATGTCGAGTAAATAAAAATGACAAACTATACGAAAATTAGGTACTACTGTTGTGTGCCCGGTTGTTTAAATAAACGTCGATGTGTTTTTTGGCTCGTACCGTACACGACGTACACAACACGTACCGATAATCATTAAGGAAGTGCCACTATCATTGTTTACTTATACTTAAATACTTACCTACCTTTAGTAATACAGTAGTTTAGTACCTACATATTACTATTTATTGAATTAAGTGATACACATGTTATTTTTATCTATTATTTATTAAATAAGTAGGTACAATTTATATCGGCGAGTGAGAACCTTATGCTCTTGCATCGAAACCGATTTCAATTTAGCGCTATCCAAGGGAATATCTAAATATGATATTTTGTTATCTTCTTAGATTATAGAAATAGGCACATACCTAACTGGTAATTTAATATTCAGATTAAATTCTTCTCTAAAAGAAGACAACCCTAACGTCGTCAGAAGAGGTAAAAAATACGCGATAGAAAGAGAGGCAACTTCTAGGTGAATATAACTGTAGGTTGTGTGCGCTGTGCGAGCTGAATTGCACCTTATTGTATCGTAGCGAAAGTCCCTATTTCTTTAATTGATTTTGCGGAGTGAATCTTCTGTACGTAGTACTATTATCTATTCTGTGGCTGTGCGTTGATATGTAGTTAAGTCAGTCAGGACTTTGAATTTTATATATTTAGATAGGTTGTAAATTAAAATCACAAACTATTGGCTAGTTCCGATTTTTTAACATGTTAGAGCCACTAATAATCACCACTAATAATAATAGCACCTTTTATCACAAAGACAAAGACTAGCGCTAGTATTTTCTTACTTTTATTGGTATTCTTACCATAAGTATAAGTTTAACTATATCAAACCCACAACACATTCCCACCGATGTATCTCCTGTGTAGCCAGGATGAACAACGGCGACCTCAGATTGACAATAAGCACTAAAGCTTATTGACGTCCCGGGGGAGAAACTACAGCTGTCTTGGACACACAACTAATTTAATCAGAAAGAAGATGGTCGAAGTATTGAAAGGACTCCTTAACAATTACGTGTGAGACTGCAATTTGACGGCATTATACCTTAGAGAGATGGCAAATCAAGTGAGGCTCGATTGCCGAGCACCACGGTCTATTGTTACATTACTATTGGAACCCTAATGCTTTAAGTTTAACTATGAGTCTAAACCTTATTAAAGAACAGAATAAACTCTATAGATTCAATATTTACAACTCGTCAAATATTGTCATTCTACTCCAAAGCCTCTTTTTACACCAGCAGTATAAAGGAAACTTTAAAAAATCTATCAGACACCACATTTTTCTCTTTATCTTACTATTTTTCCAATAAAGATATTCTAAACACGCGTTATAGTTCACACTGGAAGCGATCTTGCCAAGCTGCAATATCCGGCGAGATATTGCTTGGAGCGCTGCAAATATCCACCAAACTTATTGTACAACTTTTATATGCTGTGGTAAATTCAACTTTTCATGATACATTTTATTTAAAAGCCAATGATGAGGGTTACATGCGACATACGGAGTAGAAATAGAAATGTTTCCTTTAACATACTAGAATTACAAATTCTATTTGCTCTAAAACCTAGTATTGTTTACATTTATCATACCGCTTCGTAAATAATAGTTGTTGGGGATCCTCCGAGGTGTTAAATAAAAGTAGTGGACTGTATATTATGTACTGGTATAATGGAATCTTCAACTTTATAGAAATCAGTTAAAACACGTAAAATTGATGCGCACACGCCGATGATTCCGTGGCAAGTAGTTTTCGTAGGGCGACGCGCCGCGGCCCGCGGCGCTGCCGTCGAAGCCCCCACTCGTTCGCAGTAGTAGGCGCGAACAGACTCCCGGGGTTGAAGAGCTCCTCTTCAATAAATTGGCAATGGACAAATATTATTGTAGGCCCGTCGAATGGTCCCTCTTCGAGTTGCAATCTCAGCGACTCTTGCTACGCCGTCGGCTCCTGGATAGTTGCGGATGATGCGTCCGAGCAACCATAAAAGAGGAGGTTGCGTTTTGTCCTTCACCAAGACCAATGTTCCTTCTGCTAAGACTCCAGTCGAGCGATGCCACTTTGTCTTTTGCTGTAGCAAGCAAACATACTCTGAGCTGAATCTGTGCCAAAAATGTTGTTGAATGTGCAAAATGCGTTGATAGCGTTCCAGTCTGTTAATTTTGACGTCGGTCACTTGCGCTTGAGGAACAGACGTGAGTGGTCGCCCTATGAGGAAGTGAGAAGGTGTGAGGGCTGTAAAGTCGGAGGGATTGGAGGAAAGAGGAGTAAGAGGTCGGGAGTTGAGTACTGACTCTATACTAGCTAAACATGTAGCCAGTTCCTCGTAAACAAAATGAGTAAGTTGTAATAACTTTCTTAAAAGTTGCTTAGTGCTGCGAACAGCCGCTTCAGCCAGGCCATTGAAGTGGGGAGAATAAGCTGGAACGAATATAAATTTAATGCCTTCGTTCGCCATACTATTCGTGATGTCCCTACTTTGACCTTCAAGAAAGGTGCGCAATTCGTTGCTTGCGCCTACGAAGTTAGTCCCGTTGTCGGACCAAATGCTATGCGGCTTACCGCGCCGCGCAATGAACCGCGTTACGGCTGCGATGTAACCCTCTTTTGTGAGGTCGGTTACGAGCTCCAGGTGAACAGCTTTGACTGCTTGACAGACAAAAATACAAAGGTAAGACTTAATAAGTTTACACCCTCTACCCTTACGGTCTGCTATCAGAACTGGCCCTGCGTAGTCGACACTACAATTTAGGAAGGGGAACTCTAAAGACGTTCTAGACGCTGGAAGTTGCCCCATTTCAGGTTGTACATTTCGCGCTGTGTTGCGAAAACACTTCATGCATCGCCTGACTGTACTCCTGGATAGATTACGGCCGCCTAAGGGCCAATAATTTTGTTTTATTGTAGATAAGAGGAGTAGTGGCCCTGCATGAAGAGTTTTCTCGTGCTGCAATCGAAAAAGTAACTTAGTTAAATGATGCTTGCAGCACAATAAGATAGGATGCTTGGTATTGAAGTCGTAAGGCGAATTATCAAGCCTTCCGCCCGCGCGGATGACATCGCCGGAATCTAAGAATGGACTTAAAGAAAGCATCCTATTTTTACGAGGCAAAGGTTTGCCTGACTTTAAAATTGAATATTCTGTAGGGAACATTTCTTGTTGAGAGTTGTGTAACATGCATGTCCAAGCTTTTTCAAGCTCATTAGTATTAAGCGGACCATGAATTTTAATTTTGTTTTTTAAGTTGTATATAAATCTGTAAATGTAGGAAATTATTCTTTGTATATATTTTAGGTTAGACTTTTTGTGTATTAAATTGTTAATAATTGATGTAGAATTATTTTCATTTGTATGTGTGTTTGTGTTGTTTTGGCTTAAGTGGCATACTACTTCTGGTATATTATTTTTGTTATAAAAATTTTGCTTTGGCCATAGACTAGTGTTGGACTGCAAAAAAGAAGGTCCTGTCCACCACAAAGAGCAGTCCTTGAGAACATTAGGCTTAAGACCCCTTGACACTATATCAGCGGGGTTGTCTGACGATGGTACGTAGCTCCACGTATAATTTGACGTACTTTCTTGAATCTCATTCACACGATTACGTACAAACGGTTTTAATTGACTTGTGGACATAGAGAGCCAACAAAGAACTATTGTGGAATCACACCAAAAATAAATTTTGTCAAATTGTAGAGTGAGACAGTCAAGTATTTTAGTGCACAATCTTGTACCCAAGAGAGCCCCGCATAGTTCTAAGCGAGGTACAGTAGTAGGTTTGATAGGTGCAACCCGATTTTTCGAACATAACAACTTAACCTTGACATTTTCTCCATCTGAAGATCGCGCATAAGCAACGGCGCCGTACGCCCGTTCAGAGGCATCGGAGAAGATGTGGAGTTGTAATTCCGTGCGCGAATCACACGTAACCCATCTAGGAATCTGAATATTATTCAAATGAGGTAAATTTTGAACAAAATCGATCCATACCTTTTGGATTTCGAAAGACACTGCATCATCCCACGAACACTTGTCTATCCACAGTTGTTGCATAAGCAATTTCGCTTCGACGATACATGGGCTAACCAGACCCAATGGATCAAAGATCTGTGAGATTACTGATAATATGTGACGTTTATTTATGTTTTTACTAGTTGGAATGTTTATAGAAAATGAAAAGATATCAGAAGAGCACTGCCAATTTAGTCCTAACGTTTTTGACAATTCGTTAACACTTAAATTTACTTGATCATTAATTTTGTTAGTTTGATACAAAGACTTTAAGATTTCCAAATTATTTGAATGAAATTTTCGTAAATTGAATTTTGCTGAATTTAATATATCAATAACGCCTTGACATAAATATATGGTTTGCTGTATTGAATCAGACCCGGGCAAGAAATCATCTACGTAAAAATCGTGAGCTATGGCCCGTTGAATAGCCTTGTCTTTGCTTTCATTAGCTAGTTGGACTAAACATCTAGTTGCTAAGAAAGGGGCTGAAGCAGTGCCATATGTCACTGTATTGAGAGTGTAGATTTTTATTGGATCTGCTTTTTTGAAACGCCATAGTATGCGTTAAAGAGGGCGCTGACTGGGATTTACTAAAATTTGTCGATACATTTTTTCTATGTCCGCAGTCACAACATATTTATGCTGACGAAAACGTAACAGTATAGAAAGAAGATCATCCTGGACTGTGGGTCCGATCAACTGAATGTCGTTTAACGATTTGCCAGATGTTGTAGCTGCGGATGCATCGAAGACCGTACGCAGTTTGGTCGTAGTGCTAGACTCCCGCAACACCCCGTGATGGGGCAAGAAATATTCAAATTCTGATTTGTTTACTTCATCGGTCATGTGTTGAAGAGAGATATACTCTGACATGAAGTCACAATAAAGTTGTTTATAATGAGGCTCACGCTGCAGCCTTTTTTCTAAAGAGAGAAACCTACTTTTGGCCATGAAATATGAATCGCCGAGTACGTCAGGTGACTCTTTAAGAGGAATGGTAACTACAAAACGACCATTGCTATCGCGTTTAGTAGTATCGATGAAGTTATTTTCTCAAGCGCGCTCTTCCAAGGACAGCAAGTGCTGTGGGGATACAGTGTCTAACTCCCAAAAACGTGTGAGGTCGGGTTGCAGACTTGTATTTGAATGTGAAGAACTAGAAGACTTGCAAAAGTAAGTAGAATGAGAAGAGGATGAATTCGGAAGACCGGCTACTGGGCCCGATATTATCCAACCTAATTTTGTATTGCATAATTTTGGTTTGTTTTTGCCTAAGTCAATACAAGAATTAGTAAGCACAATGTTCCAGAAGACCTCTGCGCCAGCAAGGATGTCGATGGCGGAGGAAACATTGAAAGAAGGATCAGCCAATTGCAGTCCCGTGGGAAGAGGAATGCTGCTTAAGTTGACTGTATGGGACGGTAATGAGTTAGTTATTTGAGGCAAAATAAGACAGTCTATACCTACCTTGAAGCTAGTATGTAACGACTCAATTGTAAATTGACAAGATTGTGCACCAAAACATGTTTGATTGTTGATACCTGTTATCGTGGAGTACGCATCACGTCGCGGCAACCCAAGACGATTACAGAAGGCATCAGTAATGAAGTTGGTAGTACTACCGCTATCCAATAAGAGACGTGCGTAGTGCAGTCGGCCGTCAGGAGAAATGACTTTCACCAAAGCTGTGGAAAGCAAAATAGCATGCGCTTCTATATTTGTGGTTAAGGCTACATTGTTTTGAAAAGGCGGCATAGGATCCTGAAAAGCCGAAGAAGGTTTAGATGTCACAATGTGTAACAAAGTATTATGTTTGTGTTTACAATATTTGCAATGAGATAATTTGCATCGCTTTTCATTGTGACCCGGCCGTAAACAATTTAAACACACCTTATATTCGTTTGCCTTTTGAATACGTTCTTCAATAGACAAACTTCTGAATGTTTCACATGAATATAAGAAATGATTTTGTGTACATAAGGAACATTTAATTATTTGTGATCTATTAGTGTTAATTTTTGAATTTATTTGATTTGTTGCAACAATGAATGTTTTTGATTTTTGTATATTGTTTTCTTCGTCTGTTTCACGTCAGCACGATTGTTAAGCATTGTGCAAAACTGAGCTAAGGTGGGTGACTTTTTAAAAGACCTACGATGTTCTTCCCAAAGCAATTTAGTATGAGCGTCAAGCTTATGTGCTATTAAATAAATAACAAGCGTGTCCCAATGTTCGACGGGTTCATTTAAAATTTTCAACGCTCGAATGTTTTTATTTGTTGTGTCGATAAGGCGATGTAATGCTTTACTAGACTGCTTTACAATAGGTTCGACGTTAAATAAGGATTTTAAATGATTGTCAATAAGAAGGAGACTATTGTCGTATCGATCGCATAATGAATCCCAAGCGGATTTATAATTTTGGCTATTGAAATCTAAATTTTTTATTATTTCTGAGGCATCACCTTTTAATGACGCTCGCAAATAATGAAATTTGCTTATGTCATCGATATTACTTGTATTTATTAAAGATTGAAAAGTGTCTCTAAACTCAAGCCAGTTCTGATAATTCCCATCAAATCGAGGAAGATCAATTTTGGGTAGACGTATAAAATTATTAAGTCTGTTACCACCTTGCATTGAAGACGCGTAGCTCGCAACCGTGCCGCCACAGTCCATGAAGTGGTCGGCGGCCGACCGCTGCGACGAGAGGAGACGCCGTGCTTTTGCCACCAAAGTGTGGTAATCGTCTTCGAATTGTTCCCGCGAAGCGAATACTTCCTCTGGCTTGTCGGTTATCGACTCCAGTTCAGTCTGTAATTCATCGTATTGCGAATATAAATTAATAAATTTTGAAAGTCGACCTTCAAGATCGATTCTAAAAAGGTCAGTTAAGTCAGAAGAATCCTCAAATTTTTCAAGATAATTACCAAAAATAGTTATTTTTCCCTTCATTGAACTTATTTTCTTTGGTATTTGACTAACTGCACTAGCTGTTTTAGAATCATCAGGCATAATGAATTAAATTTGTTTGATATTAGTAACGAAAAAAAGAAAAGCAACTGTAGATGTGTTTTATCACTGCTAGCCTCTTAGAAGAATGAAGCGTGAACATAGGTGACAAAAAATAATTAAGTGCTGAATAATGTAATAATTTGTATAGAAATGGATAGAATCTATAATAAAATGTCTTACGTAATAGGTAAGCTTGTTCAGTGCGTAAGCTAAATAAGTGAACAGGCAAAAAAAGGCTATTAAATTTATTGTAAATCTATATTTTAATTTACTTTTTAAAGTAATAAATGCATTCAAACATAAAATGACACGGCTTGCATAGAAACAAGCAACGGTGCGAACAATGGCTAGCGTAAGCGGTTGACCTTGGCAATGATAGATAAGACGCCAGGTATGCAACGATGCGCCCGAATGCAATAAAATGCAACGTAATTAATTAAGATTATTTGCAATATTAACTTTATTTAAAGCAAATATCGAAGCACTGTGTTTGAGGAATAATTAAATGTATTTTTTATGGCATGGAAAGAATAGATTAAAAAATGTTGTACACAAAAAATGATTTAGGAAGGAAAAAGAGGGAAACAGGAACGAACTCACTCAGTAATCCTTTTTTTGTCCCTTTCCTCCGTGACTTCCACTGTATGTTGTAGACCACCGGTTTGAATGATGTGGCACTATAAGATTCCACGTGAATGTGCTGACGTCGTCGTTGTAAATTCCTTAAACGGGAGTAAGGACCATGTTGGGGATCCTCCGAGGTGTTAAATAAAAGTAGTGGACTGTATATTATGTACTGGTATAATGGAATCTTCAACTTTATAGAAATCAGTTAAAACACGTAAAATTGATGCGCACACGCCGATGATTCCGTGGCAAGTAGTTTTCGTAGGGCGACGACGCGCCGCGGCCCGCGGCGCTGCCGTCGAAGCCCCCACTCGTTCGCAGTAGTAGGCGCGAACATAGTATTGCGTATGATATGAGTTTAATGCTAAATGTACTTTTTTGACAACATATCCTCTATAAAAACTCACGATCACAAATAAAAACATAAAAGTCATTAAAACAAAGAAAGATGTTATTCTATTACTGATATAAATGTATTTAATTTTATATTAACAGTACTCATTATATAAACATTCATTTGTGTAAAGCTAGAACCATACTTCTGTGATGTGTTGTGGCGTTGCGTTGTCTGTCGCAACAGTAGTGGGGATGTACCATACAGTACCTGTCTAATCTATACCCAATATAGACTGATTTAACTATATCAACGCACAGCCCAAACCGCTGGGTCTAGAGATTCCAAATTTGGAACGTAGGTTCCTTACGAACGTCTAGGGGTGTACTAAGAAAGGATTTTTCAAAATTTCCACGAGAAACACGTACAACGAAACATACACGAACGAAGTTGCGAGGGTTTTAATACTTCATCTATAAAGTTCGAAAAAAAATTTGCCAAATTTATTTTATCATTTCCTGTGTGCGTAAGTCCAATGTCCAATTGATCAATTTGGGCGAACGTTAAAGGCGGACACAATACTATTACAATGATTGTGTACCTAACCATTTTTTTTTATCAAATAAAAACAGTCAACACCCTAAGAGAACTGCCAAAATACTGTTAATTTTATAGATTGGCAATTGATGAAGTGGCGATGAGCTAAATGACATACATAATATGTAAATGTTATGATTTCAACGAGGTGGTGTGTGGTGTGTGTTTGCCGCAATACACCACGAAGGTATGGTTCTAGCGTTACTCAAAAGGATGCTTGAAGGACGTCTAGCGTATTATATTCAGCATAGAAATAAATTGATATTTTATTTGAAACAATCCTCTATAAATTTCATTTGGTTCGCAATACACTTATATTACCTCAGCTTCTCCCGCGTTCCATTATACGGGTTCCCATGAGATTTTCTAAAATAAAATTAGTCCGTTACTCTTTACAACACCAGGTTCAGCAGTTTCGGAGACTGAAACCTAGACACAACTTTTTTAATTTGTATTTACGAAACAAAAAAACATGTGAAGATTTATAATACAAGTTACATGACGGTCCAACACCAAGACGGACCGCATGCTGCATACTGCAAGCGACACGACTAGTTTCTATGTATGTAAAGTGATCCCAAACGCGGCAATACTGCGGCCTGCGGCTGCGGCGTGTGGCAACCGTGAGGCATGCGGTTGCCACGCGCCGCAGCCTAGCTCTAGGTGTGTCGTGAACCGAAGAGAGCAAGAAATAAGACAATGGTAAACTTTCGGTAATGTTGTCCAACATTCTGTCTTCCACGAACGTACTAGAATGGCTGAGGCATCATTTTGTAGCCGCGGTATACTGCCGCACTTGGAATAAGACCGCAGGCAGTTCCGCAGCCGCCGACCGCAGTGTATCCTGAGGGTTGCAGTCTGCGATCCGTCTTGGAATTGAACCTTAGTTATTTTGATTTAACCTTTTGTGTCAGTAAACAGAAAAGCCTTCCCTTATCACAAGGCTCTATCCAGGACTTCACCCTTCATTTATTTTTCATTACACAAGCAGACATTTAATAGTGTTTTGAATAGATACGAACTGCGAATATTTAAACGTATTTTTACTGAAAAGGATGACTGAATCATTCGTAAACCAGTCTATAAAACTTTATAAAACATTATATTAAACGTATCATTTTTGAAATCTTTTGAGCGATTTCTATAGTTAAAAATATGTTTTTGAAAATATACTTTTTTTTATATGTAAATATAGTGAAGTACAGTGAGGTTTCAACCTCGGAATCTAGTTATAGTGATCCAATTTATTCTCGAAATTAAAAAGGACGCCAATTTAAACCGTGCTCTCAAATATTTTCATATGAAATTTCATACAAAATAATGTTTTTTCAAGGATTGTTAATTTGCTGAAACTAATAGGCCGAAATAGACGAAATTTTCAACAATGCTTTAAAGCCGTCGCTCCCGGCTGTTGGAGATGGATGACAGTCGTTAAGCCAATTTGGTGGCCTTCAGGCGGCCTTTTTTTCAAACGGCCTGTTTATTGTTGTTTTTTCATTAAAAACCTAAAAATATTAGGTCTGAGGGCAAGAAACGCCGATCTATGTTTCCTTTACATATTTTGATATTCAATACACGCGCATTAAAACGAGGGATATCCTTGTCAAAATACGTAAATACATCATTTCGATTTATATAAATGGAAAAGGCGCGGGATCATCGCTGAAGTGGGTGTCCACCATCATTTGCATTTGACTGCCATGGTCAGATTAATGGATGGGACCCAAATTGTAAAAGCGGGTTCGGGTCTAACTGACTTCCCATAACATCCCATACTTATTGATGCGGAATCGACTTATTGGGAAGGCTTATAGGAAGAAAAAGCTTCATGTGTACAAAAAATTTATCCTTGTTGACAAGGCTATAACTGCGAATATATCAAAAAAGCTTTTAGATTACGCATTAGCATGTCATGTGGTGTGTATAGCATGCAACACAAAAGCTTAACCCTAGAAAGATAATCATGTGAGAGATGACATTAAAGATAATCTTACGTCCCAGAGACGTAATGCGTATTATGCCTCGTTACAAACATATTTTGTGAAATATATGTAATTTTTAGTTCTTACATATAAGTTTAAGTATTATGCAATGAAATAAAACATATTATGTTATTATATTTATTTAGTTAACAGAAGTAACATCAAACATAAAACTCGCACTAAAGTAAACAAAAATCAACTTAACTTCTTTAATAGGACCTTTCTATATACTATCAGTCTTTAATTTGAAATGTTTGACACTTTTTATTATATGTATATAAACAGTATTTCACATAAACAAGGACAATCTTCTTATCATGTTAAACACATTCTTAATACAAAAAATCAATCTTGTAAAAGTTCCACAAAAGATAATAGTACGCCATAGCTGAATCTAGGTACTTAGGCCACTTACCGCTGCACGTTAACTCCGGCCGACGACCGAGTTGTCCGAGACAGACAGCGCGCTGCGTATTGTAGGTAAAAAGATATTGCAATATTTAGCCGCTGTCGACGTCTCGCGGACGTAGATTATCTTTCTAGGGTTAAATTACGTAAACTGCGGCTTAGGTCTACGAAATGCTACGATATCTACGCTCTCTACGCGTAGATCTACGCTGTAGTTATCGTAGCAATTCGTAGACCTAAGCCGCAGTTTATGTTCATATTATGTAATAGACCCGCTGTTTACTGTGACGTGTGTAGCCGACATTACATACCGCTACCGTTACCAACGCCCTCTACACAACTGTAGCCGATTACAGTTTCGCTACGAAGTACTGCCATTTAAGAAAATACTTTCGCTTCCATTTTGACGAAACTGTAATAGAATGATATGAAATCATTTTATTCAGAGGTAGGCGCTGGTTTGGTTTATACAGTACCTTGCGACCAAATTTGAAGTATGCACATGTGCTACGACGTAGGTCTACGAAACGCTACAACATAAACACCCTCTACGCGACCGTAGCTGTTTACCATTTCACTATGAAATGGTAAACAGCTACGGTCTGTCAAAAGCGTTTGACTTAGTGTCATATGATATTCTCTGGACAAAATTAAAAGATGTGGGCATATCTCCGGAAGTCATTGGTATTTTCTCACACTGGTATAGTAATCAAAAGAATTTTGTAAAATGGGCTGATGCACATTCTGAAGAATATGTCTTGAGCTGTGGCGTTAGACAGGGAGGCATAACCTCACCCAGATTATTTAACTTGTACGTTGACGAACTTGTTGGAGGGCTGAGCAGTATGCATGTCGGATGCCGCATAGACAATATCAGTATTAATAACATTAGCTACGCTGACGATATGGTACTGCTGAGCCCTTCAATTGGTGGTTTAAGGGAAATGTTGAAACATTGTGAATCATATGCTGTTCGGCATGGCTTGAGGTACAATGAAAAGAAAAGTGAGTTCATGTTGTTTAAAGGTAAAATCAAAGAACCAGCCTATGTGCCGCCAGTCATGTTAAATGGCATACCATTGAAGCGTGTTGAGCAGTTTAAATACCTTGGTCACATTGTAACGGAAGACCTTAAGGATAATGAGGATATTGAGAGGGAGCGCAGGGCGCTGTCCATCAGGGGCAACATGCTGGCTCATAGATTCACTCGATGTACCACTGATGTAAAGCTCACGCTATTTAAAGCATATTGCCAGAACTTTTACACGTGTGCTCTATGGTCCAGTTTTACGCAGGGATCTTACGGTGCCTTGCGTATCCAATACAATAACACATTCAGGGCTTTGATGAGGCTCCCTCGCTACTGCAGTGCGTCCGGTATGTTCGCGTATGCAGCCGTCAATGACTTTTATGCTATTATGCGTAATAAACTGTCCGCGTTGATACGCCGGGTGAGGGACTCCAAGAACGGCATCCTGGGGATGATGGCCGACAGGATGGACGCAACTATCTTTCGGAGGTTCACAGAGTTGCATGTTATGCGCCTGCACAGGTGAGCCGAAGGGATGGTTGGGTCCATCGTGTATTCTTTTTGTGTCTTCATGATTATTTTTTAATATATTTTATGTGATGTTCCCATATTGGCACGGTGTCTAACCTAATACAATTATATAATTTAATTTAATTTTAATTTTTGATTTGATTTTGGGTTTGATTTAATGAGGCTGTCTGTAATTTTTTTTTTTTATTTAATTTTTGTATGGACTAATTGGTCTGAGAATAAATGATTTTTATTTATAATTTTATTTTATGAAGCCGCTGAGCGCTTGTCTCTCGTGAATAGAGGTAGTAATTTTTTTATAAATAGTATGACCACGAGAAACCGTTCTCTCTCGTAGTCCTACTAGTAAGACAAAAGTCCACGACGACAAGGACCACGAAAAAAAACGGTGGTGAAAACATCTTATCTATTTTTTGTACTGTACCACCAGTCACCAGTCTCTCACAATCTAATTATTAAACCTTAGTTATGAACAGAACATGTAATCCATAGAATGTAAGAGAAAAACAATAAAATATTTGTTTTGATTTATTCACTGCAAATTCATGTATACAACACATACATACAGACTATTGCCTATATCTATGATATACGTGGCGTGATCACTAGAATGGTCCGATAAATCTATAAAAATGAACTATATAAAACTACATTTATAATTTAAAAAATATTCTTGGACGAATCACACGACACCATCTAGTTCAAAACTAAGGGAACTTTGTAACAGGTAGAAATATTCTAACAAAATAAAGAAATACATGAATTGAATAGTTATTAATGTAAATTAATTTTTATTTAAAAAACATGTTTTTATTTATGTCATACTGTAGACAAACAAGCAAGCGGGCCACCTGATGGAAAGCGGTCACCGCCGCCTGTCGACATCAGTAACACCAGAGGGACTACCAATGCGTTGTCCACCACGAAAGTTGGAGGAAAGGAAGGAGGAACGGAAGGGAAAGAAGGAGGGGGAAAGAGGGGATAGGGAAGGAGTTGGGCTTCCGGAACTCTCACTCACCTAACGAAACGCATTGCTGCTTCACGTCGATATTCTGTGAGAGGGTGGTACTTCCCCGGTCGAGCTAGCCCATTTCGTAATAATTGCTCTACCACTCCATTGCAAGCCACACAGGGCAAGTCAAACATACATCGATTTATTTTTGTTTATTATTTAAAAGCAAAAAAATCTGAGGAGAATAAAATATGATAATTGTAATCGTGCCGGGGCGGGCCGACGACGACTCACAGATAACATTTTTCAGAAGCACTCAAAAGCGCTTGTCGGATGTGAAAGGGAGAAAAAAAATGGGCACGGTCGTATCGCGAACGGCGCATTAATCAACCACCGTTTGACCAGAGACCGCTTTGTTAGAACACAATCATACTGTATTTACTGTACTGCGATTCTGGAATGTTCTCAAAGGATTTTATTAATTGTGTTAGCTAAGTGAAGTATTCCGAAACTGGGACTTGTAAACATAATAAATTGTTTGCAATACATATATCATCTGAAACAAATATAAACAAGCCATAAATATTGTGTTTTAGGACAAAGACATGCATGCTGTTTTTGTAAATACATAAGACACACACAGACATGAGACAAACACATAATTTCATCATATAAAATATTTGCATGCACGCAACCTACTTTTTTTATCAGTCATCTTCACTACCCTCACTTTAAAAAAAAAGAGACAAATCACACAGATTGAGCTAATCTGTGTGATTAGCTAGATCGGATACTAACTCAACGATACTATATTTTATTACAAATACATAATATAGATAAACATCGAAGACCCGAGACCAATCAGAAAACGTTCGCATTTCATCATGACCCGACCGGGATTCGAACCAGGGACCTCCTGGGTGGTTTTCTGGCGTGGTAACCACTGAGTCGAGAAAGAATTATTCAAAAATTGTTTTTCACTTTCAAATTAACTATTTTATTAATTAAAATGGTTTTTACAATAAAATGTCATAAAAATGCTTTGACTACCCTCTTTTTTGGTTTGTTAACATATTCTTCCGATATCTTGGCTTTAACTACAATGTCCGTGCTGCTACTACGAAACGTTAATCCGATATTTCGGCCGAAGTATCGGAAGAATTTTAACCGTGAAATACAAGGTATTTCATGGTTATTTTAGTAATTCCTTGAATTCTATGCATGAAATACCTTGTACTTTATGGTTATTTTAGTAGTTCATTGAATTATAATCATGAAATAACTTGTATTTCACGGTTAAAATTCTTCCGATACTTCGGCCGAAATATCGGATTAACGTTTCGTAGTAGCCCTCCTGTACCACTGTACATACATGATGGATACAAGAGACACTTCTATTGTATCCATCTTCCTAAGCAAAAATATATATTACTTAAAAGAAGTTTTATGATACAGTCACATACGTAACAAATGTGTTTAATTTCATTGTTTTTCATCCGGATGATTTAACCACATCAAAAATTTATGAAACTACCCTGACAAACCAAGGCAACTCAACATTGCGTGAGATTATTAGGAGGTGAGTAGCCTCACTTATGCCTTTTGTAGAAGTATTTTGAATTTTGAAATTGAAGCAATACAAAATCTTGTTACTGAAAATTAATGAAAATAGTTCACATAACCAATCCCGTAAGATTTTATAGACAAAAGTTAAAATTAAAATTAAAATTTAATCAAGTGTAAAATTTGTTTGATATGTTCGGTGTAGTATACCTAGGTACCTTAACTTACAAATTATAATATTGTAAAGTGTTTGTAATTTAATGTAGTCTCATATTAATTACATTAACAGAGGCCATAGTAATTAGAAATAATAATTATCAAGTGTGTATCCCTTTACCGTGAACAACGACTTTGTAGTTCATTCATATCAACCCATAATCATCCCATTGCAGGGAAACAGGTCTCCCTTCAATCTAAGAGGACTAGAGCGTACTCTGCCACGCTGCTTCAGGCACAGGCCAGTGTTTTCAAGTCTGAAGGCCACCAACTTGGCCTTTTTTTGTATGTTTGTTATTATTGGTATTCATTTTTATTGTACCTTTTTGTATTGTAACTCATATTAATTCAAACTTACGCTTAAACATGTTGTATGCACTTGTTTCTGGCCTTGTTCGACTACTACTAGTAGGACTAGATGGAATAAAGGTAGAACTTAGCCTGTTATCGATATTATTGTATCTTTTTTTGAATGTTTTTGTTGTAATGCTGCTTTGTGCATGAATAAAATAAATAAATAACGAACTCATGCTTATTTAGTTAGTTGAATATTACATTTAGACCAACTAAAACCAAAAGTATTGTACTAGTTTGTTACTGCGGCGTTAGTATACGTTCTAGTTTACCTCCGGCTGTTTTGTTTGGACTCGAATCTGGTTCCAAACGGATATTACAAGTTGCTCCACCGCCTTCGAACTTATAACAATACATATGGTTTAGTAATTCACACGAAAACGGCGATACGAACAATAGATTTTAGTCATAAAATAGCAAAGTTCAAACGCTGTTGGAACTGCCCCGACCAGCAGATGATGATGATGTGTGATTCGTCCAAGAATATCTTACTGTTACATTGAATTTTATAATATTTCTTCTTTCAGCCTGTTACTCGTACATCCATTGTTAGGCCTTTTCATGGGCTTTCCATAGGGGTTTTGTTCTGGCAGTGCAAGGGTTTTCCTGCGACCTTGGCAATGTCATCAGCACAGCGCATGAGCTGCCCACCTATTTTTCGATGACGGTTCTTGAACGCAACTCAGCAATTTTGCGTTCGCCGACCATCATCCCTCCTACTCATGTGGCCTGCCCACCTCCACTTTTATCTGTGGGGAAATTCACGTAACAAGAACCGATTCTAGTTCGATTCAACGACACTCGCTGTCCCGTTCAACTCCTATTTTGTATGAGTGAGACAGCGAGTGTCGTTGAATCGAAATAGAATCGGTTCTTGTTACGTGAATTGTCCCACTGGACAGTATTAGAACGATGTCAGTAACTCAATATTATTTATTTTGTAGTAATAGTTTCAATTAATACTCTGTCTTTATCGCATTTTATAACAATTTAAAGACTTGTTGATCACTTTAAAATCGCAACGGCCACGGAAAAATTTACATTTCGTGTGCATTCCTCGTGTAGTATCAACTCCCATTTTGTATCTTCCATTAAGTTTATAGAGCACCGCAAAGTTTTAATGTTCCAATGGTCTTTACTTGCAAATCTTGTGTGTCTATGATTTTGCGAACTAGAACTACGGACTCCGATAAATAATTGTCGGATTGAACAAGACGGTCCGAAACTTAAGTTTGGAAGTTTTATTTATTAGTAACTGCTTTTGTTATTATGTAAATAAACATACATGTTAATTAATATTATAAATAGGAAACATCTGTATTTTTGTATGTAACGAATAAACGCGAAAACTACTGAACCGATTTCAAAAATTCTTTCACCGTTTGGGAAGTTACTTTAACCCCGTGTAACATAGGCAATTTTATATTTTCAAAAGAATTAGGAAATAGTAAAAATCGTGCGAAGCTGGGACTGCTAGTTATAAAATAAGAAAGATTTGATGTTTAAATGTTTGTTACTCATGAAGAAATTACTCGATGGATATGATTGTTTGGCAAACAGACAGTTTACAACTAATATCCAGAATAACCAGGTCCCTGACTTTTTATCCCGGAAAATACAGCGATTAGTATTATTTCCTGGAAAATACAGTAATTCTCTATATAACAAATTATTATGTAGTATTTTCCGTTAAAATCCATACTTTCATTTATTTTTTTTTATTTTTTTATTATACCACAAAGTTGGTAAACAAGCATACGGCACGCCTGATGGTAAACATCACCGTAGTCTATAAACGCTTGCAATACTGGGGGTATCACTCACGCGTTGCCAACCCTCCCAACCCCCCAAGTGGAGCTCTGGAGACCTTACTCACCGTAGGAACACAACTTGGCCGAGACTAATGCTATTTGGCTACGATCTTCTGTAAGGTGGAGGTCCTTCCCCAGACGGACTGCTCCGATTTGAGCGGATTATCCGCTGTGCCCTACCTCTCAAAATGTATATTATGTAGAATATATTTGAGCATCAATGCGAAAAACAAAATTCCCAGCATTTCGCAGTGCCCATTTAACTCTTTTAAGTTTAATTAAGTACATGTAACCGAGTATCAAGTATTTTATAAAATAAAGAAACTATTTTTAACCCGTCGGCTGCACCGCCGAATTGTGTTCGAAAACCGTATGCATTTTTAAGCAGAACAAACTCGCCACTGGCACTGTTAATCCACTTTCGCAGTGCGCCGCCAAAAAAACATCATAAAAATATAAACGGATAACCTTTATCTCTCTAAAGGTAAATCAACAATTCATGTTACAATACTGTTGTTGGGAAATTAAAAAAAATATAGTTAACCTTTTGATTATCACGCGGGTTCAGTCGGAGTACGTTTAAAAAAAAACAAAGTAAGACTTCGTTTTTTGTTTAGCTTCTTGATACATCTTTGGTCGAAATGCCACCCATAGGATTTAGGATATACGCTAGTAAATAATAAATCTATGGTGACAGCATGCTTTACCAAACTCATGCTACAGACGTTATAGGGAAAAGCTTCTTTGCGGGGTTAACATGCGTCATAACCGCGACCGGTTACCAGCGTGGCAAGAAGGCCATGTGAATTATACGGCCGGTCTAAAATTTTAAATTCTTTTCATGGGGATATCAAAAGGGGAACTTAGTAATACTTTTTTCTACTATTTAGGAATCTACGCTTTCCACTGCTCCTGCCGCTGCAAAGAATATTGCCCTGAACACTACTGCAGCAACATCGACGCGAGTGAGTGTTCACAGCCCTCAGTGAGTGTTCACAGCCCTCATCATACATTGACAATCGTTTAAATACTATTTATATATTATAACAATGGATGAAAATTTAAGTATATACCTAACTAAAATTAAAATTAAAAACAGTTGTTAATTTCAATTAGCAAATCTATATTCATCGCTCCAAGAAAGTGACTTGTCAGACCTAAGTTTTGAATGAATATTTTCCGTTTACAAAAGGCCCCATCGGTAAAACCTTCAAAGATATTATAAGCATGTCCGTAGGGCCCACTAATTAAACTTAACGAAGTTCGTATGCAAAAGAGCTCGTTATCGTTTTTGGGTTAAAGCATCTTTTATACGACTTTATAAGGAGCCCCGACGCTCGCCAACGCCAATTTACAACAAAAGTTAATTTCAACGAAACCATAAGAGCTATAATGGTTAAACCCTCCAATAACAATCGCCTGGGGAAGGTGTATTTAAATTTAATTAATAAGTGAGCTCCGTGAATGGAGATGGCGTTGTTTTAATTATCTAAAGGCATTTGTTTAGGTGCTGAGAGGATAAACTAGAGGTGCGTTACGATTATCTTTAGTGTGCATTAAGTTTTAGTAAATAGTTTTGTCCGAAGATAAATCTTGGTAAGGGGAGGCAGATAAAGGCTTGTGACGCTACCTGGCGGAAGACGTGGTGTCGATACTCATACAAGGCTAACATCCTGTATAATGCCGGCTCCAGCGTACAAAGCTTCATTTGTTAAAATATCTGAGAAGATGGGAACTTCACTCTTGAAAAATCCTTTACTGCACACGTGTTCTTAATTACACACTTTGTTACATTTCTCAAGAGTCTTTGCTTTTTATGACATCGTTCATTCATACTTTTGGTGCTGTGACACGGTGAACTTCAACTTTTCACTGTTTATTTCCTTTCATAATGTAGTTCCACTGTTTTAGTTCCTATAAAAAAAATATTCTAATATGATAAATACTCTAGGTTATTTCAAATGATAGACTCAACATAATATTGTGTTTTATTAATTTATTTTAGGGAACCGTTTCCTTTTCTACCCGCAAAACGCCACATGATGCTGCCATGTGTATCGTTTTCGATACACAGATGTAGGTATCGTTTTCGATACATAAATGTATCGTTTTCGACGCCTACTTGGTGCTAAGCGTGTTAAAGTACGTGTAGCCAAGGCTTAGGGTACCGTGAAGACAGGTTTGCAACATACTGTACCAGCCAGTCCATAGGCAAATTATCCTCGCACATCTCTGGTGGAAAAGCTGCCTAATGGGGTCGTCCGATCCGTCAAGGACTTTCCTCGGACAGCGGACACTGAAGGCTAGTTCACACATATCTTCAGTGAACTCACAGTTTCCGATACAGTGCAAAACATTCTTTCATACATTCTCTATGAACTTATCCCCACTTGTCAGTATCAGTGACGACACAGTGCAGGGGATACGTTCACAGAGAATGTATGAAATAATATTTTGCACTGTGACGGAACTGTGACTTCACTGATATGTGTGAACCAGCTTGAACCGTGAGATTACTTAAAGATCAATTTAAATACCTAGTTACCAAAAAGTAATTCTTATTTGACGGTTAAAATACGAAAACATTAACAAAGAGGCATATGAAACTTATGTGGTATTAACTTGTACCTATTGTATGTTTAAGCTTAGCCACACGGTCAGGTGCGGTCGCGTTGTCTTGCACAAATCCAGTGTTCCGGACACTGAGCTATGTCGGGGATTACACCCACAAGTACTCCAGAGCTCTTTTTATGACATTTTATTTTAAAGATTTATTATGTAACTCGATTTTCTTCTTTATTCGTTAAATGCGACAATTAAACGTATTTTTAACACGCTGTCACAGAATAGATAATAGTACTACGTACGCTGTGTGAAGTTTGGGGTTCTTACAGGATCGGTAACGCAAACGTGTATAAACTGCGGTGACTACTTACCATAAGGCCGTATGCTTATCTGCCACCTTAATCGTATGGTATTTTTTTACAAAATGCCAAAGTTTAGTTATTTATTCATAATGTAAAATTTTGTAAGAGTGTAATTCAACTTTTATGTAAATAAAATTTTATACCTGTCTTACTCTACAACACAACTGACACAGTTGGCAAATTCTGTTTTGGTATAACTCTTATAGCAAATAAAAGATTTTGGATGGTTGCCAATACAAAGCGATAACCTTAATTGTACTCAATAAAATGTCTCATCCAGTATGCAATATCCGTGTGAGAGTTCACATAAATAATTCTGTTTCAAAGCACGGTCGTTATAAATTAATTTTGCGACGGTACTCTGCGGACAGGACGGCGCACTTTTGTTTGCGAAGTGGCCACAAAAGACTCGTTGAGCTAAAACAATTGGTGAGCTAGCCTTTCCCCTCATGTGACTCTATTAGGGTTGCCAAAAACATTTAACCGACCTCCACGTTTTTCCTTTTGTTTGGAATCGTTGTCATAATTTGTCACTTAAACGGTTGTTTATTATTTCAGTAGGAGATTTGAGACAAACATTTTTTTCCACCTCTCTCTTCCTCATAGCGATATCCCTTTTCTAATCCATCATGGCGTGTTCCACTACTACAGTTATTTTAATACTTTGGCTATCACATTTTAAATATCTTAACAATTAATTTAAATCTTGAGTCTTTTAAAATATTCAACGGAATTTAATGCAGTTTTTAGCAATAGTTAAACTGATTCTAGAAAAATAACCTATGTGTATAGTACATACAAAAAAAAAACAAATTTCCGAGATATACTTAAACGAAGTTTTTCGGGTTTCGCTAGTTTAAAATTAATTATAAAACTAACTCATATTTTTTTTTTTACTTTTAAGGTTTACCTCGTATTTCTCCACTAGAAAATATTATGCAATTTGTCATGTTTGTTTCATAAACTGTAACTTCTACAATGTGAAGCTTGTAACACTATTTAAACATTTAGTTACACGCGTAGTTCCAAGTTATAGTTTAGAACAATAAGTAAAGGTCGACATACACGGACTGCATGAAGCAGTCAAGATGAACTGCTTCAAGCGACTGCATAGTGAACAGTCTTCTACATACACACATATCCAAGCCGCTCGAGTTGAAACTGCTTTGGGCGGTCGTAGGGTCAATCTGTTGACTTTGACTGCAAGAGCGGTCGGTGTATTTTGATCAATAGCTAACTGCACCAGCAGCCCATCTATGTCGGCTCTAAGAGACCATCTCCACGAGCGAGAGAATCGCGACAATAATATCGTCGTGCCACCTAATTCTTCAATTGTCTTAGATAGAACGTGTCTGCACGCGGCGATTTTCATTCGGACTCGTCGCGATTCTGTCGCTCGTGGAGATGGTCCCAGTATCTAAAAAAAAAACAAAGTTCGACTCGTGCGTAACTTTTAACACATAATATGCAAATATTTGCCATTAAGGCTGGCAACCCCAGTATTTGTACGTCTTATATTATTCTCTCAGAAGGCTTTGTATTGTTTTGTCAGTGTTTACTGAAATGTACAGACAATGACCATTGAACATGCATTATGAAATGTTAATTTAATTTTTAAACAGCAACATCGAGTTTCCTAGGATTTTATTATATTTTCTTGTTTTGATATAGTTTATGATTAAAAATAATGATATTTTTTAATTTATTCTTTATATTCGAACATCCACTCTCCAGAAAATCCTCTCAAAGAAATCCGACTTTGAAAGATCATGTGGGAGTTTGAATACTAGTTTAGATCCGGCTCGAAGGACCATTATGAGATCAGACAGATTAAATTAATGTTACCATCTATTATCTATCATATCCACATCAAGCGAACAAAGTCGCGTAGGTACATATCTAAAGAAGTTGCCGAAATCATCATAACGACTCATACAATGAAAACTGGAAGAGGAGCATTGGGAATACTTAAATTACCAGACTCTGGTCGGAGGGAACTCATAAATTGAACATCGACATTAGTATGTCATACTTTAAAAAATGCGGAAGCCACCAGCCATTTCCATATGTTTTGCTTCATATACACGTGAATTTATAAAGTGTGTCTGATTGGCCAAATCTGCAACAGTTAAAAAATAATCAATGAAGGTTTAAGCTTACTCTGGGTCCAGGTGAATTGTGTACAATTGTTTACAATTCTATATTAGTTTCATTGGATATTATACAGTTTTTAATAATAATATTGTGTATTTTAAATCTAGGACTCGGTTCCAGGCTAGGAAAATGGATTACAAGGAAACCTATCGCCGTTAAGTAGTTTCTAGTTACGATTCTTTACTGAGTTATTTGACGACGAACTTTTAAAATTAAATGTCTTTGATGGAAACGTACAAATGTCCCATGACATAATATGATATTGCAAACATCTGCAAGCAAGCAAATCGAAGCAAAATGCGGAACCCTACACTGTGCGTGGCACTAGCTATTTTGATACTTATTTTTCACATTCCTACCTTATTTGGCACAGAGAGATAAAGTCAAATTTACTTAATTTATCTGACCGTTACACGTGCCCTGATTTAAGGGTGTAATACAAAAGGGAAAAGGGCATAATGATTCAAATAAAAGCAAATAAAACACGACACATAATTGAGCTGTATTGTGCTAAAATATCAATTGAACGATCACAATAGGGCTAAGGTACCGTATTCATAGCGAACAATATATTACGGATTACGAATTGTTCGAGTGTTTGAGAATCATTTCATCATTTGGTACGACGAAAATAAAAATGGTTTTGGAAAGTATAAAAGCAATTAGTTGTCATGGGACATAATAATAATCTTTATTCAGATGACCATGATCCATTTTGTTAGTAAAGTATAGGAAATTTTATTTTTCATTGAAATATTTGATAATGTAATATTTAATACTGCTAGAATCCATAAAATATTACTACAAAACGTGCCTCTGAGGGCAGCCTAGTCTCTGAAGACACGATTTCGTTTTCATTCGAGCTAATATAGTATTGATTTGCTATTTCGTTAATAAAATAAATGTATCGAAATGGTTTCAACTAGATCACAACGCAATAACACAAGCCCGCTCTCAGGTGTATGTCAGAACAAAATGAACTTATAAGTATAGTAAATAATAAATGTTATTGTTCTTTCCCTCAACACCTCGATCGATACGGCCCAGTATACCGCAGTAATCACTGCCTCGTATTCCCAACACGAAACGCACAATTCTAACAGAAAATACATTTCAATTCTTTATTGAATCCCTTCTCGCGGCTCCCATAACTTAACTCCCAGGGGATTAGTTGGTCGTGTATCGCTACGTTTGGTTAAGGTTGGGCTATACGGTATTTCTTCGAATTTTAGTTCTTTCTTTACGGATATAATGCAAAAAAAATATAAATAAATAAATATTCTTGGACGAATCACACAACGCCATCTAGTCCCAAACTAAGCAACTAAGCTTGTACTATGGATACTAGATTACTTATATTTATATAGTTTTTTGTAAATAAATACTTATGCATAGAAAACACCTAGACCAAGGCAAACAGACATGTTTATGCACAAATATTTGCCTTGCGCAGGATTCGACGGCCCTTGAGATAAAGTGACCATTGCTAGCCACTCGACCACCGGGCCTGTCAATATATTTTTTTGTTATCTTTACATAATATAAAATGAAGTATTTTCATCTGTCTGTTCGCTTAAATTTTAAGAACTACTCAACTGATTTTGATGCTGCAATAGCTAGAGTGATCCAAGAATGTTTATATGTAAAATAAATACAAGAATTTTCATAAATTCCCACGGAAAAACGGAATGACGCAAACGAAGTTGTACAGGTTTCGCTACCTAACAATATGATGTAAGGGGATTTACAGAAAAATAATATCTGCGTTTTCAGACATGTGTACAGTTCTAATTCTTATTTACTTCAAGAAAAATATCAAAAGCAAACTCACACGTCCAAGGAATAATATTTTAGATGTGCACATGGTATGAATGCAGGGTCTAGTTTTTCCTCTGGGTTGACGATGTACGACAAATTCCCAAATTAGACTTAGATACCACCGAAATCTTAATGGTTGAGGATAATTTATAACACTACGATTCCATTATTAACGAACAAATTATGTTACCAGTATCTCTTTTAATTTTTAAAATTTTAACTTTTTTTTTAAACATCAATTTTAACAACAATCAAATTTTAACAACAATTGGAAATTCCGGTACCATGTGTGTATACAATCAATTGAAAGCCTACATACACAAAGATAGGTCAACTTGAATGTAACGAAGTGCGAATCCCGGCTGCGGGCGTGATCAATGAGCTTTCGAGCTTACACTCGTAGATTTATCACGGCCCACAATGAAGGAAACACAGCGCCGTGGAGGCTTCAATTGTACTAACCGAAAAAAGTGCTATTACAACACTTTGAATGATTATTTTATGCGTTTACTTTGTCAATTGAAAACATTTTTTATAACTGAAACAAGGTATTACTAGCACGATCATATACTTCAAACTTTCTATGCGTTATAAAAAATAAAAACCTTTGTATTATGTTAGGCTTCTGTAAAAAATATATTTAGAAAACCGCTTCAAAATCTATTTTTTATTTAGTGTTTAGCATGAAGCCGACAAAAAATGGCGGTATTATTTTACTTATGTTGGTAGGAATAGAGGTTCTATTTAAAAACAGCTTCTTCGCTGTCTAGCGTAGCGGACTTGCCAATATTATTGATGATTAGAAAACTGGGTAACACTAAAAAAGAAATGGGTACAGGATACAGGTTCTCAAGTGACATACAATACGTGTACATCGAGTCCCACTCTGGGCCGCCCCTGGGCTGACACTGTAGGTACGTACATTTTTAAGCGGCGAGACCCTTCCACTATCGCAATGCCCGATGTAATACCACAGAATAAATAATAGTACTACGTAGTAATACTGGTAGTACTACCTCTAAACTCTCGCGAAGTTGAGCGAAAACGAGAGCGTGAATGGCTCTTCGATCTTATTCGTCTTCACTATTTCTTTGTGTTCTAAATTACAATGTTATTGAAAACGTTAAATACTAAACATCACCACCGTGACAGGTCACGGCAGCTTTAACAAACATCTCTTCACCATAGGTGTTACAGTGACGTGTCAGAAATGTGCAGAAATGTGCACGTTGGCAGAAGAAACTGCGGCGCACGTGCTGCTGGAATGCAGCGAGGTGTAAGCGTACCAGGCAATCTACCTGGGAACCCCAGGCAGTCTCCGGCAGACACTTAGCGACGTCAAGTCCCTGGACGGCTCCCTGGAAGAATTAGGATGGCTGGAGTAATCCAGCACTCACTCTTCGCACGCGGAAAGGGCACATTGGCTGCCTAATTGCGGAGAAGGCCCGCACGACAACAAGTATCAAACGTTAAATAAAAGATGTGGTTATTTATAGTAGGTACGAAATTATGACTGGCCCCTACTTTGCTTTGGGGTTTAAATACCTAACAAACAAAGTAATAAGGAGAAAGTCCTAAAATAAGAATATTCAATCAAATATGGACATACGGACGCCCACACTATAAAAAAAACGTACTCGCTCGTCATGAAAATGTGATGTGAAATATTTCGGTAAGTTTATTTCTGGATATTTTATGTGGTGACCGGATGCTGGCCCCTTGATTGCAAATAGTCCGAGGCTAACTTTTCCCTTCGGGGCACCAAAACTTTCTGTCAGCGATTTTCATAGGCGAATATGTGAGATGTTTTTTCTATATTACTAAACGCACTCGGTGTTACTCGCGTAGTTTTTAAGTGATCGCACTTTTGATAGTTTTACTTTTTTATATTTTGAATTATGAATTTGTAATTTCATATTTTTCCTTGTATATCCTCTATATGGGTCGGGGCTGTTTTCGATGGATGACAGTCATTAAAATTCAAGTCTTTGACCTTCAGGCCGCTTGAAAACTCTGGCCTCTGCCGATCCGCATTTTAGCAGCATGGCAGAGTAAGCTCTAATTCCCTTCGATTGAAAGGAGACCAGTATCCCTGCAGTGAATGATTGAATCTCAAATTATCATTTAAAACATGCGTTTAATTGCTTAAAATCCTTTCACAATGTGTACGCTTTACAGCAGAGTATTCATGAGGTGAGTGACGCGCCGGTGAGTGCGCCAAGCCTCCCAATTTGTCGTCATCGCAAACCTACGAGTTTTCACTGATTGCGAATGTTTGACCGTCACGTGTACATTCACCGTCAGAAGGGGTAAAATATTTTACTACGCCTGCACGGAAAGTTGCCGTCTTTCTTCCTTCAAAAGTATCACGACAACACATTCCCACCGCTTTGTCTCCTTAGCCAGGATCAACAACGACCTTAGATTGACAATGAGCAATGAAGCTTATTGACGTTCCGGGCACTACAACTACCTGCCTTGGAGAACTCACAATCACAACGAATTCCTTCAAAAGTAGCGAGAAAGTAAGCGTTTGTATTCGCGAATTCCTTTATGCGGGAGGAATAAACGTAGAATCTCCATGACTTTTTTCCATACCTATCACGAATAAGTGTATCATTGTCATCTCAGCCACAAGAAGTCCACAGCTAGACATAGGCCTCTCGTAAACGTATCCAAGACGACCGGTCGGAAACCTAATAAGTTTTTTTTTTTAGATTTAGTCTTATATCTCTTTAGTAGTACGTGAGTACAGAAGTAAAAATATCTCGAATTATCGGAACTTAGATATGTCCATAGAAGTCACTAAACAAACAACTGTCAAAATTGCTGTAAGTAGTGAAAAGTTATTATGTAGAAGTCACTTAAAATTTTGGGAAAAAAATATTTTTTTACTTTTGTTAGTTTTGTTTTATTACAAAAAGTTGACGAAACACTTTTTCACACGACGATAGCTACTAACGAGCCGATTGGCATATACATGTACGACAAAACGTGAGCACTCATTAACGTGCTGGCAAAAATATGGGATGCTCATGGATTTCTACAGAAAACTCCAAATATTTTTGAAAAGTTTTTGTTTTACATGAATCATGTTTTCCTTGACCTTTCTCTCCAAACACTTGGTCTTTTGTACTCAAAGTTAGTAAGTCTTACGTGATTATTTTAACTTTAGTGGACTTCTTCAAAAATTCTACCTTTCAGTAGAGTCTTTGTCTTTAAAAAATATAAAAAGTTTAACATTTTTGTTTGGGCTACGATACAAAATACATCTGTGTCATATTGTTTATTATTTCTGAAGTTTCAGCTAGTAAGATATAATTGAACACCTTTTTTATATTGTGTAAATAATGAAATCTAGGCAGGCGAAGTGTCAAACAAAAGTTAGAGTTCAATATAATATTATGTTCTGACAATTTTGATAATTAATAATAGCCGGTGCACTCTCTTTGATGATCCCGAGTTGTGTATTCTGCATTCAATAGGTATAGGTACAGTCACCTCCATAAATGTGTAATCAATTTAGTACCCTGTCACTTTCGTATATCATTTCAATTACTTAAGACTTTTGAATGAACATGTCAACAATGTTATAGTGACAAGGTTTTAGTACCGTGATTACATATTTATGGAGGTGACTGTACCGACCGAATATAAAATTATATTTTGCTTTATGTATCTGACTGCGAAACTAAATTGAACTTTACAGGATTGCATTTGAAAATAATCCCCCCAAATGTCTGTTGTAACTTGTCAAGCCATAATAACAAAATAACTCAGTGTAATATTAGTATTGATCAGATAATATCACTGTTTTAACTCCCACGTGAACCCTAAGTGGCGCTGTTTACCTAGCTAATAGTAACATTACATTATCGCCTCTTCAACGTAATGAATTCCCGTTCGACCTCCAATACCATGCATATTGATTAAATTCGTTTTAAATAATTACCCAACAACTCCGTCCATTTCCCGATGGTCATTTGCGAAAATTACAGTTTAAAATATTCACTGGATGCCAATGATGGCTGACAATTCATCATTCAGGTGTTTTATGTAATTAAATTCCCTGAACTTATTGTTCCAGGTGTAAGCGAGACCAGCAGAAAACAATGTTAAATATTGTGACTTGACAAGCATGTCATTTTAAACGACTTTTCGATGGTTATAAGAAAAGAAGGGACGATTCTAAAAAGCTTAATGAGTTTATTTAAATAAAAACATTAAACTTCATTTACGGTTATATAGTGCTTTTAAAATTTCATATCAGTAATTTTTTACAGGGGCGGCAACGTGTGAGTGATATGTACCTCATTCATGTCACTCTGTGGTGATGTGGTATAAAAAAATATAATATTCCTTATTTTGAAGATCGTTATTTGATTACTGGTAAAGCCACAGCTTCTGTCGTGTCTTCTTAAAAGGACTTCAAGGATTATTAGTACCTACCTAGTATTTCTTTTAATCAGCTCCAAAAAAAATTTTTGAAATTTTTTCATCATTAATTTGAATAAGTATTTATTATTCTTTTCAGGAGGGAATTAAACCTTTTAGTCAAACTTTTTGTGGATAGATACTGAGTAGGTTATTTATTGGGTAAAATTACAATGATTAAAACAAAGAGTACTTACTACCTTTTAGTTAAAGTCGAATAACATTTTAGAGTAAAAGGTGCATAGAATTCATTTTAATATTTTCATTTCATTTTCACCAATACACATTTTCAACAAATTTTACGTTACAGTTTTTTTTATATGCAAATCCTTCATATCCGTATTTGAATCGATAATTTTATATGTCATACACGTACTAAAAACAAGAATTTGGACTTTGAAAAAGCTGATAAGTGACTTTTAAATTTTAGGAATTGTTGGTAAAATCGGGTATTTGATTATTGAAAACAGCTCTTTTTCTATTTGTGACACGCGCTCCACCAATTTAATTTGCTTCAATAACTCACAATATCTCAATACCAGAAAATATCGATATATCACAAACGTTAATTACAAGAGATACCTCACTCAGATAATTCACCGTCTTTATAATGAAAATGAGGGCTCCGATGTAACATCTACAACAATATGGATGTCAAGGGGAGGATTAAAGCAAGGAAGTATGGCTATTCGTTATAGAATACAATGAAAGTGTAGAAAATAACAATAGACAGAATCCGTTTGAAAACAATCCAATTACAAGTCAATGGAGTACGCTCGGGGGCGCTTGTGTTAGGTGCCCTCCGAGTCCGACTGACAAAATGAAGACTGATTACGACGGGGCAAGAACAACACGAAATACAAGTACGGGCTCACAATAAAAGAGAACCGGAAAAAACGGACATGAATGACGGATTCTTCGTCATATCAACCCATAATCAACTCACTGAAGGGGCACGGGTCTCCCTTTAATCGAGGGGATTAGAGCGTACTCAGCCACGTTGCTCTAATGCGGATTGGCGGGTCAGGTTTTCAAGTGGCCTGAAAGCCACCGTCTTGGCTCAATGACTGTTATCCATCGACAACA
This sequence comes from Endotricha flammealis, assembly GCA_905163395.2. Taxonomy (NCBI): domain Eukaryota; kingdom Metazoa; phylum Arthropoda; class Insecta; order Lepidoptera; family Pyralidae; genus Endotricha; species Endotricha flammealis. Next base: position 2,854,693 of record LR990859.1, on the reverse strand, counting down.
GCCGGGACCGACGGCTTAACATGCCCTGCGAAGCACGGAGAAGTTCGAGATAGCGAAACCCATCCAAACACTGGCTAGGGTCGACGTCGCTTGACTTGCGTGTTCATGTTAGAGTGCGACACATAGCGACGCCATCGAGCTCCTCTTGCTACTCTAACACTCCGTCCACACGCACCCAATTATTGGGCCAATTTGATCTATTGTCCTGTTCTTGGTGATATCTAAAGAAAAGGACAGAATCAGAATCAGAATCATTTATTGTCAAACTGGAATCACAAGATGGTAAACATTGGGAAATAAGAAACAGTTTGTACCTTATAGTCAGGCATACAATAAAACCTTAAAATCTACCTTAACATAATTGAATATTAAATAATTATAATAATTAGGTGGATCAATACTTATTTACACATATAAATTAAATTTCAAAGCTCAAAGAAAAATTTCAAAGACAGGTATACAAATTGGCCAATTAGATTGGGCCGTGTTGAAGGGGTGTTACATATCATTTAAATTAGGTACTGAAGACTTTTGAGCGAACATGTCAACAATGTTATTTTTAATACAGTTGCTCAAAAAGTGACAGTGATATTTATTAAAAGAAGCTACTAATTTGTTTCAATATCAGATTTAATGATTTGATTCAATGAGTTAGGTTAGGTTTCATTTCATTTCATCTCATTAAATTTCATTTTCATTTCATATCAATAAAAATATTCTACTGAAGACTTGGCTGTTTGGGCATAGTTCCCTTTGCCTACCCAGAATGGGTGAAGAAAACAAAAAAGAAATCTCTGCTTAAATTCTTTTACGGTTGGCGCTATTTTCCAAAAAATTTCTTTGCGAGTTTAGTTGCTTGTTGCACAAAATGAGTAATTAAATTGCTTAATTTTTTCGCAACTGTATTAAAAATAGTCGTTCAGTACACGTGCGGAACCGTCATTGCAACTTGTTCCGACTGTCAACCCTCACCTTCGGCTGCGCCTCGGCTCGGGTCGACATTTGTCGGAACTCTTTGCAATGACAGACTTTCCGCACTTGTAATGAAATGTACTATACTAGTACTAGGTACTAAAGTGACTGACGCTGACTGTGCTATGGAAGGAATGCGTAAAAAGAGATTAAAGACGAACTGTTTCTACAGTATAAAATATCAAGTATTTGAGGACTATTTTTACCTTTATCTCTGTAAAAGAAGGCATTGAGCGTGGATAATGTAGTTGTTTCATTCTTTGCCAACATTCTTGTGCACTTTACGAGGCGTAAATCGATAGAAAACTCTGAATAAGATCACCTGCAAATGTAAAGTTACTGGAAATGATACCTAATAAGGATAATAAAGTAGATTGTAAAATTGTGATTATATCAGAAATTAGTTTCACAAGCTACTGATAAAGTCCAGTTAACTTATCTAACAGGTGAATTATCGAACATATAAAAACTTCTGTATAGTGTCAATTTAAAATTAGTTTATTTATTTAGTTAATTTATTAGTTAATGCTCATCCAGACACGAACTAAATGTGCACACAAATTGTGAATAAAAAGTCACTTTCAGTAACACTATTCCATGTAACCAGCTGTGGGTAGAGGGGAGCGTTGGCGTAGCGTGAAATTGCGCCGCGGTTCTCGCGGGACGCACCGCGACACGTCTTGCGCTAACGCCAAGTGGCCGTCCGTGGTGCCTTTATTCATTTCGCTGATCCCCTGGGTATTTGACGTCGCTGTCCGATTCGCGCCGCCGTAGCAAGGATTTTATAATAGTTGCAGACATATTTCTCTAGTTGTATCTTAGACCCGTAGGTACAATATTTTCTTGTAATAAATACAGATATGTTCAAGTTTTCCGATGGCTTTACTTTGTATGAAAACATCAATATTTTTTCGTTTTATTTAAAGTTCCTCATATCAATCAATAATCATCCCACTGATTAGAGTGTACTCTGCCACACTGCTCCAACGCAGATTGGCGGAGGCCAGTGTTTTCGACCCGCCTGAAGGCCACCGAATTGGATTAACGACAACAGCCGGTCGGTCCCGGCTTTTGTCGGTAATCCAATTCAGTGTCAAAACTTAATGTGTCCTCCAAAGCACGGAGAAGATAACGAAACCCATCCAAACACTGGATAATTGCTGTCTCTCACGTAGTTGTTAAGGAGGATAGTCCTTTCAATACTTGCTACTCCGACTATCTTCTTTTGATTAAATTCGTTGTGAGTTGCAAGACAGCTGTAGTTTTTTCCCCGAGACGTCAATAAGCTTCATCGCTTATTGTCAATCTGAGGTCGCCGTTGTTGATCCTGGCTACACAGGAGACACATCGGTGGGAATGTGTGGTGGGCTTGTCCCGAATGTAAATAGGGTAAATGCATGGAAGTAATAAGTACTACGTAGTACTTATTACTTCCATGGGTAAATGTTGCTGTGTTCGTGTCAGAGTGACACGCCGCCATCGAGCTCCTCAGTGTCAATAAAACCAAATGTAGTTACTATTTGAGGTATTAAACAATTCCAATTTCATATTGGCTAACATAACTTACTCTCTAACAAAATGTGGTTTTCAATAAATTTTGTTATACGACCACAAACAATTTAACATTATTACAAAATCATTGAAACTATGCGAAATAGGAAACTATCATAAAACTACATTCGTTATAAATACTATGTTTGCACAATTTTTGATTGATAAAGCGTTTCTGAAATAGGCTTGTTCGACAGGGAAAGTATTCATATTCTTTATTGCAATTATAATGTAGATAGGTACCTTACACACTTTTATTAGTTTCACCTTTATGTATTCATCAAGTTTTTGCACGCATGTCAAGTGCCGATGACATCGAGCAATGTTTTTTTTAGTTTTTTTACACGATTATTTTTTATTTCTTGTTTGCACCATGCACTTACTGACTCCCGTCTATTTATTTATTATTGCATCTTTAATCTGTGCGGCTTACAATATGACAAAATATTTATGATTAAAAATTTCATTAAAATAAGTACATAAATAGCGAAATTCTAAACGTAAACAATACATTATCCTACTTAAGAATTAAAACCAATGAATGATATAATAAATAACATCATCCGATGCTAAAAACCATTATCTAACCTATTAGGAGTATTATAACGTTTTAATTAAAGCGTATAATACCCACTAATGACAAACGGAAACCTCGAATTTTGCCGAAACACATTTTAACAACTCTCCATTACAGATCTGCTTACTAATTTTATACAAGGAACCACCATTAAAAGCGGAGGTACCTTTTCCATATCGCATTAACCATAGAGTCTGTAGCCCAGCTAGACTAGACTACAGAAATGAGAAATGGCGCGCCATTAGCGCACCATAGAGCTACATGGCGTCGCATCACGAAAGAAGCTAGACCCATGTCTAGGTCGGGTCTTTCGTCACCGCTCGTGGTCACCCACAACCACTGTGACAAGAGAGCACGCCTAAGAAGAATCATTTCCTATATTTTGTATGAAAGAACATTGGAAAAGCGACGAAGCGTTTCTGTCTGCCTGTGTGACTAAAGCGTGCCACGATGTGTCCACGGACGCGTCGTTTGACGAGTGCATAAAACCTTAAAATTGCGGGCGTTTTTTGCAAAAAAAAATTGCTCTTTTATTTTTTTATATTATTTTATTTATAATTTTATTTTATTTAGGAAACAAAAGCTAAACATGTGAGAATAATAAACACTAATAGACCTAAAGTTCCATGAATTATTAATTTACATTAGAACACAACAAAACATTTTACAGTGTAGAAATACCTAGGTTTAGGATTTTCTAAATCTATTAGGAAACAAAATTCTACTTATTTCTAACTTAATTCAAGATAAAGAATTTGAAAAAATGTCGACATCAAATGTTTATTTAGGTGTTTTTGGTATTACATACTTATTAGAAAATAATTTATTGAAAATATTCTAAAACAAAAAACTTAATGAATTTTGGAGACGTCTCTACTTCGTATATAAAATATTAACATCAATCTCACTCCCTAGCTGTAAGCTTCACGAGCGGAGTAGGTGTCGTCGATGTTGCAATGACTGAATTAAAAATAAAAGCAATCACAGTCTACGTTAAATACTTAATCTATGTTTATCGAATAAACCGCTTGCAAATTTATTCACCGCTCTCATCAAATAATATAGGTACTACAGCATTAGTGTATCATATAATAATTGCGACTCTATATTTAAAACAGCAAAGTTGAAATTCGCAAGTGTTGATATATTTCAATTGGAGTATTATTTTGACGATTTGCATTGCAGTAGTCGTTGGCGAGATGTACAGTTGGGCTACTCTGGTGTACTGTAGAATCGCATAATCGTATACTTCGCACTACTCTCTAGTGATAGTGTTGGGAAAACATACCTGTTGTTTTTTTATCGAAGAAAATATACTTAACAGTCCCGGACGATTTTTGCGCACGCCAATAGCGACTGGCACACTTTGCCATATTTTTTTTTTAACGAGTAAAAAAACAGGTTATGTTAGTATATTTTCCCTAAATTTTTATTAGTACAGTCAACAAAGGAGTTGACTGACCCCCCTCTGTATATATGATTAAAGATTTCTAAATATTGCGTGAAGGGATTTACTTGAAAATTTGTAATTACATAGTACAATATGAATACTATTGATAAATAAAATTTCAAGTAAATCCCTTCACGCAATATTTAGAAATATTTAATCATATAAACAGAGGGGGGTCAGTCAACTCCTGTGTTGACTGTACATACAAGTGATGATAATATATGAAAAAGAAATCATTTTCCTCGGTGAATTTTGCGAAAATACAGTAATATAAAAGATTTTTTTTTCACGTATTTTTTATAATGAAAGTGTTCTCACTATGTGATAACAGACTATGTATTTGCAAATGCTAATGGTATTTTTTGATTTTTAGAATTCCCTATCGTCTTTCCGTAAACAATGGCCAAACATAGCTCAAGAGTATTCTTTTGAAGTGGTCGTGAATGAAAATATTTGTCAGTATTATAGACAGATATTTTAAAATTTCCTTCTTACTATGTGCAAGAAAAAGGTTTGTTTTCTTGAAATCACACATATAATTATATACATTTTGGTGTTCTTACAAACAGCGAACAAACATGCCCCACGCTCAACAGTACCGGCACAGTGCCGACACGTATCGTTCAGTAACGTATCCATCAGGGTCAGTGAAAAATAATATTATAGGATACATTTTGTACGGTCCATACTAGTCAGCGACAGTGCTGTCAGAGCTCTGCACTGAACGTCACTGCCACTGACAGCAGTCCGTGACAGTAAAGGCGCGGTCCCACTGCTGCGCACGCTGCACACGAACACGTGGGCCACGTGGCACATTACAACTGCGTGGATGACTACGTGGGTCTACGTTTCCACAGCGTGCGCAACGATGTGCACGCTTTGTGGAACAAGCTGTGTACCGCATTCACTGCGTGCATGGCGTTGACAGCGTTGAGCTATGTTGAGCAAGCCACGCGTGTGTCAATGACTTCACTTGATGGTTAACGTGTCCGTGGGTTGCAGTGGAAACAATCACGTACATCCTCTTGCAAAGCAAAGCTTAACACACGTGCGTAGCCTCTTCGTGCGCAGCAGTGGGACAGCGCCTTAAATTCGCTATTTTCCAGACGCTATCCATCAGGATTGAAAAATAGCGAACGAAAAGCGTCATCTTTTTTTTTATATTTGAATGACCAATGTAAATAAGATCGTCATGGAAATGTGAAAAATACGCGTACACGAGCAATTTACAAAAATATCGATATATTGTGCAAAATCCTTAAGCACATGGAACATCACTAACATCAGAATATAGTAAAGATGCATTTGGTTGGCCGGTGGAATATTTTATTTTTATTAACATTATTTATATGATAACTCCAATGTATTACCGGACTAGCAAAACCCGCGCAACTTCGTTTGCGTATATTTATGCACAGTGGCCCGATTCTACTAACACAAATGCACTAATAGACTCTCAATGGTGTCTCAATCGTGTCTCTAAAGAATGCCGATAGTGTATCAGTGGAATAGTTTTTGACATTTGTTATGGACTTAAACAATATGTTTACTTGAGACACGATTGAGACACCATTTTTTTTTTGACGATGTTGTGCAAGCTAGTGAAGCGCTAACGGGATACGCTTCACCAGCAACATTGGTTTTACGTGGGCGAGGTGTCAACCCGCCGCACAACCCCCGAAATGCTGGAGGACCACACCCGTCGTTGGTCAGCGAGTCCATCGGACTTAGCCGGTTAGTGTAGCTAGGCTGTACTACCGACCATTCCCCTATCCGCCACCTTGGGGACGCTCCCCTACGCTGTGAGGGCCAGCGCGGGGATTGAGACACCATTGAGAGTCCATTGGTGCATTTGTGTTAGTAGAATCGGACCCCAGTACCGCCACCTACATTATAAAACGCCATTGACTGTCAGACTTGACCAAATCCTACGGGAATCGCGTACTTTTCGGGTAATGGTAACCCTATGTGTTAATTTCATTACTTCCTCGTGGTCAAACTTTTTAGTCAAACTTACTGTTTAATGTATCACTTGTTTGTGTATTGCAAATAAATTTTATTCGATTTATCTATCTAATGTGTTGAAAATGCGAATTAAGCCGTTGGACCCGGCTGTTGTCAATGAATGAAGGCGGCTTTAAAGCACTGGCCTCCGCCAATCCGCATAGAAACAGCGTGGCAGTGTATTTATTTATTTAGGACAGTCAACAAATCTTACATTGAATACATTTAATATAGACATGCGAGAAAATCATGTGTTTTGACCAATGCAAACTTAGTTATAGACTGCCACGGCATGCAATTTTGAGGAAAGCGTTATGTTACATATTTTATAGAAGTTAATGAATTTTTAAATTACAAATGGGATTTTTAATTAATTTAGAAAATAAAAAAAAAACAGATAGGTTATTCGGAAAATCCATTGTTAGCTACATAAATAACTACGAATGGATTTATCGAATTCTTTGGAACCGCTGAAGATATCCACACATGATTTTTTCATTACATTATTAAGGATGTTCTGTAGCCTGTAAACTGTGGAAAAGTGTCCCAGATTGCTCTTGAACACTCTTGCACAGAAGACAGTATATTTCTTAGGGCGAGTGGATTTGTAAGGTACATTTAGAGTCATGCGATCCAATAACTTAGGGCAATCGAGCGAGCCACTCATGATTTTGTGAAGGAAAATATGGCCAAGCAGTTGTCTTCTGTTATCGAGACTAGTGAGATTAAAGTATTTGAGAAGTCAGCTGTTTGGCCATACCACCGTGTATGTTCTTTTTTTGTATCTATTAATATGTTCTAATTCTAATCCCCTTCGATTGAAGGGATACTCGTATCAATGGAGTGGGATGATTTTGGGTTGATATGACATAACACAAATAACACCGTATCACAGTTTTGTGTACAGTCAACCATTGAAAGAGGCGAGGCAGGGCCATAAGGCCATAATATGATTTAAGTTTTTTGAATATTGCTTATAGGGAGTTACGAGAATTTTTATTCATCAAAAGAATTCATAATGTACTATGTAATTACAAAGTTTCATAACGATGCTTATCAGCGTCTAAATCTTTATTCTTAGTTCTCTACCCTGGTCACCTCTTTCATATGTTGACGGTACAACTTCCGTGCTGTCAAATCCATTTCATTTCAAAGTCACTCACTCATACAGTGCATAACTACTATCGATTTTCAATTATTTTTTTATGTAAGAGGTTGTCAGACGAATAAGAGGGTCACCTGATGTTAAGTGATCACCGCCACCCATGGATCACAGAGACACCAGGGGAGTCCCTGATCCCTGAGCCGCTGCCAGCCTTTTAAATGCATGTATGCTCGCTTCTTAAAGGTTCCCAAGCCATAGTAAAATTTTGTGAACAAAAAATGTGAACTCAAATTTTGGCGCGGACTATGGTGCTCTTATTATGTTTTATGAAAGTAGTTACTACGGGGCTTATATGAATTTGAATCTTATATTAACATTCATAACTTCTATTTTACATAAAAATGCAATGTGTGAACATTACCAACGATTATGCTATTCCAAGCTCATGATGACTGAATCCAGCTCGCTGTAAATGCAGCTGCCAAATGAGCCTGTTTGAATATTTAAAATACAACAGTTTTACGACTTCTCTTTACAATAAAATGTTCAACATTTTCGAATATCATATTAATATTTGTTCTTTATTTTACGAGTCTGGTAATAGCTAACGGATGTCCGCGGTATCACCTGATATCAATTCCGTTGTTCCCATGGGCTTTATAAAAGATTTTATATAAATTCAGTGATTATATGGGCTTTGTGGTAAACATAAACACGGAAATACATCATTGTTCCATATTAAAACTTCCGATAAATAAGTAAAACTATAATTTTATTGTAAAATTAAATTGAAGTTAAGAAATATGACCTGGAATGACCGCCGAGTGTAACTTAACAAATCAGAAAGAAAGAGGTTAATTTTTTTTCCGTCTATCGTTCTCATTACTGTTTTTTCATTCTAATTTACTAGAATTTTTTTATATTTTATAAGTAGATCATTATATATTTTTTAATCCTAAGTATCTAGTCATAGGACAGTTGGTTACAGGCAACTTTGCAAGCTAATAATAATTTTGAACATAGTGATGTATGAATATCCAATATATCTAAGATTATTATTAATCCCAAAAACGCGTTCTAGTTCTTTTAAAATCCGGAACGTGAAGTGTCACACCACTAGGCGTACCTACCTACTTAATTATAAAAAAAATATTTTGAGGTTCTTGAGTACATAAGTCAAGCAAGGTACCAGGTAAGCATAAAAGATTGTAGATGTGCACTACCGCATTGATAAAACTGTCCGTAGGCGCACGGTGTCAGCGGTGTATTGGCAGCAAAGAGTGTGTGCTTTCAATATCCGGTGGTGTCGCCATGGCAGGAATACGACAGGGAATAGTGGGTCAGGGAAATAAGCCTTCATACCCATTAACATTCATGGATTTATTACAATGTGAAAATCAAATTGAAAGTGAAACTGAACGTAAACATTCAATTTATAATGATAAAGGCTGTATTCTTTTCAATTTTGAAAATTACAAACCTTTATTTAGAGAGTATGTCTTCATTTCATAGATAGGTACTTTCTCTCGTCATACAGTAATAAATTAATTGTGTAATTAATCTAACTCTATAAGCTAGGTACCTACCATTTCGGAAAGAAAAGCAAAATGACCACTGGTAGGATAAATGACGAAAGAAAACCAGTTACGGCCATTTTTGTTATCTATCTATATATAATATAATAAAAGTGTAAAAAAAGTTTGTCTGTACATTGAATATATTTCCAAAAAAATTGTTTAGGGCGATGAAGAATAAGCAATAGAACAAGAATTTCGTAAAATTTTGTCCGTCTGTTTGTATGTTTGTATGTATATATGTTTGTATGTATGTTTGTACACGCTAATCTCAGAAACGGCTGAACCGATTTGGATGCGGTTTTCACTAATATGTGGCGATTTGCTCAACTTAACATTTAGTGTATGTTTCTTTTCAAAATTCCCACGGGAATCCGAGATATACGCAAACGAAGTTGCGAGGGTATATCAACGCACAGCCCAAACCGCTGGGTCTAGAGATTCCAAATTTGGCATGTAGGTTACTTACGACGTCTAGGGATACACAAAGAAAGGATTTTTCAGAATTCCCACGGGAAAGCGAGATATACGCAAACGAAGTTGCAAGAGGACGCACAGACCAAACCGTTGGGTCTATAGATGCCAAATTTGGCATGTAGGGTCCTTATATGGTCCGGACCGACCGGACCGGACCGGAACGGACCGGACCGGACCGGAACGGATCAGACCTGATCGGTCCGGTAGGAACCGCACCGTACCGAGTCCGTGACGGACCGGACCGTTTTATTTTGTCCGTCTGTTTGTATGTTTGTATGTATGTTTGCACACGGTAATCTCAGAAACGGCTGAACCGATTTGGATGCGGTTTTCATTCATATGTGGCAATTTGCTCAACTTAATATTTAGTGTATGTTTCTTTTCAAAATTCCCACGGGAATCCGAGATATACGCAAACGAAGTTGCGAGGGTATATCAACGCACAGCCCAAACCGCTGGGTGTAGAGATTCCAAATTTGGCATGTAGGTTCCTTACGATGTCTAGGGATGTACTAAGAAAGGATTTTTCAAAATTCCCACGGGAAAGCGAGATATACGCAAACGAAGTAGCGAGAGGACGCACAGCCCAAACCGTTGGGTCTAGAGATGCCAAATTTGGTATGTAGGGTCATTATAAGGTCCGGACCGACCGGACCGGACCGGATCGGACCGGACCGGACCGGTTTTTTTTTCTGAAGAAAAATATGTTAATTGGTATGTAGTTACCTTATCAGGACCGGACCGACCGGACCGGAGCGGACCGACTGGACCTGATCGGACCGGACTATATGTATATATATATAAAATTCAAAGTTCTGACTGACTTAACTATACATATATCAACGCACAGCCCAAATCGGTGGGTCTAGAGATTCCAAATTTGGACTGTAGGTTCCTTACGACGGCGACGTCTAGGGGTGTACAAAGAAAGGATTTTTCGAAATTCCCACGGGAAACCGAGATATACGCAAACGAGGTTGCGAGGCTATATCAAATTTGGCATGTAGGTTCCTTACGTCGTCTAAGGATGTACTAAGAAAGGATTTTTCTAAATCCCACGGGAAAGCGAGATATGCGCAAACGTAGTTGCGAGAGCACGCACGGCCCAAACCGCTGGGTCTAGAGATGCCAAATTTGTCATGTAGGGTATTTGCCATATAAGGACCGGACCGGAACCGACCGGACCGGACCGGAACGAATCAGACCTGATCGGTCCGGAAGGAACCGCACCGTACCGGGCCGTGCCGGACCGGATCGGTTTTTTTTTCTGTAAAAAAATATGCTAATTGGCATGTAGGTTCTATATCAGGACCGGACCGACCGGACCGGCCCGGACTGACCGGACCGACCGGGCCAGATGGAACCGTACCGTACCGAGCCGTGCAAGACCGGAATTTGTTTCTGAAGAAAAATATGCCAATTGTTACTAGGCCACGCGGGCGAAGCCGCGGGCAGAAGCTAGTATAACAATACATTGCATTTTTTTTTTATATTTATTCAATCATAATAGCTACTAATTAACAGAATCTGTATTGTGATCTTACAATTTGTGAATGTAAATGGATATTGATAGATAATAGTTTTGCAGAAAAAATAATAAGTGACAACTACTAATCACAGGCAAGAACTCTACCGAAATGTTGATTTTGCGTGGAGTAAAAATAAGCAACATCCACTTCACTATGCATCCCTTTCGGCGGATGATTTCCGGAATAAATAGGTATACTATTTATGTCCTTTCGGCGGGTGATTTCCGGGGTAAAAACTATTTATGTCCTTTCCCGGGTCTCAAACTATACAACCATTTTAATCGATTTAAATTTCAAAATAAGTAGCGTGAAACCATGAGAAATTTGATACTTACACGAAATATATACCCATAGCTTTTCTAGTTTGGGACTAGCTAGATGGCGTTGTGTGATTCGTCAAAAATATTTGTGTGTTACATAAAGCATCGGCTTATGGATATGCAGCCTATTGGCAGTTGCGTGCCTGTCGGAAGCAAGTCCCAAACAATAGCACCACGGCCGGGTCGCCGTCAGTTGTCTGCCTTGCTCTATTAATATCGTGATACCATTTTACGGTCTGTGGCTTTACAACCAAATAGAGCCTTTAATTTCCATATTTATATACGTACTAGCTGTAATTTTCGTATGTTGGGCCAGAACCCAACATGCACAGGGTTTACCTATATTGTCAGGTAAACCCTGTTTTTCTTAACTTGACCCATATAGTAAACAATCTTATCACGTCTTTTTGACGAAAATAGGCAATTAAAATTATCATTCACACCCAAATAATAATAATATAGTTAGAAATGGCATTCAATACAACACTCTTAGTATTCTGGCGATTTGTCGATTTTACACATGGATAATTGAATAAAAAGACATTGATTGAAGATTGTTTACTAAGTATATGGGTCAAGTTAAGAAAAGCAGGCTATACCTATGTATGCAAATTTTCATAATGATCGGCTGCTTAGTCAAGCCGTGAAGGAATAACAAACAAACAAACTCACTTTTTCATTTTTAATATTAGTATGATTTTATTATATTAGGATTAGGATATAATATTAACGCAATGAACCATTGCGTTAATCTCGCTTTAAATGCACTCCAGTCTTGAGTATTGTGGTCGAACGTTGTAATTACACCGAAAGTAGCCATTTTACACTACTAAAAATTTAATATTTTGCCTCGTCGCCAATTGTTAAGTATTAAGACTGGTTAGTAAAAGGACACGTTAAACGAATAAGCCGGCTAGCCTACAGACGCTTGCAATACCGGGGGTATCATTCACACGTTGCCAACCCTCCCAACCCCCGCAAGTGGAGCTCTGGAGACCTTACTCACCGTAGGAACACAGCATGGCCGAGACCAATGCTATTTGGCTACGATCTTTTGTAAGGTGGAGGTCCTTCCCCAGACGGGCTGCTCTGATTTGAGCGGATTATCCGCTGCTATACATACATTACATACAATAGTTTTAAGAATCTAAAGGTTTATTCTCTGAAAAAACGTCCTACCCTACGTAACACCACTAATTGTGTGTCAACAAAATTACATATTTAAATCAGTAATCCGACTGCCAGTTAACAATTTGCATAGTCAATTGTGTTATTAATCTTGACGTTACCTTGATTGTCTGCCCATCCGTCACTGCAGCCTGTGAGAGATTAATCGCGATATTATTGATGGTCTGAACAATACACAATGATTGCCAGTTTAGCTGGCTGATGATATCGCAGACAAATACTCATAAATTTTTATTTGTAGTATAAATTCACAGACAGAACATTCCATAGCAGAAATCGTGGCAAAAACCCACACTATCAAATGTCAGTCACACAGACACAAATGGGTACTTTTGTACTGCTTGCTTCGCTGCTTTTGTACGAGTTTTTAAAAGCCATCTTACGTTTACTTTTACGTATGATACAAATTCCGTTTACCAAAACAAGGCACGGCTGTCAAATTATGTAACTGTGCGTTAGTGTTGCTATTGATGAGAGAAAGGGACAAGGTAATACCGAATTTAATTAGCTGAAAAGTGACAGCGATATTTTCAGCTTGTGTCTATGTGTATGTAAAATTATGTTTAGTCTGTTATGTCTGTGTATAAATTACACTGTATTCTTTTTGAAAATTTCGTCAGCAAGAAAAATCATATGAAAACATTTGACAGCATAATGTTTTTGTAAACAATAAAATAAAAACATCTGCAAGACCTGTAACAGACCCAAGCTAGATCTTACTGCTGTTAGACTAGGGCTGCTGGGTCTAGTAGGGTTTAATAAAAGATGGTTTTACAAAAGAAAACAATGAAATTAAATTTTATATCAATAATTTTTCTTTTGTTTTAGAAATGGTGCCTTTGTACTTCGTAGTTTATAGGAGAAAACTTTGACAAGAGAAACCTATTCTCTGAATAAAAGTTTTGAATCTAAATCCATTTATCGTCAATTCATTATTATGTAAGATACTATGTCAGAATTCCCCTCCCATCAATCAGCGTCTCCCAAACTTTACATAAAGGATCCCATTATCAAAGTCAAACGTTGGCCTTAAAAGTTTACATCAGAAATGGAAACAAAACATCAATCACTCATACATTCGATACAGTTTACCGATGGACCTCCCGATGTAGGGCTGCCAATCTACTATAGATTGGCTTTTTATTAAAAGTACATACTTACTGAGGAATTCGTTAGTGGTTACCCTAAGTTTGCTTTGAAAATTTTGGTTTTAGCAATAAGGCCGCCTTGTTGCAATTATACTATGTAAGTCATCGAGTTACGTAGTAATATTATTTCGATGATGTAGGTTAGGTACGTTATCTATGTATACTGTGTCCTAGGTACTGTTATGTTTAACAAACAAAGCATATTCTATCTATCTTAGGATTATGATAACAAAATTTTAGCAAACTGTAATTCCTATTCAGAGTTGAAACAGAGACTTAGTTTATCCGTCACATTCTAACGAGTTTACTTTTACAAAACGATCAAATTGAAAAAAGTTTCATATTCAAATTCATATTCAATTTCCCCAGTGCCAAATTTCACAGTAGACTCTCTTTTGTTTTGGAATTTTATAGCATTTATCAAAAGGCTTTAACGGGAAAGTAAGTACCACCTTCTCACAGAACATTGGCGTAAAGCAGCAGTGCGTTTAGCAGTTGGGTGCGAGCTGGGAGTTGGGTGAGCAAGAAACTTCTGGATTTCTTGCTCACCCAACTCCCAGCTCGCACCTTTCCCTTTTTCTTTATCCATCTCTACCTACTTATTCCCTTGTAGCATTCTCTCAAGTCAAATAAAATTTATGAACGATTTGTCAGGTTTGTGTTAAAGAAATACTAAAATAAGCAAAGTTAATCGATTAGTATTCTGAGATGATATTCTATTCTAGGTCACCATTACATTTTATAAATACGCTAATGCTGCCCCCGATAGTTGAAAGGGCACATCTAACATTTTTTCCGAAATTGAGTTATATACATTGTTGGAATCAGCAAAAAACGGCGCATCTGCTAGTATTTTTTATTTTTCGCTATCTCGCTTCATAGCGATTTTCTATAGTAAACATAGGCGCATATGCATCCAATTTTTCTACTAAATGGAAGATGAAAAGCCGAAATTATCATAAACTTAGTAGAATAGCCGCATTTGCACACATACGCCTTTGAGCTTCATAGTAATATTTAATGATCGGAAGTTTAATAGGCGCTAATTCGATATCGTTTTTAATGCTTAATAGAAAAGTCGCAAGTGACCATTTGCGTCTTAGACGCTAGTTGAAAAGTGCTATACACCTCCTAAGTAGAAAAGTCAACATCTGCCACATGCGCCCATACTACTTCGTATATTTTATGTTTTCTTCGATGCGCATCTGCCAGATACGTCTGAATTTCTCTATGGTAGAAATAAAAGTATGGATGGTACTTAATAGAAAAGTCGCAAGTGTACCGAAGCGCCCAAAATACTAAGGTTAAAAGTAATAAAAAGCTCATACGAAATTGATAGGGCGCATGTAGCGACATGCGTCTATTCAATTAATTATGTCTCATTTCTTCAATTTTTTTATACTGAAATGAAAAGGTTTTTTTAAGATTTTCCGTATAACATTTAAAATATACCTATCGTACTATAATAATAATAAAATCATTTATTTTGCAAGTAGATTTACAAGAAATAATTTTACACGTCAATTTATTTTTATCCTACTAGCACTTCAGACGTGAATGGCCTGTTGAGAAGAAGTGCCGCAAGAAACTCAACTATAGCCTTTTTTTTAAAGCCATTTTAACATTTTTTATTAAGTACCTACAACATTTTTAAAAAAATATTTAATAAGAAAAGAAAATTATAGTGACCACAAATTTTTATCTTTAAAATAATCTTCCACTTTACAATAACCCTTTTTCATTAAGCAACTTTTAATCGTGGATTTAAATTTATGTAGAGGCAAATCTATAAAACTTTGTGGCAGTCTATTGAACATTTAGCAACATATAGCAATTGAAAGATAATCATATTAACCAATATTTTCAAAAATATATTTCTTCGTTTAACTAACAGACAGCAAACAATTTAAGGTTTCATTCATTAAATTATTTTTTTCTCAGTTTTAGATTCTTGTTACATGCGCCTTTTCAACTATCGGGGGCAGAATGTGAAATCTAACGTTAACACATTAGTGAACGTTGACAGCCCTGAAGCCTACTGAGGAAGAAGCAAGGGCCGAAGTGAAAGAAAAACGAATATTATTTGATAGCGATACATCACTGGGACGGCGGCAGCCCCAACTCGAATATCCAATGAAAAATCAATCCGTCAAATTGTATAAAAACGTACACAAACGTTGTTATTGCATTACCGTTGCCCTCTTTTGCCCTCTCTATTGATTGAAGGCCACGGCAATTTTCATTTCTCTGTCACTTTCAGATGGTTATTTTAACTTTATTGACTACTTAATTAATATTTAAAATTGAAAATTTCTTATAGCAGCGTTACTAGGTGGTTAGGTAGGTTACGTATCCTAGCATATAGGTAGGTAAGCCGTGAAATTTTTATTAGATTTTTAAAGTAAATAATTTATTAATTACTATACATACAGTATCAAAGTCTTTTTAGTTCTTAGCCTTTTTTCATGGTTAATTTGTACTGTAGAAAGGAGCTACGTAAGAAGTACTACCTACTCAAACAAGTTTGTATCTTTATAAGCAACTTGGATAAAACTAAGTTTTTTAATAAAATAAAGAAGATGGGTAATTTTTTACTTACATTATACTAATAGGACATTAGTAAAATGTAAATATTGTAAAACATGATATTTACTTTGTTAATGGCAAAATTGTGGTTATGTAACGACTCGATGCCACATTTTAAAGAAGAAAACTGTCATTCATTGTCAATGTCAGCTGCTTCTGACATTTGTCGCTCGCTGCATCTTTAGTTTGATTTCAAGCCAAAATCTATAGAAAATTAGAAATATTAAATTGGTATTACATATTATAAATTAATCAACCCCACTGTCTGGTACTACTTCCATAGCATTAATATTATCTATGTTATTACAATCATCTATGAATAAAATTTTACAAGCCGGTAAGATCCATTTTTTTTCAATTTCACATTTAAAATCGTCATCAATGTTTTACATTCACATTCTAATGTATTATAATGCTGTTGGATCGTATTATACCTTTAGTCGCCCTGCCCCTAACTCGAATCTCTGACCAAAAATTTTTTGTGCTTATAAAATTACCTATCAACTTTTATATTATAAAGACTGAAGGCGACCCCGAAAATTATACTTTCTGTCGTTTAAAAAAAACTCTTTTTCAAGGTTCTTTCTGTGTGAGAAGAATGTCTTCAGCTCCAGGGCCTGTAGAAAAAATAATAAGAAATAAATTGGAGTCAAAGTTAATTCCGTCTCATGTTGAGGTGATCAATGAATCCTACATGCATAACGTGCCACAGGGAGCAGAGACACATTTTAAAGTTGTTGTTGTCTCTGATTACTTTGATGGTTTAACACTAATAAAGGTAAAGATATAAATACATAGTCTGGAACTGATAAACAGTAAAAATCCCACTATAATATTATACATATTATTATTATATATATTTGTTACTTCTTCACCCTCAAATGATTGGGTTAATTTTTCTAATATTTGGTATGTACCTAGGCTGTAGCTGATACCATGGATTAACACTTTCTATGGAAAAGTACATGATTCCCATAGGATTTCGTCAAAAGTCTGATAGTCAATGGTGCTTTATAAAGTAATTTTGCAGGTTTTGCCGTTTATTCCCAGTTGCCACCGCGAGATCTGCCACGTCAACTCGAAACTACACTAGAACGGTTGCTTCCTTGCTCCTATCTTTAACACCGATTTAGCATTTTATATTTTAGATTTAATTTTATGTCGAGACAAAATTAATGGCACTATTTATTGACATTCCGCATACATAATGTTGTATGTATGTAGTTTTAAATTTTATGTTGAAAAAGGAAAGAAAAAAGAAATGTACAATATATTTCTAAATGACAAAAAAGGCCGTAACTGGTTTTCTTTCGCCATTTCTTTTTACCAGTGGTCATTTTGCTTTTGTTTCCGAAATGGTGATTGTTTATAGAGTAGATTAATTTATACAAATCATTTATTACTGTATACTCTGACAAGAGATCGTGTTTGTGAAAACCTATTCTCTGAATAAAAGTTTTGAATTTGAATTTGAGTGGCAGATGGGAATAAAATTCCCAAGTGGGGCAAAGACTTCCCATTTGCCACCGGTGCAACTGGGAATAAACGGGTTTTGCTAGTATACTTTTATTCTGATATCAAGGCAGTATGTATGTATTACTAATACTACTATTCCATAGAATATTGCAAAGAAAGGTTACAATGTCTGACATAAATGGAACCCATACAGCTGGCCAGCTTAAAAAAAAACATGTAATATACCTACATAGCAAAGTTTGATTAAAAAGTTTGACCAAGAGGAAGAAAGGCAAACATTGTGTGGGGTGGGATTCGAACTCACAACCCTTAACTAAAGCAGCCATTGCTAGCCACTCCAGCACCAAGTCTTATCTGTCAAATCAGTTAAATTAATTTGTCTTGTTTTTGCCCCAAATTCATGATTTCCTGTTTAGGTATATAAAATATAAATAAAATAAAAAAGCCTTGTAATTCCTTACTAATAATTTACAAGGATTAATACACTAATCAATTTTCTTAATAATTTATAAGGGGTTCCTTATATCCAAAGACTGCCATCTATCTGTCTTGTACGATTTGCTGCCATTGTGGTCCCGTTATTTTCTTAATATCATCCTCCCACTGTGTGTAGGGTATATTTCCATGTTATCATCCATAATTAGTATCATTTTAATTTTCAGAGACATCGATTAGTAAACGATGTATTAAAAGAAGAACTAAATACAGGAGTACATGCCCTCTCAATTGTAGCGAAAACACCACAGCAGTGGCAGGATAGCGACCAAGTAATTGAAAGCAGCCCTAATTGTAGGGGTGGTTTCGGAAAGTAAGGTTTCAGAAATTAACATCTAGAATATAGAAATAGTTTATTTTTACCACTATTAGTGTTAATTATTCTTGTAAAAAAAATTGTTAATTACATAAATTAAATGGGATTTTTGTTACCTTATCTGCAGTGTTCCTTTAAAATTTTAGACCAAATAGGTTATTGCTTGTGATTTCGTCCACCCTTGTTTTACTTGGCTTTTTACGAATGTGATAAATGTTTAAGGTGTGCATATGCACATTGTTTTAGTGTGTGACTAATTGTAAGAGTGTTTCCGAGGTTATGTACACTAAAACAATGTGCATGTTACAACACAACATTCATGTAATGTCACGGGGTGTAATTCCCAGGTGGGTATCTTCGGGGAGTGTGGTTCCGAAGACAGTTAGACTCACCTGTGTTAAAGCCCTAGCGTATACGTCCACGTCATCACGAGTCTGCTCAGGCACAGACTCGAGGTGAACCCCCTTGGGGCATGCCCCATGGGGGTCGTACACCCTGGAAATGCTGCTGGTTGAAAACGGGTACCACACACCAACAAACTTCCCCGTACCGGCAGCAGCTAAATATGAGGGGCTATGGTCGGGGGAAACTCCCATCCCTCAAGCATTCCTACCCCTATACTCCTGAGTCCAACTATTTGCCATCCCAATCCCCTCCAGTCCCTCCATATCCTCTTTCCCCACACACACTCCATCTCTTTTACATATGTGTATTTATAGTATATCCACTGCCACCCAAGTAGTTATATGTATATATCTAATGTTCTAGCCTCTTATTTCTTGCAGGACATTCGATCCAGAATCCGACGGGTTTCGTAGGGGTGGGCCTGCCGTTGATGAAAAAAAAAAAAAAAAAAAAAAAAAAAAACATTCCTACCTGCGCCGTGGGCCAGCGCAGTTGAGCGCCGTATGGCTGGATGAGGGGATCCTGGGAGGCTGAGCGGCGTCGCACGTCCGCAACACGCCCCTTTGGCCCCGACTTCAGCCAAAACGGTAGCCCTGGAGTAGCCGCTCCAGGGTATTTGGTCAACAGCGCCTCCTACTAGAGGGGGGCGTGGCTAGGGAGGGGGGGGGTCGTAGGGGGTCGTCTGATGCGGCAAGCGGATGTCTGGTAGTTCTCCGGACACTTCGCGAGCTGCGGAAGGCGCCCTTATTGCCCATTCATCCGCCCTATATCCCAGGGGTAGTCCTATCGCTCGTCTGGCAGGACCGACGGGCGATCTCAACGTTGCGGGCTCCATGGAGGGTGGGAGCCTCTGGGATGAAACTACTACTTTCTAGAACAAATATGGACACTACAATCAAGAACAATAAACCACAAAAACAAAACACTGAAAACAATAACACGAATACTACAGCGACCACCCGTGTTACAGAGGGGCAACCTGATGTGACCGGTGGCGCACCATCACCACTGCCGGCAGCAGGCGTAGCAGTAGCGGGGAAACCTGTGGCTCTACAGCAGGCTACCGGCGATACAAACACTCCAGCGGAGTCGGGCGGTCAGGCATCGGGGCAACCCGGGGCTTCTCCGCAAGACTCCGCTGCTCACAACTCACCAGCGGGCGCGGTGGAGGGGACACCCAATACTGCGCCCGCCACAAACACACCAGCCGACTGGTCTAGTTGGACCATCGTGGGCGGGTCCCGCAAGGGGGCGAAGCGCCCTGATAAAGCCGCTGAGCCTCCGGGCGGGGACCGCCCGCAGGGGTCCTCCAAGAAGAGTCGGCAGAACAGGAGGAGGAGGGAGCGCAAGAAGGAGAAAAAGTCAGAAGGCACCCCCTCTACCACGACCGGCCAGCCGGAGGGAAAGACGGACAACCCACAAGAAGCTGGCATTTCCACCGGTGCAGCATCAGGGGGACCGGGCGGGGCAGGTGGGGGGGGCCATGCTAATGCTAAGCGGGGAAGGCCGGAGGAGACTCTGTCACCAAAGACTGACCCCAAAAAGCCAAGGCTGAGCCAATCCCATGGGCCACGCCCGGCGTCCTATGCGGCAGCAGCGGCGTCTGCCGGGGGCGGGGACATCAAGATTGTCATTACTGCAGCAACAACGCGGTTTATCTCGCGTGAGCTTGCAGCGAAGGTGGAGGTATTCCTCCTCGACAGGTTTGATGTCCTTGCCCTCAGCGATGACCCCAACATCCCCCGACCAGCCTTCTCGGGCAAACCACACTTCTTCGACGGCGGCTTCTGCTTGCTCTGTCAGGATGAAGCCACCGTCGAATGGGTGAAAACGAGCGTCGGAACCTTCGAGCCGGAGCCCCTGGCCGTATTCCGCGCGGACGACCTTCCGCGTAGAGTGCGGGCAGGGGTTCTGCTGCCTGCGTTAGAGTCCGACGTCTCACTGATAGGGAGACGCCTCAACGTCTCCAACGCGTGGGCCCAGCCTCAGAGATGGCTTGTACATGCGGCCCACAAACAGGAGCGACAGGGAGCAACCTTCCTCACCCTCAGCATCCCGGAGGATATCATCCCGGAAGTGATGGCCAGAAATCGTAAACTGAGCTATCGCTTCGGGGCGGTATACCTTAAATTCAGGGACGCGAGCGGGCGCTACACCAACATCCCTCCCGGCAAGGGGGGGATGAGGGTGCAGCGAGGCCGCCACCGCTGAGGGTGACCTCCACCCCTGAGAACCAGGACCGGGGCAGGGCGACAACGTCCGCCAAACCGGTCCCCTACACCGAAGCCGAGCTACTGGGGGAAGAAGACCTCGACTTCGGTAGGCTGGAGCTGGGGGAGGAATGCCAAGATGGCGTTCCCCTCTAGGACACTGATCGTCCAATGCAACCTCCACCACAGCATCACCGCCACAGTCCAACTCCGGCGGTGGGTGGAGGTAAACAGCAAAAATGCACCTCTAGCCGCCCTCATACAAGAGCCGTGGTTAAGGGGCGGCTCCATATGCCGACTCGCAAGCCTGAGAGGTAAGCTAATGTATGCAAACAACACGGATGCCAGGGCCGGCATCTACCTATCTAATAACATCTCTGCACATATACTTACGGATTTCTGTTCCAGAGATCTGTGTGCTGTCAGAGTCAACAGTCAGGACAACGGCAACCATGACATCATCTTAGCATCAATCTACATGCCCGAAGGAGACCCGGCGCCACCAGATGAGGTGACGAACCTGGTACACTTCTGCGAGCGAAACAGCTTAGAACTAATCATAGCCACGGACTCCAACGCCCATCACCAACTGTGGGGAATGGACCGAAGCAACAACAGAGGTAATCAACTCGTTAACTTTTTACTAACTACTAACCTTGACATACTAAACACAGGCAATGAACCTACAGTGAACCTCATCAACGAATGGCACGTCTCTGACGAGGCATCATGTTCAGACCACAGGTGGATCCGCTTCGACATACAGCTACCCACCATCGTACCCACTCCAAGAAGATATCCAAGGAAAACTGACAAATGCCGCTTTTCCCGACTGCTAGCAGATAGCGATCTATCCAAACATCATACGATGACAATTACTAGCACTTCAGAGATAGACATACAGGTAACAGCCCTTACCGGGACCGTCTTGGACTGCTACCACCAGTCCTGTCCTCTCACCCTGCCCAAAGACAACACAAACAAGACCAACAAATGGTGGGGCCCGGAGCTTGAAGGTCTGAAAAAGAAGGTGAGAAAGAGATTTAACAGGGCTCTTAACACACGCGCGGAATCAGACTGGGATGCCTATAAGGAAACCCAAGCGCTCTTCAAAAAGCGTATCAGATACTGGAAATCATTCGCCTGGAGGAAATTCAGCGAAGAGATATCTACCAACCAACCAACAAGCAAACAGAGCGAGGAAAATCCTCGCCAAGCAAAACCGCAAGTGGGGTGCCTCAGAAAACCTAATGGTACGATGTCCTCCTGCACTCGGGAAACCGAGGAAATCCTACTTAACACGCATTTCCCAGACTGCCAGCTAACGATGACACCAAGATGGCACGACTCACCGGTAGTACCAACTACAACCTGCTGGTCGTTTGCTAAAGACGTCATAACACCAGAGAAGGTGAGCTGGGCGCTAAACAGCTTCTCGCCGTTTAAGGCACCAGGACCAGATGACATCTTCCCAGGACTACTACAATGGGGAGGACAAAAGATAACCATTCACCTCACCACGATCTTCCAAGCCTGCCTAGCTTTCCGCTACACTCCCCTGGCATGGCGTGAGGTTAAAGTAGTCTTCATACCCAAACCGGGAAAAGAAGATTACTCCAATGCAAAGGCATATAGACCCATTAGCCTAACGTCCTACCTCCTAAAAACTTTGGAGAGAACATCTGAGGAGTCGCCTAATCAAGAACTTCTCTATCCATAAGAACCAACATGCCTACTGCGCGGGCAGATCTACAGAATCCGCACTCCACCAAGTGGTAGGCAAGATCGAAGAAGCAATTTCAAATAAACAGGTATGTCTAGGGGCCTTCATTGACATTGAAGGGGCTTTTGACAAAACCAACTTCCGTAGCATTGAAACAGCACTGATAAGACAAAGTCCCAACTCAGATGACGGAATGGATTGTCAACATGCTACGCAACAGGATAGTCCGGCTGGGCGGCCCTGATAGCGGGGGGGCTGTGGTGGCGAGAGGCTGCCCCCAAGGGGGTGTACTATCGCCGCTACTCCGGAACCTCGTTGTCAATGACCTGCTCACCAGACTAAATTCAAGATACTTTTATACCGTGGGCTATGCTGACGACATCACCATCCTCATGACAGGACCAAACGCAAGCACCGCATGCGCCACGATGCAGTCTGCCCTAAAGATACTGGAGGGATGGTGCAAAGAACAGGACCTATGTGTAAACCCATCCAAGACCGAACTTGTACTGTTTACTAACAAACGACAGCTCGGTAACTTCAGCCCCCCGAACCTACTCGGCACACAATTACAACTATCGAATGAAGTCAAATACCTAGGTATTACTCTAGATAGCAAGCTCAACTGGAACAGCCACATTGAGAAAAAGACCAGATCCGCCGGCATTGTTATGTGGCAATGCCGCAAACTAGTGGGACGGCGGTGGGGTCTATCCCCAAAAATCTTCAAATGGCTTTATACAGTAGTAATACGGCCAATGGTAACATACGCAGCTCTAGTCTGGTGGCAAAAGACCGAACAAGTGACATGCGCCGCCAAGCTACAAAGCCTACAAAGACAAGCATGCTGTGCGATCACTGGATGTATGAGAACAACCCCGACGGCAGCAATGGAAGCCATGCTTAACCTTCCTCCACTACACTTACATGTGCAACAGGAAGCAGCGCAGGCAGCTCTTAGACTTAAACAACTAGAATTAACTAGACATGACCACTCTAAACACTACAAAAACATCTTCACATCATGGTTGATACACCCTCTTGTAACTGCACCGTGTGACAGAGTACTACCAACGGATATCTTCGATAAGAGATACAAAATCCAATTACACGAAGATAGCAACCTGAAAACAGCCCACAAATCATTGACCATCTACACCGATGGCTCTAAGACAGACGAGGGCACCGGCACGGGAGTCTTCTCAGAAGACCTAAACATACACATGTCCATGCCCTTAGGAGAACACAATACAGTATTCCAAGCAGAATGCATGGGTATCCTACTAGCTGCCAATGCAATAACTGCTAAAAAAGTGGTAAACAAGCGCATACTCATTCGCTCCGATAGCAAATCAGTGCTCTGCGCACTCGGAAGATACGTGGTGACATCCAGCCTGGTTCTGGAATGCCACGATGCCTTAACGAAAGCAGGGCACTCAAACCACATTACACTGCAGTGGATCAAAGGACACAGCGGCGATAGAGGTAACGATGCTGCTGACATGCTGGCGAGGAGGGGATCAGGCAACAGATCAGTTGGTCCGGAACCGATTCTCCCCTTGCCAGTCAGCTGGCTCAAAGGTAACATTTTAAAACATACTAACTTTTTACATAACAAACTATGGTTAGGCACCACAGATTATAGACAAGCGAAAGAAGCCCTCCCTGAAGTGGACGCTCGCCTCGCTAGGTCCATAATTAACTTAACTAAACAAAAACTAAGATTAATAACCCGCGCCTTGACAGGTCATGGCAGCTTTAACAAACATCTTTTCACCATAGGTGTTACAGACAGTCCCCTGTGCAGAGCTTGCATGTCGGCAGAAGAAACTGCGGCACATGTCCTGCTGGAATGCAGTGAGGTGTCAGCATACCGGGCAATCCACCTGGGAACACCAGGCAGTCTCCGAGAAGTCCTCAGCGACGTCAAGTCCCTGGCCGGCTTCCTGGAGGAATTAGGATGGCTGGAGTGATCCAGCTCCCACTCTTCGCACGCACAAAGGGCACATAGGCTGCCTAATTGCGGAGAAGGCCCGCAAGACAACAAAGAACAAAGAACACAACATTCATAGCTGAACGCTCTTGAATGATGATGAATGGAATGGATGTGTTCAAATACCATTATTGTTAAAATCTTGAACTGAAATGATGGATTGTGTTTTGAGAAAAACTATGTATATTTGTAAATATTTATTGTAATAATACCACAATTAAATATTTACTGTTCATTAAAAACATGTTTACACTCTACAATAAGAGCTATTATAATCAAACAGTCACGACACATCAAGCATCATAAATGAACATAATTGCAAATTCAATACCTACTGAAGCTTTTTATAAATAACTAGCTGCCCGGCCCGGCTTCGCCCGGGTACTGTTTCGTTTTTTTTTTCAATCTTTCTGAGATTTTCTTAATATTTTTTTCCGTAAGAACCTTGTACAGAGTATTAGAAAACTACAAAAAAAATCAGCCAAATCGGTCAAGCCGTTTTCATGTTATGTCGTGACAACGGAAAACGGGTTTCATTTTTATATATATAGATATAGAATACTAGTTACCCACGGCTTAGCCCGCGTAGTCTATGTGAAAGATCAATTTTACATTATTCAAATATCTCCGAAAAAAACACCATCGGGCTGAGAACGACAACTTTCTAAAACAACAACTTCCTAAGGCTTGAATTATACAGAAACGGCATACGGTGAAGGCGCGGCGAAGGTACGATGTCCCTTCAAAACGTTTTCATACAAGTATGAAAGCGACGCGCGATGTGAATAATACAGAAGCGACGCGGCGCAGGCGAGACGCAGGCATGCCGCTGTCGCCTTCGCCGCGCCTTCACCGTACGCCGTTTCTGTATGCCTTACACCTAAAACGTCTATTGCAAAAAAGACAATTTTCGGAAATTATGTCATTCCACGTTCATTTTGACGAACACTTTCACAACTTATGTTATTATGGATTAAATTGTACTTATTTTCACGACTATTATAACTTTTGACCTATTACACGAATTAGATAGCTTCTTATTTTGTTCTATAATTTTGTGACATTTTTAGTATTATTTTAAAGTCCTTTAGTTGTAAATATTTATAAAAACTCATATTTTTAAGCCTTAAGAGGTTAGTATTTTTACGATAACAAGCCAAGCTAGTCTTTGACTATTGCGTTAAACTGGAAACGTTGTAAAAATTTAATACAAACACCGCATAGGCTTACGACACGGAGACATTTTCAAATATATTGTAATTGCCTATTCTGTGGTTGACATACAATGTTAATACTGATCATGATCCTATACTGAATTACATTATGTTCACTTCACAAATACACTTTACATTATAAATGTAATCACTCATGCGAGTCCAATCACACATTATACACCGCGTTAACGGTGTTAGTTGTATCAGAGGTTGAAGTTGTCCAATCGAAGCTTCCCTTCGTTCTCTGTCAAATACAGAAGATCTGCCATTGTTTGTTCACATATCGCTTCTTCTGCCTTCTCCGACATCTGTAAATAAAATATTTTATTTTCTCAAATACCAAAATAGTGTAACCATATTAACAGGAACACGGCCGAGACCAATGCTATTTGGCTACGATCTTCTGTAAGGTGGAGGTCCTTGCTCCGATTTGATTCGGATTATTCGCTGTGCCTTATCTCTCTTAATACTTATAATATATAGAAAACACCCAGACTCAAGGCAAACATAAATGCCATTGCCATTGCATGTTTGCACCTTGCAGGGATCGAACCTACCGAGCCCTCTGGTGCCGTAGTGAGATATAATAAAAATCTTTCGGTATTGTGGCCATTTTGATTTTGTTTCCAAAATGATGATAGTTTATAGTATAACTTATTTATTTAATATTAATTATTTATTTAATAACACTGAAATATGTAAAACGCCATTTCACATGCCTAGAGAACGTGCCGTTAAAATCAGAATTGTATATTTAACTTTATGTGCAAATGAATTAAAATGTTCATTAAGGACGCCCACTACAACGTATCATACCATGACCGTGCTATGAACGTATCAGACACGACACGACAAGCAACCCGATACGCTCTACTATGCCCACTAGAGCGTCGGCAAAATATTATCTCCCACGATAGTTGCCGCTCCGTGCATGGCACGCGACGGTGCTGGTGACGGAACGGGCTAGTGGGCATTGTCTCATACTTTTTAATACAATAGTAGATTTTACAACAAGTGCACAAAACGAAGTCGAGGATATAATGGTTTTGTGGACGAGTTATAAACTCTGCTTTTCACTTCGATTGCGAGGAAATAAATTAATAAACGCACGAAAAAACAAGACCTGTTTCCCGCCGCTTTTTTTTTAAATCTTACGACATTGATATTAGGCTTGGGCTGCAGATCTATACAGCCTACTATTAAATTAATTTTGTAATAAAATAATTTTCTTAAATTAATTAAATAACCTACCGTACTTTAATTTAAATTTTAATATCTTTTATGACTTAAAAACACATAAGGCAAATAAATTAAAGTAAATATTATAAAATAACAAATTCTATCTCTGAACTTTTTGTTGTGTTTGGCTGTATGGCTCATTTCCTTTGCCTTAATATAGGTACATTTATGAGTAGATACGTTTTTGCCCTTGTGCACAAAATTCGATTTTGTGCAGTCTATATCAGGATATAGACTGCATATAAAATGCTTATTTGCGCAGGCGCAAATAAGCATTTTCTGAGCATGAGAAGTGAAAATAATATTTTTTTGTCTGACACGTTCATAGCACGATCATGGTATGATACGTTGTAGTGGGCAGAGTCCTTTATGAGAACGCTGAAAGTGCGGTAATTCTTTGTTTACGTTAAATGATCCTCTGAATAAACAATTTCATTTTCAATACTCACCGGTCTGAATTTATACTCGCTGGGCGGCGGACACTTGAAGTTAGGTCCAAAATTGACACTAACAGTGACATTTTTGTGCAGGGACACCGAAGGGTAATAACAACCCTGATAAATATCCATGAAAGCCATCCCCTGGCATTCGCCATTCTTGAAGAAATATATCTTACTGCCCGGCAATGGTTTGAGATTGTTCAGAGATTCTTGAATATTATCCTTGTCTTCATAATAGAGATGACTTTTGAACTTGACTAGGGGCTGTAAATAAACAAAAAGTTATTTGAATATTCATATCGTTCTCATGGAAATTTGTATCTATTATTTTTTTATGCCACAAAGGTGGCAAACAAGCATACGGCCCGCCTGATGGTAAGCATCGCCGTAGCCTATAGATAGACGCTTGCAATACCGGGGGTATGTCATTGTTATTGATTGATTTCAAATTAGGAATAATAATATGTTACATGGCTATGAATGTTATAAGGCGTGTACATGCACATTGTTTTAGTGTGCGTGACCGATTTTACGAGCGTTTCTAAAGTTACGCACACTAAAACACTGTGCATGTGAACGTTACAACGATAGCCGAACGCTATTTGTGAAATGGAATATCTATACAATGTAAATATTTTTGGACGAATCACACAATGCCATCTAGTCCCAAACTAAGCAACTAAGCTTGTACTATGGGTACTAGATTGCTGATAAATATACTTTTTTGTTTAAGTTTTTTTTGTAAATATATACTACATAGAAAATACCCAGACCAAGGCAAACAGACATGTTCACACAAATGTTTGCCTTGCGTAGGGTTCGAACCCGCGGCGCGGCTCTTGGGATAAAGTGACCATTGCTAGCGCTTGACCACCGGGTCAATAAAATAAAATAAAACAATTTTAATGATTTATAGATTTAAAATACTCACTCTATCCTTATAAGTGTTGGGGGTGTATTTAGTGTTTGTGCTATCTGGCAACACGATGAGAAAGCCGAGAGTGTCACCCTCGCCATAGCTGCCGCTGTAGTGCTTACCACGGGACTCGTGGAACCTGTAAAAAGTACAACAAAAATATGGAACTTGAGAACGGCTAGACCGATTTGGCAATTTTTTTTTGTAGTTTTCTATTACTCTGTCTACAGAAAAAAATAAAATTATTTAATGTGTGAACCTTCTAAGGTTCATACATGTAAAGAATTTAATTTTTTTGTCCCTAGTCCCCTCTTCTAGTTCAAGTCAACCGTTAATATATTTTTTTGACGCAGTGATTCACCTTAGTAACTAAGGTTGAACTAAGAAAAGAGTCTCACTAGTTCAGCGGATGAACTAGAGGGAACTAGGGTTTTTTTATCCTGATGTCCATTATGAGAAAATTTAACATTATCATGCATTACCTAGTTCCCTTCCTACTCCGCCAAGAGTAGCCGAACTTGTCGTATCCCAGCGGCGCCTGCAGGTTGGCGTAGCGCCGGCCCCAGCCCAGTCTGGCCGCCGCGCCTTCGGGGACTTCTTCTATGCACGCCTCCCAGTACCAAGATCCGCGGGAGACACCTTCAAAATGTAAGAGATAGGTCAACAGCCAAAAGTAAACGAGATCAGTACGGAAATGGAGATCACCATCGTGTATCACCTCACTGTATCAACGTACTTTCGTAATTTCCGTGAGAAGAAAAATTATCATATATTTTGATTTCAGGCTCTTTTCTGTTTAGTCCAAACAATGTAGTTAGCATGTCAAACGCTACATTTAGAAAAGAAATACTTATCTTATGTTATTGTGCGTTGTAAGTAATGTTTTTACCCGTCTCGCAGTGATGTTTGAAATATTCGCTCCGAAAGCTTTCATCCGGGTAATGCGGGCTTACAAGGTCTGATATACCAGACTGGAAGTATATAAGATACCGTTGGCTATATCTCACCGTGCGTGGCTCGCACGATGCAGTATCCCTTGTCCCCGGTGGCGGCGAGCCGGTCTTCGCTGAGCCGCGCCTGCGGGGCACGATCGTGCAGCGCCAGCAGCACGCCCGCCGGACACAGCGCACGATACAGCCAGCCCGGGATCGGCTTGCCGCTCCATTCGTTGCTCTCGTCGAATTCCTGTCATACAAATAAAATGGTTTAGGTACTAAACACACATTCCTACCGCTGTGTCTCCTGTACAGCCTCACATTGACAATAAGCAATGAAGCTTTTGTCTCGGGGGAGAAACTATAGAACTCACAACGAATTTAATCAAAAAGTGGGGATTGAAAAGGGTAGGATGTAACTATTGAAAGTACTTCCCTCTTTCACAACTACTTACGTGAGAGACAGCAATTTGAAACAAAAGACATTATAGTCTAGAAAGATGGCAAATCAAGTGAATCTCGATTGCCGAGCACCACGGTCTATTGTTATTGTAATGCTGATAGAAGGCATTGGCCAGCAGTTGGGCAGTTTAGCCAAAATGATACCTATAAGATAGCGTGTTGTGACTCACGCAATTTAAAAGAATGAGAAATTTCACCACTATTACTAACCTTTCCGGTACCTAGGACGTGGGTTCGAATACTACCTGAGGCCCCCGCCCCGCCAATTTCAAAACAACAAAAGCATTTTCAAAACAAATACTACCAACCTGTCGGAATGGCGCGTGCGGGTCGGGCTCGGCCAGGATGTACCGGTAGCCGTCCTTGTTGAAGGGGTGCTCGGCGGGGTACCCGTGCGAGGGCAGCTTGAGCGCGAGCTCCCCGCGCCCCTTCTTGCCCACCGGCGCCGCATCCGTCGCGCCCACGGCCACGCGCCGCTTGCCCTGCCGCCCCTTCACGTTGCCCGCCAGTGGGACTGCAAAGCCCATTCATTATGTCACTCCTATATCTATTTATTTTTCTTTATACTTTACTAGCGCTCCGTCCCAGCTTCGCACGGGTTTTCGAAAAAAACTCAAATTTAAAAAATATATAATGTAGCTTATATCACCTGCGGATAGTGTAGTTCCCCAAAGGTAAAAGAATTTTTTAAATAGGACCAATAGTTTTTGAGTTTATTCCAAATTAAATCCAAAAATACAAATCTTTCCTCTATAATATTAGTATATAGATAATCATGCCGAGAAACAGAGTGGATAAGTTTGAGAACTGTCAATTTATTGCAAATACGTTTATACCTACATGTAACTAATTACTTATGTAACTTCCTACGTAGTTTTGCAAGTTGTTGCCGGACAGAGCTGTCGGCAATTTCCTACAGCAATTTATTGCAAATATAAAGCAGCCTTACTAGTTCTTCTTGGTACAAATACTGGCTAGAAAAATGGAAAACAGAAACACTTCGCGTGTGAATCCGAAACCGAAACCGAAAAATTAATATTATAGATAGATAGTAGATGTAGGTAGAGATTTTATTTCACCTTTTCTTTTGGTTACTTATGTTTATTTTATTTTTTTATTTATTGTGATTATTAAAACATTAATATCACCAATTATATAATAACACACGCACAAAGCCTATTAATCCCTACCACGATACCCAAACGGTTGACGTAAACTATCTAGTTAGGCGACCGACGAGACGTCCATTTATTGATTAACCCAAAAATAACACAACGTACTTCTATAGCTAAAGTCCGTCGATATGTAAATTCTCATAGTTATCGAAGATGATGATAAAAAAATAGGAACATACAGGAATTCTCGATAGGTAGGTACTAAGGAAGCGATCAAAAGTGATATTTCTTTATTAGGTGTTCAAAGTATTAAAAAAACTTTAAACTAGAAATAAAGGTAACGTTGCCTCACCTACGAACATCGAGATTTTATTTCCTACTCAAGAACCTACAGATGTATTATGTATACAAATATACAAACAGATTACGTCATTGTTTAACTATTGTAAACAATACGAAAGTAACGGTGCAGAATCGTGTATTATTAAAATTAAAAATCAATACCAGTTTTCACTTAACACATTGATGTGTGAAAAGGCAGATAGGTCATAAGTGGTCCGAGAATTATACGTTAAAACTATGCTAATTAGACCGCGCTCATCATCACCATCATCATCTAAGGCCTGAATTATACAGAAACGGCGTACGGTGAAGGCGTGGCGCAGGCACGATGTCGCTACAAAACTTTTCATACAAAATGTATAAGGGCCGAAACTGCGTCACGAAGTGGTCACGAAGGACCCGTCGCGGGCATCCGCGCGGTGCACTTTGTGAATGATCATGAATGAACCCGCGACGGGTCCCGCGTGACGCAGTTTCAGCCCAAGCGACGCAGCGCAGGCACGACACAGGCATGTCGTATGCCGCTTGGCCGCCTGTCCCGCGCCCTCGCCGTACGCCGTTTCTGTATGCTTTACGCCTAAGCCCTCCAAGTACACTGCTGGACATAGGCCTCCCCCAAACGCCTCCAATGCAACCTGCTGGCAACGGCCTGCATCCAGCGGCTTCCTGCGACTTTCTTTAAGTCGTCTGACCACCTTGTAGGCGGGTATCCTACGCTTCAGCTTGCTGCTCCGTTTGGCTATGTCGGTTATTTTGGTTCTGCTACGGATCTTCTCATTTCTGATTCGATCTCGTAGAGAAACCCCGAGCATAGCTCTCTCCATGGCACGCTGAGTGACCGTGAGCCTTCTTATGAGGCCCATAGTGAGCAATAAAGTGCTCCGAGGAAATTGCAGACAGCTCTGTCTGACAGCAACTTGCAATGGTAAACTACATAGCACAGTGAGAGTTCACGCGAAAGCAAATAATTTCATGAAAATGTAAACAATACACACTCGACTTGATGATATATGATTAAATTAAAATAAATAGTTTAAGGGTGAGTTGCGCAAAAATCTTTTAAAGGTTTAATTCCTTAATATCTTCGGACGAATCCCAAGTAAAAGTATGATCGAACTTCACGAACAGGTAAGTTAAGGCTGTCTGTCATACTAAAGAAGAAAAAAAAGGGATAGCGCGTTTCTGTAACTGGCTGTAGGTAAGTATTTGTTGTGTTGTGTATACTTAAACTTTAGACTCGTAGCGATTGCGGTGTGATGTATCACATGAACGGGTTACTTATGCAATCATTTTCTTGGTGCATATAAAATGACCATGAAAAAGGAACATTTTATGCAAGAGCAATTCCGACGACGACGTGTTCTAGAGCAAATGTTCGTGTACTTTACCGAATAGTGGTCGCCTTTAGTAGAGCACACTACACTCTAGTGAAGTTGAGCGAAAACAAGAGTATGGGCTTTTCGTCCTACTTCGTCTTTACTTTTCCTTTGTCTTCTAACTTCGTGCTAGCTTCGGCCAACTTCGCGAGATTATAGAGCCCGAAGATTCTAAGTATACCACACCACACAATCCAGTCACAGAAACGCAGTCGACTTTACATATATCAATATGTAAAAAAAGCGGCCAAGTGCGAGTCGGACTCGCCCATGAAGGGTTCCGTAGCAGCAATTGCTGTTTAAGATTTATGACGTATTAAAAAAACTAGATCTCGTTTAAACCAATTTTCGTTGGAAGTTTGTATGGTATATGGTATTGTACATCATATATATATATTTTTGTATTATCATTCTCTTATTTTAGAAGTTACAGGGGAGGGACAGTCATTTTATCACTTTGGAAGTGTATCTCGCGCAAATTATTCACTTTAGAAAAAAATGATTTTAGAACCCTCAATATCATTTTCGAAGACCTATGCATTGATACCCTACACGTATGGGTTTGATGAAAAATCATTTTTTGAGTTTCAGTTCTAAGTATGGGGAGCCCCCAAAATTTATTGTTTTTTCTTCTATTTTTGTGTGAAAATCTTAATGCGGTTCACAGAATACACCAAGTTTCAACAGTATAGTGCTTATAGTTTCGGAAAAAAGTGGCTGTGACATACGGACGGACAGACAGACATGACGAATCTATAAGGGTTCAGTTTTTTGCCATTTGGCTACGGAACCCTAAAAAGGTCTATGGAAAAAGAAATTAATTGATATATAAACTGATAAATCAATATCGACCATATAAATTATCTCATTTTAACAATACCTAATAGAATACATTTTTTTTGCCTTATTTCTTTGATTTCTCGATTTAATTCCTAATTCCACTTTAATCTATATATATAAAATGCTTTGTCCTGACTGACTGACTGACTGACTGACTGACTGACTGAGAATCAACGCACAGCCTAAACCGCTCATCGTAAAAATCTGAAACTTGGCAGGTGGAACTATTATAAGACGTAGGCGTCCGATAAGAAAGGATTTTTCGAAATTCGAACTCTAAGGGGGTAAAAAAGGGGGGTAAAGTTACTATGGGACAACTTGATTTCTTGGTCCAATCTACTTCAAAATTTGCATAAAAATTGTTTAAGAGAATTGATGGAAGATGTGATTCTTATTTTATTGAAATTCTTGTAAAAAAATGTATTTTGTGGGTAATTTTCTACGAGATGATATCAATACTCATACTCCATAATGCTTTTGATTTCAATTACATTTCATTTTGACACATCCGTGAAGTGAAGTGTATCATCTGTCATGTAATTATAAATTGTGAATATTTAATCATAATGTCGTCTATTTATTCTGTTTGTGATATCGGAAAAACAGCTAAAATTCTAACTATGGATAAAGCAGACTGAAACATATTCATCGATAATAAACAGTAAGTAATTAAATATTAAATTTTATAATATTTGACAGGGGTCAAGTTAAATTGGTCAATGGTTAAATGGCATATTGATATTGTCTCTTTCTCTCTTATAGGAAATATCATTACGTCGACTCGCTCTATTATTTCGTAGTGTTGGTGGTGTTGTTGTAGGGATGGTTGTAGGCTGAGGTTGTAGGTATTGAAATACCCATACATACATTTTTTTTACCGAAGTGGTTGGAAAACAAGCTCAGAAATATGGATCATTTTATATTAGGTGATTACCGTCGACTATGGAGCACATAGATTCTAGGGTCCCTGACCCGTTGCCGACCTATAACAGGAAAAGACAGGATATATGTATAGCGAGAAATAGTATAAGGAAGGAGTTAGATTTTTTTATACCACAAAGGTGGCAAACAAGAATTTCGGATATTTCACTCTCCGAATGAAACGCATTGCTGCTTCACGTCAATATTCTGTAAAAGGGTGGTACTTCACCGGTCGGGCTAGCCTATTTCATAAACGCCCACTCCAAAGATTGTAATAAGAAGTATTTAAATAGAAAAATAATCATGTATGCATATGAAAATGTGATTGATAAATGACATTACTACGCAGGGGCGACACTTTGTTTATATTCTGCCTATTGGACATCCAACTGATTATTTTATTTTATTACAATATTTTATTTTACATAATAGATAAATTTAATAGAAAATAGGTATAATATTAGCTTTATAGGTAGGAAGCTACATTACATTTTTGTTCTTAACTTAATATTAGTCAAAAATAAACTGAGATTAAATCAAAACTAACTTTATAGTGAAGTAGTATTTTGTAATATATGCAATAACCAGGAGACGGTCGCCTGCCAGACAAGAGGAGTTGTGTTGAATTTCAAGAATGGTAACGTACCTTTACTCCGAAACTTGTTTGCCCGAATTTCATTTGTTCGAAAATGGTTGGTCGAAATTTAATATGCTGTTTCGTTTTCCATCTTTTTGTTTTCTAGAAACTTATTTTTTTACTTAGTTAGTAACTTTATCCACATTTACGTATTTTACCTAGTATATAAAAATATTTTGGAAATATAGTTTAAAAAATCAATATTTAAATTACATATTATTTTTAAAAAATAATGATTAAAATCGGTCCAAAATTGAAGGAGTAATCGGCGGACCTCCAAAAAAAAACATGGAACCTCCTCCTTTTTTGAAGTCGGTTAAAAAAGCTACAAAAAATTCAGAAATACCTAAATTATATTATAAAATTGACTGACGCTTAGTACCTACGTATCCCATCTGTACGATTAATTTTTGATAATCTATGATTTTCACATAGAAATGGCGGATGCAATCATGATGCATTAGAAAATAATGAAAAAAAATTGTTTTGGTTGGTTTTACTTAATTTTTTGTATAGTTAGCGATGATAAGTTACGCCGCTATCTTTCTTCCTTACTGTTGAACGGTTTTTACAAGTTTTTATTGAACATGACGGCATTTTCCAATATTTTTTTTGACATAAATCCGAGGACCAATCACGATGAGCGTCGGCAAGTTTCTAAACGAGTTGATGTCTATTGGCCTCAACGTATGGGGACAAAAATTTTGTTCGCGGTGTCCGTTCTATACGTAGTAATGTTATTTCGATGAAGTAATTAAATATAAAATTTTATAATATTTGACAGGGTTCAAGTTAAATTGGTCAATGGTTAAATGGCATACATTTTTATATTGTCTCTTTCTCACTTATAGGAAATCTCATTACGTCGACTCGCTCTATTATTTCGTAGTGTTGTTGTAGGCTGAGGTTGTAGGTATTGAATTACCGATATACTTATACATTTTTTTTCACGGAAGTGGTTGGAAAAAAAACTCAGGAATATGGATCATTTGATATTAGGTGATTACCGTCGACTATGGAGCACATAGATTTTAGGGTCCCTAACCCGTTGCCGACCTATAACAGGAAAAAACAGGATATAGCGAGAAATAGTATAAGGAATGAGTTAGATTTTTTCTATACCACAAAGGTGACAAACAAGAATTTCGGATATTTCACTCCCCGAACGAAACGCATTGCTGCTTCACGTCAATATTCTGTAAAAGGGTGGCTCTTCACTGGTCGGGCTAGCCTATTTCATAAACGCCCACTCCAAAGATTGTAATGAGAAGTATAAAAATAGAAAAAAAAATCTTTACATATGAAAATTTTTTGGGTGTGACCAACCGATTTGAAAGGATTTTTTGAAATTCCCACGTGAAAGGATAAACGCACACGAAGTTGCGCGGGTTTCTCTAGTAATATATAAAATGCTTTGTCCTGACTGACTGACTGACTGACTGAGAATCAACGCACAGCCTAAACCGCTCATCGTAAAAATCTGAAACTTGGCAGGTGGAACTATTATAAGACGTAGGCGTCCGATAAGAAAGGATTTTTCGAAATTCGAACTATAAGGGGGTAAAAAAGGGGGGTAAAGTTACTATGGGACAACTTGATTCCTTGGTCCAATCTACTTCAAATTTTGCATAAAAATTGTTTAAGAGAATTGATGGAAGATGTGATTCTTATTTTATTGAAATTCTTGAAAAAATGTATTTTGTGGGTAATTTTCTTTGAGTTGATATCATTACTCATACTCCTTAGTGCTTTTGATTTCAATTACATTTCATTTTGACACATCCGTGAAGTGAAGTGTATCATCTGTCATCTAATACTTCTATACTAATATTATAGAGAGGTAAAGTTTGTGTATTTGTTAAATTGTAACGGGTAATTTCGGGATCTACTGAACCTATTTTAAAAATTCTTTCACCAATAGAAAGCCACATTATTGCTGAGTGTCATAGGTTATATAAAAAACCAAAAAATAAAAAGGCTTTTAACATTATGCCCAACGAAGTGGGCACGGGTCAGCTAGTCCTATATAAGAAATCAAAGTTTATTCGTGGTTTAAGACGTAATTCAACAAAAATATACCTTGGATATTAGTTATTTACATAACTGAACATAAACTATCAAACATAATAAATGCAAAAACTTACAATCCATGTCGATTACACCACGATATCAGAAATGACTGACTAACATTTTTATTTGGTACAAGCAACTGATAACACGATAAGACGCTAGGACTCGAACATCGCGAGTTTAATAAAAAAAATCTATACTCCGTATTGCCCTAACGACAATGAGAGTTGATCGAGGTCGGAGCTATATTAGTCACATTATATATCATAAATTACCAATATATTATGTTTAATAAGTAGTACATTATAACATAACCATATCGAAAATGAGAGCCGAGGTCAAAAACTTAAACTACAGTATTATTAATAAAACTTACCAGACATTTAGTTCAGAACCGATGTGAAATAATCTAAAATCGATAAATAAGAGAAATACTGTGGCGCTGTTGCCTATATTCTTGTTATGGTATATGGAGAATAGTCCGTCGATACATTATGCTATGTTCGTGTGAGTGCGACGCCACTATTTACAAACACAAGTACGTATGAACAATGTCATTATTGAACACGTCTGTAGACTAGAATTTTATATGCGCTTATAGTTTTTAGGTTTGTCTTCCCAGTTGCGTGCGACGCGGGCATAATAACAGTACTGAGGCCACGCTGCGCTTATTTGAAGCGCTCTCTGTACTGAATTTTATGCTACTGATTTACATTAAGTGTCTTGTAGGAAGTTGGCGCTAAGCTAACCCCAATTTGATATTAGACATTTTATGGTGATAAATTAGCCCGTTGTTGCTATTATATTAGCTTTACTAAGTCCGAGTAAAATGCTTATTCATTTGTTATTCGTGCTTTATGAAAAGATAAAAATATTATAAATGCGAAAGTGTGTTTGTTTGTCCTTCTTTCACGTCGAAAATAACTAACGGATTGACATGATTTTTTTTTGTTGGGTAAGGTCTGGAGAGTGACATAGGCTTTTATTCCTGAAAAACAATCTTATTCGGACGGGAAAAAATAAAGTTTATTATTTTTTATTATTTGTCAGATTCGCTAGACGCAGGCGAAGCCGCGGACAGCTAGTGAATCATAAGTAATAAATAGTACAAACTAAATAATCTGTCGTAATAGTATAAACCTTATAAAAA
Source organism: Endotricha flammealis (assembly GCA_905163395.2). NCBI lineage: Eukaryota > Metazoa > Arthropoda > Insecta > Lepidoptera > Pyralidae > Endotricha > Endotricha flammealis. The sequence goes on along the minus strand of LR990859.1, from coordinate 2,815,937 downwards.
GAACTATTTCTTTTATTGAACAAAGAGGCCTGGCGTGTTGCGAACGTAAAAAATGCCACATCACATTTGCCCCACTTGACAAAAGTTCAATCCATACAAATGCAAACGTAGGTAACTCTGTCTGCCTATTACATTTTAACTCCATCCAAGCAGAATGGGATAGTTTTATCCCGTCAAATCACCTTTGTAACAGAAACAATGGTAAAAGAATCAACATTCATAAAATGTGATGTGAAAAGTGAGGCGAATGGCGAATATGACTAACGTAAACATTGCCGTAATAAAAATAAATCTACCTCGTGTCTGATATTTACATAAGCATAAGTGTAACAGCTGAACAAACGACACATTTAAAAACTATTATTATTAATTTCATATTAATGTGTCCCTAGATGTCTTTCTTTTCTACGTATTTTTTCAGATATTAAACATTTCTTCTCGTCAATGGTCAATCCGAAATTCTGGTAGATTATTATAAGAAATATTCCTACCACCCATCCCAAAACAGAACAGGAATGAGACGAGTATGTATGTATAATTAATCCATACTTACATAATCACATAATATACATACATTATACAGCGCTGGTCAATTCTCATAATTAATTTCTTACTTACAGTATTATTCGTATTTACTCGGCTTAATCACACGACTTGTTCAAAGATAATCGAAAAAACATCACTATTACACAGGCGCCACGTTACACCACATCCCTAGAAACGTCATTCTTTTTTTCGTGTGTATTCGGCAATACACGCAATAATATATTTTATTCAATTTTATTAGTTTTTTCTATTAGTTTTTTCTATTATTAAGACATTATTAAGTCTTTATATAAGTGGAAGAAGAGGAGATAAAAAGAAAATGTGTGAAAATCGAGTAATGGAGGAATTCGACGAAAACAAGACTCACGCGCTGTCGTCGCCGCTACGAGGATGGTTACCTTAGGTTGATATAAATCCAATATCTATATAATTTCAAAGCAAAATGGTGAGTTGTTTTAAAGTTGAACTCTCAAAAAGAGTAAAAATAATAAAATCTCTTAATAATTTAGATTTCCAAACAATTCGGCAGGCGACCTGGTAAGAAAAAAAAATGGCCGCTCCTTTCATTTCGCAATTAATTTTTTTTTATAATTTGTCGTAATGTTCCTATAAATTTGTGATGAACAAATTTTTCTATGGGATTGTTGCCTTTAGAAAAAGTAAAGATCGTTATCCTTTTTCCAAGATGTGATGCATTGCAAATTCATTTGCATAATATTATTATAAATTTAATAATGTCAAATCAAGGCATTGTGTGTGGCTCAGTGGTACCGACCGTTCCATGCATTAAATGGAATACATTCATTTCAAATATCAGTGATCTTAGTATGTAAACCACATTCAGCTAAACAATTGTTTGATGTTTGACCAAAAACAATTTGGTCTAGCTAGATGAATAATAAGAATACATTAATAATATACTTCACAATTATTGTGTTAAGTACTAACACATTTGGAAGTTATTTTATTTAACCTTGGTAAATGGCCGTTGCTGGATCAACAAGAATACATATAAGTAACCAATATAGTTTGGAAGACCCTTTCCATATATATATATTTTAAATACAGAAAAACAAAGACTGGCCGCTCCTTTATGTAACACATGGGATTTCTTGCAGTGACTATCTTTACAGCTGCTTTACAGTTTACAAAATTTATAAGAGGTATTTGGCACAAATTTAAAGTTGGAAAATAAGAAATTATTTATTAATTTGTGTACCTGCCATGAGGATTTTTTATTATGCCAACCATTATATTATTATCCGAGATTAAGGAACTGCAAATGATTTGCGGGATCATTTCTTTCCGAATTATATCCTAGATATAAAGGATGTGTCTAGTTTGTGGGACTAGTTCCGTTCTTATTTATCATGGATTTTGGGACATTAGCGTCTGACACATTGGGGTCAGATCATGTTTCCTGTTCATAAAAATCTTGGATTTAGGGATTGCGAATAGCACAATTGGGGCTATTTCTTCCCGGTTTTTTATCTGGATTTATTATCCAAAAATTGCAGCCATCCACAGACAGGAGGCACTTGGCTCCGTGTGGTTTTGTTTGTGCTGAATGCCTCTTTCCTGACACAAATATTATATTAGCATTTATTAACAATAATGTTTAGCGATGGTTGGTTATATTTTCTTTTCTCGGACCATTACCTTCGTGAAAATCCTTTTTCCAAGCAAGCAATGGAAAACAAAGTTGGCCTTGGTCATATGATTTTGTGAAGAATATAGTTTCAGAATTAATATAATTTATTTCAGAAAATAATGGATTGATTTCCAGAATACGAGTTGTCCTTATGAGACCATACATCATATATCAACCCATAATCATCCCACTGCAGGGATACGGGTTTCCCTTCAACCGAAGGAACCATTTCTTTCACAAAATTAAATTATTTTTCTAGCAATGCATTAATGACAATGGTGAACAATGTTTACCTGGTTATGTGAATGGTTTCTTAAAAGAACCATCTCTGCCAAAATTGTTAAAAACAATAATATTAATTTATTCCAGACCATAATGCATTAAACACAATGGCATATATTAACCAAGGAAAGTGATGGTTATAGTTGGAGATTTATTTTAAAAATATACATAAAAATATATTATTATGTTTTTACATGCCTTTAGTGGAGGGTTTTTGAGACAGTTACCTACTGTTCTGTCTTTTATGCATTAATTATGAAAATTGTGCCTGAAATAATTTACTCTTACTGCTAAAACATAACGTTTTTTCTTTTTTCAGAATTATGAAATCATAAAACGATTATTCTTTTTTCACAACGGGAAAAATGCCAACTAAAGCTCTCTTTGGCAATATCTAAAACTCCCGTCTTACGCATTATATACCTACAAGGTATTTTTCTTTTGCGAATTTCAGCTTGTTTGAACAAGACAAGACTTCGATCAGTCGATCGAGACGAGACTTCATATTTTTCAATGGCTTTTTAGCAATTTAATAATTTAGTACTGGCAATACTAAAGATTTTATTTTTTATTTTATTTGACAGCAGTATTAGTAAGCCAAAAACTGTATTGTAATCAGACAGTTGTTGCCAAAGAAGAAGAAGTCGAAACAAAACGTCACGAAATTGACAGTGACATTAGTGACAGTGAAAGATTTTAGTTTTTTGAATAAATTAAATAAAATTATTAATCCTTTCTTTCAGTGTAAACAAAGTTTATAGGAGCCATAATGTGTAAATACACAGTAAATATATCGCATTGTTGTGTAATTATGCAGAAAAAAGGGCTCAGTTTATAAAACAATGGAGGGCCGATTGTCGTTGTGCACTGAGTACCTAATAAGTATGATGAGCGAGTTTCGAACTTCGTTTTTTATGACTACGCGAGCCAGCTGTGTTGGCTACCAGTATACTTAATTGTTTTACATACGCTTCTTGAAGTTAGCGGTCTTAGCCTGAAAGACTACCTAGTACCTACGCCAAAAGCGTAACGTACGTTTGTACAGCACAACCAGAAAGTCGGCAATGAAATTACAATGAATCTGTCCTTTTTATTGGGTACTTAACCAAACCGGCAAGATACAGTTTCAAACAAGTTTGTATGAATTATTTCCTACTTGGTAGAAAAATACATTTAGTTATGACATCTTGTCATAAAGTGGTTTTTTTTCTGTAGAATAATTTACCTTTTATATTGTGTGAGAAAACACATACTATGCAAGTAATTCTGTTATGGAAGTGGCAATTGATTGTTGCCCTTGTTTAAGTAAAAAATATGACCTTTTTTTTTATGAAAGATTTTACATATGTAAAATTCCTATAAGTAGTTACAATTACTATGAATCTTTTGTAACATAGGGTGACCTATGTGTACTTTGATCATTTTCTGATGATGAGCGTCAGTGTATATTCAAGACAGGTTGATGGATACGGGTGTTAAAACCTTTTGTGTAATAATTTACATAGCATTTGCTGTGGTTTTATATATACACTTATTATAAACCTATTCTATTATGTAATATATATATTTATTATTGAAAAATGGTTGAATTTATACATAGTTGATACTAAAACTATCATATTCTCTATGTCAACATGGTTTATCCAGTAATTATGTAGGTACTGTGAATAAACAAAAATAGAATGTAATTAACATTAAAACTATAGTTAATAATAATAATAATATGATGTATTCATGATTGGAATTATCCTGACCAAAGTCTTAAGTCTATAAAACTTTTAATGATTGAACAATATTAAAATTGCTCAATTCTGATGTTTTCAGATTGCATAATATTTATGTATGTACTTTGAATTTATGTTTCAGAACTAAGCTATCATGAGCTACGTACAGATCGCAAAACAAATGAAATTGAATTTCAATTTTCTTAAAACTACAAAAAATCGTTTATTCAAACGATAAATTATTTAACTTATGGTATTTAGTGGTTTAAGTAAACAAATGACTTTCCAGTATTTGACTCAATTATATTAACAGCAATACCTTAGTATGGTATGAGATCTTATCATGTATAAGCGTTGTCACCCAACAAAGCACTTCAACCCTTATGTTGCTGATGGTATGAGATAATGTCATTAAAGCTTGTTGCAAGTTTAACAGTTGGTTTTTAAAAAAAAAAAAAAATAATAATGGACAGTATAACAGAAAATAGTGCTTTTTTAAGTTTGTACTTTTATAATTCATGTTTTTTGATTCAATATTACAGTAAGAAATTACTGAACCTGTCCAGAAAAGGAAGGACAATGGTTATTGAAATTTCCATTTCATATAACTAAAACTAGACTTTCGAATCCTGCATTGAATTGCTTTAAACATTGGGGGGGGGGTGGAGTGTAGTGACATGTTATGCAGAATTGAAAATCATCCAGTTGCACTGATTGGTTTTTTAAATTTAAAACAAATAGGTTAAAATAATATTTAAAGATAAATACCTAAGGAAGAGATTTTCTGTACCTACGGTAAAAATCTGTAGTACTTTGCGATAACTTGTCCTTTTACCTTAAATTCACTATTAACTCTCACATCTAGTGTGTTAATTCTTATCAAATCTTGTCCACTTTTCTAAGAGATAAGTTATGGGCATGACTTAAGTATAGCGATTAGATATATTTTACATTGTGTTTGCATGTTGTTTAATCGAGATCTATAATGTGTCTGTAATATCGGTAGGTCAACACTATAGATTTTACCTATCTAATCATCAATATTAGTATGGTTTAAGAAATTTATTTCTCATGAGAACTTAAATGACAATATGTTCACTTACTGAGAAACTAAATAATTCACTATTATCACCGAATCAATATTAGTCAAATGTTTTTTCTGAAACTGTGACCGAAATGGACATTTATTCAAAACTATTTGGAGTTTGTATTTTTATGACAACCCTTTCTGGGATAGGCAAAAATACAAAGATAATATTATATTTTCTGTTTACTACAGAATCATCTTCAGAACTGGTGTGCTGACCATATAGGTATTTGGTGTTCTGGTTATAATATTAAGGACAAAATGGGCAAAAATCCAGATGCTCTAAACATCTACTGTAAGTAAGAAATTAATTATGAGAATTGACCAGCGCTGTATAATTGATGATTAAACGAACTTACCTGTACGTGAAGTTCTATCATAATTATACTAGCTGGTCAATTCTCATAATTAGGTCCCTCCCAAGTACCCCTCCCGTAAGTGTATGGGATACACAAATCTGTATTTAACCCACATTGTCCGAGTCGGGCGTAGACAATAGTATTCTCTGTCTACGGAGTCAGGAGTACTTTAAACAAAATGACGTTTCTAGGGATGTGGTGTAACGTGGCGCCTGTGTAATAGTGATGTTTTTTCGATTATCTTTGAACAAGTCGTGTGATTAAGCCGAGTAAATACGAATAATACTGTAAGTAAGAAATTAATTATGAGAATTGACCAGCTAGTATAATTATGATAGAACTTCACGTACAGGTAAGTTCGTTTAATCATCAATTATATCATAAAAATAATAATATTATAAACACAAAAGTGTGTTTGTTTGTTTGTGTTATTGTCCTTCTTTGACGTCGAAAGTAACAATTGCGATTTTTTTGGGGAAAACCGACCGTGAAAAACATCTTATTCCTTGAAAAGATTGCTTTGAGCAATAAAGCCGCCTTGTTGCATATACTCTGGTCTTGTTTGTAACTTTTACTGTTTACTGTATCACTGTGTGTTTTACAAATAAAGCTTATTCTATCTATCTATCTTATTTCCACATCACACGAATGCCAGAGAATAACGTGCGAAATACACAGAATACGGGTAAGGCGTCATCGGGCCATTAAATTTTTATTAAAATTAGCTGACCTGCGTCTGGTGTGTGTAGATAAATGCGAAAGTTTTTATAGATGGATGTGTGGATGTTTGTCACTATTTCATTTTTCTTTCGGATTATCTTCAAAGGAACTTGAATCCGTCGTCTATTTGTTTCTTGTACAAAAAACTTTTTTATTTTGTTAATAATATGATTATTGATCACATGAATTGCGAGTTGCGAGTTTGATTCCCGCATTGATGATCGATTTATTGTATTATTGGTGTTTAGTAATAAATTAAAATACACTAGGTTTATTTAAAAAAAAAACGAATTTATATAGAGAGTGACGGTGAAAAGGAAAAAGAGATAACTCGAGATTAATGTGGCATTAAAACTAAAATGTGTTTCAGAAACTGACAGAGTTTTTTGGATGCTTTCTCAAGTTTCTCGACAATAATAATATCAATAATACGAATTTCCAAAATACATCAAACAAACGGACAAAATATTTGTAAATATTTTTTTACATGCAATGTTTGAACATTATTAAACATTAAAGAAATTCATTTTTATTTTGATCATGATTTGGATACAGAATGTATGCTAACACTCTCATATACACACCAAAGGTGTGTGTGGTGATTAATCACAAAAGATCAATGCAAAACAAGTCCTTTTTTTATGTAAGAGGTTGGCAGACGAATATGAGGGTCACCTGATGTTAAGTGATCACCACCACCCATGGAGCACAGAGAAACCGGGGGAGTCCCTGAGCCGCTGCCGGCCTTTTAAGTGCATGTATGCTTGCTTCTTGAAGGTTCCCAAGTCATAGTCATTTGGAAACACCGCTGGCGGGAGTTGGATCCAGATCTTTACAGCTTCGGCTAACCCACTGGAGAACTCCAAAACTCCAATGGAGCAGTTTCCATGTGTAGGGGCCACAAGATACAGCTTATTATAGCACTTGCTTAATCATAATGGGACTTTGTTAAATGTTTAAACAAAACTTGGACTGTTTACATCACATTGCAGAGTTTAAATATTTTTAATGAAGCTACTGAACAAAAAATCACTTACCTGTAGCAATTCCCATGTCAGTGACCTTCAGTTGTCCCTGCTTGATCATAGCTTCATAGTTGGGCTTGATAGAAGTCACTTCCATGTTAAAAAGTCCAAACATTGGACCTTCCAATGGGTCGTCTTCAAATGTAAACAAAACTTGTATGTCCTTAACTAGGGCACGCTGCACTGTAGCATACCAGGACAGAGTGACCCTGTGTTAATAATTTATATTTTAGAAGTCAGACCACCAAAATTATTTGACATTTTTCATTAGTTTGCAAAGAAATGAAGACTTGGAAAAAGAAATTTTTTGTGTCAGTTACATTACCAAAAAGTTTTCATGTTTATTAGTAAAAAAGTTTTTTAAAAGATTACAATTGTTACAAAAAAAACCTGAACAATAAAACCAGAAGGTGAGCCGCTGTAAAAAAATACTTTCCACGGTTCACCCAGGTAGTCTCTGGAAGTGGACGGTGGTAAACAAGGGAGAACAAAGACACCATAGTAAATGAGTGAAAATAATACTCAAATTGAAAACAAGAATGTTAATGTAATGATAGTTTTGATCTAGTTAAATTTTTAATGTTAATTTGTTAGTTTAATCATAGTAACTTAACCCAATAAATGTTATAAAAAAGCCTCTTGTTTACTTTTAAACTATCATTACTCAATGCTATATTTTTTTTATTACCTTCTTGGCATGGTAGTCATGGCTTCCCAGTACTGATCAATGTACGGTATGATCTCCCGATCCTTACTGAAAAGCATCCTGTTTCTACCATCTTTAACACTCTCTTGCTTTAGATTTGCTATTGCCGTGAGACACATTTGAGGGAATGCTAAAAAAAACAAATATTTTTCATAAATACAACTAAATTAAAAAGTTGTAAAATAAAATATGTATCAACTTCATATTTTCAACAAGGCCTACTCAAGTCTTAGGGCCACTCTCACTACAGGAGTACTCACTGCCTACTGAATTTTTATAAACATCTTTAACCTTTCCGCCACGGAGAGGTTAAAATAATAAGAATGAAATGGAGGCAGAGTCACCTTTGGCTTATATTTATGTAGTCTGATTGTAGTATCACAGTGTAGTAATTAGTCTTGTGGTAAATAGTGTATCACAAGTTTTGTAAAAATATAGGTACAATTTATAGGTACTTACGGGCCTGATTCTTTTTGAATGTTTCTAGACCAGTTGGTGAGCAATTCTTGCAAATAAACAAGTAGTTGGTCATAAAAGGCACCAGTTTGCCCAACTGGTATCCAATACAAGATTCATGGAACCACCGGTTGCAGGACGCGCACAACAACTCGGCTATGTTGAGATTTCTATCTTTCCCGCTAAAAATAAATAAACACCTCATTGAACAATTCGAAAAAGGAACAATAAACTTTTTTTTCGTCATTAGTCTTTCACTCACCAGTAACAATTTCCTTGAGATTCTGAATTAGATTTGCCTTTATTTTTATCGGCATTTTCTGCCGATCTTTGTGATTCTGTTTGCATGTTTTGGCTGTTGCTGGCGATTACATCTGCTTCAATAATTTTCTTTGTAGTTTCGCCAATTGAGGATGACATTTTACATGATAGATTACACGACAAACTATATCGTCACTTTTGTAAAACATGAAACATATGTTTTGAAAGAAATTAATAATTATTCTAAAAATCTTTGTTTCGACTAGCTTTGAAAAAATGAGAGGACGAGCGAGCAGAAGCAGAGCAACGAGACGAGACGAGCGCCGAGCGGAGCGAGAACAAAACGAGACGCGTTTTGTTTAATTTAATTTGAGCGGTTGGTTCGTTTCGTTCGTTCACTTCACTGACACAGCTGAAACTGTAGTTTGTTTCCTTTTATAAAACCTACAGTTTGAAACATTTCTCATCAATATAATAATCATCTTATCATTTAATTTTATACTTTTCCTTTAATTTTCTAACTTCGTGTCAAACCTTTGATTTAATAAATAATAATTTAATTTGTTAATAATCTAAGTGTCTTTTACTTCGTGCTTCTACTTTACTTCTAAGTTTACTTCGGTCATATTCGCGTGAGTGTAAAGCAATGGTTTAACTGGCAACCCTGTCCGTTTGAATTTAAAATTTATTTTGGCAGAATGGCAGGCAGATTCAATTCAATCAATTTCAATCGAGCTTTTGTTTTTATTTTCTTTCAAACTCAGAGCAATTAACAAGCCAAAGATCTACCTATTACCTTGTTGAAGGTTGAAGATATAAATAATATATAAATTATAACTTACATTACAGAAACCTAATTTCAACAAAGTTACTAAAATGGATTCCGTAACGAGCACTGAGGATTTGTTTGTTGAGTTGAAAACAAGTCGAGAAAATTTACTTTTAATGATTATTAAAGAGTTGTGCAGTGAAAATGGGAAGCTTACTGATGTCCTGAGGGGCAAAGTGAATAGAATTATAGCTGATTGCAATCTGACACATCATTCCAGCTTGCATAAACTTAGTACAGCCGATGAGAGCACTACTACATTACTGGGTAAAGATTATGTTGTTTATTCGTAATAACCATTTTATAATTAGATCAAAGTATCTAAAAACTTGTACCCCAACTTATATATAATTATAATAAATTATTTACTGCTCACGAAGGTTAAAAATAATACATTTTCAATATTATTTGTAAGTTGTAGAGTGTTGCTAGTGTGGGAGCATGCCTCTGCTAAATAGTAGCCTTATGCACACCACCCTAGTCACTGTCTGACCTAATAGATACAAAATTTAACCCAAAGGCGACTGACCGAAATTTCAGAACAAGCATGAAATCCCAAAGGTGATTAGCCAATAAACATTAACAATATTTATCAGACACTGTTTGCTGTTGGACAGAGAAACAAGTCTTTGAATAAGTCTGGAAATGCCTTGAAAATAAAAGTAATTAACTAACTAAAATGTAAACAAACATTGATGATTCTTAATAAATAAATTTACCTAATATGTTTCCAGGATTCATGCATCAAACAGCATCAGAATTGACATTTGATGAACAAGCGCAGCTTAATCAAGCTATAATACAGAAAATACAGGTCAAGATACCAAAACTAACTTCAGAACTAGACCGGCTTAAGGGCTCCTGGTCAACCAATAAGAATCCTCGCAAAGACACCATAAAAGAACTTCAACAGAATCTAGATGACAAGTTAAATACATTACAGGTATATTAATAAAAATAAAAAAAATAAAAATAAAGGATAGTAATTTCCAAAAGAAATAATATTTCTTTTTAATTTTGTTGTGAAATGTCCTATTGTGTTCAGAAATGAAATAAAAAAATTGGGTTGGCAACATGCAAGTGATACCCCCAGTGTTGCAAGCATCCATAGACTACGGTCTCTCATCAGGCGGGCTGTATACTTGTTAGCCATATTAGTGGTATAAAAAAATATCAAGTATCCAAATTTCACATTTTGTTGACCTGTTTTTATGTGAAAGAGTAACAAATATACAAACTTTCCTGTTTAATACTCGTATATTAGTACTTAGTATAATAAAAATATTATTAATAATAACTAGCGAAACGTGCACAACTTTGTTTGCGTTTGCGGGAATTTTAAAAATTTTCTTTCCGCAAGAACTATCCTAGTACCTCAAGGAATATTCTACAAAAAGGATTAGCTAAATCGGTGCAGTGCAGCTGTTCTCGAGATTTGCGCTAAGCAACACTTTCAGAGATTCAATTTTATATTATAGATAGTTAGATGAGCAGCAGTATGCTGATTGGTGATATATGTCTATCTCTGTTGAAAAAGTACAATAGACACTTCACTGGGTTTAATGTATAAATTATTTATACCTTGTATATTTATGTTCTGTATGTATGTCTTCTAGAATCAAGAGAGTGAAAAAGTTGAACTGATGATGGAGTGGCTCAACCACCGGCTGCAGGATGTGAATAAGTTCTCTGACAACTCCAGTGAGCTGCTTAATCTTAAGACTAAGATTTTGGACTTGAAATCAAAGTCAGTATTTGTCTTTTTTAAAAGCTTTTATTTAACTTGACTTGTATGTATGTATGTATGTATGTATGAATGTATGTAAGGGCGGAATCTTGGAACGAAAATTTGAACCACTTCCCGAAGATCGATTGAGCTGAAATTTTGCTTAAAACTGTAGATCAGATGACAATACAATATTATGATAACAAAATTACGATACAGCCGTTTGTGTTCCGTTTTTCGTACAAAACCGTTCCGACCAAAAACCTATAGGGTACTTTCGGTTGTCCTAGAATCATGAAATTTGGCAAGAAGCAAGATAATGTAGCACAAGTACAGGAATAAATCTGAAAATTGTAAATTTGTAGTTACTTCTTCTTCTTTAAACAACCAATATAATGTGATCCTACCCTTGGTACATTTTACATTGGTATATGGCTCTTTTTATACCGGTTTTGAATTAAAATGTATTTTAGCTACTACTAGCTTTTCCTCGCGGCTTCGCTCGTGTTAATTTTATGACATAGATCTCGTTTGACAACAAAACAATCCATAGCGCGACTTGTGGCGCCATCTGTTGGCCGATAGCATCCCATACAGCGCCCTCTATAGTAGAAAAAATACTTTCCCTTTGGATTGACATACTTTCACGGGTAAAAAGGTATGTTGGGCTCTGTACCCCTGACAATATATATACAAATTTTCATAATGATCAACTGATTAGTCAAGCCGTGAAGGAATAACAAACAAACTCACTTTCTCATTTATAATATTAGTATGATAGTATGACTAGTATGATTATGGGAAGGAACCCTCATGCGCGAGTTCTACTTGCCCTTGGTCGGTATTTTATTTTTGATGGGTACATACACCCGTTTAGTTTGTCGGGTGACTGTAGTAAAATCAGGAAATTATATAGGTATTCTAATTGCTGGTGCTAGTTATAACAAATAAATTCATTAGACTAGTACCGCCTTTCGACAATAGATGGCACTGCGAAACCTGACCAGTGATAACTAAAAAGTAAAAAATAAATTAAAAGTAAAAAAAATATATTTAAAAACTAGCTTTTATTTAATTGCGCTAAAAAGAATAAAATAAACTTTTCTTTTAAAACTTTAACTATCAACTTATAACGTCATTACACAATTTATATGACATTAAAGCTTGTCGCGAGATTTACCTGTATAAGAAAACATAGTTATCGAACTAACATTTACTCGTACTACGAATAAATGTTAGTAATTAAATCTCGCGACAAGCTTTTATGTCATATAAATTGTGTAATGACGTTATAAGTTGATAGTTAAAGTTTTAAAAGAAAAGTTTATTTTATTCTTTTTAGCGCAATTAAATAAAAGCTTGTTTTTAAATATATTTTTTTTACTTTTAATTTCATCATATACCTTATCCTCAATATTACATAAAGTTGGTTGGATTTGCATGACCTGCGAAATTCAAATTATAAATAGTAGCAGCGCTCCTCTTTGTATATGTCACAAAATAATACAAGTTTATAGGAGAAAAAATGCATTTGTCACGAATACAGAGAGAAACGCCACTATTTATAATTTATGTGATGATTGTTTATACTTGGGAATTGCATTCTTATGAATGTACAATGAAAGATTGAGCTATAATTTTGTTAAAAACGTAGGATAATTTGACGTGGGCTGTGCGAATCCAACCACCTTAAACTGTCGCATGCTCTCTTTTGAAAATGGTGTGATGGTCAATTCAATCACTGACCTACACTAGAGTCTCACTACAGTCTTGAATTGGACAGTTCATGACATTATTTATAAATAAACAGGCTCACCGGCAGATTTGTCTTTACAGGAAACCTGTTTCTTTATGCAAGCACTTTTAGAAAGTAATAATTTCATTTTAATGGTATTGCAACAGATACTGCCTATCATGGACGTAAGAGACCATAAGGGCCTCTTACGTCAAGATAGGCGAGTATCACATTTGGCACATTATATAATTGTGTATGGACAGCATTGAAGCCCCAAAGAAAAAAAAAACATTTGAATAAAAGTAAATTGAATGTGTTTTTTTTTAAAGTAGCCACCGAATTCATAATAGTACTAACGTACAGAATGGCCACTCCCGCAGCATTCGCCCACAACGAGTGGGGTACTTGAAAGGCACGGTGGTCACGCCTTGCACGCACACACATGCGCGCAGTGTGTGCAGACGTTCTTCTGTTCATGTAATAGTAGTAGGTGATTATAACGAGACGTTTGTATGGAGTGTCCGGGATGTGGTATAGCTTAACTAGTACTACATCATTACAAAGATTCAGACAACTAACGAGAGCTGTCTATTTTCGCAAAATTGGGTTGTATTGTATTATTTGTACGGTCAGCAACAAAAGTAGCTTAACTAGTATGTTGTTATAAAAATTCCAGCTCATGACGAATTATTGATATAAATATTTTTCAGGATCCTCCATCTCCAAATACTGCAGAATATTTTCACTGAGACTAACCAGTCGATCAAGGCATATGATGAGGTTCGCAAAGATCTGAAGGACAGCATCAAGGACACTGAACATAGGATCAAGAACTTCCGTGATTTAATTGCCAGTGATAAATAAATAGTGTCATCGCGTGATAATTTTACTTTGTTACATTTTAATTATAATATTTTTACTTTAATATTTCTATTATTTAGTGTGGCGTCTGCGCGCTTTTTCCCGCGCAATCCTGTTGGTCCTTTGAAATTTCACCGCGATTGCGGTGCGAATTATTTCCGCGTAAATGGTATGTCTAGTATCAAATAAATATGTCTGTCCGCTCTGCAAAAAACGCTCGTAATACGGACATGCTCATATCTAGGTTATAAATTCCTACATAATTGTCGCCGGTACTTAATAAAGTTTCTTATTTTTGAGTCAGTGAGAAAGAGTGGTACTGATGCACCTATTTAGGTATCTTTGTGCCACTTTCTCACGCAAAAATACTCCCATTGCATATATTATGTTCCTATACGGTGAGTAAGGTCTCCAGAGCTCCACTTAGGGGGTTGGGAGAGTTGGCAACGCGTGAGTGATACCCCCGGTATTGCAAGCGTCTATAGGCTACGGTGACGGCTTACCATCAGGCCGACCGTATGCTTGATTGACACGTTTGTGGTATAAAAAAAAATATATATCTTAAACATACTTGCACATTTATATTATTATTAATTATTTGTATAATGTACCTAGTCAGTAGGATAAGACCTACTAATTGGTCTATTCTCGTAAAGAAACCAGTTAAAATCTAATCTCAATGTTCGTACAAAAATATAAAACAAGCGAGATTGGTTGTGATATGTGTGACTGAGACTAGATTTTAACTGTTTCAAATCAAATCAAAAATACTTTATTATGCACGACATTTACAACATATTGTCTTTCTGTGTTAAATATAAAATAAGTATAGTGTCTATAAACTACCGCCATTTCGGAAACGAAGCAAAATGACCACTCCACTACGGAAAGAAACCAAAGAAGTTTTCATTACGAGAACGAAGACAAGAAGAAATTAAATAAAGAAGAGATTACTGTTCTATGTTCTATCAAACAAAACAAAATGGTTTTGTTAATTTGGTTTACGATATATTTAAATTCAGTAGAGCAATAATCTAACATCGAAACGTGGTGTTTTAAAAATAACTTTGGCAGCTGTTTCTTTAATTTTAACTATGAGCTTTTGTTTTCTTTGTAATTGTTAGCTTAGATGTGTCCACTGAAGTCAGTTAATAAGCTAAGGTCGCGTATACACCTGCAATAATTTGCACATATTACAGTCAGCTGCATAAATATGTTGCCACTTCAGCACTTCGCTATAACATTGTTTGCATTTTCGGTCAAAATTCTTCAGTAATTTAAATGTTATGTAGACGTGACAAGTTACTTTTTATTCAGGAAAAACATCTTACTTCTATGGAAAAAATTAAGTAAATACAGTTATTCTTATTTGCCACGCGGGCGAAGCCGCGGGTAACAACTAGTGAGTAGGTATAAATTTACAAATATATTATCCATTGTCTGGTACCCATAACTGGCCATAACACAAGCAGGTTGCCCAGTTTACCTCGACCTCGACTTAACGTAACAGTAGATTGACAAAATTGTCCCAAATTACACATAATACATAAAGAATATGTGTAATTATTAGTACATATATATTAACGGAAATTATAGGAAAAATACTGTTGTATAATTTAACTTCGTTCGTCCGTAAAAATCTCTACCTACCTAATAACTATAGTTACACAAACAAAGTTATCTGTCCCGATGGCGGGGCGCTAGTATCGAAGCTACTGGTACAAGGTATTGAAGGCGTATTTATTAGTTCCAGTTTTGGCCACCGGCACATATAAATTTGTAGTCTGTAACTGTAGTCGGATGACGACATGGTACACGTGTCAAATTAAAGATACTTGACTCTTTGAACTGAACTAGGTACCATCTTTTTTTTACTTCAGGAAATGCTTTACTCATGCGCCTACTGACATGAGCATGGTCGATAGGGTTATGTAGGTCTCACCCTACTAGTCAGGGAATATCGAATTTGAAGGTGCTCCTCACAAAGCGCAAAGTTAACAATCAATATAGCATTTGGGCGCTTTTAACTTTTTTTAAAAACTCAAACGTAACAAAAGAGAATGATAGCCAGTATTTTTTTTCTTTCAAATCAAATCTTTCAAAATGAAAAATATAATAATAAAAGCCAAGGATGATTTGACATCACGGCTATACCAGCTATATACGCTGGTCCTGACTGTTGTCGATGACAGTCGTTTAAGCCAAGTCAGTGACTGTCAGTTGGCCTAGAAAACTGACACCATCTGACCCGCAGTTGACACCAATTGCGGGAAATATACGAAATGACATTAGACAATCCTACTAATATTATAAAAGCAAAAGTTGTCTGTATGTCTGTTACTTCTTCACGCTCAATTGGCTGGGTCAATATTTATGATATTTGGTATGAAGGTAGCTGGATACCTTGGATTAACACATAGGGTACTTTTTATCCCGGTAAGTCCGCGATTCCCGTAAATTTCATCAAGTCTGATGTAGATGGCGCTACTGTGTATAAATAAAAATACGCAAACGAAGTTGCGAGGGTTTTACTAGTGTGTAGATAAATGTGACATTGAGGTGGTATAAAAATAGAAGATAAAACTTCTTACATAGATAGAATTATGTTCGACCTTTACTAGAAAACAGTGCGTTTTTTTTTATTTCAATTGCATTATGCACTCGATACTGTTTGCCTTGATATTAGACCAAGGGAAACAGACATTTTCATGTTTTCTATATATATAACAGTTAGTATCCAGCGTTTGGAGAGGAGCTCGATGGCGTCGCTCGCTGTGTGTCGCACTCTAGTATGAACACGCAAGTTAACGTCGACCCTAGCCAGCGTTTGGATGGGTTTCGTTATCTCGAGCTTCTCCGTGCTTCGGAGGGCACGTTAAGCCGTCAGTCCCGGTCATCAGTCGATAGATGACAGCCGTTAAGTCGGTGGCCTTCGGGCGACATCCCCGCAATGGAGCAGCGTGGCAGAGTACGCTCTAGTCCCCTTCGATTGAAGGGAGACCCGTATCCCAGCAGTGGGATGATTATGGGTTGATATGATGATGTACAAAACTTGTACGATAGGATAGTCATCATCATATTTTATTATTATTATCAACCCATAATCAACAACCAATAATCATCCCACTGCAGGGATACAGGTCTTTCTTCAATCGAAGGGGATTAGATCGTACTCTGCCACGCTGGTTCAATGCGGATTGGCAGAAATTATAGGATAGCATGTAGTGCGTGCAATATAACTATTGCAGATGTAAACGCAGCCTAAAATCTGTCTTATACTAAAAGTATAATAAGTACTTACGTTTATTTATATTTTAAACTAACGGGTTTTACTAACGATCCCAATTTTTTTTTAAATATGATATATCCTATGTTACCCAGGGGTAATATACCTTTTTAACGGTGAAATAATTTTTGAAATCGGTCCAGTAACTAGTTTTTGAATTAATTCGTTACAAAACAAAAATCTTTCCTCTTATTATAATATTTGTATTAACCCTAGTTTTAAATTCTGAAGTAAATTATTATTTAAGCACATGTCATTATCTCCCTACATTTAGTTAAATCATTCATAAAAACAATACCTAAAACATTGAAACAATGTTTTTAATCAACACAAATGGCATGATTCATATATTATGATTCCATGACCAATGTCGAAAGATTAAACTCCTAGTTCTATCTTAGACGCGCAGTGAGACGGGTGTGTGTGACCTAAAAAAAGTTTTCTTACGATAAAATGGAGATAAAAATTATTTTCGAAAAATTATGTAACATATTTCAGTAAGTATTTTGTAATATTATTTTTATTTATGAGTTTTATTTGATGTAAAATATCAGAGTATTAGAACTAAGTTTACCTAATAAGTAACCAATGCGGGTAAGCCAGCTAATGACATTTCGATTTTTATAATTACCCAGCAATCTGTGATACAGGAAGCTATAGAATATCTTGAGTTATTTCCTTGTAACGTAGGTACCTATTAAAGTATTAAAAGTAATAAGGTAAAATTATTAATAGTTATATTAAACAAGAAATCGAAGATCGCAATAGTTTTCGATCATAGTTTTAATGAAGGCTAGTTCCAATGCGGGTAAATAAGTGGTAAATAAAATTTCATTTATAGCTCTTTCGAATCTTGTGTCATCCACCTCCAGTTCAGAGGACAGTCTTCATGCCAAGAAGAAGTAGTACCTAGTTAATATTAACCTTGTAATCGTTCTTAAATTTTATAATTTATCCTTACTATTAGCAAACGCGACAGTTTGTAAGTATGGATATTTGAAACTCATTCACACAATAACCGCTAGACAGGATCTACTTGAAATTTTCGCATTCAGATTAACACATAAGATATTTTTTATCTTTTAAATTAGAACGGAAACAACTGGATTTCGCAGGTAAAACTGTGTGCATCAGCTAGTATAGTCAAGAGCACGTCAACCTTCGGACTTTTTACCCTTCCTAAGTTCTATGTCATAGGAGCCAAAATTGTGCTGCAAGTGTAAAGCTAAACTTGTTGACTGTACAATTACTTTAATTAGTAATTTCAAGTGGCTGATAGGCAAGTGGCGATTAGGTCAAGGTTGATTTAGAAAATTTGTCAATGATCATAAAACTCATTGTGAATGAAATCGTTTATTTCAGAAATTAGACCTTCACAGGCACTTTTTCTTGTCATTTACAACTTGTTTAAATAAAGAAAATAAACTAGGTACGTTATATACTACCACCATTTCGGACACAAGCAAAATGGCAACCGGTAAAAAGAAATGGTGAAAGAAAACCGGTCACGGCCATTTTGTGATCGATTTCGGTTTTGTCATTTTGTACTTTTTTTTTCTCCTTTTTTTCAACTTTATTTAATTTGTTTTATTTAATTACATCAACAAAATGCATTTTCATATGCTACACCTGGCAATGTTATAAACTTAACAAAATGCACCTAACTACATGCATTATTTATTTTAAATATCTACCTCCTACTAATTACATGCTTATGCGTACTTTTAATTAAATGGTCCGTTTATATTGTTTTTTAGTACCTAATGCAATTAAGAGTATTGTAGTAAATAGCAATATTTGTTATTTAACGCAGAAAACAAGTATAAATATTGTTGTTACATTATATAAACAACAACTCTTATGTAAGTAAAGAGATGTTCTATGATATGACCACAGAGATTATTTGTATGATTATGATTATTATATACTTACGGTAGGTAATATATAACATTCTTATCCAAAGTTCTAACTGCTTATTTTTCTAAGTACCTACATAAATAAATTAAAATTAGGACCCGGAAATTTACAATGAAGTACAATTTCATAGAAAGACCCGCATACTCACAACAATTTAAATATTTGCGTGAGATTTTGTGGTTACAACTTTTGTCGTTCGATTAACATGCATTGTCTTGCTATTATGCCGCGTTTACACCATTTGCAATCGAGTGCATGAAAGTACTCTCGCGATTCTGCAAGTTGACACGCAAGCGATTATAATATATATTAAAACATATTTACACCTTGCGAGAATTATCGCTAACTATCGGTTCAGTTTGTATATTTCCTGCACTCACAGCAGTTTAACCTGCCTTCTCCTGCAAGAGCTCATAAACTCGGACAGGACTTCCGCGAAAACTTGCAGGAATAAACGCGGCCTTAGGCTACGTTCCCATTCCGTGATTTTAAATTTATTCTTCTTTATAGTATACTCAGCGGTCAGTGCCGGGTTGAAGTTACATTTTATTTGTGTTTACTGTACAAGTAGGTAGATATTCTTTCAATTTGATAATTGACTAAACTAACCGCTAGACTAGACTATTCGAGAACTTTATGAAAAACCAGCGGCGCAGCCCAGCTTCGCACGTGTAGTAAGGACTCCTAATTTTTTGGAAAATATAATATGATGCCTGTCACTCATGGATAGTGTAGCCCAATGGAAGAATATTTCAAATCGGTCCTGTAGTTTCGGAGCCTATTCATTATAAGTAATATTAAATATTAGTATAGACGATTGTTACTACGGCGACATGCGACAAACTGTGGGGTTATTTGTGTAACATTTTTCTCTATCTAATTGTGTAGTAAGATGCTAAAGCGCATTCACATCATGGTGACGACAGACACTCGTTAGAGTAATGAGGTCTATTGTATGTAATGTACACCTATCTAGACTAATTTCATATGAACACTTTAATTGTAAACGTTTTAAGGAACGCACATTAGAGTCAGTTGCAGAGAAATCTGACCCACAAACGAGGTAAGAAGTGGTCGGGCTAGCTCCACAACTTTAAATATTATTTTTCATTGTTTTAATGTTGATTCAACTGCGGATCTTATTTTGAAGAAGAACACTTGGCTCGAATCCCACCTGGGTGGGGCCATGTAAATATTTCTTGAAAAAGTATATTTCCAAACATCGAAATTATTGAAATTAATTTTTCAAAGAAAAATGTCACCTCCCTCTCAGGTGGGATGTGGGATTCGAACCCAAGACCCCTTGATATCCGACTGATTGCTCTAAATTTTCTTTTAAAAATTAATTTCAGAATATGAATGGGGTAGTTCCATAACAACTATAAATAAAAAACATAAATCGAGATATAGTACCAACAACAACAATTAACAATTTGTTGACTTTACAAATCTGCCGTCTGAAAGAATGTGATGATTCGAACGAGCTTGTATTAGGCCTATTTGATTGAATAAAAATATTGACTTTGACATGGATTTACGTGTCTTACAACCAGGACACAGCGATCCTTGATTTATACAATATCAGCTACATAAATAAGATTGACTTAGAATGTGGTTTATCATGATAACATATCAGTATGATAACAGAAACAGTTATTTCCAAATTGTCATACAGTTAATCTGCGTGTTAAGGATTTTTTTCGTGTAATAGATTTTTTCGGAAGTCCGAATTATTGTTTTTTTTTTACTTTTTTGGGTTACGTAAGAACATTTTTGAGTTTCATTGGTAGGTACAGTCAAGAGCACGTCAACCATTACATATCGGAATTTTGTATTGTTCTTAAGTTCTATGTCATAAGAACCAAAATTATACTGCAAGTAATTTTAAATTTGTACTAGTGCAACCCGCGCAACTTCGTTTGCGTGTATTTATTTATGCACAGTAGCGCCATCTATATCAGACTTAATGAAATCCTACGGGAATCGAGTACTTTTCAGGATAAAAGTACCCTATGTGTTAATCCAAAGTATCAGCTACCTACATACTACATACCAAATATCATAAATATTATTTGAGCGTCAAACGACAAAAATGTTTAAATGTTCATCGCGCACACACAAGACTGGAGTTTTTTTTATGACTGAGGAGAACATACGAACTAGCGGGTCATGGTAAGCAATCACCGCTGGCCTTGGACATCCGCGACAACAAGATCTTGGATGCGTTGCTCACCTATGAAACAAGGGAGTAGGAAGCAGGAGGGGTGTTAGACTTTCAGCTCTCTCACTCATCGTACGAAATTTCATGTCGATATTTTGTGAGGGGAAGACAGATGCACACGTACCTCGAGCCGGTCATTTACGAGCCACTACTTCATAGTAATGGCTAGTCTCTATCACTCTAAGAAATTTTTAAATCTTTTATTTAATTTCATTGTATTAGGTACTTATAAGTTTTTTTAGTTAATGAAAACTAATAAAAATGATTTTATAGTAACTGATTTGGTATCAAAGATTGTCAATGTCCTGTTTGTAAGACACCCACGTAAATACATGTCGACATTGTCTGATTGTGACATTAGTTCGTTCACTTTAATGATTAATTAAATTGATAAACATGATGTCTTTAAACTTGAGGTCTTTAAAGTTAATACCAATAAACACCTTGTAACGACGCAAATAAAGACAATTCACACCTATAGTTAGTCAGCTGCACTGCAGAGAGATACATTTTTTGTTTGTGTAAAGTCAGGAAAATACATTACTGCATGTCCCGCCACTTGGGGAAGCGACGGGGGTCTGTCGGGATCGCCTCTCTAGCCAATGAGGGATACCGACTAAAAACCTGACTGTCTTTCACCTTCTCCGCCTTCACGTGGCGGGCACTGGTGGTACTTCCGCAACACTGCAGAGATACCTGACACCTCAAAG
This sequence comes from Endotricha flammealis, assembly GCA_905163395.2. Lineage (NCBI taxonomy): Eukaryota > Metazoa > Arthropoda > Insecta > Lepidoptera > Pyralidae > Endotricha > Endotricha flammealis. The sequence continues at coordinate 2,793,835 of LR990859.1, read as the reverse complement.
GAAGTAATTAAGTTTTGTCATGTAATTTTCAATGTATTTACTTACAGACAAGTGTCAGATATGCTAGGAGTGCAATGGGCGCCAACAAATATTCCGATGAAACGTCGTCTGCAAACCCTGGCTGCGACCGGTTGGATCTGCCTGGTGTTGTTCAGTGAAGCATTCTGTATTTACCTGATGATAACCTTACTCTACACAAAGTACTGGTGGTTGGCTATAATCTACGCTATATGGATGATGAATGACATTGACATATCGAATAAAGGAGGACGAAGGTAATTTATAGCGTAATCGCCAATTCGCCAATCCTCCTGGCGTGTGAAGTCATAAAACGAAGTTCGAATCGAAACTCATACTTAATTACTTTATTTATATACCACTAAGTTTTACAAACTGTGAGTCAGAAGCTTTGGCGTTGAGTATAGCATTTTTTTATACGTACCTACCTATTATTACAAGATAAATATATGCATGAATTTGCACAATCTACATGAGTGTGGCCGAATACTTACAGTGGGGTAATGTTAGTTCACCCTAAAAGAATCTGCCTAAGTTTGTCTGGAAGAAATTACTTTAGCGATAAGACGCCTGTTACACTTTTCTTGCCAATATGTTTTGTTATATTTATTTTGAGTAGGTAAATGTAGGTAATAAAGAATATTTTTTTGTCTTGTATTATTGTGATGTACCTAACTAAAATTTTTCACACTTAAACTTACTGTATCTCCCATAAATAGAATTACATGTATTTTTCAGAAACGATTGGGTTCGAAACTGGGCATGGTGGCGATTCTACCGTGATTATTTTCCAATTAAATTAGTCAAAACTACCGACTTGGATCCATCGAAGAACTACCTATTCGCTTGTTTTCCACATGGTGTCATAAGTTCTGGGGCTTTTGGAGCCTTCGCTACAAACGCTTTAGGCTTCTACGATCTTTTTCCTGGTCTGAAATCCTACTTGATAACCCTGAGGGGTCATTTCTTGGTACCATTCTTCAGGGATCTGGCTTTAGCGTTAGGCGGTGCTGCCTCATCACAAGAAAGTCTTTTGTACCTGTTAGATGATAAGAGATATAAAGGGAATTGTGCTGTCCTGATGGTCGGTGGTGCGGCTGAAGCCCTGAACTCTCATCCAGGGGCATATAAAGTAATTTTGAACAAGAGGAAGGGATTTATACGTGTTGCTATTAAATCTGGGTATGTTAATATGTTATTAAAGTTTTAGTAAGTACTTATTTTAAGTAGTTCAATTAGTTACTTTAGGTATGTACGTGGAAATGATTTAGTTTAATATTTTTCATTTAGGTAGACTTTCTAGCTAAGTAGCGGTGATCATGTTTATGGTAATGTTGAGATCGAAGCCATGAGGAGGAACGTGTGGTGGAACTTTTTACTAAAAATGTGATGGATGTTATGGAACGTAAGAAAATATACGAACTGGCCAAAAACATCAGTAAAATTGATAAAGAATAAAAACTTTAAAAATAGTAGATTTTACAACAAGTGCACAAAACGAATCATTTCTATCCGAGACTTTTAGCAGCCCGAGCCGAAGGCGAGGGCTGATAGTAATGTCGAGGATAGAAATGGTTTTGTTTTGTTTTCTGAGCATGAGAAGTGAAAAATAATTTTAAATCACTTTTTGTGGCCAGTACGCGCAAATAATTGTGTGGAAAAAAAGAGATTATCGCCGTTATACTTAGAAAACCAATTATCTGATGAAAATGTGAAAATGAGATAAGTGGTATACAAAGTTTCAGACGTTGAAAATGAACCGTACAAAATAGCTACATGATTATTTATATAGTTCATCCATACATTGACTAATATACTATAATGGGCGTCGTTTTACAAATAAAAAAATTGAGCGCTTTGTGGTATATTTGATGGTAACCGTCACAAGGTCTGCTATTTAATTGGTTTTCCCTGAAGACTGTTAATTCGTTATTTCTTCTAAACTAATAAGAATACAATAAAATCCACGAAATTAGTTTTTCATTTTACTAATTCAAAATTATCAGTTACATAAAAATACCTAAAAGATGTATTTTTGTGGAGATACAACTGAAAATGTGTAAAGATAATTGGTTTTCCTAGAAGAAAATTTCGCCGTTATACTTTGAAAACCAATTATCTATTAAAAATGTGAAAATGAGATAAGTGGTATACAAAGTTTCAGACGTTGAAAATGAACCGTACAAAATAGCTACATGATTATTTATATATTTCATCCATACATTGATTAATATACTATAATGGGCGTCGTTTTACAAATAAAAAAATTGAGCGCTTTGTGGTATATTTGATGGTAACCGTCACAAGGTCTGCTATTTAATTGGTTTTCCCTGAAGACTGTTAATTCGTTATTTCTTCTAAACTAACAGGAATACAATAAAATCCACGAAATTAGTTTTTCATTTTACTAATTCAAAATTATCAGTTACGTAAAAATACCTAAAAGATGTCTTTTTGTGGAAATACAAGTGAAAATGTGTAAAGATAATTGGTTTTCCTAGAAGAAAATTTGTATCATTCTCATAGAACTCCTAAATAAATAAACTCGAGCGTTGCTCAATTCGTTACTTTGCCCGCGTCGTGAGCTTGCCCACTGCTGCAAGCATACCCCGCTGTCCTGGGGCCCGATTCTACTACAAATGCACCTCCATTGGTGCATTTGTAGTAGAATCTGGCCCTCTCAATGGTGTGTCAATCGTGTCTCAATAGAATGCCGATAGTGTCACTATCGGCATTCTATCCTCGAGACTGAGAGAACAAATGCACCAATGGACTCTCAATGGTGTGTCAATCGTGTCTCAATAGAATGCCGATAGTGTCACTATCGGCATTCTATCCTCGAGATTGAGAGAACAAAATATGCACCAATGGACTCTCAATGGTGTCTCAATCGTGTGACTCTTTTCCTCATTAATTATAAATCCTAATGATTCGAATAAACACCTGAGTAATGTTATACAAACATTCTTCGTAGGTAGGTGCAGTGCAACAAACATCGTCTAAATAAATGGTTGATAAGTAACCCATTGACCTTAACAAAGACATGACTGGCTTAAATAATTTTGTAAAAACAAAAGAAGGCAGTAGTGCTTAGACCAAAATTAAATGGTAAGACATTAAATATAAACAACTTGGTTTGCCATTTAAATCGTAAATATTTTCTGTATTTACTACCTATCGATTGGTATTAAAAAATACGCAAGGCTTCTACGCTTCATAGACTTACTAAACTGTAAGTCACAGAGTAATTGAGCACCATCAAGTAATGGTTTTATAACTGATATGTCTTTTTGTTCCATATTAAACATAAGTGATGGCGGCAGTTACTTGGTTTTGTTTTCCTTCGAGGGCCTTAATTCATAATTCATTTATTCATTGCAAAAACACGGTGTAACTATAGGTTGTTAACATTAAAATAAGAACAAGCATGCTTCGTCAAAACATGAGATGCAATGTAGGTTTGGACTCTAAACATAAAATAATCATAACCTATTTGAATATTGTACAATCAATTACATACTCAGAGAAGCTGCGTGTCAACTATGATTTAGGTATTCGCAAGCGCAAGTGAAAGACAGTTAGGTACTAGCGCCACCATGCAGAATGGTTTTCGCTGGAGCGATTTGAATGTTACAATTTTACAGATAGTCAGAGAAAACCAGGAGAAAACCAATTATCTGTTTATACGTTATTTTCATAGATGATTTGATTGTACTGAATGTTGTAAGGAATCCATCAAGTAAAACAAATTAAACAGCGATAATAGCTTGTATTAGACAGTTGTAATGTGATATTAGAACTTTAATCTGAAAAAAATGATTATTCTTGAGAAAGAAATAAAAAAAATCCAAGAGCTCCCTACGGGTATAACAAATAATACCACTTTAAATGGTAATCATTGGAGAGTAGTAAGGTGTTATTCAAGTTAAATAAGATTACTGGTTTGTATTAGCCAGTAAATCTAGATAGTGGCTGAAATAATCGTTTATATTATTAGCTAAAAGCAAAAGTATACGTCACAGCGTTTAATGGGCTTTCGCAGACGAAAGATCGCAAAATTTTAAGTACTTCTGCATTGTCAGGTCATTTTCGGAAAAAACTCGATTTAATTGGTTTTCGCAGTATAGCGGCGTTATGGAGAACTAAACATAAAATTCGTTTTATTGCCTGCCAGTATTGTCTTTAAACTTATTTATTTTTCTATTTCAGTGCTCCCCTAGTACCAGTATTTTCATTTGGCGAAACAGACGTCTTCAGACCTTTCAACAACCCCAGCGATGGTTTCCTCAGAAAGTTCCAGGACAAAGTACGCCAGTTGACTGGTATTTCACCGATGTTTCCTATTGGACGAGGAATGTTCCAATATAGTTATGGTGTGGTACCTCTGAGGTCGCCTGTCACAACTGTTGGTAAGTCAAAAGCCTTCTCATTATGTAAGTTCCCGTGGGAATTTTAACTAATAATTTCGTAAAGAAGTATGTGTTGTGGTGTATGATGTTCAAATCGTAAATGTCACTTACCTACGTACGGTGAATTTCTCAAAATCTTTCAATAAATTAATGACACAAACTAAAGAAAAAAGTAATAGCGTCAGACATAATTTGGAATTAAAATTACAATGCAGTTAAAAATTTTATAATAATGTTTAGTTAAGTAATTTCAGAAACTAGCTGTAAGTAATGTCCGTTTTCAACAACGTTTCCTAGCGGTAAGAATAACCTTATGTCCTCAAATGTCATACAAATTTGTCCAGTCACGTTATTTTCAACGCTAGGAGGCGTTTATGAAAACTGGCATTATAGTCACTTAAAGTGTTCCTCCATTTTAAGTGACTACCACTCTCTCACAGAATATCGACGTAAAGCAGCAATGCGTTTCGTTCGGTGAGTGAGACCCTATCCCCATAGGGAAGGAGTTGGGCTTCCGGATCTCTTTCCCCCTCCTTCTTTCCCTTCTCTTCTACCTTCCTTTCCTCCAACCTCCTTGGTAGACAACGCATTGGTAGCGCCCCTGGTGTTACTGATGTCCATAGGCGGCGGCGGTGACAGCTTTCCACCAGGTGGCCCGCATGCTTGTTTGTCTACTGTTTGTCGTTTTTTTTTAAAGACTATACAAATACCCGTTAATGTTGCTTGTATTACCCAAATGCATCTAAAATATGTCATGCGTTTATTCTAGTTGGTCCTCCGTTGGAGGTAAAGAAGAATCTGGACCCCAGCGACGAAGAGGTGGACAAAGTCCATGAAGAGTTCAAGAAACGTTTAGTACAACTCTTCGAAACTGAGAAGCATAAATACCTTAAAAATCCTGAAGGTGTCGAATTAGTTATAACGTAAGATTAAATAATTTTAAGGTATTGTAGCGTATTCAATCAAGGTTTTTGGGCATACATACTTAACTTATAACCATTTTCATAAACCCTTGATAAATTCCAAATAGCCTGATATATCCGCTCAAAGAAATTGTTCGAAAGATCTTTTAAAAAACTGTTAATTTCTCTTTTAATAAGTTAGATGAATTTGAAATGTTTGTATTTCATCTTTTGACACACAAAAGGTTTGGTATTTTGCTTGTTTTTTAACATAAGTAGGATCAGGCTTTACCACAGATATCAGAATACAAGAGATATGGTTTGTGGGCGGGGCACATGACGCCATTTTCTGCACAAATGTGCAGGAACTTGATTGTTCTAAGTCATTCACAAAACATATACGTGTTACTTATCATAGGTAAGTCATTTATTTAATATTTTTCTATATAAATGACAAATTAACGAAATATTTTTGAGGCATAGAAATCATTAAACAAAATACGGCATAGTCGATACTTCCGTTAAAAATATTGTCCATTGCTTGTTTTGGATACGCGTTTTTCAATGTTTTGCGGTATGCACGTACAATGGAATGCAAACGTAACGATAATTACAATGTTGTGAAAATATCGTGGTACCGCCGCTTGTAGCTTCCGCGATCTGTCAAAGTAATAATGGCCGTCGCACAAGCCATGTAGTGCTGCCAAAAGTAGAATATTTTAGTATCGATAATTTTGTATTTCTAATTTTTGAAAGTATAATAATTTGAAACTTTTACTACAGTGCATTCCTTGTACAGGGTGTCCTAGTCCCATAAGTATTGGATCAAACTCAAGGGGAAAGTAGCTCACCTAAAAACTCATTTGATTAGTTTAAAAAAAATCGCTTGTTATTATGTACTAATTTTTTTAAAGTTCTTTCTTTTAATTGGTTGTATAAAAAAATTACTATTTTCCAAAAATAAAATAAATAAAAACTAAAAACTTTGGTAATTTTTTTTTCTTTTTTAATTATTTAAAATTAAATAGGTATTATAGTTCATAGTTGTAGTCCGTAATAAATTGTTATTGTAAAATATCGAGAGGTAAAGTTATCGATAATGCTTGTCGCCCTTTTTCATTAGGTGCCCGTCACTATAATACACTTCTTACATCTGTGTTCGTAATCGAACTGCAAATCACGGGCTTACGATTTGTGTGAGTGTGACTGTCGGAGATTATTCTATGATTGTGTTAAAATGTAACTGTGTGTGTAAGTGGCGACATCGGTTCCGGTACAAAAACTTCTTATTACAGGTCTTATTACATTTCTCTTCTTTCTGTGTTCTGAGGGCTTTACCTTTTTTGTTTAATGTCAGGAAAATGCATTACTTACCTAACACATAAATAGAATTCTGTGAAGTACGGACATTAAAAAAGGAAAAACCTGTGGTTGAACCCAATTAAGTGGGTCATCACAAAAAAAATTGCAGAGTACTCTTCAAACTTCATTCCAAAATTCCCACGGGAAAAGGTAGAACGGGATACGAGACCTATTAGATTTAATACTTAAATGTAAGTACAAGCTTAATTCCCAGACTGATTTAGTTGTATTGTACAATAGATGTTACTGTCTGTTATAGAATTAAAGTTTATGATTTTTATATATTCAATTTATTATTTAATTTACTCTTTATACCTAATCAAGTCCCCAAGTCAAGAGAAAATGAGACACAAAGTATATTTTACTATTTTTATTTATTTTCATATTATTTACATTTTTATATACAATAGTGTCAACGTGTGCGCACATGGTCTCGCACCATCTCTTTGAGCATTTCTTATGGACCATACACACCAATCAGGCTGGCTTTCCACCGACCGACGATGTAGCTAAATCTCAACACTTTTCTACTAAAATCAATTGAAAGTTGGGCTAGGCTAGAATCATTTGGATTACATAACTATGAAAAGCTCTAGCATTTGTTTTGTAGATACATTCTTGTCTTAGTTCTAGTGGAAAGCCAGCCTCAAGGAATAGAACGAACTATTCCAATTCCTACCGAAACGGCACACCCAACATTTACCTAAAAGACGAAACTTTATGAATGGGACGTCCGTCGTAGGGTCGTGTGTAAGGACTGCATTTCACATCCCTTACCGTTTAATGAAGGTATCATTATAATTATACACAATTTATTATACGAGCGGGAATGATACAGAGTATTTCGGGCATGTTACTACGGTACTGGATAACTTACCATCTAAATAAAAACTACTATTGAAAGTAAAAAATGGTAGTGTTTCTTTTGATTTTAATCTGCCATTATAAAACTAGACTAATTAACTAAGTCTTATAACATGTTATTGTATACTTACTGTTATATCGACTATTTAATGAGAGAAAACAATAATTTTTGTTTTACATACAACAGGAAGACGTCAAGAATTTAATAGAGATGCCTAACCATCTGGCATTTATCGATGAGACACTTAAATTCGAAATTTTTCAATCTAACGTAGTCACAAGAATTAGAAGAATTTCCAAATACTTACAATTAGCGGTAGAGGTGGGATATAACGAAGAATACCAAAGAAGAGATTGTCCTTAAGAGCAAATAACAAAAATAAGCACATAACATTAACATGTGAACTTTGAAGATGCAATTAGCCCACATACATGTGATGCAGACGGCCATCCGTCTCCACGAGGGGATATAAATAGGGGAGAAGTATCGTAGTACCATGCGGGCGTCAGTCCAGGTCCCGCCCATTGGACACTCACTCGAAAAATGGAGCTCCGAAACAAAGTCACAAAAAGAACGGCATATAAAAAACCTTTAGAAACTTCACTAACAAAGGACGATCAACCAAACGCAATCAACAGTTTCATACACCTAATAGATTGGCAAGTATGTGATAATATTAAACCTATATGACATTGTTTATGAGCTCCGAAAACTAACACAAACTTAACAAAGGCTCAACGATACCTAAAAGACTATAGACATTAATCTTAACAAGAAATCAGAATCGGTGCAAGCGAATTGTACTCGATCAAGACAAAGGGTACACTGGAAACGAAAATGGTACATTCCACACCGAAGAACCATACAGATTTTGCTACCGATAATATAATACAGTCTTAACAAAGATAACAGTAAATTTAAAATGCCATAAATAAAGAAAACTTACACAAAAATTGTCATTATTAGTAAAACCATAGAAACGTAATTGATTGAAGAGAAATTATAAATAGAAGGCATACTACTAGAAGACGTTATTGTGTCATAAAAATGATAAAATGTCGATCCAGTGTTCAGCTGCTCGCCACTAACAAAAATAAAGCATTCCCGTCCTAAATTTTAGGCGTCGCCGTATTCTAAAATCTCTATCAAAGTAAAGTTTGATCCCAAGAACGTGTAATTGTCTAAACTCTTGATCTATTGTCAATTAGATGTTCAGAATGAAGAAAAAATTGATACAATAGATCTTTTATGGACTGAAGATCGTAAAGTCATTGCATAATCATTGATTGAAGCCTCACGAGGGCTGAAAGTCACAGTAATGGTATTTGAATATATAAATATCTATGAAGCGAAAATTTTCACGCTTGTTTTGGATGCTGTGTAGGCGCCGGTGGCGCAGGTTTGAAACATTGAAGCAAGAATGCCGTGTACATAACGAAAGCTATTGACAGTGCGATCAAAGCGTACATGAAGATGTTCAGCTCGGGCTGTCTAAATCTATTCTTTCGCAGCCAATCCAAGACTTCATCCTCTGACATGAGGTCACCTGAAATTTATTCATAATTATTACACGATTTTCTTTTACATTAACTTGAAATTTTAAGCCGTTTATTAATAAAAATTATCAACCAAAATTTTTATAAAAATTGTTTTGTAACTTTCGCACTTTATTTAATTCTGAAATGACAGCAACAAAGAAAGATTTATTTAAACTGTGGCTGATTATTGTTTACTTATAAAGGGGTAAATGTTTTTATAACAAAATTTACCTCTGTATATACTTGGGAATCTCTTCCTAAAGTAAACGATAGCTGGTAATTTTGTGACTCCCCATTTGCGTGCATATCTAGGATCTTGCATTTTAACGAATGTAATATCAAGGTTGTCTGTTTCACTGTCAATGTTTTCTAATTCATCCAGCACTAGTCGACTCTCAACCGATTTTTCATCTGTAATCAAATTTCACTTCTTAACATTGTCCTAGCATTTCTAAATAATAGAATTTCTAAGATAACCTGTCTGCATATTATACAACCACTGTCAACTTATCTAACAGATATTCTAACTAAAACTTAGCAGCAAAGGATAACAGGCCCTCAGGTAAATTATACTTACAGAAATAGACGGCTAAGAATTCATTTTCTTCAAGAAGTTTATCTAACATTTTACGATTAACTTCCTCAATTTCATTTTTGATTTCAAAAACGTCCTGAGATGTCAACCATTGCAATATTTTATCTACTTGATGTAAATCACCATCGTAAAGCATAGGTACTTGTTTCCGGAAATACAATAATGATGGTATGTTGACCACGTTATACTTTTCTGCTGCTTCTGAACTGGCAATCTTCACAAAGTCTATTCCGAACTGATCAACCTCTCCATCAATCTGTTCCAATTGTTCAAGTATTTCCTCGCATTCTGGACAATCGTCATCGTCATCTGTAAACATTTCGCTAATTAAGACCAGCTTCACAATGCCCTTGAATTTCTGGTAAGTTGATTCCCTTGATTTTTTCACATTGGATATTTTGTAATAATATTTAGTAAACATTTTAGCTCTGTTCAATTCATCTAATTCACTTGTTCTCTATTCCTCCTTTACAAGTGAAGAACTGTTATATAATATTAACATATTATAAATCTTTTAAAATAAATTAATACTTACAAAAGAAGACCACCAGCAAATGCGATTCGTAGAGTAACCTTTCTAACATTCTGTCATTCACTGATTCAATCTCATCAGCTAATTCACGATTGTCATCATCAATAAGCCATTCCAGAATTGATTCTTCATTTTGCAAATCTCCCTCAAAAAGAAGTGGGTTACCGTTCCTAAAATACATAATACCAAAATCTAAATTTTAATCTCACGATTTATCTCGCTCATACAAAATATGAAATGAGCGAGATAGAAAAAATTAAATTCGAGTTTAACCGTTTTTATTATGAGAATAAATTTGCTTATGTGAATTTTTTCTTTGTCAAAATTAAAAACCTATTTGGATCTCTTTGATCTATTCTTACAGATCTTTGCTTTAAAATACGCTCGTAAAGTACAGATGGCTTAGAGCGTGCGTCTTTGATGTCACAGTAACACCTAAATCTATCAACTATTACTATATTCTTACCTGAAATAGACCATTGCTGGGAAAGTCTTTATGGAATAACGTTTAGCTAATTGTGGATCCTGAATTTTCACCATATGAATACCATAAACGTCGCATTCATCGTCAATGCTCTCCAATCCTTCCAGAATGTGATCGCAAATATGACAATTTAGTTTATCTGAAATCCAAATTCAGTTCTTATTTTGTGCATTTAATAGAAAAGAAACATTATTAATTTTTGTTTATTACTTACAGAAGTAAACAGCCAAATATTGCGTTTCTTCAACCATATTTTCTAACATTACTCTAGTAATAAGTTCGATACGATCTTCTGTTTTTTGTGTGATTAGCCATTGAAGTACCTCTTCTTCTTCTGCCAAAGATCCCTCATAGACATTAGGTATATTTTCTTCAAAATATACTAGAACCGGAAAATCTGTCACTCCATACGATTCCGCTATCGAATAATCTTGAGTTTTGACAAATTTTATTCCATGTCTGTCACAGTCATCATCAATATTTTCAAGTTCCTCTAATATTCCCGCACATTGCTCACAATCGGGCCCATCTGAAATACCCATGTCTATAACGAATTAAGCTGTTTTGACAAATTGTTAGCAGGATCTAGTTGATAAACTATAATGTTCACCTTACGGTGGTGTAAATAGTGATTTACTAAATGCTATTTTAAAACGTGCGACTAAAACCACTTATCTACTTTATCATAATCTACCTTCATCTACAGGGGGAAAACTGGATCTACAAATAATTATGGTAACGGAAACAAGTGATAGGTATAATAATTCAAACGCTTATCCAATTTAAAAGTTTGACAATTACAAAACGTGACAAAAATGTTGGATAAATTATAACTGGATTGAAATTAGAATTATAGACTAAAGGTATTCATGCAAGCTTCATGCACCAAGTCAGGAACATCTATGGACAACAAATACAGAAATTGGCCAACAACTGGTTGGATGCAAGTACCCTCTTGATCCTGGCCCTCTTCATCATCAACGGTCTTTTCTTTCTTTTTCGATGACGCCTTTCGCAAAGCTTTTGAATTACAAATTTCGCACAACGTTTTGTTCCCTAATAAAAAGCAAGAAGTGTTAGATAACACATTAAAGAAAAGTTACATCGTTGTTAATGTGTTATATAAAAAATATAAATTCACATTGAGCATAATTAATAAAAAGCCTGAGCGAAAGATTTAAATTTTAAAGTAGAAAAATTTGCTATTACAGCTTTTCAGGAGACTTATTCATAATATTACGAAAATTGGCAGTTTCAATCATGTTTCAACCTCTTAATGATATTTGGCTTATTTTACATTTCGACGGTCCCTACGTATAAAGAGTCATGTCAAAAATATTTTTTAGATTGATCGTACGCACATATCCATGTAAAAAAAAACACAAATATTGTCTGGACATGTCGCTTTGTACGTAGGAACCGTCGATTTGTATTATAAACTGAATAGCATGTGAGATCAAAATTAGTTTTGGTAAATTTTTAATTAGGAAAATTGGCCCGCAAGTTTTTAATATTATCCGTATTTACATGTATGTGCAGTATAGTAAATGTCATGTTCACCACACATTTGTACTTACAGAAATAAACCGCAAGTGAATTTGATTCTTCTATGATTTTTATCAGATCTTGACCTTCAAGAGCTTCTATCACATCACCTGCTGGATTTTTCTGGGTAAGTAGCCAACTTAATAGTTGTTGTTCTTCATATAAATCGCCTGGAATATTGTTGACATTAGTATTGATTCAACATCAGTCGTATTTCTTTTGATCAACTTAATCATCTCTGGTGACCAAACTATAATGCTTTTAATTCCGATGTAAGTAGGCAAATGCGAAATAAGTATAGACTTACCGGCATAAATAACCGGATCCTTTGAGCCTAATTTGAAAAATAGCACCGCGGGTAAAGCGAATACTCCATACTCCTTGGCCATTTGACGATCGTCAATCTTCACGAAATTGATACCAGCGCCGTCGGCGTCATCATCTATATGTTCAATCTCGGCTAGCACTCTGGGACACTGTTTGCAGTCATTACTGTCTAAAACATGGGATATGTGCAATACAATTGGAATAAGAGCTAGAATTTTGTTACGATTGAATAACAAAAAATACAAAAATAATAACAGGAAAGTTTGAGCTAAATCGGGTTCACATTCCCACCGCAATATTTCATAGATAGCCAAAGTCAACGGCAGCAATCACAAATTGACAATAAAGCTGGTCATTGACATCCAGGTGGAAGGGTCGCAACATTCGCAATGGTATCCTATAAAGAGTATTTCGAAAAAAGATATAGGAGGAAAAACTCACAAAAGAATACGGCGACGTAATCGGATGTCTGCCTTATTTTCTGAAACATTTTCCGATTGACCTTTTCTATATGATCCGTCAACTCCATGTTTTCTGGATTAGTTAACCAATCCAACATTTCTTCTTCGTCGTCTATGTCACCGTCATAATTTATGTATTTGCCTTTTCTGAAGTATGTGATGCCCGGTGGATTTCGGAAACCATATTTCTTTGCCATCAAACGATCGCTACATTTCACAATCTTTATGCCATATTCGGAAGCTTCGTCATCAATCAATTCAACATGTCTGAGTATGCGGGGAGTCTCTGGGTGGTCTTCTTTGACTAAAAAAATATACATTAATAAGCAAAAAAAATGTAGACTTAACTTTAGTTATATTTTGATTTAATGAATACTCACAGAAAATAACAGCCAAAAATTCCTTAGTTTCAATGTAATTAAAAAGTTTATCTCTATCTATTTCTTCGATACTCTCATCTTCCTTCTGTTTAACCATCCAGTCTAATACCTCAGATTCATCCAAGAGATTCCCTAAAATAGTTTCACAGTTACTTCGTGCTGAAAATCCTAGTAATTAAAAATATTAAAAAGAAACCACATCCATTTCTTATTTTTAAACTCACCAGTTCACATCCAACAATGGGCATGCGCGGAATAACTACTGCAATACCATGCTGACATCATTCATGTGTAAAATGAGTAGTTATAATTTTTAATAGAAAATGTATTTATTTAACAAAAAAATGTTCCAGCGCCGACTCAACAATTCAACGTAACAATAAACTTAAATAAACATCCATGCGAATTTTCGGCCAAACAATACAACTTACATATCGACTAATATTGTCATACAACGCCAGCACTGTTGAGACCCGAAACGATCAAGACGATTCGAATCATGTTGCATCTCTGGCAATAACAGTTATTTAGTTTGCGAATTCTACCCTAAAATTATATTTCCGAATAGAAATTATAAAACATGATTCAAATCGACTAGATATTTTCGTAACTTATAAAATACTGGAGAAAATGATAAGAAAATACATAAATTCTTTTACGGCAATGGCTCAGCGTTTGTATAAATTAAAACAAAGATATAATATTATTAGTTTTGCTGTTACAATAAAAAAAAACTATAGTTTAAAAGTCTACGAAGAAAAGTATAGATTATCAAATTTATTATAAAATAATGAGATTCCATGAAGACTAGAACTCTATATGAACATGAAATCCTTACAACGATAAGTCTTTCAAGATGGCACGGCAAAATACAATTTAGAAATGCCTTAGTGTAGTTGTTTTATCTCACCTATAATTTCTAAACATTGGAATCAATTTACAATGAAAATAACGATTTGTACATCTGTTTAATGTTACTAGACATCCCAATATTTATCCTCCTTATGTTCAGGATTCTGTACCATAAAACACAATACTTTTTAAGGATGATTCAATGTGGACCGTATTCGCATTTGAAGTAACAGTCTTGGTGACTGATGAATTTTATATAAACGCGATTATAGAGCTGAACGACGTGATTGTGCGAATATGGACCGTGTGCGACATGTTACGACATTCAACCCTGTTAAAGTGCTTGCAGGAATCAAGGGACACGAGGTTAGCTTGCATGTTAAAAGGCAGTGGCAAATCGATGCATCGTTAGACGAGACTGATGATTAGATTAAGGAGAAACCAGATTTAGCTAGGATTGCAAAGACTGACAACTATAACATTCGTGTCCACTTGATGCCACGCGTGCACGCCGCATTATTTACATCGGTATCCGCATAGATACCGATGCAAAAATTCTAAATAAAATTACTGTTTATAGTTTACCACCACCAAATATTCTCAGAATCGAATAAACCTTTTTTTCCCTTGGAAGGTTTGTCGGACTTGGAAGCGAGCGCCTTGTTTTTGCCCTTAACTGGTCTCTCGGGCTCTTGTCGCTTTCTCCCCTTGTCGAGCGTCTTGGGCGTCACTTTGGTCGGCGTGGCTTTGGCTACTTTGGTCGGACTCTGAACTTTAGTGGGACAGCACTGGTAGGGTTCATAAGTCATTTTTGGGACAGCCGGTTTCGCCCCCAATCCAATGTAGAAACAGCGATCGCCTGCAGTCAGTAAAAAGCTGTTGTTTATACCCGTATAAATAGTAATCACAAGATATATTTTAGTCAACTGCGAGTTAAAAGTGCATAATAATATTTATACTTAGGCGCTCAGTTGTTATAGGCGCTATTAATTCTAAATGAATTGTTAGTAAGTATAAGATTTGAGAACATTAAAATTGGAAAGCGTTCGCGAATGACTGCAGGCGACAGCTATAGTGTGGGACCCATGCGGGCTCCGTAACTCGACCATGCAGATGTGGTGTGACGACGGGACGGGACCTCCGTGCAGGGTCACCCCGGGGCGCTCAATGCTACTCATTACCTGTGAACATTCGTTTTATTCTACCAAAAAAACCAACGTCTTCTTCATCATTATCGTCCTCGTCGTCATCATCATCATCATCATCATTATCGTTGTCATCAACTTGACGGCGTTTTTTATCCATTTTGTTCTTTTTGGTATTAATATTTTTTTTATCATTATCGTCGTCATCATCGTCGTCATCATCATCATTATCGTCGTCATCATCGTCGTCATCATCGTCGTCAGCATCATCATCATTATCGTCGTCATCATCGTCGTCATCATCGTCACCATCATCGTCGTCATCATCGTCTTCGTCGTCATCACCGTCGTCATTAACATTGACGTCGTCATCATCGTCGTCATTACCATCGTCATCATCATCGTCTTCATCATCGTCGTCGTCGTCGTCATCATCATCATTGTCATCGTCATCTTTATCATCGTCATCATTGTCATCGTCATCATTATCATCGTCATCATTGTCATCGTCATCATTGTCATCGTCATCACTGTCATCGTCATCATCATTGTCATTGTCGTCTTCGTTATATTTGTCCTTTATCTTTTTTTTATCTAATTTGTTACCAGGCATTCGTATTTTTAGTTTTCCTACAGTTTTCCAAGACGCTTCTCTATTCTTATTTCCAAACTTTAGAAGTTTTTTAAATTTTGATTTTTTTTCTTTACTTTTGTCACTATCGTCATCATCATTGTCGTCATCATCACTGTTTTTGTCATTGTCATCATCGTCGTCGTCATTATTATCGTCATCATCATCGTCGTCGTCATCATCATCGTCATCATCATCGTCGTCATCATCATCGGCGTCATCATCATCGGCGTCATCATCATCATCGTCTTTATCATCACGGTTATTTCGTGACTCAGGTTTTTTGCTAGGGTATCGTATTTTTAGTTTCCCAACGGATTTCCAAGCTGATTTACTAAGTTCTTGTCTATGTTTTAATAAATGTTTAATTTTTGATAATTTTTCACTCTTATCATCATCCTCCTCACCTCCATTATCATCTTCGTCGTCCTCATCATCATCGTCGTTGGCATCATCATCGTCGTCATCATCGTCATCATCGTCGTCATCATCATCATCGTCGTCGTCATCATCTTCTTCGTCATCATCATTATCATCGTCATCATCATCGTATTTTTTTTTTAAAGCCTTACTGTCCCGTACTTTCGAGACTGCACTTCCACCGAATTTTGTTTTTACAATTGATTGTGTTTTTGTGGAAATTTTATTATTTTCTGTTTTACTTTTCGTAAACCCGGCTTTATTATCACTATCTGCATTGGTCTTCGATTTAGTATTTTTAGCTTTTCGGTGTCTATCTTCACCTGCAGGCATTAGTAACTGTCATGCAAAATGACATAGCTCAAACATCCAGCATATAAGGCGTAAACTAGTTACATTTAATAAAGAGTTCAAGAATGATGTCATGCACGTAATACATTGAGAAATAGGTACTATAATTTAATTAAATACTGCAATAAATAATTTTAGACCTCAAATAGACATTATAGATATTATTTTTTATAATGGATGTGGATTCTTACTTTTTTGATCTACAAGCCACTGGAGAACCTTATTTTCGTGCTTTAAGTCACCTATAACAGGACAAAATAGTTAGGTATATCGCTAAGTCAATTAGAGATAACGATAAAATTGCTGTTATTATTATACATAATATTAGGTACATAATAAATTATAAATAGCAAAACAGAAACCATTACCAAATATTTTGAAGATGTTTCATCTGTACAGAACTTGAAAGAATAATTTATTAATTATGAATAACTTATCGTTCAGACTGACTTACCATCATACATAATTGGTACACCGGTCTCGTAATATACCAATGCTGGAAAACTAAAAATGCCAATATCAGATGCTAATTTAGAATCCTTTGATTTGACAAATTGGATTCCATGTTTATCGGTATCATCATCAATGGTTTCTAATTCCTCTAGGATTTCATCACATGTGTCGCAATCTTCACTATCTATAAAAATACACATTTAATTAAAGGTAAAATCTAGCTTATTAAATATATTGATATTCAAGATGCTATTTGTATCCCACCACCAAACATCTTAAGTTTTACTGCCAGCAGATTTGACTGCTCGTGTGCCAAACATTAATTTACTTAACATAGTTTATAAGTATATACGTAATATACATATACGTATAGCAAAACCCACACTTTCCTTTGCTCGTATCTCATTATTCAGTGGAGATTTCAACAGGATTTTTCTTTTTGTGCACACGTCAAGATACTGACTAATAAAATATGAACAATCATTATGAGACTAATTAAAAATTACCATCTTTTTTACAATACTTACAGAAAAATACGGCAAGATGCTCAACATCTTCTATGAGATCCTTCAATGTTTTTCTATCCACATTTTCAATTACATCCGGCTGGGAATCGAGAAGGTCTAAGACCCATTTAAGTATAGCCTCCTCGTACATGAGGTCACCTTCGTAGATAGTTCTAAATTTGTGCCTATAGAAAGCAAGAGCCGGCAACTCAGATAAGTCGTATTCCTTATCGATTCCTTCGTCAGATGTTTTTACAAAATCGATATCTTTCTCTTCGCATTCATCATCAATATTTTCTAATTCACTCAAGATCTTTTGTGATTTTTTATCACCTTCCCTATCTGTAATAAAAACAATTTTTTTTACTAAACATCCTACTAACAGTATAAAGGTGAACTTTTATGACGAAGTAAGCAATACGCGTATGGGTTTGTTACGATTTCAGACAAACACGGCTCTGTAGATCTGCTTGTTTGATATGCAAGTAGTTTATATCCTGGATTAACACACAGGATACCTCTCGTCCTAAAAAATATAGCAGGTCCAACAACATAATAATTCAGCTTAAGTACAACTAGGCGAGCGAAGACATGAGCTAGTGTTAAGTAAATGAATAGTCCTAACAGTTAACAAATAAGATACTTACAGAAAAAGACAACAACATGATCGTTCTCCTCTAAGATTTTTTCTAACATCTTGGAGTTGACTTCTTCAATTTTTCCCGGTATTTCCAGAGTATCCTCATCAGTCAACCAAGATAATACTTCATCTTCATCTTCGATGTCACCTAAAGTTAAATTTTTTTAAATCATTATCTTAAAACGTCGTAATAGTGATGTTACAAATTGATGTTTTTCCTAGCGTTTTCCTAATTCCTAGTACATTTGGATGGCCGGTTTTAGCTATGATGCTGATTTTCTCTATATAAACTCAGAGGTTGTCACCGCACTCTTTCCCACGTTTCCCAGTGACTAGGCAATCAACTTCTCTATAATAACTCTGTATTATTCGAAAGCACATAATTATTTACCCTTATAAATCAAAGGATCCTTATTCCTAAAGAACACAAGAGTAGGGAAAGTCTTGATTCCATATTTCTTTGCAAGAGACATGTCCTCAGTTGTTACAAAAATTATGCCGGTTTCGTCAAGTTCATCATCAATATTTTCAAGTTCTTCAAGAATATTGTCGCATTCTTCACCTTCTTCGCAAGTACCACCTAAAATAAAAATATAATAATTATGATTTCTATTTATCGCTAATTATTTTGATCATAAAAATAAATACCTCAAGAAACTAAAAATAAATACCTCACTAAACATTAACTAAAAAATTAAACAAGAAAAGCGAATGAAATAGAAATGCTTTGAACGAGGTAATTAATTATATTATTAGGCATTGTCTTTAAAAAGACAATGCCCAATGCATTGTCTTTACAAAGACATTTCGAATCGACTTACTTAATTGTTTGATATAAAATATGCTAGAAAAATACTTACTGAAATATACGACCACATATTCGTGTTCCTCAATAAGATCGGTCAAAATTTCATCAGTAACTTCTTCAATTGTTGCACTGTTCTTTTGTTCTATAAGCCATTCTAACACTTCGTCCTCATTCATGAGGTCACCCTCATAGATCGCTGGTATATTCTCTTCGAAATAAACCAATGTAGGCAGATGATCAATACCGAACTCCTTCGCTTCAGCTTCGTTATCCATTCGGACTATAACAATTCCTTCTTTTTCCAACTCATCATCAATATTTTCAAGCTCGTTAAGGATTCTTATGTCTTGTTTGTCGTCTTTATCATCTAAAATATAATAAATATTAAATTTACCATTCAAAATCATAGTGACATAAATAATTATTTAGAGCAATTATACTTACAAAAGATTACAGCTAAGTACGGCGTTGTGTCAATGAGTTTATCCATCATCTCGTCGGTTACTTCAGGTATTTCGCTGTGGCGTTTTTGATGTAAAAGCCAACCAAGTAATTCATCTTCCTTCATCAGATCACCTTCGTAGATGTGAGGAATGCCCTTTTCGAAGAAGACCATTGTTGGGATGGATTCGATGCCATATTCCTTAGCTTCCTTATCATCATCGATTTTAACGAAAGCAATATCATTTTGGTCACATTCGTCATCAATATTTTCTAATTCAGCCAAAATCTTCTGACTCTTTTTCTGATCCTTGTCGTCTGAAATTAATTCGAAGAACTGTATTTCATTTATATGTCAGTTCTTGACAAAATAATGTAAACTAAATTACGAGGGTAATATAGTATTTTCATGAAGTAATTTTGGAATGGTGAGGCAATTATAAAAACTTGGCTCCGTTTCAAAATGTATTGTTCAATGTTAAGGTTGCGTAAAATTCAAAGAAATACTTACAGAACAGTACAGCGACATACGGCATCTTTTCAATGATTAGATCAAGCATTTCATCGGTGATGTCCTCGATTTCATCGCTTTCAGATTGATACCGTAGCCATTCAAGGACTTTTTCTTCTTCTTCTAGGTTTCCTTCGTAGTATGTTGGAATACCTTTTTCGAAATAGAGCAGTGTTGGAACTTTCTCAATACCATATTCTCTAGCTTCATCATCGTTATCGATCTTCACAAACGCAACACCAAGTTGATCACATTCGTCGTCAATATTCTCCAGTTCGTTTAAAACTTTTTGTGATTTGCGATCATTGTTATCATCTGAAAATTTCAAATTACGATTAGGTTATATGTATGGTATGTTTTGTATTAGTCGTAAATAAGTTGTAATATTTATTTATTTGTGTATCTATTGTTGTTTTGTAATAAAGACATAAGAATAAAAAATATGAAAACTTACAGAACAAGACAGCTACTGTTTTACCGTCCTTGATTAGCCGATCCAACATTTCGTCGGTAACATCTTCAATTTCGTCCTTTTCCAGCTGATCGACGAGCCATTCCAATATTTCTTCCTCGTTTTCAAGATCACCTGTATAGGATTTGTTGATTAACTTCAAGTAATAAACTTCACAGAACGTCTTCATTTACAAAGTGAATATCAACAAAAATGTTTATGAGATTTCGAAATAGCTTACCGTCGTAAACGTTGGGTATCTGCTTTTCAAAGTAGACGATAGACGGTAATTGGTCTATGCCGAAAGCTTCGGCTGCTTTAGCGTCATCGATTTTGACAAACTGAATTCCATGTCTATCACAATCGTCGTCTATCTTCTCAAGTTCGGCAAGCACTACCATAGACTCGTCATCGCCGTGATCATCTAGAAAATCATTCGGTTTTTATTCAAGTTGAATACCGCAAAAAATTTATGCCTGTAAGTTACTATTATTATTATTTGAAACATAGTGTATGTCATGGTTCGATTATTGTGTTAATTATTTTGTATAATAGATAAATTTGACCATGATATTCAAAGATGATAATAATGCATTTTTTTTAAATATTTTAAAAACTTCCATTTGGTATGTCCATGGGGAATCTCTTACTATTTAAATAAAAATGAAGATTATTAAGAATAAAGTATTATGATGTATTTACACAGTGCCCTCCTATTTTTAACTTCAAGAGTCAAGGTTATTGAGTCGAAAATAAATGAACAGCAAGATATAGAACTTACAAAAGAGTACAACAAGGTTGTCCACGTTCCCAATGAGGGTGTTGAGCGTCTTGGCGGTGACGTCCTCGATGACGTCTTCCTCGTCGCCGGTGGACTTGTTGGCGATCAGCCATTCCAGCACGTCCTCTTCCCTGCTCAATTCACCTAGAAATATCCAGTAAATAATATTTAGAGTATTATAGGATAAAAAAAAAGGAATATCGAGAGTGCGTATAGTTAATTTTGTCATTAATTAGAATACATCTCTAATGACATAATAAGAAAAAAATCACAATAATTTTTATTTAAAGATACTTAAAATCTGACTATCATTACTGAAATCAGCTGTCGTGGAACTTTTACCGCTCCGAATCAATATCCTATTTCGTAATTCAAACGTCAGTAACCGTAAAAATGAGTCACGAACCTTCATAGATAATAGGTATTTGATGCCTGTAGTAGACCAGTCTTGGCAGATCTCCAAGATTGTACTCCTCGGCTAGTTCCTCGTCATGAATCTTAACAAAACCAATTCCTAGTTGATCAGCCTCATCGTCGATGTTCTCCAGTTCTTGGAGGGCTTTCGCGCATTTCTTGCATTCTGGTTTGTCTGGAACATTTTAGGCAGATTGTTGAAAAATTTGAGCAAATCTCAATATTCCGAACATTTCGTTATTGAAATGTTCTACATGCCTCTCGGAGCGAAGCAGTGCCAGTTAAATGCGTGATCGAGTGTAAGAGTTAAGAAAAGTCAAGTGTGGGTGTGTAAGTAGAAGCTGTGTCGTGCATCGGATTTTAATGCCTGCAATGTGATGGCTGATGTTCGTATTTCAAATGGCTTGCTCTGCTAAAATAATCGTGTTTTCGAAGAACAAATGTATTAAAAGCAGGATCTTGCATACCGAACATTTAAAAATAAAGAAACGTTTGCTGTGAAAATGAAAACAACTTTAAGCCTAACGGAGAACATAAAATCTATTTTCGGGGTTCACCTCTGTTATCACAACTAATTTTTGAAAACATTTATTGAGAAAAGGTTCTATGTCATACATACATAAAGGTTAACATTGTATCTGATTATAGTTATTACGGATATAATTATGTAGTCTCTGTAAACTAATTTGACATGCTGTAGCGTGCGCAGTCAGTTGCCTTCCATCGCATTATTTGGGTCAAGGTCATCGGGAAATCTTGTGAAATTTTTGGAAAATATATTTTAACCGAAAGATAATAAACATTCCAATCATAGTACTTATATTGATTAATTTTAATAGCTATTCTACTGTCGTCGTTGAGGAGACAGAATGTATGGTTGACGTCGGAATCGTGACAGGTCGGTCCGTCAATCCCAGCTTGCTGGCAAGACGTAAATAGCGCGGCCGAAATAGCTCGCCCCACGGCCCGATAATGCAAACGCGTTTTTGATTCTGGCTTTCCCTTACTCCGGACAGACAGACAAATGATGTTGCTCTAACGTTGACTTACATACGAGTCTCGAAATAGACAATGGAGTAATCGATTAATTAACTGTTACTACTGGTCATAATGTTTCAATATGTAAAGATTCAAAAGATAACGATTAGTTATAAATTCGCTATAATAATAATTGCACATCGATTCAACTTTACACGTATGCGGTTGTGATTCATTATTTAATAAGACACTAGTGCCAGATTATTTTAATTTCATCATCAATCGTTAATATCGGCTCGTCTGATACGAACATTTCGCGAATAACACCGTCCCAAAATAAGCAAAAACCACGCCTGAAATATAAATTTATATACAGAGCATTACTAATACTACAAAGCAAGAAGAATACAGCGAAACCGACATAAAAGTGCATGCCGCCAGCTGTGAATCTTACTTACTGTTTGACGGGCCGCAACTTTTGTGATCAGGACCTACGTCAAAAACACAATCAAACAAACGGCACAATATACAGACAGAAAACCCGTCACTGTAAGATATAACGACTGAGTAAAGACAACAGTGAAGATGGCTACATTTGGCAGTTCTACTTCACAATATACAATGGCCATGGAGGCCAAGATGTTAGTTTAGAAATAGCTAGAATTTACCACAATAGACCGTAAAACTATGTAGAGAACACACAAAATGTGCAAGAGATACTTACAAAATAGAACGGCCACGTATTTTGTGTCCTCAATGATTTTTGAAAGGATCTTTTGGTTGACTTCTTCTATCCGATCTGGAAGGTCCATTGCTTCTAAACTCGTCAAGAAATCCAGGACACTTTCTTCGTCCATGAGATCTCCTAAAATGTGAAAGAATAAAAATATAATAAATTGAATTGAAGAATTTCAAATTAATAGACGCTGCACAAATAATGAACATATCGCATATTCCTTACGAGGGATTTATAAATAATTTTGAAATCTTAAAGTTATGGGGAAATATATCATTCAATTAATTTCGGCTCAATCGATTGCGGATAACTGGTATAAAATTCAGTTGCAAGATTTGGCCTTAACAAATATTGCAATATAAATAAAAGCTTATTAAAATATCGAGTCCCGTGGAAATATTTCTTTTCGAATAACAATGAGCAATCAAATATTTCACCTACGCAAACGACATGTGAATAGAAACACGTTTAGACAGTTGTTTCCTTTCAGCATACGTTTAAAAAATTATAGGACATTAGGGATATATTTAGTTTCTGATATATTTTATGTAACATAGATCGTGTAGATGCGAACCAAGGTTCACGTATTTATTTAGGTAAAAGATAAAAAAATATTACGCCAATTATTTATAATATTATTTTAGAACTAAATGTTATTACAACATCTACCGAGATTAAATCCGAAAGACATTGCTTTTGGCCGTCTTTATTACCATCCTAATCGGAAAATGCTCAATATTAATGATGATTTAATTTAGCAACAAAAAATAATAAAGTAAGAAAAAGTATGTATAAAGTTAAAATAATTGTAAAGATTCGACGTAGGGCCGCCTACGGCTTCTAAGGATTTTCACCAAGAAACATGGTGTGTAGAAAATAATTAATGTCAGCTTAATAATTGTTTCTTAACTCAAATGGCTGTGTGAAATATCTTAAAGGAGTAAACCATATGTAACGAATGTTTTTGATGACCGATAAATTTCTAAACTATTAAAAAAACGAGTAAATTTGGAAAGATTTTCCGATTAGCGTCGAACAGTGACGAGAGAATGATGAGAGGAAGACGTTTAGCCAATTTACGACTGAAATGTTTAGCTTCCGTAAGTACATAAACAAATGGACTAATTTTGATGGTATTCTGTTTCTCTGCTTGTTTATGATCATGCCTAAATATTAGCATAAATTCTTTCTTTTAACGCGTGACTTGCAAACATCTTAGCAGCAATAAATTTCGAACAATCCAAACAAAAATGCACAGAGTTTTCTTAAATTTATAAATGATTATATCCGTTTAACCATAAGAATAAAATATATCTAGGTTTGTTCTATACAAAATAACAAAATATACGCGTTATTGAGTAATCAATTTGCTCACATTCTTGACCCTCCCGAAATAATCTTACGCATAAAATCTTGAATAATTCGTGAACAAAACAACATAAATCTATTGTTTCTTACACTGTTTGAATGATTGCTATTTTATAATGGTTCACTAAGTGTTTCTCGGGAATTGTAGTGTCAGAATGCATTATTATTGCCTATTAACATAAAACTTGTTAAAAATGTAACAACTGCTTTATTCCCTGAAGGATGCCTGAAGGTCCTACATTTTTAAACACAAGCCTTTCTAGTTACAACAATGTTATCAGCATATTCCGGACTGGACGTTGCATGAGCTAGAGTAAGTTTCTTACCAGTTCTTCTTATTACAAATCTGCCATCTGAACTGGTAGGTTAAGAAAAGGCGATTCCAAAGAGCTTGTGATAGATAGGTATTTGAATAAAAATATTTTGAAATTTTGAATTCAAAGAATACTTCGCGTCATAGATCTAGTCCATCTAAGCAAAAGTGATTGTTAACCATTATTTAACTGGGTGGCTTGTTTCACTTAAAACAAAAATATATTATCCAACAGCTAGTTACCATAGTTTATGACATACCTTCGTAAATAATCGGTTCCTTCTCACGGAAGTACGTGAGGGCGGGGAATTTCGTGATGCCATACTGCTTCGCGAGCCGCTTGTCGTTAATCTTGACGAAGTCCACTCCAAACGTGTCCGTGTCGTCATCTATTTTTTCTAGTTCCTCCAGCACTTTGTCACACGTCACACAGCTTCTTGCATCTGTTTATAAATGCATTGTTTGATTATTGGATATTTCAAGAATGTATATATTTAAAGAATCTGCTTTACCAACAATATTTTGATATTAACAAAATACCTAACACGATGCAGTAGCTTGAGCATCTGTTACCTGGGGGGAAAGGTACCGAAAGCGCTATACTATACTATTACTACACCAACCCTGTAAATTTCCAATATATAATCCATCCTATAAATTTTGTTAAGAATAATTTATTGTTATATTTTGCTACACGCTGCTTTGTATTTGAAGAGCTAAATAATTTCTATTTCTACAATAATGGGAAAACTTATACTGTTGCAATTAAAAAATTCCAACTGACATCTATAATTTCATTTTGGTGATTTATTCGTTGTGAATTCTAAGTCATTGTAGTTTGGCTTCGTGTGTTTCAGCTGTCATTTGCCCTTTTAAAATTATTGGCTATTTTTTTACGAATATGCATTTTTCTAATTTTTCAAAATGATGTAAAAAGTTTTAATACTGGTTGAAAGAGCTAAATCGTCGTGTCTGAGATCCTCGAGAAGGTCCGCCTAACCCTAAAGATTTATCAGAGAAGACATATTCCAGTGTACTCTACCTGAATTGTATTTATCGCCTCTTCTAAAATTATCATCGGCATTTTTTTTAATGGATTTCACCACGTTTGATAATAATTAATAGCTATCCATAATTAGAATATAACACAGAATAGAATATTTAACGCGCCATTATTTATTTATTATGTTGCTATACATCATCTACTAACTACAGTTTTGGAAATGGAAGAGGCTTTGTAGTCAATCGACATTCACCTATTAAAGAGTTTATGCCACCAGCAAATAGCAACGAGTCTATTCTTATCGACCCAATTTCATTCATAACAGAATTTCTGGGACTAAACATACATTCAACATTTACTAAAATGTTTCCCTGTAACACTGGCAAGCTAGTTAGTAAATAACTTGTCGTCTCTGGCATATTTATTGCTCTTGGGCATATTCCAGCTAGGATTGACATTGGTTATTGTTGCACAGGCGGCGGCCTCAGTACTTGTGCAAATACTAAACATTAGTAAGTAAGTATACATGTTATACTAAGAAATTGTTTCTATTGCTATGTCTTGTATACTTATACGCTATGGCATGATTTTTTATTAGATTATAATTTATACAATTCTCAAAGTCCAAAATGTATTTGAGTTATGGTTATTGCGTATTTGAAGATCAAACGAACTTTTAAGTGAAGTTTGATCACAATTATGTGAACACATTCATTCGAAGCGATTTCTTTTTTTTTTTCAGTAAATATAAAAGACGCGTACGCTCTACGGCTTTCTTCAATCCAAGAGGATGAAATTGGATGGATGGAATCTGATGAGATGGTGATTATTTGTTCAGGTTGATATGATGATGATAGATGATCATAAAATATTTATTATTCATCAGTTTAAGTTTATGCTTTCGCTAGAATCAAGGATTGATAAACTATCAAATTATTAATACCAAGTGAAATTGCTAATTATGCTAGAATTACAAAATATAACGATGATGACGGCAGTGTTAAAGAAAACACAGATAGGTGCTCGTCAAATTCTTTACGCGCATTCGTAAATTTTGCACTTTTTAATAATTGACTGGTAGAGAATACTAATTGTAACTGTAAGTATATAAGTATTGTGGTAATTTTGTGGACCTAAATAAAATTAAATCAAACATACACGCAAATATAAAATCAATGGTGACAAATAACAATATTTAAAAAACAAAAGGCTATAATCTGACGAAGAATTGGGTGACGTTTCATTGATTAAAGTATAAAGTCAAATGTTTAGTCGGGTGACTGTCTGGTTGAGAGTATTTTAAGTATTTGCCTTTTAGGACCGACGTACATGTACTGCTTGAAGAAGTCAAGATGAACTGCTTCAAGCTGCTACTGCACAGTGACTACAGACTTGGACAGAGGATGCATCCCAGTAGTACCCCATACCTGTAGTTCTATAGAACTGTTGGGATATTCACCATGCTATTCACCCATCAGTACTATATAGCACCTACTAATATGAGGCCTTAACAGTTCCATAGAACTACAGGTATGGGGTACTACTCTGGGATGCACCCCTACATACACACATACACAGACGTGCGGTCAAAGCTGTTGACTATGACTGCAAGAGCGATCGGTGTATGTTGATCAATGGCTAATTGCTCAAGTAGTCCGTCTATCTCTTCTTCTTCTTACCCTTATCCCACTTTACGTGGGGTAATCCGTCTATCTCGAGTAGTCCGTCTATGTCGTCTGTTCTTAAACCAATTGGATTTACGAAAGTCAATAGAGCGATGACCGTACACACCAGAACCTTACGGATTGTCAAAACAATGTGATCAAAATCTTTCGTTGAAAATGTAGCATCATTTGTTTTGTTCTCGTGTTCATTTAATTTGATTTGTTGCATTGATATAATTCCAATAACATGAATGTTATACCAAAATTTGTGAGACGTAATGTAGGATTCTCTATTTATCAATTCATCATATAATGAGAGTAAGTGCCTCCATACTAAAAATGTATCTTAGTATCATTTCAGCGAAGCAGATGGAATTATGGGAACACATGGCATTGTTGATCCATTAGCACAAATTCTTTTTAAGTCAGGCTGGTGTGACTAGAGCAAACGAATTTGTAATTTTTATGTTCATTTTTACATAAATATTTTATACTTCATTCATATTTTAGTAAGTGGAGGTAGTGTGTACATTGTACATTTAAATTAATAATTACCCAGACGTGCTATAGAATTTTTAGAGCCAAATCCGGTAGCCAACCAACAGCAGCAAACAACAAGTTGCTTTAAACAGTTCATAATCCATATTCATCTGTAGTTATTGTCTGTGTTTCAACCCAACGGATATTACAAGCACTGCTTCCATCCACCACTATTAAAACTATTACAAAATTTTCAGCTTAAATCTTGAGCAAAGTAATTAGACATTTTTTAAAACCAAATTTTTGAACAATGGCTCATTCAGAATCAAGGGTTGGCTAAGTCGCGTGTAACGGCTAATAATAAACATATAAATGCTACTTACGCAAACAGTCACCCAATTCGCACGGTTTCAGTTATTTTCAGTGGTCACTGATTCAACAACAACTTTTACACAGTAGGCACTTAATATACGGCAAACATATTATTTTGATTATTAACCGATTTGCGAAATATTTATGAGGTTAACTTAGTATAAATACAATAAATACTTAGCCTTTTATTCAGATCTTTTAACTAATTACAAAACATTTAAACTTGTAGTAGCATTGAACTCTTTTAAACTAAGTAACTATTTAATCTCTTCTTACTACTATTTTACCTGTTGTTGCTGTCTACTTATTACTATTTTATCTGTTGTTAACTTGTTAGGTTATCTTTCTTATATCTGTTTGCTAATCGGCAAAGGCCTCCTCCAACATTTTCTATTCTTTCCATTCCTGTGTCACTGTGTTCCACGTGATTCCGGCCACTTGTCTTTGCTGACTGTACTAAGTTAACCACAGATAAGACCAGTGGTTAACTTAGTACAGCCAACAAATGAAAAAGGTAACCAGGGTAGAGAACTAAGAATAAATAAATAAAAATGTTACGCTATTATTATAGGCATCGTTATCAAACTTTATGTTATATAGTACTAATACTATTGATAAAAGAAAATTTGAGTAAATCCTTTCATGCAATATTTAGAAATCATATTTACGACCCTGGTTAGCTCTTTCATTTGTCGAGTGTACTACTGCATATACAGTACAAGGGCACGAGGGCCAAGGTTTAACTAAAACCATTGTCACACATAAAACTAAATGAAATGCGAAAGTAACAAAACAAATTTTTGAACTTTCTCTGATTTTGATGTCTTTAATTTGGTTTCATTAATAAGTGTTAATTTCTGTCCTTCCAAAATTCCACGTACTAACCACGCGTAACTATAATCAGTAACTACAAACATGTTTGTAAAATTACAGTGCCCTTCCGATTCTATTGTGGGTGTACCGCAAGGGAGCATTTTTGGACCACGAGGTTATTTTGTCAACTATTGTTCAAAGAACATGGTCATTTAATTTATTCTGAGTGTAATTTGATGACAGTACATAATTAAATTTCAACCAAAGAAAATAAAACATCCTTGATTTGAAAACAGTGTATAGGAAAAAACGCCGTAACTGGTTTTCTTTCTCCATTTCTTTTATCAGTGGTCATTTTGCGTTTCTTTCCGAAATGGCTTAAGTATAGAGTAGATTAATTTAAACAAATAATTTATTAATAAAGGTCGAGGGAAAGTGTCTGTAAAGACCTGCTCTCTAAATATTGCAATAATGCTTTTGGTGTCTAATGCCAGATATGATTCAACTCTTCACAATATACAGAACGATTTACTTGAATTTTACTTCATTAATAGTATTCATATTGTACTATAGAAATACAGAAATGCTTTACAATATTCAAGGTAGGGTGATGTGATATGATTTTGGTGTATTTACGACCACAAATTAAACATTATCTGCTACTCGACCACAGGCTCCGTGGTCGAGTGACAATGTCAATTTAATTTAAAGAGTTCAAATCCCGCATAAGATAAATAATGTATTTACGTAATACCTATCTGTTTATATTGATGCTTTCTATGTTCCTTTCTCTATCTTGGTCTATGTTAGATCCACTATTTAGCTTCGACATTGAGATTTGCTTTTTTGCTGGATTAAGCTCTACGTATTTCAATTATTTGATTGTTACACGATGATTTATGTGGAGGTATCTAATGATAAGTTAACATGGCTTTGCAAAATTTCTAGTGATCCTTTGGGAAGTTTTTTCAATAGGTACTATCCACTCCGTCTAATTTCTTTTTGATTAAGGTCACCGTTAGGTCGTCTGACCACCTTGTAGGTCGGCCTACAAGATGGTCAGACGACCTAAAGAAAGTCGCAGGACGAAAAACGACGCAGGCCGCTGCCAGCAGCTCGCATTGGAGGCGTTTGGGGGAGGCCTGTGCCAGCAGTGGACTTCTTATGACGAGATGATGATGATGATGAAGGTCGCCGTTGTTGATCCTGGCTATAGAGGAGACACAGCGGTGTGTGTGGTGGTCTTGTCCCGATAGGGATCTTATGGAGATAGTCAAAATTAAATAATAAAATAATTGGTTAGAAATATATTTTAGTATTTTGAAACAGATGACTTTCCTCATTGATAAGCTACGAGGAGATAGAAAGTAAAATCTAGAGTGCATACTGTATTCATTCATAATGATGTTAGTAGCCTAGTGAGGATGTCTTTGTCTAGTCTCATTTCTAGACTAAATAGAAGTTGCTTAGTGATAAATCTGGGTACGGTCTCCTGCTACTAGCAGTAAATAATACCTTCCAAAACAATTTTATGCAAACAACCTACATTGCATTGAAACTATACAAGTCTTACAATATTAAATTACACTATTCTTCTCCTGAAAATTGTCGTAATTTTCATTAATCCAGGAATTAATGACAACAGTGAAATTTGGATGTTATCCAACAGAAACAGTTGTACGTGTATGAGAACATTTTCTTAATTATGTCTTTTCACTGACAAATGACTACTAGGCAACTGACTATTTTTATAACTGAACATTTTATTATGATACCTCATCAAAAGACCGCAAAAGCTTCGGTTGGTTTTAATAGGTTTTTGATTGAAATCTGGCTATTAAAGTTTAGCATTGTCATGATCATCATCTATAACCTGTCCACTACTGTGACTCTGTTCATAGTGTCATAAATATTACAAATAAGTCTAACACTAGAGTATAAATAAATAAGACAAGGTCTAACATAACATGAATTATTAGCCTTGCATGATTATGTCTAAAACTTTACATAAAGGTTGAGGATTCTTTAAGACTCCTGATACTTTTTAAAAATGCATTCTATTAATGCTATTTGTTAGCTATTTGATTTTATATTAAAGGTCCTTGATCAGCTTTATTTCATCAGTTGGATTTGTTTGTTTATGTTGTTATTTTGTTGTTGTCGAGTTGCTTTAATAAGACAGCTACACCCACCTATGCACAAATCCCCAATCAACTCAAAATCAATTAATCACATGCTAGGGAAAACGTACAGGCATCCACGAACAATCTAGTTAAGCCAAGTCTTGCAATAGTGACGGCTTCGACAGAGATTTATTGCACTTTTTGCATCTATATAGACTAGACAGCATCATTTGCATGAGGGAGATGTGGTATTGCATACATATTTACTACTAATTTGGATAGAAAGTTGTAAAGAACTGCTATCACCAAATTATAAACATCCCCAGCTAACACACACGAGGAGCACTATCTTATTAAAGAAAGAAATGGTAACAATCACGCCACTTCGGTTGGCGACAAAAGAAAATATTCGGAATGCCGATAGCGCGTAATGGACGTCTGTTCGAGCGGGTCATGCGCACACCACAGTTTTAGCCGAGCTCGGAGCGTAGGCGCCTGCGACCTTGGCGGAGCCAGCAGCGGTGGATCCGTGGAAAACGAGACTAGGAGCCATTTTAGGGCGCAGCGCACCGACGACCGCGGCGGTCGGCGGCCGGGTCAAGTTTTATTGTCTCCGCGGCTCGGTTGCATAACCCGCAAACCGCGGGTCGGATGCGCGCTCGGAAATATCATGCTCGGCCGCAGGCGACTCCGCCGAGCGGCGTTCCCTCGGCCCGTCCGAAGATCATTAACTCGGCGATAACCCATTTGCAGAGTCTGGCCGCAGACGGCCACGGCGGCCGCCCCCGCCCTGGCCGCGCGCCAGCGCACAGCTCGCTAAATTAACTGGAGACGCGCGCCGGTCGGCGGGCGGGCGGCGAGTGCGACCAGTCCGAGACTTACACCAGTACACCGCGACGAAATCCTTATCCTCCAGCACGCGCTCCAACTGTTTGGCGGTGACCTCCTCGATCTGGGGCTCGTGTTTAGGGGCGGCGGACTTGCGCGCGGTCGCGGCGGCGGCGAGCAGCAGCAGCGCCGCCAGGGCCGAATGCCACCGAGCCATGGCGAAGGCGCGCGCGGACTGAGCCGCCGCCGCCGCCCTGCGCACGCGCCGCCCACCAGCGCCCGGCGCCGCCCGCGCGCATGCGCCACGACCGGGCCCGAATACGCGACGACGACTGCGCTTTGTTTACATCGCAACGATCCGATCTTCCTCCTAAATTCGAAAGCTATCGATGTGATTGTTAGTTTTTAACGAATCTTAAATTAAGCGCAGCTAGAAATAGTGAGGGAATTTATTACACTTTTAAAACACGTGTTTTACATTCACGATGAAACAGAAAAACTCTGTGAGTTGTTGGAGTTTATTTTTATAAAATAAACAGTAAAACTGCAATTCTTTATTTGCGCAAGGACACGTTACTTTGACTTGGCGGTGAATTTATTCACAATGGTGCAAGCTCATATGAGTATACTAGTATAAGCAGACAATAATGTGTTCCTTCCTAGTGTTCCTACACCAGAATAGTTAAACCCGATGATTTTCAAGTCACAACCTATTATCAAGTCTGTGCGTTGTCTGCTTTTAAATGGAATGGGGAGAAAGGAAAACCTACCCTGTAAGATTTCTGATTTTTATTCCTGTAGATTGAAAAACGCGCAAGGCGCCATTAGCTTGCTATTGCTAAGCTGGCACGCGGCCCAATTATCTAATTAATGTAATTTAACTAACTCGCCTTACATCACTTCAGATGCCTAACGATATCGGAAGATAGAAATTATATAGCCAATATTATTATATTAATATACCTACTAAATACAGTCAGCCTATCTAGCGTCAAATTGGTCGAATAAAACGAAAAAAGCGATGATAGAAAAAACATACATTGAAGCTCTTATAGTGGTCAGATTCATCAGATGAGATCTCTTCGTAGGTACTACATATGCGAGGTAGGACACAGCGGATAATCCGCTCAAATCAGAGTAGCTCGTCTGATGAAGGACCTCCACCATACAAAAGATTGTAGCCAAATAGCATTATTGGTCTCGGCCATGTTGCGATTGTTCCTACGGTGAGTAAGGTGTCAAGAGCTCCACTTTCTACAGGGTCGGCAACGCGCAAGTGATACCCCCGGTATTGCAAGCGTCCATATGCTACAGGTGACTGCTTACCATCAGGCCGGCCGTATGCTTCTTTGCTACTTTAGTGGTATAAAAAATGAGAAAACGAGAGGAGAGAGAGGGATGAGGGCGAGGCTTCCGCGCGGTGGCAATGACTGACGACGCTACGGCGCCGGCGGCGGCGCGGCGGCGGCATCAGCGCTGCAACCATGCGTCGACCACGCGCCATGTGTACATTAGGTACCTACGTAACGTTGTGGACTTATCAATAAAATTATTTTATTTGTTCCGCCGCGCGGCGGATTTTTGACTTTTCGTCTTTCGTAGTTTTCGTGACGTCCAAACGCGCCCTCACCCCTCTCCTCGTAGGTG
Source organism: Endotricha flammealis (assembly GCA_905163395.2). Classification (NCBI taxonomy): domain Eukaryota; kingdom Metazoa; phylum Arthropoda; class Insecta; order Lepidoptera; family Pyralidae; genus Endotricha; species Endotricha flammealis. Next base: position 2,759,688 of record LR990859.1, on the reverse strand, counting down.
TGGTACGCAGATGAGTCCATGTAACCACAATGTAGGTAACCCTCGGGGAAAAAGTGCGATTCCCAACTCGAGGGAGAGTATTGCGGCTCTCAGCTACGCGTGTAGACAATACACGCGTAGCTTATACCAAGTATTTTTTAGATTTTTTAATACTTTTTTAAGTTGAAAAATTATTTTTTTAAATTTCCCGCCGGAACTTCATTCCATTTGTACAACATTTCTAACAATGTTTCTGATTTAATTTCCTGATACCACATTTATGATATTACCACAGTAATCTGATATTACTTCGAAATCGGTACATTTTTTCTATTTACTAACATCATAAATTAAAAAAATGATTTATTTCTCATATTCACCGTCAAAATGTTGAAAGATTACATTGCATTTTTACGACAATAACTTTCTAAAAAAAACTCGTGTACTGGAACACTCCTTACGCTAGTGACAATACCATCTCGATATTTCATCGATATCGATAAAACTTAGCAGGCAGATAATGCTGTGTAATAAAATTAGTTTATGAATTCATAACAATTTTCGTACACCGACAAAACGCTGTAAATATAAAGGCCGGTTTACATTTTGAGAAGTGACAAATGAAAAGTGAAACAACTGACAAATAACAAGTGTTTTTGCTTGTGAACTACTACTGACAAGTGACAAATGAGAATTGAGAACTGACAAGTGAATAGAAGCCGGTTCTATTTCCTGACAAGTAACTCTGCCCCGCGCTACCCCCGCCTCCCCCTCACTCGCCCACCGCGCTCCGCGCCCTCCCGCTTTCGCCCTACTCGCGTTTTGTTTTTGGTAAATTAGGAGCGGAAATTGTTTTTGGAAAAAATTCTCAATTATTTTTGGATATGGCCAATGCCTAAATAAAAAAAAAGTTTTTGGAAATTTTCTAGTCAGAGAGTATTATAATTAAAATATTCCTTGCTTGCTAGAAGTGAAGACCTCTATGCGGTTCGAAAACAACGTGAACTAAACGTAAGTGAAGCTGCTTAGCATTCTACTCGTTAGATGTGTAAACACCTATTTGTTATTTGTCACTTCTCACTTGTTACTTCTCAAAATCTAAACCGGGCTTTAATAAAATGCAATGAGCAGTTTTCTTTTATGTATTTTATAGCTTTCTTAAACACTCGATAGATGGCAAAAGAGTGGGTGGGTGGAGTGACCTTTTTGCTACAAAATCGTCATTTATTTCAATAGGTATTTAAAAAAAAAAATTGAGTCTTGTCTTCATTCAATCTTATAGCCCTAGTTCATTGATTTCGTAGTGTAATATCCTGTGGAATCAAATGTTTTCCTTGGTTTCCACAGGTATAACCAGCACACCGGGATCGCATAATTGATTATTAGTTACGTATTACTGAATACAAAGATTATTGTATTTACTACAATGTATTATTAATTAAATTATCCAAGTAAAAACTTTTTTTACACTGTTCTTTCTTTTCTTTTCTTAATTAATGGCGTTTCTGTCGTGTCTTAAAGACACAGACAATTTCGCCAATATCGAGTATTATAAATATACACTTGAAACAAAAAAATACACTTTATAAAGGCAACGTTGTACGGTGAGGATCCGAGGTCGCCATCTTGACGACATAAGCAATGTTCATACAATACAAATAAACTCCAATCAACTAATAGAAATAAACAGAATACCGATTGCGTTATCAAGATTAATCTTCCAATAATATGAGGTCCCATTCAATAATGTGACGTTGGACCTATCAGTCAGCATGGTGTCTTAATGGTGTGGCGAAGTCAGGAGAGGCATTGAAACAACGGAGAGCCGTAGATGTACTTTATTATGTACACATGTTGTAACCTACTCCTATGTATAATAACTCTCAACCTATTCACTAAGTGTATTCTCTTTTATACTATTTAGTAACACGTCTTATTAGGACGCCATCGTTTACAGGAAGGTGCGTAAAACACGTAGATTCTTATTATCACGAACGTCTGGTATGCTCAACGATGCATACCATCACGTTACCACACCTCCCCTGAAAGCGTTGGGTCCCCTACCCCTGAAAGATGAATCTAAGACAAAGAACTGGTATTCCTAGATTAATATTCACTACAAATTATTCTTACATACATGAACACCTATTTAATACAATAGTAGTATAGTCAGGGGCAATTTAACAAAATTGTAAAAACATTTAAAAAAATAAAAACTATTTTTATAATTTGATACTACCTATAAAACATACAAATTAATTTTCACAATATCAAATCAAAACAATAAATTTCCTACTACTTCCTTTTAAAAATAAATTAGGTCAATAAACAATTTAAAAAAAAACTATCAGTAGATGCTTTCAGCTGCATTTTATCATCTTGCTCACAGAAAAATTTATCCTCACATTCCTTATACTTTGCAGCATAATTGACAGACGTAGGGTCTGTTTTACTTTTAATTTCCGAAGCAATATTTATAAGGGGTAAACTATTATTATTTTTCCATTTTGATGACGCGTACCGCAATAATATTTTTTTGATAAGTGGCTTATAGAGCTCCCTTTTTAAAATAATAATTTCTTTAACGTCCAACTGACTACAAAGTCTACCAAGTTCTCCTAACGATTCGTCTAAGCGTACCTTCGTTAGTACCGAATCTTGGTTTAAATAGAATGTAGACTGACACGCGACTATATTATTTGTCGTTCCTATCTTAAACATGGATTTTTTATAACAATTTAAATCCTTTCCGTCTACAAATATAAGCTCATAACTGCCTTGAGGCAATTTAGCAATCCTAGGTCCCTGTGGCTCTTTGGATTGACTTACTTTATTCCGCGGTAAAGTCTCTACATGCAAACTTTTATTATCTTTCACGCGCGTCGTAAAATTATTACATTTGTTACTACGTTCCGATATAAATTTTAAATAAATTCTATTCCTACATCTCGGATGCTTCAAACTCATTTGATTCAACTCATAATTTATAACACCTCTATATTTACGAAGGAAATCAATTCCTAAAATACCATCCGAATCACATACTAATCCATCAAATACGTGAAACTTGGATTTAAAAACGAATCCTCGATGAGTTAAATTTAAATAAACGTGCCCTATTGATTCAATTTCGCCACAAACTCCTTTAATTTTTACATCATTAGGGTATAATTTGACATTAGGTAAATACCGATTTAACCACTCACTTTTTAATATTGAAATTTCGGCACCTGAATCGGCGATTAAACTTATATTTTTATTAAGACACCTAAAAATTATTTTATTTTCACCATTATACGACATTATTTTGTATTCGTTTTTATTATTTTCCGCGATGTTATTTGCCGATGCATAATATGCGCGGCCTTTAAAATTTTGCTGACTTGATTTTACGCGATTTCGTTTGCTTAGTTTACTATTATTTCTCGATTGCGCTTGACCTTGATGATGCACAAACGCATTGTTATTATATAAGTTAATTTTGTCACGTCGGTTTAAAGATCGATAATTTTTATTTGGATTGACATATTTCTTAAAATTTTGGGGTAATTTACTTGTATTAACCGATTTACAGTAATTCAAACATTGTGAATTACCAAATCTTTGTGAGTTTGTCTCCTCCTCATCTATTGCCAACCTAATAGCTTCTTTTAAAGAAAGAAACGATCGCGATAAAATAATAATACTCAGTTTTTCTGACTCTAAACCGTTAGCAAATTGTTTGATCGCGAGTTTTTCGTTAATGGGTTTCAAAATCTGATATGTAGTTTGATCATTTTCAGCTTGCGAAATAGTTAAGTTAATTAATAAGTCTTCAATTTCGTAACCGAATTCTTGAATTGATCTATTGCCTTGTCGACAGTTTAAAAGTTTAGATAAAATTGACGTGAATGATTTTGAAGGCAGTAAGTATTTACGAATATCATCAATTAACAAATCTACCGAAGTATAATCAGTCTTTAAATAAAATTTAGCATATCGAGACAATCGTGTTTTTAAAATAAATTGTATTAACGTCGAATGACTATCCAGCGATATAAATGTTTTATAGAAATCTAAATTATCAAGAAACTGAATTATTTGATCTTCGTCTCTGTCAATTATCGGCAAAATATAAAGGGCAGTTTTCAAATCAAATTTTTCCATGGCTGTTGTAACTAAAAGCAACTACTTTTCTGAAATAAAAATATATTAGTACTAAAACTAATAATTACTCAAGAAAAACAGCGCTAAAATAAAAAAATTACATGGAGTTACAATAAAATCAATAAATAAACTGCTCTCACAAAAATAGACAAATTTAAAAAAACACAAAATTACATCTTAAATTTAAGCCGACTTTGGAAGAATCAGTCCCATGAATAAACGTAAAATTCTTCATAAAAAAAAAATCTGAACTTGAAACAGCTTCTTTTAAAAAAATATCGCAAATTTATACCTTCCATAATTCTTTTTAGTTCCGATCAGCAAGCGCAAAAGTCCAAATATCCAGTAGGGCAGGCTAGTTTCGTCAACCAGAATCCCTTAGCAAGGCATTTGATTTTCTTCATGGACCAGATCCGACTACTACTCGGTTTCTTGCGCGCGAGCGCGCGTACGGGCCTCGAGTTAATACTCCTTGCCCGGGTGTTCACGGGGGAAGACATTCCCCCGGTATTTGGGCCCTCTTCGCAGAGGGGTGGGATTTCTTTATTGTGTTTCTTCTTCTTCTTCTTCTTAATTAATTTTCATCTTCTTCTTATTATTTTTATTGTGTTAATCTTACTTGTTTGAGGGACGAGGGCAAGCAAATTCCTGCTTGCCCTCGTCCCCCAAACACTATATACAGTATGGTATTTTAGGTGCCCGCTTGACTTCCCTCCGATTGGCCTTTAGACATATTACTTTATAGAAGGATATACATACATATAAGCTATAAATATATAGGAATTATAAAAAGAAGAAGTCACATGGCTCCGCTCCGCGAACCTCGTCCGCAGCGAGCCCACAACTGGGCCACTGCGGGCGTTGCTCGCGGCCCACAACCAGCGCTATATATAAATAATATCATAGAATATATAAAAGGTATTAGAAGGCACAATCGGGGGGAAGTGTCGGGCCATTGTGTACAACAGAGGTGGGTCGGGGCCAGTCTGGAGCCGTCCCCGGCCCGAACTCTGGTGTATAAGAGGTCGGAACAGCAAGTAACGTGTGGGTTTTTTTTTTTTAATTTTTTTTTTTTTTTTTTTTTTTTTTTTTTTTTTTTTTTTTTTTTTTTTTTTTATATATATAATTATAATCTTTTTATATATTTGGTATCTATATATGTAAGGTATATATATTATTATGTAATAATATAATTCATTTTTTTTTTTTTTCCCACACGTTATTACATTGTGACTGTAGGGGGGGCCTGCCTATATTGCTATACATCAAATAATAATTATCCGAAAAAATAAAAAAATAAGTAAATAAATGGACAGTCATCACTGGTAGAATATTGTTGCCGGCATGGGTGCCCTACTTCGAAAAGTAGGGTGCCATTACCGGCCCCTGCATCCCACCAGTCATGAAGGTGAACATGAAATGAAACGAAATGAAATGAAATGAAAATGAAAATGAACATGAAAATGGAGATGAGCAAGAAAAATTTGGAATTTTGAACTGAATTTTGAATTTTGAATTTGAATTTGAATATGCCAAAGGAATAGTGCCAAAGTGATGTAGCGCGCTTGCAGGCCCAACATTTCTGCATTACTCAGTATCAGCCGCGGGGAGGATTTCCCGCGGGGCGCGACGTCCGTCCGGGGGTCGCGCGTGAAGGGGGGCTATGCCTCTCAAGTGGAGGAATTTGGAGTGGTCGGCGCGGTCATACATTTTCCGCGCCACCCTGATCACAAATTCCTCCACTGATTCCATTTGGACGTCACGCGCGATTACGTCATTGCGGACGTAGCGCCCCGCGTTGACAATCGTCCTTAGAGTCAGGTTTTGTTGGGCCTGCAGGCGTTCCCTAAGTGCGTGAGAGCACAGGGCATACCAGGCAGGGGCCGCATATGTGATCAGCGGACGTATATAGGTCTTATAAATGCCTAATTTCGTCCGCTGAGACATTTTGGATGCAAGGACCGGCCAGAGCGCGCCCCTCGCGAACCTCGCCTTGTTACGGGCTTGGTTCACATGGGACCTCATGCTCAACGACCGGTCGATTTGGACCCCTAGGTAGCGTGCTTCGCGCTCCCACGCTATTGCCTCCCCCCGTAGCGTCAGCTGCTGCGGAAACTTCTGGATCCTCCCGACACACATAGCGACAGTCTTTCCCACATTGACTGCCAGCTGCCATGTGTCGAGCCAATCCGGAAGGAGGTTTAACAACCTCTGTATCCGGTTAGCGGCGATCGCCGGTTTTACGGACGAGGCGAAATACGCACTGTCGTCCGCGAACAGCGCCAGTATGACCTCCCGTTCCCCCTCGAGTCGATGTTCCTCGGTGAGCAACGGGATGTCGTTGGTGTACACCGCGTAAGTGCCGGTGAAAGACAGCTGCCCTGAGGCACCCCCGCTTGAATTCTGCCGGACCGGGACTCCGAGCCCTCTACTTCAACTCGGAAGTTCCGGTCCTGCAGAAAGGACGCTATTATGCGCACATACTGGTGCGGCATGCTGGTTTGCTCCAGGAGTTTGTAGAGGAGACCCTCGTGCCACACCCGGTCGAAGGCCTTCTCGATATCAAGTAAGACCGCCACCGAGGTGCGGCCGAGGTTCCACTCCTGGGCAAGGTATTCGAGCACGCGCGCAAGCTGGAGCGTCGTTGAGTGCTGCTCTCTGAACCCGAACTGCTCCTCCCTTACGGTGAGGTGCGGCCGGATTCTGTGCAGCAGCAGACGCTCAAACAGCTTCGAGCAGTGCGATAATAGCGTTATTGGCCTGTAGTTGGCCGGTTGGCGTCTGTCCTTCCCCTGCTTGGGGAGGACAATAATCTTCCCTGACTTCCATATGTCAGGGAAGTGGCCAGTGCGGAGGATGCCATTAGAGAGTCGTGCCAGTTGGACGACAGCTCTTTTGGGCAGCTGCTTCAACATTTCCGCAGTGATTCCGTCCGTGCCAGGGGCTTTCCGCCTTGGCATTGCCAGTATGCTCTTGTGCATTTCTGCTGGCGAGACATACCGGACTTCGGACGGATCCAGCTGCGGATTGGCTAGAAATTCTTCTACGCGGTGTACTACCTTCTGGCGCAGTTCCCGGACTGCCGGCGATATGTTGGACGCTACGGGATTAGGCGTAAATACTTCCTCTAAGTGCTCTGCCAGGATCTCCGCTCTTTTTGGCGCTTCAAAGTGCCGTTTGCCCGCTCTATCTAGGAGAGGGCAAACGGCTGGCGCCTTGCGGAGTAGCTGTCGGTTGAGGCGATAGAAGGCGAGGTGGTCGTCGACCGTCTTATCGATAAGACGGTCCCATTCCTCCCCTCGCCAGTCCTTCACCCCCTCCGACAGCTGACTGCTGACGGCGTTGAGTTCCGATTTTACTCTCGGACAGCGTGTCTCGGCCCAGGTTCGACGTAGGGTGCGCTTCCTCTTTAGGAGCGCTCCCAGCCTCTCTGGGAGATCTCCTCGGCGAGTGGCCTTTGCCCTGTTAATAGGGACAGTGGAGGCCGCTTTGGCCTCCTGTAATTTTACCGTGAGGAGTGCTGCTGCGGCCTCCACCTCCTGTGGCGAGGTAAGACACTCGCCGAGGTCGAGGTCTAGGAGCGCTCTCTGATACGCATTCTAGTCTGTTCCTACTCTGGGCCGGCTTGGCATCACACAGCTGGCCGAGAGGTCAATTGTCGCCAGGATTGGCATATGTTGGGACTCAACGTCGTACAGCACCTCCACCTGCACCGAGTGGCGGAGGTCCTGGCAGAGCACTATGTCCAGGACATCGGGGCGGTGTGCTGCGTTAGCGGGCACATGGGTGGGCGCATCTGGGCCAGATCCGAGGACTTCTTCAGGTTGGCTCGCTCCACGGTCATCCCATAACGAGATACCATAACTGTCACGGTCGCCATCCAATAATATGAGGTCCCATTCAATAATGTGACGTTGGACCTCTCAGTCAGCATGGTGTCTTAATGGTGTGGCGAAGTCAGGAGAGGCATTGAAACAACGGAGAGCCGTAGATGTACTTTATTATGTACACATGTTGTAACCTACTCCTATGTATAATAACTCTCAACCTATTCACTAAGTGTATTCTCTTTTATACTATTTAGTAACACGTCTTATCAGGACGCCATCGTTAACAGGAAGGTGCGTAAAACACGTAGATTCTTATTATCACGAACGTCTGGTATGCTCAACGATGCATACCATCACGTTACCACAATCTCTCTTAAATATCGAGTCGATAAAAATGTACCGCAAAATCATTACATCACTGTTAAATTCGCAACAGCCAATCACAATCGAGTAGAAACGTCAAAACTATCACGTGGTGGGGAGCACAGCGGAGTTCGACAGGCAACGCAGAGTTGCCAAATTGACGAGGTTGAAAAACTTCGCGTAGCTGTCAATATCACGGCGCGTTCGACAAGCGGATTAAGCGGAGGAATTTAATAAAACTTTTATCTCGTGTAGTGTGGTGTATTGTGAAATATACAATGAATATTGTTCACTAATCATTCCAATCTGTGCTCTAAGTGACATATTAATCTACATCAGTTACGGTAAGTGGTAAAAAATTCCATAATATTTCTACCTTTGTTTTACCTGAGTTTTGTTTGATTTGTTATCGGCAAGTTATTGCTTCGTCACCATTCGCTATAGTCGCAAAATTTTGTAGACTAGGTTTACTATTTATATTTCATACCGCTTTGTTCCGATACTATATTTTTTACAATAAGATTCCTATTACTTACTTTATTTTGCTAAACAATCAAACTGGATTAGAAAAAATGAAACCTCGTGACTTTTAAATCGGCTTTCGGATTTAACTAATTATATTTTATTTACGTTACATTATATAACACGTTTAGTTTTCATAATGAACTATTTTGTATATTTTGTTATAATACTCCTACAATCATTTCATTTTGTTACAAACTTCAGTGGTTTACTAGATGCATTACTGTGTCTAAATAAGTTCTGAGGTTGAAATGTTTTGTGGAAATAAAATCTCTGCCCTTAAGGCGGCTCTGACCAAATAAATAAATAAAAATACCGGCATAGTCCTATTGTTCCCATTTACATGGGAATTTAAAATAAATATCATTAAATCTTTGACCAATACCTTTTTAGAAAACTTTAACCTTTTAGATCTAGTAATTTGTTTAATTTTGTTCAAAATCTAGTTATCCAGATCCATATTGGAGATTAAAACTATTCAGATGATAAACTACCTGTTTACTAAACTTCATGCAAATCTGTCAAGTTGTTTTTGTGTGAAAGAGTAGCAAACATCTACATTATCTTTCCTTAAAAACTTTTGTAATATCAGAACATGTCATAATTCATTTTTAATTATATAGGAATCTAACTTATATACTTTACGATTATGATAAGGGAATAGATGTTGTTATCATGATAATTGTTAAGTTCCGGTTAGCAAACTTATGTAAACATTATGGGCAATAGAATTTTTAGACAGACTAAATTTTTTAAGTTAGGGTAGCGTTTTCACTACTTCACGTCATCACTGATTTTAGTTATATAAATAAAGAAAAATACCTTTATTTGGATGATGCAAAGAAATTATACATCTTTGTGTCACTTGCAATGAGGTACAAGGAATAGTTTGCCAAGCAAAGTTCTCTATGAGGCTGACATAGTCAAACATGATATAGACCAGCAACAACTTTGTTTCGGTAACAAAAGTAAGTTTAAACAATTGTGTAATTTCATAGGAAGTCTTTTATTTCCGTGTGCCTTTTGACAAAGGCCTTCTCTAACTCATGCCACTGGGCTCTGTCGTAAGCCACTCTTGTCCAGAGAGGTCCTTATGTAGACTTTAATTGTCCTCCCTTTTACGTAGTTGGTGACCTCTTTCGTTTTGTATCTCATATCTCATATCTAATAATAATCAAAAAGTAAAATATATATAGTCAATGTTAACTGGGTACTGGAATAATTTTAAAAAACTTTTCAGTAGTTTCAGTAGGTCTGACCAATGCAAAAGCAAAAAAGTAAAGATTTTTAATATTCCCATAGAAAAGCATAATGTGGGTAATATCTGCTTGCGTCTTCAACTTAGGGATAAAACAATAATTACTTGTATTTTCCTTCAGTTCTCCTCAAACTTTCAATGTTGACGACTGTATAATAAAAAAATAACCTTGGTTGTCTAATGACTATTAGTCACTGGGTCATGGATTTTATTACAAAAGTTAGCAAAACATATTTTAAGCCAGCTCAATGGATTTGTAAGTTCAAATAATAAAATATTTGTGCTTCTATAAATTCCGATAATTCCGAACGATACAGGTGTCACTTCGATCAAAGGTATTTTCAAGCTGCCTGGAGACCACCGACTTGGCTTAACATGTCATCCTTCGATAACAGCCGGGACCGACGGCTTAACGTCCTCCATCCATCCTAAGGACGGAGATAGTGTCTCTTTTATGGTTGTGACTGTGACCTTGTTGTGCCAATAGATATCAAAGTTTAACAGATACATTTACTTATTGATTAATTGTACCATTGTATGATAACATAAACAATAATCATTCAAGAATCAATGAAAATCGTTGATAATATTGTTTTCTAGATAATCATCAGATATCAATCTGTAATTTTTTTGATATGCCCCCTTTGTCTGATTCGCACCCGCCGTACGCCATTGTCCACGACGCACAATAAGAATTGCATAGCTGTTCGTACAAAGTGTTGCAACGTCCGCTGTGGGATAATGATCGAGATTTTTTGATACAAGGTAACAAATTTGCGATTTTTTGTAGTAAAAAATGGTATTTTACAATTTTAGCTACTATATCATAGGTATGTCTAATTTTGTGTTGTTTCCGAAATGGTTAGAGTTTATAGAGTAGCTTATTTATTTAATACTGAAGGATAAAATGTCTTAGTGCCCGCAAGCGTGTAGATTACAAAATACATTATTTTTGCCTTTGTTGTTTTCGTTTAGGTACTAAGAATCTCTGATTAAACTTTGAGTTTTTCTCGTCATTTCATTTCGTTTTCAAAATGGTGGTAATTTAGTAATTGAAATTAACACATAATAATATGCACAACATGACTAGAGAACGTGTCGTAACTTAAACTAAACTCAATCATATATTGCATCTCATGTGGTAAATATGGTGTAGGATTTACATAAGTTCAGACATGCAAAATATATATGTATACTCTCCCTACTCTCGGACTAAATGATTTAATTTTTCGTTTACTAACTTTTTTAAGAAACAGGTAATATAACAATAAATAATATAACATTTCTTTTAAAATTAAACTATATTAAATAAACTAAAAACTAAATTAGAACATTTGGTGATACAAAGATATTTGAATATCCGAAAAACATTTTCCGATAAATCTTTTGAAGATTTTATCAAAAATATTCAGTCTGAATGAATTCTCGCGCCACTCCGCCGCGCCGTATTCATACAATCACATAACTCAACTGCATGTAGTGGCTTTGCAGTAAATATCCTTCAAAGTTAAAGGGTATAAAAATATATTTATTAAATCATTTGCCTTTATTTAGAGGCAACGTTATCGTGTGATAACATCTTAATACCAGGATAAGATTAGATTGAACGACATATATTTTCCAGAACGTTCACTATCATACTTAAAAATCATTAATGAAAAAAATCAATTATCCGCACGTTTGACGACCTCCGTGGCGTAATGGTTACCACGCCAGACCGCCACCCAGGAGGTCGGGTTCGAATCCCGGTCGGGTCATGATGAAAAACGATCTTCTTCTGATTGGCCTCGGGTTTTGGATGTTTAGTTTAAGTATTTGTTATAAAATATAATATCGTTGAGTTAGTATCCCATAACACAAGTTTCGAACTTACTTTGGGGCTAGTTCAATCTGTGTTTTTTTTATTATCAACTAAACAGACAGTTCACCTGGCAACCTGTAGTTAATATACCTATTTGTTTAATGAAACTGATAAAATATATCGTCATATCGTAATAGTATCTAAAACTATGTAGGTCATAGTTTTTTATATTTTTTATTTATTTATATGGTTCGCAAACTGGTTGTTACACTTGCTACAGAGTACAATCGGTCGATACAAGTAAGTGATTTTTTTTAAACGAATAGTAGCAACAACCTACTATGAACGAACACAGCATGCACATGAAAATTTGCTCGCCGAATAGGTACTATTAGTTAAGTCAACGAATGCCTCAAAAGCGGGTATAGAGTGTGTGAGCGGGAACCTAAGCGATTTCTTCAGAAACTTAATCAGGGTGCTTAGGGAGAAAACATACTAAAAGTCCTGACGTCTAGGAGGTGAGCCGGAGGTAAGGAGGGGTGACAAAGGTCATGGCTGTCAACAGAATGAGGCCACAACTCTGTTCCAAATCGTGTAGTGTCTGTGGAAAACGGATGGGAATATGAAAAACTAGAACTGGATAGAGAGTTTTATAAGCTTTCATTTCCTCATAGACCATTTTCCGCTTTAACGTACCGTTTATGAGATATTAGCGAAAATCTAAAATTGGGACCTTTGTCACCCTCCCCTCCCTCCGGCTCACCTCCTAAACGTTAGGACTTTTAGTATGTTTTCTCCCTAAGCATCTTGATTAGGTTTCTGTAGAAATCGCTTAGATTCCCGCTCACGCACTCTACAACTACCTTGTTAACTAAACTATATACATAATTTACAAAAAAAACAATTAGATTTGATTTGAATTTGCAAAATCCTCTTGGTAGGTATTGACACTCTTATAACCAGTCTCAAACTATTTACAACATCGATAAAAAAATAATATTATAGGTATCGTTAATATATTAATCACTACATAATGAATATAGGTTCGTAGAATCTATATTATCGCTATCAAACACCGTAAAATGGATATCGAAGGCTCACTATCATAAGCCGTTCAGTGATTAGGTGACTGTACACCCGACAACACATATAATGGCAGAATACCGAGCGAGAAAAGCCGGCATCAACGCCGAAGCTCAGGCGAAGATCCACAGCAAGTACAACGAAGACATCGCCCACGAGATCCTTGAATGGATCAAGCAGATCACAGGATCGCCCGACAACACAGTCGGCACCGCAGAAAACCTGTACGAAGTACTCAAGGATGGTACTCTCCTGTGCAAACTTGTCAACGCCTTTCAAGAAGGCTCAGTGAAAAAAATCAACCAAACAACAATGGCTTTCAAGTGCATGGAGAACATCAACGCTTTCCTGGAAGCCGCTAAGAAGTTGGGCGTGCCCCCTCAGGAAACTTTCCAAACAATTGATCTCTGGGAGAAGCAGAATTTGTATTCTGTTGTCACTTGCTTACAGTCTTTGGGAAGGAAAGCAGGGAACTATGAACTTCCCTCGATTGGACCCAAGGAAGCAGTTAAGAATGTGAGAGAATTCTCCGAGGAGCAAATACGCGCCGGTCAGAATGTCATCTCACTTCAGTACGGTACTAATAAGGACCAACAGTCCGGGATTTCGTTCGGTAACACCCGTCATATGTAATAGTTAATTGATATCTATTAATAAACGCATTTCTATTTTTTTAATGATATTTTTATTTGTCTTGGTGCGTCCAATATAATTACTTACGACTTTCATATAAAGATTAGATAGCGTTGAGAATATGGCGTCTCGCTCACGCGTAAGTTTGTCGCGAAGTAGGTAATTTAATTTGATTAGATTTTATAAAATTTCGAAATTTAATTCTTATTAAATCATAATGAAATAGATAAACTTCGCAAAGCGCAGTAGATCAGTATCGTCTTAAATCCCTTCGATTGGAGATCTATGGAGGTATATCCCAGCCGTTGTAGATACAGGTTTAAAATCATGTAAAATTTATTATCTCGATTATCTTGTCGGTTTCTTATTTTGTCCCTTTAAGACTGATAAAGATAGCATTAGGGATTATTGATTTATCTAACTGGTTGCCTAGGTAATATCGTTTGCATGTAAAAGTAGTTATCGTGCAACGATGCGCATTTTCATAGAGGATTTGCGCGTTATGTTTATATAATGTCTGCAAATCGATGTGACCTTTTCAATTTCAATGACTAAACAGGAAATACTAGACAGAGCCTACGTATGTATACAGCTATCTAGATAGACACAGTCAACTATTTTAAGCGGATTTTCAGTCAAGTCACAAAATAAGTTAACTCCATTTAATGTTTGAAGGGATGTATGCAGACAGGTCGGTCGAAATGTTATCCTTTTAAAAATGTTTTAAAGGTGACAGGATAGTATTGCAATGCAGAGTCGCCTTAACATTATTCCAGTGTCAATGGATAATGGGACAAGCCCACCACACATTTCCACCGTTGTGACTCCTGTATACCCAGGATCAACAAGACCTCAGATTGATAATAAGCAATGAAGCTTATTGACGTCCCGGTGGAGAAAATACAGCTGTCTTGGAACTCGCAAAGAATTTAATCTATAATATCAGAAATAAATTAGATGGAGCATGATGTATTTCTAAAATAATCATGCTATTATTTTTTGTACTACATGTTTCTGGCAAATTTCTATTCTATTTTTAAATTTCTATTCTATTCTAAATTAGAATCTACGAATACTAGTAGACTCGAAGACATAAGCTGAATAATGGGTGCCGTTTTGGTGCTATCAGATACAAACATAATTTGTGGTCCGTTTCTAATATGTTTATATTATTACTGGGCACAGATCTAACTACCCCTGAGTGTTCATGGATATGAAAGAGGTTTGGATTGGACATGGCTACTTTAGTATCCCACGGGATAAAGAGATTTCCATGGAAAAAATATTGACATTTTCCCTTGACCACGCGGAGCCGCGGGTAACAGCTAGTAAAATATATTTTCTTTCGTGTTTTAATGCAATAGATTTAAAAACTTTACTGTCATGTTATATGTTCCGCCAACAAACCGTTTTTGCATATCAGGCCAAGCCATTACACAACAACGTTTGTTAACACCTTTCATTTAGTCATATAATTTTGTTCTGGTATAATTGCCGTATAAAAATATTCATTAACGAGATAATTAGTCATATGACGTCATAGCGTAGACGAAAATCGTCACGGTCATGTCAACACAACGGAAGGTTCCGTCACGGGTTGGTGGTCAACGGATATGCGGATATCCGACCCCAACACTATATCCCATCTCACTTACACTCACTGACTTTATGGTAATCCTGAAAGGGATGGAAGACAGCACGTGCAATTGTTTCTCGTCACGCATAGAGCTGACAGTGACCCAAGAGGAAAGTAGGGTTGATAAATGTCACGGACGAGGTTTTGGACACGAAAATGTTACCTTGTCCTTTATCGTACTATAAGTACAGATATAGTATTTTATTGTGTCTCAGCTAATTATCAAAGGGGCTTTATAAAGTCGTCTTTTGACGCAAAAGCAATGTAGCTATTAGAAGCATTGTGATTCACGCGAAGCCTTTTAGTAAATGAAAAGAGTTCAAAAGACTTTCCGAGTTTTCGAGATAAGTGCTGTCTTATGCCATATATTGGCGCTTGTAATAGGCCAATTGGAATGAAAAGAATTTACTTACTAGCTTGACTTAACCTAACTTGATCGATGTTATCTGAAATAAATTAATTTATTAATATTTTTCATTTTTAACGGTTTGCATGAACTAGCAGCTTAACGTTTCTCTATAGCACGAATGGGTGCAGGCGACGTAGCAACTTCTTTAATTAAATATTTGGTTATTTATTTATTTTTTGTCTTAGAATTTATGATTTTAGAGAGGTAGAGCATAGCGGATAATCCGCTCAAATCGGAGCAGCCCGTCTGGGGAACGACCTCCACCTTACAGAAGATCGTAGCCAAATAGCATTGGTCTCGACCATGTTGTGTTCCTACGATGAGTAAGGTCTCCAGAGCTCCACTTGGCCGGCCAAGTGGAGCTCTGGCATAAAAAAATATATGAAAATTAAGCAACCGTAAGGTAATGATTAAATAATAAAGTTACATCAAATAAAAACAACAAAATCGAGAAGCGAAATTATAAATCTTAAAAATCTTAAAATTAAAAATCTGAATACATAAACGATTAACATGAAATGTTGCAAAACCAGAAGTAATAAATGAATGACTTGCATTAATTAAAATCCCGTATATTACTTTCAATATCTATTAAAATGATGCGTTTGTCCGTTAATAATGACAAAATTAAACGGTTTTTTTCTTATATTGCAAAATTGGCAAACAAGCATACGGCCCGCCTGATGGTAAGCATCACCGTAGCCTATAGACGCTTGCAATACCAGGGGCCTCACTTACGCGTTGCCAACTCGCCCAACCCCCCCAAGTGGAGCTCTGGAGACCTTACTCACCGTAGGAACACAAAATGGCAGAGACTAATGCTATTAGTCTACGATCTTCTGTAAGGTAGTTCTGGTCCTTCCCCAGACGGGCTGCTCCGATTTGAGCGGATTATCCGCTGTGCCCTATTAGCTATTTACTATTATTATTTACTATTTATTTCTAAATACTTATACAAAAAAAAATTTTTTTTTATCTTCAGCTCTGGATAATCTTCGAAACACATATACCTCCTTCATGGGTTTTCACTTATCACTCATAATTTTGTTGTATCTCACGTAATAATGAGAGTAGGATTCAATTCGATTTGTCGGGCCCAGCACCTCTCATTTTTGTAACAAAACAGTTTCAATCTCATTTCAAGCTCACGCACTATCGCTCATTTCTTATTTTGTATGACTGAGACAACGCTTGAGATTGACGTGAGATTGTAACTGTTATTGTTACAATAATAAGGGGGCTGATTTTAAATGGATGTATCAGTGGCAGAACACTTCACACTTGTGTTTGTGTTGGCGCATGAAACATTCATCCGATTTTTGATCTGGACAATTGGAAACAAGGGTTAAGTCACGGGCCTCAGCTTGGTACTAATAAATAATAGTAGAAGTAGTGATCAGCCGGATCCACACAAGACGATTCGATGCGCGCGGCAAGATCTCGATACAATGGAGCGTTTGTTGTGGAACTTGCCGCGCGCATTTCGGACGCGATGGATCCTCTGGTGTGGATCCGGCTGTTGAACGTTATTTAATGAAACATCTATTTGATATTTTAATATCGTTATTCAGCAAATATTTAACAGTGGTAACTCGTTATTTAGAAAGTCCAAATCATGTCATTAGATTTGACTGAACATCTAACGACAGACTGTCTTGTTCCTACAGTTATGCAACTTCCTACAAAGTTGAAATTTCTGCATGATTTTGTAATTTTAGTTATTAAATAACATGCAGAAATCGTAAAATGAATTGAATTAGAAGGAATAAGAATCAAACTCCACGCTTAAGAAACGTCAGAGAATAATCTAGCAGATAAGTTACTCGATGGCTAATAGAGATAACAGTAAGACCTACTCGACTTGTGTCTATGTTATCTTTTTACAATACTATGAATGTATACCTTTACACCAAAAAAACAAATTGTTTCTGTCTCTTTGTTCTAATGTCGGTCAAATTTCTGAAACTTCTGAATTTCTATTAGTATCCCACTTATTTTTGAAATTATCTAAGAAAGCCAACAAATAGGATCGCCTCAGTTGTGTATGAAATGGTATATAAAGCAAACAGTCAATCAAACAAGCTAATGAAATGAAAGATGTTTATATATAGAGATGGGTTATGGGATGAACAATACTCTTTTCTTTAATCGAAATTACGGTCGTCCTATAAATTTATTGGATATTTGGGACATTAGTTAGTCTACCGCTGTTCCTCTTTTATAGCCAGGGGATGGTCAATCTTGGCTATAAAGCCGGCCACAAATTGTCATTATCTATATATATAAAATTCAAAGTCCTGACTGACTTAACTATATATCAACGCACAGCCCAAACCGGTGGGTCTAGAGATTCCAAATTTGGACTGTAGGTTCCTTACGACGTCTAGGGGTGTACTAAGAAAGGATTTTTTAAAATTCCTACGGGAAACCGAGATATACGCAAACGAAGTTGCGAGAGTGTATCAACGCACAGCCAAAACCGCTGCGTCTAGAGATTCCAAATTTGGCACGTAGGTTCCTTACGACGTCTAGGGATGTACTAAGAAAGGATTTTTCAAAATTCCCACGGGAAAGCGAGATATACGCATACGAAATTGCGAGGGGACGCACAGCCCAAACCGCTGGGTCTAGAGATGCCAAATTTGTCATGTAGGGTCCTTATAAGGACCGGTCCGATCGGACCGGATCGACCGGACCTGATCGGCCCGGATGAAACCCTACCGTACCGGGCCGTGCCGGACCGGAATTTGTTTCTGAAGAAAGATATGCTAATTGTTACTAGGCCACGCGGGCGAAGCCGCGGGCGGAAGCTAGTGTAACTATAAAAAACTATGTCGTAGAACACACAGCCAATATATTCGAGCAACGTTCAATATCTAATATTTGATAGAGCAACGTTCCATATGTTAGACTCTCAGAAGGAAGAAGAAAATCTTAAAGCGAATATAGCCTGTGAAAACACTCCCGTGGCAACATGAGCTGATATTCTTCTCTTTGCTCGTTTGCTAATATTAAGCATGTCAACTAAATAGCTACTACTTAAGACAATAAAAAAATTCTTAATCTTATTCTAAATTTGGTTCATGCATTCTCACGTAACTTGATATCGATCGTACTTGCAAGGCTTCTGTTGACGATACGCTACACTGCCCACTTGTAGAAGGCCTAGTACCGTTACTCAATCGTCGAGATTATCTGGATGTAACGGTGCCACAACGGTTTTCAGAGCACTCTCTTATGCATTGGCCATTGCAATTATTTAGATAGTTTCGATTGAGAGCCACTTTTTTCGCATTGAATCATCATTACATTCAATGCGTACAAAAGAGGTTTTTGGAAATCTGGATATTTTATCTTGCTCGTAATTCTTAGATTCAACACATATTATAAAGTTCTTATTTTGTTATATTTTGATCATAAATCATCAAATTTATGACTTACCACTGTATCAGAGGTTCTATTTTTCAGTGGTCTTGTGCCGACCGAACTCGTTCTAACTTGAGCCGCTCGAGCCATAAGAAATTTATAAATTCTAACCGAGTTAGTTTCAAGTAATTGAAAAACTCGTCAGTTTTATTATTATCTAACTACGTAATACACTACATCCTCACATCGAAGGGTAGAAAATTTCATTTATAACGTGTAGGATTATAAATTCAGTCAGGGTCATAAATTATTTTGTTGCTCATCGCTAATTATGTGCAGGAATAAAGTGTTTATGTATTAAATGTTATGGCAAATAGCTTTCTACTTGCCTATAGCAAATATCCAGGGAAAGCTTTAATTTGTTATATGTGCTACTACTTACTCTGACATGAACCAGATGTTTGAATTGCCTAGAAAGTTGGCTCTAATGCAATCGACTGCGCTTCTCTCCGGTTTAATAGCATATTCAAGCTATAATCTAATACATTAATCTTATTACAATCTATATTTAAATGTCGTTGAACTATTGAAATGAACTAAACTGAATCAAAATGGTAGCGTCGTTATGAATTGAGCTAACTCCACAGGGAGAGTAGAAGACCCAAGTAAGCGAGATCTCACAGAATTTCTAAACCATTCGTATTTCGGTTACTGGTTGAAAAATCCTGCAGCCCAATACTCTCCCTACCTTCCACTTTTAATGTATTCCTTTTTTCATTTCATATTGTAATGTTCATTATTCTTTTATATATATTTGAGACAAATCACACAGATTAAGATAGCCCCAAAGTAAGTTCGAGACTTGTGTTATTGGATACTAACTCAACGATACTATATTTATAAAAAATACATATATATTTGTCAACTCTTGTGATTTTAATAGATCCTTTCTTGTTTCCTTCAGAAATTCTTTATTACTTTGGTTTTTTTCATTTCATTCTAACTGTGCTCAATCTGTTCCCCTTTCCCAACGTTTGTGTCATCAATTCCATCTGTTTCCCATGTTTGTTCATACAACAGACCCCGTCCACCGTCATCAGAGGGGGCATCAATTGAAATGGCCCTGCGCCTGCGTTGATTTATTCGTTAACCTGCATTTTATTGATGCGTCTTGACCTCATCGGCTTCTGCAATTGTTAATTGCAAATACGCCACAGATACAATTACTATTTTAGTCATAACAGTTTAAATTGGACGTCAGCTTTTTATAAGGGCAAATGATAATTGATTGACTTGAGTCAGTTTGCACGGGGAGAATGATCATCGTCTTGTCGTGGTCCCACTTTTTAGTGGTAATCACGAGGGAGTATTTCTCGTGATTCCACAGTGTTATACTAGTTGAGAAGTGGTGTGCCGTGTCGTGCATGATACAAGGAAAACACCTCTATATTCACTAACTTGGTTATATCGATTATAGGCGGTGATTTGGGACCAATAACGTAACGTACCTACCCGAAGTTCGCGATTGTTAAATCCAAATATTGGCTGGGGTTGTCTTTGCTTATCTGTGTTTATATTGACGCCGTAGGACTCCATCACAATGGTTATGTCATGGAAATATTGTTACCTATATGAATTTGCGCAGCTATTCAATTTGTGTACTGACCATGACGATATATGGGGGCGACAGTATAATATCCTTTTTTACATACATTATTTGTGTGTTTGGTCAAACAGCTGTGTATTACTTACTTTAGAGTGGCTGTTAGCAGCCAGTTATTGAAACACATTTTTAAATTTAATGACATAATTAGATTATAGATGGACTCAACTAAACTCTAAAATCTTTACCATTTTAAAACATCAATTTATCTTCCACATATGGATCTAAAAATAGAGTGGTCTGCTCTGTGTTTATATTTCAACGACGCCATATGAAAAGTCTTGACTCATAACTTTGATATAATTTATATTTCAATACAGATAATACTAGCAATTTACCAAAGTGTTTCTAACCACAAGGGCCGCTCCCGACCGCTCCCGAATAGCTATTCATTAAAAAAGCTGTCGGTTTTTTGACAGTTCTAGTTTGACGTTTTCTAATTACCAAATAACCCGGAGCCACAAACAGACTTATCTGTGCCGATGGCGGGGGCGCTAGGATGGAAGCTATTGAAGGTAATTGTCAAGGTATTCAAGGCGTATTCAGTAGTTCTTGTTTTAGTCACCGGCACAGATAAGTTTGTGGCATTGGTGTTGTGCTGCACGCTAATATTCTGTAAGAGGGTAGTACTTCCTCGATTCCATTATCTGAATCAGGGAGGAATCGTAGAACATTTTATAAACTCCATAATTCCAGATTTTTGTCCAAATATATCCACGAATCTAAAAATAAATATGTATATTGAATCTCTTTCTTTGTGTCAGCAACATTTACCGGTTGCAAACCGTTGGCCGTTGATGGGCAACTGTGACCGACATAACCGAACCAAACCAGTTTGAGATACGACAAAGTGATCCAACCTTGGCATTGGGGGAACACGATGACTAATACAAACTTTTTTCCTCTTTAGTACAAGTTACATCAATTTGCGCCTAATCGCGTGATGGGAATTTGTCATAGCCGATACTGTATAACAAAAGTTATAGGTTGCTGTTTTTAGATTTCGTTCTACTTCCACTTTTTCTTTGATTAACTTATATATGCGCCATCTCGTTGCTATAAAGGTGCTCCTTCACCGGGACCATTCGCGTGTAAAGTAACGCTCAGATTCGAGCATTACAGCAGTGAGGGAGGCGAACGCTCGTCAGTCAGGGAGGTAGTATTGTAATGTAATGCTCAAAGTCGAATCTAAAATGTTACATTACACGCGAATGCTCGCGGTGAAGGAGCACCTTTATCATCATCTCAGCTACTCGTGAAGGTACACGTAAAGCGAAAAAAATGCTCGTTGGTATGAAATTCGGAAATAATATTAAGTGACCATAATCTTGTTGTATAACATAATTTTGTCGTAACTCGTAACATGTCTTATTTTTATTCTAATTCGATTATTACATTTTAATTGCCAATGGTATAAAACAAAACGCGGTTTGCAAATTTATTTATTGATTATGTGAAGAAGATACCTTCTATTTTGTAATATCAAAAGTTTTCAGAATTTAATGACCACAAAAACGGATGCAGCGTAGTATATAGAGGGTGCGTTCCGTTTTTATCTCTAAACTTAAATGTGGTGCTAGCGAGTTATAAATCCATGCCTTAGTCATATTCATCGAGGAAGGAATAACAAGGAGAATAATTATGTATCGGATCGAATAGCTTACTCATCATAATAAACTACTACACAAAATACTGTTTTTGTATGATTTTGACATATTATCTTATAACAGCTGTCAATTCAAAACCAACCAACTTTATTAACATTTATGGTAAGAATTAGTGACATCGATATCTATTCTTCTAGGTATCTTAACATCATGTAACATTTTTGCACAAAACATGACAAAACTGGAACATTTCATAAACTTCGACGTGGGAGCAACCTTAAAGACAACAAATAATACATAATTATTATTAGGTATTACCCATGTAAACAGCTTATTTAGTTCTAGGTACTAGGTACATTAAGTTTTGCAGGTGTTCAACACCTACACCGGACAAGTTCGAGTTATGCGTAATCGGTGCGTTCATCGCCTCGAGCATGGCTGTTTACTTGTCTGATTATTATCTCCTTATACAAACAGTGTTTATGATATTCTGCCGCATTCTAATTCACAATGAAAGTTGCTTTACTCGAATTGCAGGTAAAGATAGGCTTTGAAGAAATTTTTCATATCATCAACACAATCTCTCGAGCCGTCGATGCTCGACCCCATGCGCTGGTCAGACCAGATTCGCGAAGACTATAAACACTTAAAAAAGAGATTTGGTCTTCTCATATTTGATGTAACAGCAGCACAACTAGTGTCGTATTTGTAAGTATACCATTACTAGTCTAGTAGACAGGTACAAATAAAACGTAAAGGATCAGCCAGCATGCATAAAAGGTTCTGAACTTATTATTATGTTAAACTCTATGGAAAAGATGGCATGTGATGATAAATCAGAACTGGCACGGAACGTCTGGAAAGCAGGGCATAAAAATGGAACACCAATTTGTGTGCACGGAAATTGACGGTGCAAACGAAATGGCGCGCAAATCGCAACCCGACCCTGGAGGTCAAATGTGGGCAATTTAGCTGAGTGGGATGAGTCAAGTTCGGCCAGATGGAGACATATATTTTTATGCACAATGAACACAATAATAAACCTAGTAGTTAATAGTACCGTCGTCGCCTAAATCTGAGACAATATGACATCCTCAGAGTAAGTGTCCACAATATATGTATTCCCAATATAACGATATCGCTTATTTACAAAATCTCCGCAAAGTTATACGTGATTTTCAGTTAGCCTATAAAATAGAAAAGTAAAATCTCAGAAAAACGGATAGATCTGAACTTATCGGGTATTTGGGTAATACAGGCTTTGATAACAGACTGAGAAAGATTCCTTTAGAACTGGTTTCACTATTTACTAATAGTTTATTCATTAAATAAAATATGTAAACCATACAAGAACTGTCAAAAAACTGTCAGTTTATTTAACGAATATTCGGGTGAAATGGACTAAAGTGATATTATGCCCATTCGTTTTCTAGTTTCTTCCTCAATTCATGTCCAACAATAACACAAACCTAATTGAATGAATTACAAAATGATTCATTAATGTTAATGAATCAAATTAATTCAAACGAGTACACGTTGAAAATGTGTCATAATGAAACTTAATATAATTTATTGTATAAGTTACTTAAACAAAAAGTTACGACCGTAAACACTTTGTTATACTAGCCATAAGTTATACAACAGATGTTATCGTCCGTAATAATCGAGTTGGTAGTACAGCATATCACGATCTTTTCGTTCCGCAATTTGTTATTCATATTTTCGTGTGCGTTTTCTCTGTAGTGAAAATGATACAATAAGAAACGTAATAGAGGAAGGAAGTAGCATTTTCGTAAACAAGTATCGACGCTAAATAGCCATAATGTCGTATCTCTAAAAATTGGACTATACAAGAAAGCTATTAATCAGTTATTATATCCTAACTAATCCTAACTAATATTATAAATGAGAAAGTGAGTTTGTTTTTTTTGTTATTCCTTCACGGCTTAACTAATCAGCCGATCATTATGAAGATTTGTATATATTGTCACGGGTACAGAGCCCAACATAGGCTACTTTTTATCCCGTGAAAGTATGTCATTCCAATGGGAAAATATTTTTTCTACTATAGAGGGCGCTGTATGGGATGCTATCGGCCAACAGATGGCGCCACAAGTCGCGCACAAACGAGATTTATGCTATGTCATAAAATTAACGCGAGCGAAGCCGCGGGGAAACGCTAGTTCATAATAATTTGTTTTTGACATCTTACCTGATTTTTTTATTTGTTTTTCTTTTAATTGGATTTTCTTATTTGTTTATACCTACTGTAATTTTGTCTGTATTGCAAATAAAGCATATTCTGTCTATCTATCTATCTGGACATTGCAGACAGTGTACCTCCTATGATTTCATTTCAATTTCATTTCATAATGCTATGCTATAAAATAATTAAGTTTTATCTAAAAGATAAAGACGCTTAGATACAACAATTGAATATTTTATCATAATTAAAATAACACTTGTAGCAAATAAATTGCATTTAATAAGTGAATTATTTACATTGTATTGATTGGATGGCATTAATTTAATCGGAAAGTACTACTACGCCAGACAGTACGTCATGCTATTGCAGTGACTCTTCAGTTTTTATATTTGTATAGATACTTAGCAAGTAATTACTGTATGTTTACCTAAATTTTTCTCACAAAAAATATGAAATTGATCATTACCGGTAAAATATTTACGAAAATCATACAAGATTTTTCTTTACCTTACGTTTTTGTCGCCTATACCGCCTTCATAAATTACAGTACCTAACAAGGCCATAAGAAGGTGTGTACACAAATTATATCGAAATAAAAATATTTATTTAGTTTTTATTATGTTGATCTTTCTAAGGGCTGATATACACGGACTGCACAGTTAACTTCAGACTTCACATACCTACACGGACCGCTCGAGCTGTTCAACTGCTTCGGTTGGTCGTGCGGTCAAAATGTGTAACTGCTCGAGTCTTTTTATGTCGGCTCTAAGACGACAAAAATCATCGAAAATGACGTAAGCTATTATTAAAATTTCATGTAACAGTTTTGAAACTGCTGTAAGTGGTTGTAAATTTAAAGTAATTTATTATGTACATTTCATAATTCACATTTTTAGACTGAAATGAACTGAATATTAAAAAAACTTGGAGCCATCTTTTGTCTGTCTGAATCCAAAAGTCACCTTGCCACTGTATTTGCAAAAAATCTAATGCGTCTAAATGTTTAACTACTGCATTATGTTTTAATAATTACGAAGAAAACTTTCCGGGTTCGCCGGGTCACACTTAAAATATTTTACCCATATAGCTGTATTGTTGGCAACATTGCCGACAAATGTTATTGCAGCTATTGCGTTAATAATATTGGGCAAGTTCAAAAATTATTGTTATAAACAGATTTATCGGTATGTTACGAGCATTTTTTCCTTAGTAATTGCACAAATTTCAACAATATTATGATTGAATCTAATTAAGATTTTTGTGATAGCAACCCTGTGTTACGAAAACGTTTACGTAAAAGTCCATTCATACGACTACACTTTTTTACGATGCCGTTTTTTTAAATCTACAAAAAGTAATTGCGTTTAGTTTCATGCAATTTGTTACAGTATAGTTGTAGCAAAAAGTCTTAAAGGGTTTTATGCAGAATTTTGACGGACAATGAGTATCTATAGAAACTGTTGCAAACTATGGCCAAATTAATCAGCAAGTTAAAGAAAAAGTCGATCAATTAAACAAATAAAATGAGTTAATTATTCTAGTTTCTTGCTCTACAGTGATACTGTGATACCTTCGGTTGACGGGAGACTCGTATTCCTGCAGTGGGATGATAATGGGTTGAGATGATTTCTTAGTAGCAGATACGCTACATATTACCTACGCTCAAATGCCTTTTCAAAATACATCAGTTTTTAAATATTCTATTGCAAGAATTTATGTCTATAAAAACTAATGTCTGCGCGTCACATCTGTAACAGAATCAAGTGTATTTGTTTAATGAGTCGCGTTGTTTGTCGTGCGCCGTATATCTGCGTTCAATGGCTCGTTATGAAACTGAAAACGTACATTCATGTGAACATCGACTACAATTACCTACATTTTGTTATTCACCACTGACTAATTATTGTGATTTATTTTCTCAACATTGTTATATAATTTTTCAAGGTTTACGTCTTCAATGTTACACCTAGATTCACCATCGTCAATGGAATGTTTGATAAAGATCAAATCTTTGTTGAAAAGAATGAATATATTTTTATAGGTAATTTTGTTTATTTTCAACTTCAGTAAGTCAAAGGAGCTGGCTATTTTTATACAAAAAAAAACCAAGAGTCAAAAGTCAAACAAGAACGTCTTCAGTGCTGTTTGAACCGGCTTTTTATGGGCATAAAAAATGCTTTTATTTTCTCTTTAACTACTGGGATATCACAGCACAGCTATTAGCCCAAATAAATTAAGCCATTATAGGCAATCAGGAGAAATAATTCGTGTAGTTTTGAAAATTGGCACAGTTATATTTTGTGGAGACCAGATCCACATATCAAAAGTAATCGAGGGTTCTAAACAAAATGGTTTATTTACTTTTAATGTATACATGCAGTCTGCGTCATGCAGTTTTAATGTATACAAGTTTTTGTCGAAGCTGGGTACTTTTAGGCCATCGTCTTTACCATCATCTTTGCTCCTCTTTCTTTTAACTTAAAAACCAAGTGGCATGACTGGTTGAAATTGTACTTTTGCTGAAATTATTTTTATCATAGGTGATGGAATAAAACAATCCATATGACTTTTCCTTGTGAATGACGTACTAGATAAGGACAATCTAATGAAATGAGCGATCATTAAACAAAATAATAAATAACGTTCACTCCATAGAGAATAGTAAACATGATTCGTGTTCAGACGGAAGAAAGATAAAATATAAACAAGATGAAAAATAATCCTAAACGGGATTGGGATAAAATAATCAAACACCGAGAAAGGAAAGTTTGCGGAAAATAAAGTAACAGAATTAACTTTGAAATCGAAAGTAAATAAAACACTTTTTTCAAAAATGAGCGTAAGATGATGTCCCTTCCCAAAACGCGATGATAATTATTTCCTATTGATGTCGTCACACTGTGAAAGAAATATGCATGTACCATTTCCATTACACAATGGAGCTGTCAGTTCTTTACACGCCATTATAACATTTCCAGTCTATAAAAAGAGATTTCATTGTCTTTTTTCCAAGAATAGTGCTATGATGAACGCGCCGGCCGTAAACGTTGACATAGAAAAGAGGTGCGGTCAGTTCCATTTGCTGGAAGTAGCACATTTGGAGGTCACTTTAACCTTACGTTCATAAGTTCTTAAATCTAACGGGTTAAGGTGGAGAATTCCTACAGAAAATGTAAGATTTGATTCCTTTTGTTGACTCAAGAAATCTTTGTTGCCCATCAGAATAATCAGGGCCATTGCTATGATAGACGGCTCCGTGCTTTTGGTTGGAAAATCGACATTTCCTTAATGGGTACTTTGACCTGACCCTTATCGTCGACCGATAAGTTAAGGTGTCAGTTTTATAGCACTATAGGGTCAATGATCTTCAAATCTTTTTTGTCCTTACTTTGAAGTACAATAAAAGGAAACTTGGTAAACAAGGACGTGATCATAAACATGTAAATTAAAATCCAATCTTGATTCAACTTGAGTTCTCAATTAATAATACTTTATTAGCATCATTTTAGTTGTTTCTTCTCAATTACTATAAATTACTGAGTAAAGTGGATGTTGATTTAGTAATACGACATACCCTGATGAAGTATCATTAGTAAATGATTGTATAGGTTAATTTCATACATCCATAAAATCTACAAAAACTCTTTCAATTTTCACACCAACTATTCTGCAAGTTACTTCCAAATTAAATAATTTGTCATCCAAAAATTCAGTTGTAATTCCTTCTCATTTACGTTTAAGATCTAAGTTATTCTTACTTGTTAAACTATTGTGCTCGAGTGGTTTACATTGCAGTTAATTACGTTCACGGCTGATACGTTTAAAACACGCAGTATTACTCACGCAACATCTGATATTATTGTTCTATGCATTCGGGTCATTGTTGAATACTATCCGGTTTTTTTTACACTTCGGTGCATACGGAGATAAATATAATGAAAACTTATCTTATAGTTTTACATATCTTTCCTCAATTAATTAAATAGATGAGGTAAACAATGAGTATATTCAAGTATAATGGATTTTAAAATCGAAAGTAAATGTTAAGTCAAGTCAGAAACCGTCAGGTGGCTCACACTGACTGACTGCTAACCCGCTATTGATACCAAATTGCAACAAGCACACAAATCTAACAAAAAATATACAGTAATCTATAAATGTGACCGATATTAGTCATAAGATTAACTATCTATTTTATTCTACGCAAAATCTATAATAATAAATTTCGGACCACTTCACAAAGAAAAGATAAGAGATTGGAAAATAATCTGTAAACTGCGCATGATTTCACCTTTATTATTATGTTCCATGAATCCAGACATTTTTCTTATTACATACACACTTTGTGATAATTCCTTCATCATTATAATCATTATAATCATTCCAGCATAATTATAAGTCCATTTTGGATCAGCTTCCCCGAGAACCACCAGTTTACCTCAACAGGTTCCTTCACAATGTTCAAAATCAAAAAATATTCGACCACCGGATGACAAATATGAATTAACTATCTTTGATAATTGCGGAAAAGTTGGAATTGAATGGACAACTGTCATTTATTGCAGATTCTACGAAACCGAGATGACTATTGAACAAAAAATAATCATCCAACCTCAATGGCATCATTAAATGCGATTCATCGGATGGAAGTTGTTTATTATTATTCGATGGAAAAAGGCGATTGTGTATAGCTCTCAGACTCAGATATTTATATTCTAGGGTTATAGCCAACGCGGCATTAGTACGCATTCTAGATTTCTCTACAGTAGATACCTACGGAACAGACAGCAGTTATTGTGTGATCCCTCCGCTTTTATATGATTTTGGATATTAAAAAACTTTTTCAAGACGAACTCTTATCAGACATTGACAGCATCTATGACGGCTATTGCTTTGAAAATAACCGTTTGCCAAATCCTAGACTTAATAAATCTTACTAATGAATGGAATAGGAAACTGTATAATATTAAGAAAGTGTACCTATATTTTTTCCGATTAATCGTACATGACAAGTTTTGGGTCTCAATATCAAATGTTAGTTTCTTCTCTACCAATAGCTATCTATGGTCATGCAAACCTCGCATGAATGCAATCAAATCACTGCACGTCACATATATCGATTAGATTAGATTAATACAATAATTATAACGATAAAATATACTATTATAGGAATAGCAATCTCCGGAATTGTGTCAAGAAATGTCTGCGTATTACATTCAATATGTTTTCTTTTTAAATCACCAATGCCACTTGCCTATAAGTTTAGTTCAGGTTTTTGTTAAATCATTATCAATATCTCGTCTTTTGATACTACTAGTTAAATAACTTCATAGCTTAGGTATTTTGTAACTCTAGTTACCATTTTAGACAAAATAATTTCTCTCTTCTGGAATAGTTCGATTTATATCATTCCAGACATTTCCTTTTCAACCTCTCTCAGCGATTGGAAAAATTGGTTCATTGTCGAAATCAACAGTTATTGAGCTGTTGTCAGCTCAGTAACTCTAGTTTTTTCTGAATCTAAAGTCGATAATTTAGATAAGATTAGGTAATCCGCTTGTTTGCTCTCTGAACTCTATAAAATATTGGAAATAGATGAAGAATTCATCGTCATTGTAATCAAAGAGCAAAGTTAAGCGTGGATGACGGGTCCTTGGCCTCTTTATAGGGCGGAACGTGAGCGGAATTAATGGACAATCGACCGCTCTCAATGAACAAACCTTCCGTTTGCACGACATTTCTATACATAAAGCGTTTCTTAAAAATGACTGTTCTTAGATTTATCACTTGCTGCAGTAATATTTCCTTTGTTTAAAGAAAATTGAATTCTCAACAAACAATAGATCTAGCTCTTACCTACTGAATTATAAGATGGTAAGAATTCTTTCTGCCACTATCCAGATAATATTATTGGAAACATTTGCGCTTATCTGGATTTTTTATGTTCAGCAGTGAATTATGTCGGCTGATATGATGGACGCGTCTGTGTAATTCTTGTTTTCTCATAGATAGTCTAATATTTTTTATAAATCTTAAATCCTTTTGGTTGGCTTTGTTCCATTTAAAATTTCCAAATATATTCATAACTTCTAATATTGTTATTAACTAATGTTTATTACCTATGTATGTATGTTTCTGTAAGTCTTAGGTCCGTTGGTTCCTTTAAAATTTTCTTAATTATATTCATTACTTCTAATATTATTATTCTAATGTGATTATGTATTTCACCATGAACTTCTTCGATTTGCGTCATTATTATTATCTTTATAGAACATTATTAAGGTTTAATAACTTCCATGGTACCAACATACATTGTTACTATCTCATTCACCTCATGCTATGCATATGCTCATGATAATTTAGTCAAAATTGCGCTTTCGTTTCGTATTTCTCGGTCGTTTCCTCCGGCTGGATCGTATAATCTATGTCAGTTATTTACGCTAGTGGCATTGTGCTTATTCATACGTTTTGCGCATCTTCTTTTACGGTACGACAGTTTTGTGCTTGTTTTGAAAGTAGGTTATTGTAATTATCTCTGATTATAAAATCATCTTGTTCTCTTCCCGATTATAATTATTATGGTCCCAATTTTTTTTTCTGATTTAACATTTATTCTGACATTTTTAGTTAGTTTCACTGGATCAAAAATATATAGGTAGGTACTTTTTTTGTTGCCTTCGGCCATCGTGTAGCATGCCTTCATCGGCTTCATGCCTTCAGCATATTGTTTTTTTTTTCTTATTCTGAGATTCATGTTATCCTCTCTTAATAATGAGGGTATTCCCCGGAATACAAGGTGTCCTATTTGTCATCCCAAGTTATCTCTCTCTCTGCAGTCGGTCCCTCATATCTGAGGATCGTGGTCAGCTTCAGGGTTACATCTGGAGCGGATGATCTGCTTCCACCGGCTTCTGTCCAGCGCATCTCCTACGACCGTGTAGAATTTTGTCGACGACAAGTCTTTCACTTGATCGGTCCATCTTGTTGGTGAGCGACCGCGCGATCTTTTGCCTTCGGTATTCCCAACCACAATCAGCTTCTCCAGACTTTCGTCGCCTCTGCGCATTGTGTGTCCAAAATAGGAGAGGATGCGCTGTCGGCATATTGTGGACAAGCGCGTTCCTACTCGGAGCTGTTTTAGGATCGATGCATTGGTGCGCTTCGCAGTCCAAGGGATTCTCAGCATACGTCTCCAGCACCACATCTCGAATGCATCAATCCTTTGTCTTTCCCGGGCCAGTATAGTCCACGTCTCAACCCCATATAGGAAGATAGGAAATACCAAGGCTCGTATCAATCTGACCTTGGTTTTGATACCTATTCCTCTCCTCCTCCAGATGTTGTTCAAACGAGTCATAGCATCTTTTGCCATCCCGATGCGCCTTTTTATCTCGGGAACACAGCTGCCGTCATTGCAGATTCGGGAGCCCAGGTAAATGTAGTGGTTGACTGTGTCGATGCCAGGAATATTGTTAGTGATGTTTGCTAACTTTCCGGCTCGATCCACTATCATTATCTTTGTTTTGGCTCTGTTTACTGCGAGACCAATATTGCCACTTTCTACTTCGAGTCTATGGAACAGCTCGCACATATCTTCCACAGATGTTGCTAGAAGAACGGTGTCGTCGGCATAACGGAGATTTGACAGTCTTTTTCCACCTATAGGAAAACCTTTCTCCCAATTGTCGATGGTCTTCCGAATGATGTATTCTCCATATATGTTAAAAAGTATAGGAGACAGGATGCATCCCTGTCTCACTCCCTTCCCAGTTCGGAACATATTGGAGTATTCAGTGCCTATCCGTATGAAAGATCGGTTTACAGTGTACAGACCTTGGATCAAAGCAACGAGGTGTTCGGGGGTTCCCATTTCAAGGAGTATGTTCCACAGTTTATCCCATTGCACGCAGTCAAAGGCTTTTTTGTAGTCAATAAAACACAGGATCACAGGGCTATTGAACTCCCTGCTCTTCTCTATGATTTGGCGGACGTTAAGTATTTGTTCCCGCGTTCCTTTGCCTTTGACGAAACCTGCTTGCTCTTCGGGGATCTGCCGGCTTAGATAGTGACTAAGACGGCGGTTAATAATATGGAGAAGGATTTTACTCGCATGAGGTATTAATGCTATAGTCCTATAATTTTCACAAGCCTTTGAAGAGCCTTTCTTATGCAAAGGTATAAACACCGAGTCTGTCCAGTCTTTCGGCCATATTCCAGTATTCCAGATAGTATTACATATTTCGGTTATAGCCTTTGTGCCTCGCTGGCCTAAGTTTTTGAGTATTTCGGCTGTAATACCATCACTTCCCGGTGATTTCTTGCATTTAAGAGCTTCGATGGCATGCTCGATTTCGGATGGTAGGATATCAGGCTCCTCAGTAGACCATGTGATATTAGCACCCATTGGCTCTCTTGAGTCATATAACTCCGTGCAGTAATTTTTCCAGCGCTCTAGCACTTGAGCCACATCTGTGAGTAGACGCCCGTCTTTATCATTAATGGCACACGTTTTTGGTTTACGTGTTCCGGTCAACTCCTTTACTTTTTTAAAAAGATACCTGGATTCGTTTTTCAAGGCGTGTTGTTCGAGTTCGAGGCAGATAGCGTTGATATGGTTTTCGTAATCTTTCCGACAACGCCGTTGAACTTGACGGCTTAGTTCTGCATACCTCTGCTGGGTTTCAGTTGAGCATATACCCTTTTCTTTTAGTTCACGTCTCTCAAGGATGATTTGAGCCGTCTCAGACGTGATATAGTCTTTCATGACGGGTTTCGGCAGTTTATTGTCCCTAGCAGTTTCCTCTATCACACTTTTAAAGTAGTTCCATTTACTGTCGCTGTCTGTCATGTCATTTGGAAACTCTCCCATTCTCCGCTCAAGGCCTTCCCTGAGTCCACCGACGTTTATACCCTGCATGTTCGAAATTGCAGGTTTTTTTATTCTTTTTAGCCGCACCTGAACAGTTGATACAAAAAGCTGGTGATCGGAGCCGCAGTCAGCGCCAGGGAAAGTTGTGGCGTTTGTCACAGAAGTTCTCCATCGCGTTCCTATTAGAATGTAGTCAATTTGATTCCTACATCTATCACCAGGAGAAACCCAAGTATACAATCTGCGGATATGATGTTTAAAGCAGGTGTTAGTGATGGTAAGGTTTTCTTCACAACAGAACTGTAAGAGACGCTCCCCCCTATCATTGCGTTGTCCAATCCCATATTTACCCGCAACACGACGAAGATGGTCATCGTGAGTAGTATCACCAACTTTGGCATTGAAGTCTCCCAGTATGATGGTAATTTCTCGCTTTGGGATTCCTTTAATTACCCCAGATAACGCATCGTAAAATTCCTCCATCTCTTCCTCAGTTGATTGTGCTGTGGGGGCATATACCTGCACGATGTTAAGCTTGCACGGTACGGTGTTAAGTTTAAGCGTTATTATACGGTCGTTAACAGGGTTATATCCCAAGATGCATCTGTTAAACGTTCGCGGCACTATGAATGCCACGCCTTTGCTGCTATCGTCTTTTGGGCCCGAAAAATATACTGTGTTTCCGAGATCAGATGTAAGGTGACCCTGTCCTTTCCAGTGTGTCTCGCTTAGCCCTAGCAGGTGGACGTTCTTCCTATGCATTTCGTTCTCCACAATTTGCAATTTGCCAGGTTGATTTAAGCCCCGCACATTCCACGTTCCGATGCGGTGGGGGTGGCGAAATGACTTGCTTGTGTAAGATGATTCATCAGTAGCATAATTTCCATGCGACGCCTGACGAGACGCGAGCGCATGGCCGGTAACACATTTCACACCACCTCTCCCGGAAAGATGGCGCCGGGCGTCAGCCGGATCGCCAGACATACTCATTGTTCTTAGACCTTCCATGCTGACTCTCTTGGGAAAATAGGAGCAGTGGTTTCCCGTTGCCTTCTGCCCCAGACATTTTTGAAGTTATTTAGACTCCAAGGCCGCTGTTGCCTGTGGTATGGTTATACCGCCATTGCTCGGTCGCCAGAGCCTCGTCCGTTGTCTAGCAGGGAGCACCGCGGTGTCCAAGGGACCCCGCCGCCAGCTCTTCTTAATGAATCACCGACGCGTGCAGGTGAGGTTGACTGTTGGGTCGGCTAAGATGTTATTCCGTTCTCCCCTTACTCCCTCCCAAGTTATACTTACATAATTTTGAGATTCATGTAGGTTGATTAAATGCCCCAAAATAACACTATCACCATTTCACCATAGTTTAAAATCCGCCTATTCTATGAATATTATGTGTGTGTCGTGCTCAATAAAATTAAATAAGTTATTGGACATTTATATTATAAGTATGTAGTTATTACTTAAATTGAAGTTGAAGTTAGGTCACAGTTTTCAAACGTATTTTTTTTTTATTCTCCGTTACGTTCGCGTGACTTTCGCAGTCATTGTAATAAAAACAGAGATTACAAGTTAAAATACTTTACGGTACGTGACAATAGTTTTGCTGGACAAATTTATTGCTACTATGGCTTTGTAAACTTTCACTTTTTAACTTCGTGCACCGCGCTATATATTTTACCCGCAAAATCTCATTGTTCCCGTATACAGAATGATATAAGGGATAAAATATAAATACACAATAATATAAGAAAACCTCTGTAATAATTAAGTGCTGTGGATTTTTTTTATATACCACAAAGTTGGCAAACAAGCATACGGCCCGCCTGATGGTAAGAATCACCGTAGCCTATAGATGCTTGCAATACTGGGGTATCACTCACGCGTTGCCAACCCTCCCAACTCCCCCAAGTGGAGCTCTGATGATTTAAAATTCAAATCAAATAAAAACGGATATAATGACATAAAGCCGAAAGTAAACTAATTTTCTTTCAATATTTCTTTGACTTATTTTGTGTTTCTATGATTCTTGCCTACCAAATGGTTGCAATTAATAATACTTTACGTTGCCTTGAAAAGATTGCTTTTAGCAATAAGGCCGCCTTGTTGCAATTTCACTAGTCCATAAGTTGTCTATGGATACTGTGTCCTATTGTTGTGATTTGCAAATAAAGCATATTCTATCTTTTTTTATTTTAATTCTATTTTTAATTTTATCTATCTAATTAGGTTGTAATGGACTTTATTAAATCTAACCGTTATACCTATATATATATAATGTTTACAACATTGCGTGTGCTTTTTATACCTAACATTATTGTATAATCTATTAATGTATTATTGTAAATAACCTATCATTGCTTTTATAATAGCTACAGCTTCATTTTATAACATACACTAGTTGTGCCCACGTCTTCGCCCGCGTGGAATTGGGTCTGTGGTTATAAGAATATCGACGGATTAGTCGAAGTCAGTGAAATCTTGTGAAGTTTTGGGGAACTTATTTTTCATCACGTCGGCCCACTTTGTCTACGTAAATGTAGATAACTTTTTTCCTGATCTCCGATTAAAATTAAATAAAGCCTATATTTTACTCCAACTCAAGCTACTTCCTTCCTGTGTAAACAACTTTAAAATCCGTTCAATAACTACGAAGATGTGCGCGTACAAACAGACAGAAAGATACGCTTTTATTACTTTTATTGTTCCCTATCCGTTTTTGCCAAATATATTCAATGTACAGACATACCGGTGTCTACTTTTTTATAATGATGTATGTGTATATTTGTTTCGTCGTTTTATACTTGATAAAATTGTCTAACAAATAACTTCTATTAAAAATCATCAATCATCTACCAAAACCATCCCAAACACACATTTCAACTGGGTATCGTTTTGGGGATGTCATTAGCAATGAACGGCTGTTATGCGTAGTGCATTACTGCCAGCCGAATGTGCGTTTAGACATTTATAATATGTATGTATGTATGTATGTACTATGTATATATGTATATGCAAATTATGTCACATTTATACAACCGTAATGGAATGATTCACTCTTTCAAATTAGGTTTACGTTATGTTAATGTACTGTTTAATTATGGACACATTCAATTTTGGTTTTTATTGTTATTGTTGTAAAGGATCATATTATATGATCTCTTCAATTGTTTGCCATTTTTTTGTTTCCGGTAGATCGTCTACCGTGACAGCGGTAGGCACGGTCATGTGTAGATGATCAATGGTCAGGGTTCCGCATTGAAGTTGAAAAACCTAAAAAAAAAAATAGCTATGCTTCCCGTTCTTTCCTCCACACGTTCGTGACCAGAGCTGTATTAAGAATATTTTCTGTCCAGAGTTGTTTTTAGTAGAAAGAAAAATAAAGATACAATATTTGATTCAAACTACATGTATTTTAAACCCAGCAACTTTCAATTCAATTAATGAATAATAAATTCTACATAATTCATACATCGTCAACTGGTCGCAAAGTATCCTGCTTGATATATATCTATCTATTTAACTATATATATATATATATATATATATATAAAAGGAGAAGCTGACTGACTGACTGACTGACTGACATATCAACGCAGGGCCTAAACTATAAGGTTAGAAACTTAA
Source organism: Endotricha flammealis (assembly GCA_905163395.2). Lineage (NCBI taxonomy): Eukaryota > Metazoa > Arthropoda > Insecta > Lepidoptera > Pyralidae > Endotricha > Endotricha flammealis. Next base: position 2,722,693 of record LR990859.1, on the reverse strand, counting down.
AATTTTGCACAGTGGTTCCTTTTATAACGTAGGGGAGCACTAAGAAAGGATTTGAAGGAAGGAAGACGCAAACGAAGTTACGAGGGATTTACTAGTAAAGTAATATAAATACTTACGAGTACTATTATTATAAATCCGATAGTTTGTAAGTATGAATGTCTGTTCTCTTTCTCGCAAAAACGACTAGATTTGCTTGAAATTTGGTACACGGGTAGTTTATAACCTAAATGAACACATATACTTGTTTTTATCCCCGTTATCATTTAAAATTCAAAAAATGTTTTCTCAAATAGGCCTAATATAAGCTCTTTCGAATCCTCGCAATCGCTCTTTCGAGTACGGGAACGAGATTTTGCGTACAAAACTAGTTAATACGTACGGAACGTTTGCTCATAATAACGATTCACACTTTGCCGTACAATTTATAGTTCCTACGCGTGTTGTTATATAACTCATATGAAAGTGTGCATCGTATGGACATTTAGCACGAAAGTGAGTTAATGATGTTCTTAATAATGTAACTGTAATTATTATAAAAATAGGTGTAACACTTTGTTATGTTATGTAATTTGTGCATTATGATACATTTTGAATGTTTAATGCATTTCCGCCTTAATCTGTATTCAAAAGGTGAGCGACATTAACATTTTATGATATATTAATTTATGGATTTCATGTCGGATATCGCATATTATTATCATAATCACGCGGCACGCACCGTTTTGGCGACTTTCTGTGCTGGATTGATCACTTACAATCAGTTGACCTGTATTCTGCCTATGATATTATACTATGGATAAATAATTTTGAAATATATCTATACTAATATTATAAAGAGGAAAGATTTGATTGTTTGTTTGTTTGTAATGAATAGGCTCCGAAACTACTGGACCGATTTCAAACATTATTTCACCAGTAGAAAGCTACATTATCAGGGAGTGACTAGGGAGTGAGTGATAGGCTATTATATAAAGGATTGATGCATTCGAGATGTGTTGCTGGAGACGTATGCTGAGAATCCCTTGGACTGCGAAGCGCACCAATGCATCGATCCTGAAACTGCTCCGAGTAGGAACACGCTTGTCCACAATATGCCGACAGCGCATCCTCTCCTATTTTGGACACACAATGCGCAGAGGCGACGAAAGTCTGGAGAAGCTGATTGTGGTTGGGAACACCGAAGGCAAAAGATCGCGTGGTCGCTCACCAACAAGATGGACCGATCAAGTGAAAGACTTGTCGTCGACAAAATTCTACACGGTCGTAGGAGATGCGCTGGACAGAAGCCGGTGGAAGCAGATCATCCGCTCCAGATGTAACCCTGAAGCTGACCACGATCCTCAGATATGAGGGACCGACTGCAGAGAGAGACATAGGCTTTTCCCGAAATTCAATGTGGTTCCCACGGGAACGGGTCCGGAACTTCACGCGGACGAAGTCGCGGGCAAAAAAGCTAGATCTCTAATCATATTTACGGCAGGCTCTTTCTTTTGTTAACTGTACATCCACGTATTCGCGCAGTCCATCGCCCGATCCGCCGTTTTGCCAGTGTTAAACACATTAGGGCGCGTTTTGATGACGCGAAAATTTGAGTTGTTTAAACGCGCCCTTAAGGACACGGTGCGCTTTAATAAGGGCTACGTACTCAATGGCTTTAATATACGAGATGACAAGGGATGATTTTTTTTTACCAATGGACATTCAAACGTACGACACATAAAATGGTATGCTTCTAAATTCAAAAAATTCCTTTTGATCCCACGACGTCATTTTGAATGATGTAAGCCCTTGAGTCTTTGAGTTTGCGATTGTAACGATTGTAAAAGATTGTAAGTGTATGATTCTTATTTTTGTTTATATTTTGTTACAGTGAACGATGACGATCGACAAGCAACTGTTGTGGGTGCGCGACCCCAACGAGGGGTTCGTGCTGGCCCGCCTCCATGAGCTCATGGGGGAGGAGGCGGACGTATTCCCCGTGGACAACAAGTACCCAAGACGCGTGTGCAGCTTCGAAGACATCTTCCCCGCTGGTGACCCAGCTAAAGATGTTGATGATAACTGTAAGTATTGTGATTCGTTTTTGGCGAAAACAAACGCAATTTTTAACCTAAATTAAGTCTAGTTTTCACTGGTTTCTGCTAAGAATCAGTTAACATACATGTCGACAAATCATCCTTTCAATAGGTACTCCAATAATTTTTTTGAATTATTCGTTGTGAGTGCCAAGACAGCTGTAGTTTCTCTATTGTCAATCAAAGTGTGGTGGGCTTGTCCCAATAATCCGACAAATCATACAAAATATGTAAACTCATCTGATTGGCTTAATTAAAGCTAAACAATAATTAGGCAAATATGTTCTTTATCTTATAAAATTATAATTTTCAGGCGAGCTGATGTTCCTGAATGAGGCCACGCTACTCAACAATATTCTGACACGATACCAGAAGAAAAAGATTTATGTAAGTATTGCCGACAATTACGTACAACCTCGTCAGATAAACCGCTCCTAGTCAGTATTTAGATGGATATTATCGAACTGTTTTCTTCAGATGTTGTACTACTTAAGTGTAGGCATACTGATTTAGCATTAACGTCAGACAATAGACAGATATTTATTTATTGTTCTGAAACTTGGTGGGTGTGTTCTTGGTATGACGTAGGCATCTGAAAGGATTATCCAAAACTCCCACAGAAAGGCGGGATACATGCAAACGCGAAAGTAAGGTTCCGCTAGGTTTAAATTTTTTTTCGAAGTTGCGCGGGTTTCGCTAGTTTTTTTCATGATAAATATCAAATGTAATCATATTCCTACAGTACAAAAGACATTAAAATCTCTTGTGTATTGTGAGTCACCGCGCTATGACGCCTCCATAATATATGTTCACCTTGAAATAATTCACCTTAGAAACTGTAGATAACATGTATTGATTAGTTATCGCGACTGGCTGTTAAATTTATTTATACTTTCAAAGAGACGTACGTCTGTAACCCACAAGGGCGTTGGCACAATGCATAATAAACTATAGGGACGTAGGGCATGGTCGGTGTCTCCAAGCCTGTATGAAAAAATCTTACCCCCGATCCCGATCTTACAATTATAAAATTCTAGCGAAGCCCGCGCAACTTTGTTTGCCTGTATCCTGCTTTCCCGTGGGAATTTCGAAATGTATTATACATAGAAACCTTCTTCTTAAATCACCCTATCTACTTATTTAAAAAAACGCATCAAAATCATAGTACGTAATGTACGCATAGATTTTTAAAGATCTATGCGTACATAGGGACAGACAGACAGCGCGACTTCATTTTGTACTATGTAAAGACATATTTGAATTATTTGGTCAAGGTATCGTTCATTGGTTTTCTACCATTGCTCAGTTGTTATCGTCCGCTTTCCAGCACGCAATGGAAAGTAGATGATATTGTTTTGTCATTCTGCGGGCTATATCGAGATACGGCAATGCGTCATAAAATGCGACATACTTTTCGGAGTAAACTCAACCTTTATTTTTATATTAGGTTTTAAAATCTTTACCTTCTTCGTGCTTCGGATGGCACGTTAACCTGACCGTCTCGACTGTTGTTGATAGATGACAGTTTTTAAGCTAAGTTAGTGACCGTCAGGTTCCAAAAATACTTACACTTTTTACCCACTCTAGTTTGCCAGTGCTGAATGCCCGGAATACTGGCAGAAATTAGTCCAAACCTCAGTCATGAGGAATCGACTAAGAAGAAGGCTTTTTACGGCAGAATCTTCTACCTCTCTATTATAAAACACGATGAATGACATAGTAATAATTATATTTTGTTTTATTTTCCTCAGACATACGTAGCGAATATTCTGCTGGCCGTCAATCCATACGAAGACATACCGAATATGTATTCCTCAGAGACCATAAAGAAGTATCAGGGCAAGCCCTTGGGGGACCAGCCGCCTCATGTGTTTGCCATAGGTATTATACATTTTTTATTATATGTATAGGTAGCAAACAATACCAAAACTGATGAACTCCGAAAACTTCCCAAAATCTAATCTTTGATCGATCACTATTAATTTTGAAGTGGTAAAACATTTATTAAATGGGCTGCCTCGACTTTAGAATTATCATAGAATATTGGCGTAAAGCAGCAATGCTTTTCGTTCGGTCAGTGAGAGATCTGCAGGCCCAACTCCATTCCCTTCACTTCCTATTGCCTTCCTTCTGCCTCACTTACCATTAGATGGCCCGATTGCTTGTTTGCCAGCGATATGACATAAAAAAATCTTTACAGCGGACAAAGCATTCCGTGACATGAAGTCACTAAAACAATCACAGTCCGTCATAGTCTCAGGAGAGTCTGGTGCAGGAAAAACCGAATCTACTAAGTACATACTCAAATATCTCTGTGATCTTTGGGCGAAAGGCGCCGGACCCGTGGAACAGAAGATTCTAGATGGTGAGTAGACAGTTTAGAGCCGACATACTCAATACACAATATTATTTATTGCACCATAGACTGCAAGTTGTTGACTATGCTGCGAGCGACTGCTCGAGCAGCTTGAAACTTTGCAACTGCTCGAGCGGTTCGTGTATGTGTGTATGTAGAAGACTGCCGTTCACTATGCAGTCACAGCTTCCGCTGTATGTCGTCCTGTAGTCTTTTTTAATTTTTTCTTCCATTGGATAGTGTTTCCGCCCACTCAGAAAAAGAAGTCAGTATCAGTATATTCATCATATCAACCCATAATCATCCCACTGCTGGGATACGGGTCTCCCTTCAATCGAAGGTGATTAGAGCGTACTCTGCCACGCTGCTCCAATGCGGATTGGCAGAGGCCGGTGTTTTCAAACCGCCCTAAGGTCACCGACTTGGCTTAACGACTGTCATCCATCGACAACAGCCGGGACCGACAGCTTAACGTGCCCTCCGAAGCACGGAGAAGCTCGAGATGACGAAACCCATCGAAACGCTTGCTAGGGTCGACGTCGCTTAACTTGCGTGTTCGTATTAGAGAGCGACACACAGCGACGCGACGCCATCGAGCTAATCAGTATATTAATAAATAATAAAATCTTTATTCGGTATCTTAAAAAGTTTACATTAATCGTGGCCGGAGTCTCCATTTAAGCTAAAATATTGACTTCTTTTTCTTGAGTGTTGAGTCTTTTTCTGAGTTTTGATTATTAAAAAACCCCTGATAGAGTCATTTTAATACTTCCTACTCCGACTAGCTTCTTTCTGATTAAATTCATTGTGAGTTCCAAGACAGCTGTAGTTTCTTCCCCGGGACGTCAATAAGCTTCATCGCTTATTGTCAATCTGAGGTCGCCGTTGTTGATCCTGGCTACACAGGAGACACATCGATGGGAATGTGTGGTGGGCTTGTCCCGAAAAGATAGTTCAGTGGTTTCTTAATAAACAAAACTCAGCCAAGGATAGGTTAACTAAATCGTGTTTATCTCTGTCGTTATTATAGAGAATTAAATGGAGTGTGAAAGTGACGGTGAATCCAATAACGATTGCTCATAACGACCTCCATGGCGTAATGGTTACCATGCCGGCCACCCAGGAGGTCCCGGGTTCGAATCCCGGTCGGGTCTTGATGAAAAACGAACTTTTTCTGATTGGCCTCGGCCTCGGGTCTTGGCTGTTTATCTATATATGTATTAGTTATAAAATATAGTATCGTTGAGTTATTATAGTATCCCATAACACAAGTTTCGAATTTTCTTTGGGGCTAGCTCAATCTGTGTAATTTGTTCCTATATATTTATTTTTATTGCTTGTAGGAATTTTGTAAATTTATTTATTATTTTTCAGCCAATCCAATACTAGAAGCATTTGGTAACGCGAAAACAACACGTAATAACAATAGTTCACGTTTCGGCAAATTCATGGAGGTCCACTTTAACAATAAGTACCAAGTTGTGGGCGGTCATATCTCTCATTATCTCCTGGAGAAGTCCAGGATATGTACACAAAGCTCTGAGGAGAGGAACTACCATGTTTTCTACTTGTTGTGTGCTGGTGCGCCACAGGAACTGCGTACTGCGTTGAAAATCACGAAACCTGATGATTATTTGGTAAGCTCTTTACTGACAAATTTCATAATCTTATACTATTTGAGTGGTAGATAGATAGGTAGAATAAGCTTTATGTGCTACACACAGTGTTACAGTAAACAGTGTAAAAGTTACAAACAAGTGTATATGCAATAAGACGGCCTTATTGCTCAAAACAATTTTGCAGGACTAGCAAAACACAATAAACAGCAGGACATATCAATATATCTATAAAAATAAAATACTACTCCTATTATAATAAACTAGCGCCCCGTTCCAGCTTCGCACGTTTTTACTAATGATCCCTATTTAAAAAAATATAAGAACTCAATACACAATACTCAACATTTATTGCAACCATGACATTTTATGGACCCTGTTGGGCACAGCAACATTAGATTAGAGTAGGACGCACTAACTCAATATTATAGTACCCACTGTTTTTTACAATTTGGTAAAAAGTATGTTATCAAATATAAAATTAAGAGATAATAATATTTCTTCTCGGAAAATAGATTACAGTAGTATTGCTTAAATTCATGTTATCGTGAAATAGTAGATTTTACAACAAGTGCACAAAACAAATCATTTCTATCCGAGACTAAGGCGAGGACTGATAGTAATGTCGAGGATAAAAATGGTTTTGTGGACGAGTTATAAACTCTGCTTTTCACTTCGATTGCGAGGAAATAAATTAATAAGCGCACGAAAAAACAAGACCTGTTTCCCGCCGCTTTTTTTTTAATCTTACGACATTAATATTGATGGCTTCGGCTGCAGACCTATACAGCCTACTATTAAATTAATTTTGTAGTAAAATAATTTTCTTAAATTAATTTTGTAGTAAAATAATTTTCTTAAATTAATTTTGTAGTAAAATAATTTTCTTAAATTAATTTTGTAGTAAAATAATTTTCTTAAATTAATTTTGTAGTAAAATAATTTTCTTAAATTAATTAAATAACCTACCGTACTTTAATATCTTTTATGACTTAAAAAACACATAAGGCAAATAAATTAAAGTAAATATTATAAAATAACAAATTCTATCTCTGGACTTTTTATTGTGTTTGGCTGTATGACTCATTTCCTTTGCCTTAATAAAGATACATTTATGAGTAGATACGTTTTTGCCCTTGTGCACAAAATTCGATTTTGTGCAGCCTATATCCTGCGCAAATAAGCATTTTCTGAGCATGAGAAGTGAAATAGTATATTTCACAACAAGTGCACAAAACGAACCATTTTTATCCGAGACTTAGATGTCGAGGATAAAAATGGTTTTGTGGACGAGTTATAAACTCTGCTTGTAAACTAATAATATAAATATTTTGTATGTATTTCCAGTACTTGAAAAATGGGTGCACACAGTATTTTACGACACCAGCTTCAGAGAAGAAGATTGCGGCTAACCAGAAATCAAGTCAGATGAGCAAGGGCGGCCTGAGGGACCCGATACTTGACGATGTGGAGGACTTCCAGAGGCTGAATCAGGTTTGTTTCGCTTATAAAATCGTAGGGTTTATCCTGTCCTGACGATCTTACTGAACTACCGTAGTGCTCTCACTGTTAGTTCCAAAGAAGCAACTGATCATACTGACGGCTAAGGGTGTCTTGGCCATAGGGGTACACCAGCCCCCTTACCCTTGAAGATAATTCCGCACGATCGCTATTCGATTGTTAATTTTAGGTATTCTTTACAGCTAGACTAGTGCTAACTAAATACTAAACTAAATGAAATCGGATTGTATGCTAACCAAATAGTTAAGTATAAAATTTCAATGGTACGAATTAGGATTTGCTGTTAATTTTGCATTTGAAATTATACAGAATTGAAATTAAAATCGCGATTGCTATGCAGAGTAACCTAGCGTTTGGTGATTGAAGTCTTTATTTACAATTTATCTTATTATTTATACAAAAAATATATTTGCATGTGACATGTGTGTATTATTTACAATCTGGTCTCTCTACTACGTTATATGTACTCTTCAGAGTGTTGTGTCAAAATTTGGGTTTTTAAGCTATTGCATAGCTTTTATCGCGGGCTTTGAGCGCGGCGACCGAATCAAGAAATTCCGTAACGAAAATAAAACCTCCCCCCACTCCGCGCGGCGTTGAAAGCCGTGCATCGTCTAACGTCGTTTCAGTTAGGCAGATTTCGGCACGGTATTTGTGTGCGTGCGGACTAGACGTATGCGTGTAGACTAGCTGCTAACTGCTCATAACTAATTCTATATCTTTTAAACACGATGCTAGGTGAGACAGCGTGTTTTTTGGCCGCGTCCACGAGTGAGTTGGAGCCCGCGACTATGCAATAGCTTTACCGCGGCAGTCGCCGAGTGTCTCACACGTTTTTTTTTAAAACAGGCGTTATCACGAGTAGGCCTATCGGATGCAGAGAAGCACTCCGTGTACTCCGTGGTGGCGGCCGTGCTGCACCTGGGCAACGTCGAGTTCGAAGAAGACGCCGGGCCCCGGGGGGGCTGCGGGGTCAGGCCCGGCAGCGAGCCTTCTTTGGCCACCGCCGCCGGTCTGCTGGGGGTGGACAGCGGCGAGCTGCGGATGGCGCTGGTCTCCAGGCTGATGCAGAGCTCCAGAGGTGGAATCAAGGGAACTGCTATCATGTAAGTACCAGTAACAGGCCCGGCAGCGAGCCTTCTTTGGCCACCGCCGCCGGTCTGCTGGGGGTGGACAGCGGCGAGCTGCGGATGGCGCTGGTCTCCAGGCTGATGCAGAGCTCCAGAGGTGGAATCAAGGGAACTGCTATCATGTAAGTACCAGTAACAGGCCCGGCAGCGAGCCTTCTTTGGCCACCGCCGCCGGTCTGCTGGGGGTGGACAGCGGCGAGCTGCGGATGGCGCTGGTCTCCAGGCTGATGCAGAGCTCCAGAGGTGGAATCAAGGGAACTGCTATCATGTAAGTACCAGTAACAGGCCCGGCAGCGAGCCTTCTTTGGCCACCGCCGCGGATGGCGCTGGTCTCCAGGCTGATGCAGAGCTCCAGAGGTGGAATCAAGGGAACTGCTATCATGTAAGTACCAGTAACAGGCCCGGCAGCGAGCCTTCTTTGGCCACCGCCGCCGGTCTGCTGGGCCGGTCTGCTGGGGGTGGACAGCGGCGAGCTGCGGATGGCGCTGGTCTCCAGGCTGATGCAGAGCTCCAGAGGTGGAATCAAGGGAACTGCTATCATGTAAGTACCAGTAACAGGCCCGGCAGCGAGCCTTCTTTGGCCACCGCCGCCGGTCTGCTGGGGGTGGACAGCGGCGAGCTGCGGATGGCGCTGGTCTCCAGGCTGATGCAGAGCTCCAGAGGTGGAATCAAGGGAACTGCTATCATGTAAGTACCAGTAACAGGCCCGGCAGCGAGCCTTCTTTGGCCACCGCCGCCGGTCTGCTGGGGGTGGACAGCGGCGAGCTGCGGATGGCGCTGGTCTCCAGGCTGATGCAGAGCTCCAGAGGTGGAATCAAGGGAACTGCTATCATGTAAGTACCAGTAACAGGCCCGGCAGCGAGCCTTCTTTGGCCACCGCCGCCGGTCTGCTGGGGGTGGACAGCGGCGAGCTGCGGATGGCGCTGGTCTCCAGGCTGATGCAGAGCTCCAGAGGTGGAATCAAGGGAACTGCTATCATGTAAGTACCAGTAACAGGCCCGGCAGCGAGCCTTCTTTGGCCACCGCCGCCGGTCTGCTGGGGGTGGACAGCGGCGAGCTGCGGATGGCGCTGGTCTCCAGGCTGATGCAGAGCTCCAGAGGTGGAATCAAGGGAACTGCTATCATGTAAGTGCCTACCAGTAACTCTGTCAGAGTTGGGATGATCGAATATGATCCAGTCTAACATGCTTACACTCGAGAAATTAGTAATTATTCCAAAATCTTGATCTAGAAAAAAAGAGCAACAACAATATTAAAAAAAAAAACTTCATTGCTCATTTTTATTTTTAGAAGGTTATTTTTCTATTAATTTATTTAAATAATAATAATCTTAAATTAACCTGATATAACCGATTCACACTTTATGCAACAATATATGTTATATTTATTTTTGTTATTCTAACTAAATTGACTATTTTCAGGGTGCCTCTGAAAACATACGAAGCGACAAGCGCCCGTGACGCATTAGCCAAGGCGGTATACAGCAAACTATTCGACTACATCGTGCATCGCATCAACGGCAGCATCCCGTTCCAGGCGTCTGCCTACTATATCGGCGTGCTTGATATCGCCGGATTCGGTGAGATTGCTTTTTAGAAATCCTACCGACTGCGCCATTTATTTTCATCGGGTCCTCATAGCTATATATCTCTATTTATGATCGGGGTTTCGGTGAGATTGCAATATGCTTAAAAATTGTACCGACTGCGCCACGTAATTTATCGGGGCGTCATAGCTGTATATCTCTTTTTATAATCAATAGTGTAAGTTATACAAGCTACATGATCGTGTAACTAAGCGTCGCTTATAATGACTATATCTATTGTCAGGGTAATACATATATATAAGTCAATGTGTACACAAACTTTTGTTTTGTGTGAGACTCCTATTTTTTTTATTTGGGAGTATTTACAACTTAATAAATAAATGCAAATAACAATGCCAATTATAAACCTCCACGATTTTCATCTATTTTTCCAATAAAACATTCACATTTATTTGTTTTACAGTTTTCTAACCGTTTCTCTTTCTATTTCAGAATATTTCCAAATGAACAGTTTCGAGCAGTTCTGTATAAACTACTGTAATGAGAAATTACAGCAGTTCTTCAACGAACGTATACTCAAAAACGAACAAGAATTGTATCGCAGAGAGGGGCTTAACGTTCCCGAAATCAGATTCGTCGATAATCAGGATTGTATTGGTGAGTATATTGTAAATAAAATAAAATAAATAAATTCCGTTTATTCAGCAAAAAACACAAAATGACAAACACAAAAAATAATGCTGAAACGGTGTCCACTCAGCATTTGTCGGGGCACCTTGCGACGCCACGACGCTGGTCTTCCGTGGACACCGGTTAAATTACAAAAACAACAGAAATTACCTAAAAGATGTTTAAAAAAAGAATACAATAAAATAAAATCAATCTCACATTCCCTCAAATTTCATAAACTAGTTATAATATTTTTGGCAAGTCATGAGGAACGCCTTGTATTGTTTTTTACTAAAAGATCCGAGAGTACAAGAGTTTCTACATGGAGGCGGAATATTATTCCAGCACTTCGTAGCAGCATAACGGAAGCTGCCACGAAACGCTGCCGTCTTGTGCGCTGCAGAGAGTAGGCGTGGTGCAGTTCTGACATGGCGAGATGAAAAATTTAGCTTGTCGTATAAATAGGATGGTGACCGAGTCCTAACAATACCGAACAGGAGACTACCAAAATGAAGTGAACGTCTAGACTTCATGTTCATTAGATTGCCATTGTTGAGGAATGGTGTAACATGTGCTCTACGGGGAATATTAAAACAGTACCTAGCACACGCATTTTGGACGCGTTGAATGAGTTTCTTACTGTATTCAAAAAGACAGTCACCAATTACCGTGTCCGCATAATTTAGTTTCGATAAAATCAAGGCCTCACATAGTCCAATACGAATATCAACACTCAGAACATTGCGAACCTGATATAGCACCTTTAGTCTGTAGAAACAATTTTTTACTACCTCCAATACATGATTGTGAAATCTTAAATTACTGTCCATGAGAACCCCCAAATTCCTGGCCTCCGATACCTGCTCAATAGCTACCCCACCAATTGTGAGCACAGGGTTGCTGGCATTAATGCGATCTATTTGGTTATTTGATCCAATCACAAGAAATTTAGACTTCTGTGGGTTGAAGACCAAACAGTTGTCACCTGCCCATTTGCCAATACGTTCCAAGTCCGCATTTATGCTGTCCACAGCTGTTTTTATTGTGTGAGAAGCAATAGGCAGGTAAACCTGCACGTCGTCAGCATACATATGGTGATTACAAGTTTGGATATGTTCTGGCAAGTCTGCACTATATAAAATAAACAAAATAGGTCCTAGTATGGAGCCCTGGGGGACACCTCGGTTTAATGGAAGGGGCTCAGAGAATGATTTAGTGCCATTTTCGCTACGGACTTCGACACACTGAGTGCGACCAGTAAGGTAACTTGAAAACCATTCCAACGCGTGGGCGTCGAAGCCATAGAATGACAATTTGGATAGAAGAAGATCGTGGTTAATCGTATCGAATGCACGTGAAAAGTCAAGTAAAGCTAGTACCGAACACTGACCCATATCCACTCCCGCCAAAATATCATCAATAACGTCCAGTAAAGCCGTAGCTGTGCTTCGACCAGCTCTGAAACCCGACTGTTTCGACGGTAAAATATTATTTGAGTTCAGAAAAACCAAGAGTTGCTGACATATGACCTTTTCTACAATTTTTGACATAAAAGGAAGAATGCTAATAGGTCTAAGGTCCTTGAATTCTGTAGGATTATTTACTTTTGGCAAGGGTTTTACAAGCGCCATTTTCCACATATCTGGAAAAGTAGAACTTTGTATACTAAGGTTAACAATAGCGGTGATTAGTTTAAGAGTACGTGGTAGGGTTAGCAGTACCATGTCTCGAGAGATACCGTCAACGCCCTCAGCGTTAGAAGTAATATTCATAATTATTCTTGATACAGTGGTATCGTCGACGGTTTTCAAGGAAAATGATGCAGAGCAAAAACGATTTTGAGCGAAGTGCATGAGCTTAGAGACAGGGAAATCATTTTTGCCAGGTACATCAAGAAAATGTTTGTTTAAAAGTTCAGGATTATTAAGACCTGGAGGCAATGATGTTCGTTTTTCATTAAAGTCGACGACATTCTTTCTTATGTTATACCATAATTTTTTTGAGTTTTGAGAGTGTGCGTTTACATTGTGACGTATTGCATGTTAACTTTTTTTTTTACCTGAAATAGGTTTGCGTTTGACCACAGCGTGCCTGATGGTAAGCATCGCACACTCACCTAGAAAATACCTTTTTACTCGAGATTTGAAGACCCCTGGATTTTATTTTTCAGGAAACATCGATTCCGGTAGAGAGTTCCATAGAACCGCAGTCCTTACAATGAAGGATGAAGCAAAACGCTTTGTGCGCGTCTTTAGAACCTCCACCGTAAATCGATGTCTTCCATCGGATTCTCTTGTTGCTTGGCGATAGAACGGAGAGGGTGGAATCAAATATTTACAATAAAATATTCTTTATTATACCAAAAAATTAATTTAACAAGATTGTACATAAAGATAGGTAAAGTACAGCAGGCGGTCTTATCGCTAAAGCAATGTCTTCTACGCGATCTTGGGGTAGAAAAAAAAAATGGAATGACAAAAAAGACCGTAACTGGGTTTCTTTCGCCATTTCTTTCGCCAGTGGTCATTTTGCTTTTGCCGAAATGGTGGTAGTTTATAGAGTAGCTTATTTATTTAATAAAGATTAATTGTAAGTGACGTGTCTAAATGCCCGCGAGGACCTACTGAATAAAGTATTCCTGATTTTGATTTTTTTGAAATAAAATTCAAAAGAAACGATAGTGGCTCAAAATGTGTCAATGACCGATACATAAATATTACTCAAAACAATAATATTAGTATAATAATCGCAGATCGCAGAGCTTGAAACTTGGGACGTGTGTTTTTTGTGTAACGTAGACATCAGATAAGAAAGGATTTTTCGAAATTACCACGGGAAAGCAAAGTTACTTTCGTATTTAAAATAACATGTATTTTAAAATAATAACATTTTATTTCAGATTTGATTGAAAGCAAAAACCACGGTATATTCCATATACTAGATGAAGAGTCGAAGTTGCCCAAACCTGAGTTCGGTCACTTTACGCACTCCGTGCACAAAGAATTATCAAGTAGTAATAGCAGGTAAATACTAAAACTAGACTTTTAGGTGTCACCTGTAAGTTTTGAGTGCTTCACACTGGCGTACGATGAACGTAGTAACGTCTTTTCAGCGTTGTGGGCAGTCATCCAATGAAAGAAATGAGCAACGGTACTAAGAACAAAGATTTTTATGCCAATTATGTAATGACATGAAATCGTTTGTTTCAGAAATTAGACCTTCACATGCACTTTTTGTTGTCATTTACAACTTGTATATATAAATAAAATAAACTACAACTGCTAAAAGAAATGGCGAAAGAAAACCGGTTACGGCCTTTTTTGTCATTTAGCAAATTTTTCTTCCACCCATTAGTATAGTTACAATGTATAAGTTGTACATTAAAATTTATAAGAAGAATACGCGGAATGTTGTTCTGTAAGCATCGTTAGGAAACTTTGAAATTACATAGTTGAATATGATTACTATTGATTCATAAAAGTTCGAGTAAATGCCTTTACGCAATATTAAGAAAACTTAAATGATATTTACGGCTCTGCTCATCTCTTTCATTGGCTGACTGTACAAAACAAATTGACGTCTGCGCAGTGTTTGCAAATACTATAGAAGACTAATACCCACAGCTCTTGACGTTTCTCATACAATGACTTGGCAACCTCCGTTCACCTCATGCCGCTAGGGGCGCTATAACATTTTGCATACAAAAGTTTTGAAATCGTTCACCTCATGCCGCCCTCATGCCGTAGGGGCGCTAGTGTCGCGTCTTGCCCGAATTCTTCCGAAGCTGTGCGTATTAGTCTTCTATAGTATTTGGTGTGTGCGTTGAAGTATCTTATGTTGGTTGTTTTTGTATGTAGACTGCAGCTGCCTCGCGCGTCGCGGCTTAAGGCGCATCGCTCACTGCGCGACGACGAGGGCTTCCTGCTGCGGCACTTCGCCGGCGCCGTCTGCTACAACACGGTATTATATTACTACCCATTGCATTATCTGTATTGCTTTATGCCAATTAAGAACCAAGTGTGATTGTATACCTTTAGCACAAAGAGAAAAGGCAGATAAAACCACTATCATAACATCAATTCAAAGCAATAAACGCAACAAAATGAAACTTCCCAAATGGGCGAAGTATAGTGGTTCTCGAGATATAATTGTCATTCAACATGCCAAAAATGTCGACTAGCGTAATGTGTCGGTAATCGTACATACAACTTCGGGCTAACATGACAAACGCGACAAAATTTTCTCGTAACGCTCTGCCAATAGCGTATCTCGGTTATGTCTACAGTAGACAAAACAGGCATTGCTATTGGCGAAGAAGCTTTGTCGCGCGCGAGAAACCATCTCGAGTGTAAGCATGTTAGACTGGCAGGCTAGGGTATAATAGTCATCGTAAAGCTGCGAATTGGAAGTAACCCTGTATATTTACATAAGATTGTGCTTTAATTTCAGAATCAATTCATAGAAAAAAACAATGACGCATTACACGCGTCACTAGAATTCCTCGTGCAGGAATCCAACTCAGCCTTAGTGCAACAGCTGTTCCAGAACATGGATAATAATAATGCGAAGGGGAAATTGAACTTTATATCCGTTGGCGCTAAGTTCCAATCTCAATTGTCACTGCTTATGGACAAGTTGAAGGAAAATGTGAGTTACTTATTAATTTCAGAGATTCAGAGAATCTAACTATATATAACGTGATCAAAGAATGATAAACGCCATCTATTGGATTATACGACCTAAGATATAAGATCTAAAATTGTACTTTCTTGTCCGTCTGTCTGTCAAGACCCATTTTCTCTGAAATGCATTGTGGTATCAACTGTAAAAAAAACAAATTTCTAAGCCCACGCAATCAAAAGATACAGCCGTTTATGCCGCATTTTCGACACTCGCAATAACCTACTTCTCGTAAACGCAGAATCTTGAAATTTGGTACAAAGCAACGTCTTGTAGTACAGATAAAGGAAAAAATGCGAAAAGCATAAACTTTTGGTTTTTACTTATATATACCTACCGGTCGGGTGGCCGGGTTTTTTATATATGAGTTTTATGAAATTTACTTACTGCGCTTAGGGAACGAACTTCGTGCGCTGCGTGAAGCCCAACTCGCGCATGCTGGGGCGCGTGACCGAAGGCGGGCTGGTGCTGACGCAGCTGCAGTGCAACGGCACCATCTCCGTGCTGGAGCTCATGGAGCACGGCTACCCGTACCGGGCGCCTTTCCACGACCTGCACCAGATGTACAAGGGCTACATGCCGCCGAAGCTCAACGCGCTCGAGCCCAAGATATTCTGCGAGGCCATGGTGCACTGTCTAGGTATGGCTTCTTCTTTCGTGTGCTTCGCACTTTGGGACTAGCTCAACCAAAAAAAAAATGTTTTCAAGTGACCTAACTTGACGACTGTTACCTATCTACTACAGTTGGGAGTTGGGACCGACAGCTCGATGTGCCCTCCGAAGCACTGAGGAGCTCGGGATTTTTAAACCCATTCAAGTATTGATTACGGTTGTCGGTGCTTAACCTGCGCGATCGTTCCACTTTGACACGCGCAGCGAGGCCATTGATATGATGACGTGTATTTTGTTTTTATGAATGATTGTTGCTCCCTCTCGAACATATTTGTACGGCGACAAGACAAGACATACCCTAAGATATTTTATGTAAATACTCCTGTTTGCTGCAAATAAATTTATCTTTGTCAGCTAGGTAACGCTGCTAGCATTTTGAACACCCTGCCACAGGGACCATGCTTTTTTAATTTATAATATTTTTAAGTTTTGGCATAATGATTTTTAAATTTTTAATATTAGTTATAAATTTTGACATAGTTTAATATTTAATGTTAATTTAGTTTTTAGTTAAATTTTAATGTTATTGTGTAGTAGTTTAGCTTAATCATTTTAATAAAATATTAATACAAATTATCTTTATCTCTAGGCTTGGCCGAGAAGGACTACAAGTTCGGCCTCTCGAGAGTTTTCTTCCGACCCGGAAAATATTCCGAGTTTGATACGATCATGAAGTCTGAACCTGAGAACCTGCAAGTCATAGTGAAAAAGGTTCTAACTTGGCTTATCAGGTCCAGGTGGAGACGATCCTCGTTCGCTGTTTTGTCCATTATTAAATGTAAGTGAAGTTAATTATTTTTAAATATATGTTTGTAGATTAATTATACAAATAATTTATTGACGACAGAAAGTATCTGCGAAGACCTTTAAATAAAATATTTTGAATTTTTTGTTTTAAGGATCTGTATTGTTGTTTACCGATAAGTTTCGTGTTAACCTATTTGTCAGTTTTTTTTTAAATCTATATATATAAAAGAAAGTCGTGTTAGTTACACCATTTATATCTCAAGAATGGCTGAAGCGATTTGGCTGAAAATTGGTGGAGAGATAGCTTAGAACCAGGAGAAGGACATAAGACATTTTTATCCCGTTAGGGTAAGGTAGGGTAGTGCCTCTAAAGGTCGTAGCACACTACAACGCCCCGGCACCAGACCAGCACCGCCACACCTCAAATCAAAACCTTTGAAAGTGAGCTCTGAATATATAGAAATAGTGTACGGCGAGCGGCCCGCGCGCGCACTTTGTCGGCGAAGGTTAAGGCGGTGCTGGTCTGGTGCCGGGGCGTTATAGTGTGCTACGACCTTAAGGCGGAACAAAGTTTGGCGGGTCAGCTAGTTATACAATAATTGTCAGTTCAATCGGTGATGTAGCGTTATCCCGTTTCCTTACTCATTAGGATTGGTAGTATCGGCTAACTAAGCCAAGCTTTGGTTTCTTCGGATAGCGGTGCCGTCATATAGCGGCCGTAATACTACGGACGCAAAAAGACGCCTGTCTTTACGGTAACTCTGGTTTTCTAGGATTGCAGTGCAGTCTTTTAAGCGGCACCGGATTTTGACGTTACGATGTTAAGGTGGTTGGATCCGCACGGCCCGCGAAATTTAATATTCTTACGTTTTTACCAAATTGTAGCTCAATCTTTTATTGCATATTAATAAGAATACATTTGTCAATTATAAGCACAAACGAACTATCTTTAGAGAATGACGCCATGTGTTTTCCAGTGAAGAACAAGATCCTGTACCGGCGCGAGTGCCTCATCAAGGTGCAGAAGACGGTGCGCGGCTACCTGGTGCGCAAGCAGCATCGCCCCCGCTACCAAGGCGTCGCCAAGATCAAGGCTCTGCATCACAACCTCAAGGGGATGGAGGCGGTCGTCCAACAGCTCAAGAAGAACAGAGTTGCTGCTACTAAGAATATTGATGACTTGAGGAACTCGATTAAGAACGCTTGTAGTGATATTAAGGTTTGTAGAATGTTCTAATACTTCCTTGGTAGGATTTTAGACTAGATTTTAGTTGGCTTTAAGGATCATAGATGTTTGGAGGTCTATGTCCAGCAGTGGTCTTTTTATGGCTGAGATGATAAGGGTCGACAGGGTGAGACGACAGTCTAAATTTCGTAACCCAGCAGTTCGAAACTCTTTACTTCGACAGAACATATATTTCTGAACCTTTAGATAATAAATCTGTGTTTACAGAATAATGAGAAGATATCTCGTAAAGAAATAGACGAATTGTATACGAAATTGACCAAAGATATCGAAGTACAAATGGCAGCTCTGCAAAAAGCTATGATTGATCAGAAGAACAGGTAAGTTGTTAATAATCTTGTAATTAATCTGTTAATACTTGTACTATCTGTTTCAAGTCTGAAATGGAACAAGACAATCAGTTAATCATACTAATATTATAAATAAATATTTATCGTTGAGTTAGTATCCCATAACACATGTTTGGTTTGTCCCTATATATTTATTTATTGAATATTGTGTACATGATTTCAGAGAGGAACAGGAGAAGCTTCGTAAAATGGAAGAGGAGATGCGCGCTGCCGAAAACGCCAAGAAAAGGGAGCAAGAGAGAATTCGCCAGGAGGAGGAGAACAGGAAGCTGTACGTATCCTACTCTTTTTGTGTTATAAATTTTTCTTTTTCGAAATGCATTTGTTCGGCGGATCTCTATTTCGAAGGACCATACCTTCGAATAATTATAAAATAAAACTGTAAATAACAATCAGTTATGTTTTTAATTAGCCAATCATTGTAAAGTTTTATCATTTATCAGATAATTTAAGTTCTAGTTTCCGAATAATGATTTTCATTTCATTTACTTTTTTATAATACAGTAAAGCAGAAATGGAGGCGCGTAGGAAAACAGAAGAAGCTGAGAGGCTTAGGCTTGAAGAACAGAATCGTATCGCAGCGCAGAAGTTACAGATACAAATGGAGGAAGCAGCTCGTGCTGACCAGGAAAACAGGGAGAGGTACGGGTCCATTTGACTTCCTACGTGTATGTGTAATCACAAAATATTATAATAAACCTTCTTTAAATTTAATATTTTTGACAAAAATCAAAATCCGCCCATGTGGTACACAATACATTTTATGTTATGAAATCACCCCATGTGAAAGGGCGCGAACACCAGTCTGTCAGTATGCGGCGGTCATTCGGTTTCATAAAAGTAGTCAGCGTAAGAAACTCTTTGCACAAACATCTCATAAATACACGAATATCGTCGAGGGGACTATTTTGCGCTCTTAAAGAGGTTATTCTGAAAACCTCTCAAATCTTTGTATGTAAAAAAAAATACAGTAATCTGTTTACGGCTTTTAAAATAGAACCAATGAATTGTTTATGCCTCCTACGATTATCTATTCAAATATTGCAACTGTACAAATCAACACTTTGAATTTAATCCCTTGCACGCGAAGTGATCTAAGCGTAGATCATATTTTTTCGCAGCTCGCGTTTCTATCGTGCATCACGGGTTAAAAGCAAAAATAAAAACAAGGTTAACAGTTACCATTTAAAAAAGTCATTTATTATTTTATGTAATTTTTTACCTAATCGTGGCAAATGTCAATCACATCGCTGCAACTGTTTCTAGTCATTGTAAATGATTTCATTATTCCAGATTTAGGGTGACAAATCTACATCGAGCTATGCTGCGCTGTGCTATGTTTGGTCAACTCGCTCGTCTATATTTTAATGAGGATACAAGGAAACCATGCTGTGCTGCGCTGTGTGAGGCTACGCTCTGTTTAAAACGCAACAGTCTCGAGCGAGGCGCGCTAGCTGAGCCGCGCTGTGTCGAGCTGTGCTAGGTCTACTGTCACAATACAACTATCTGTCAAAACTTCTTCTTCACTTTCATCTTCATCGGATTCAACTATGTCGTAATGTTTACGTTTTTTTGAAAATAAAGTCATTATTGACGAGATAAACGACTACACGAGCTGCTGTTACTTTTAATACTGAGCTAAGCTTGATGTCAATTTTGACAGCGCTGTCAAACTTATTAAAAAAACGTAGCTAAAACGTAGTAAACGTAGAAACACAGCACAGCACAGCGCAACATAGCAAAGCGCAGCACAGCTTGATGTTGATTGTTAAAAAAACGTAGCTTAAGAAATACAGCACAGCACAGCGCAGTACGGCGCAGCATAGCTCGATGTAGATTTGTCACCCTTAGACTCCCGGACTCACTTTTAACAACAACGAAGAATCCAGTATCGTCTATCTAGTGTCTATTATATTTTACAGATTAGAACAAGAGAGGAGAGACCACGAAATGGCTGTGCGATTGGCGAAAGAGACCAATGGTCACGTAGAGGGTTCACCACCACAATTAAGAAGGTACAAAGTTCGAATTCACACAATAAACCACACCAATTACCTATTCACTTCACTACAATCTCTTGCGATACAATTTCATGTCTTGGTGTAAAAACACACAAAAAATATTTTTAAAATTTAAATATTCTTATTTATACAAGAAGTTATTTGACTATTTTAGATTATTTAAAGCGATTTTACACCAAGAAAAAATATTTTTACACTTCCAAATCTTTGTTTATTGGTCGAAACTACAATTATTAAAAAATGTAACATATCGGATAGTTTTTTATATTTTCGGTATTATTTATTTTCTTCAACTTTCTACCAAATTGCCAATGACGGAGGTCGATGGAGACAATTTATCCATTCTCGAATGGAATCCCACCATGGCCATGGTCTTCAGACATGAAGGACCGACCAAAGAGAGAGAAATAAATTTAAAATATTCAAGTTTAATTTAAATTTAAAACAATTTAATTTATTATACATAAAAAGTTTCGATGCATATAGATAAAGATCTGTACACATACACACTGTATAATTATGAATCGTTCGCACCGGGACGCGACAGTCTTCCTGTATATAGCTTAGAGTACGCATAGCGTACGCTACGAATATGTTGTCACAAAACAGGTATGTAGGGACTAATTAGGTCACTGTCCACCAAAAGACACTTGTGTCGAACAAGACACTTGTGTCGGACACTGCCTAACATATATTTTCACTTTCATAGAATCAATAAGAAACTAGCTCAAAGCATATACAAACGCTGTGTCAAGTTTCTTCCACTTGAGGTTGCCTTAAAAAGATTGCTATTAGCAATAAGGCTGCCTTGTTCCGATGATGTCCTAATGTTGTTTATTGCAAATAAAGCATGTTCTATCTATCTACTTGATAGTCATATTATAGTGAAAATTGCTAGTGGGCAGTGTCCGACACAATTCCGCAGTATCAGACGCAAGATACACCTCATATGCGCCTTACTATAATAGCAATAGTTCACTATCGAATATGAAACATTAGTAACCTTAAAAAATCGGTAAAAATCCCAGTCTGCCTCTCTAAGACCTGAATTATACCGAAACGGCGTACCGTGAAGGCGCGGCGCAGGCATGACGTCGCTTCAAAACGTTTTCATACAAAATGTATGAAAGTGACATGCGATCTAAATTATTGTGAAGCGACGCGGCGCAGGCCATATGCCACTTGGTCTGTCCCACGCCTTCGCCGTAGAGCTCGACAAGTAATAGTTAGAAATATATTAAAAGTATCCTAGGGGATGTCTGTACGTACCTATTTTGTGACATTGTGGTATGTTTGCACAGTTTCCCCGCCGACTCAGTGAACGGAGAGAATAAATTGAACAGGTACTCAATTGAGATCAACTAACATATTTCTGCAGCACGCTATTCTTTAATTGTCCTCTTTCAAAAGCTAATAAAACTTAGTAGATAAACATTCTACGTTACTACGAATCTTAGAATTTTCTTCTATGTTTCAAATGCATTTTTTTTTACTTTACGAATTATTTGGTTAGCGTAGAGCCTGATTTCATTTAGTTTCGTATTTAGATAGTTTAGTTTGTAAAGAATACCTAAACGGAATAATCCAATGCCGATTGAGCTAAATTATTTTCAAGCGGAAGGGTCTGGTCTTCTTACATTGATAATTAATTGATATTAAAGTTTGAGTTTAAATTACAGATTTTGACTTCAAGGTTTTTTTAATTGGGATCTACTTTGATACCAGTATATTAAGCTTCTTCTATTATTAATATTTTATTTGTCAGTCCTTCTCTATAAAAATCTGCCTTGTTAATTGGTGGTAGGAAAAAATGTGACGATTTCAAAGAGCTTGTTGTCCAATTTGAATAAAAAATCAATAATTTGTTTGATAGAGTTTAAAGCTATTGAAAGAGGACATACTACTGACACTTACTAACTGTGCTAACACTTCCTAACTTGGCGCTTCAATTCTTTATCTTAGCACGGTTTATTTACATTAGTTAATATGTAGTTTAGTTATTGTAACGCTGGTCTCATACGAAAAACACCTTTCTTCCATTCGACTTCGCTTGACCTTTTGTTTTCCAAAGAAAATTCAGAGCTTGATGTTGAACATAACCATCCGTAATGGGCGTAGCCAGGATTTTGTCTAGATCTAGACTGGTCCTCCGACCAGTCTAGATCTAAGCTAATACAATAATAGTGTCACACACTATGTACCTGTTTTTTTTTTTAGAATTAATTATGTATTCATCACGTACGCCTCAAGTGAAATATTTATCCATCTTTTTTTTTTAAGTATGCGGCCAGCGTAATTTCTGTAACATAAATCTCTAATATAAATAATATTTTCCTATACGTTTGCATGTTATGTATAATATAAGGTCTACGGTAGTAATAAGAACATTATATTTCTTAACTGTAGAGTTGCATGTAATTTTGTTTGCTATCTTATTTTTTTTCTGATGGTACTGCAATTTAGGTTTTTTTAGACTTCGTTATTTTAGTAGAACTGTTGAGTAGTGTCATAAAAATAGATATTCGAGGAGAAAATAAAAACGACGCATGAGTTTTTGGGATGGGATCAATAGAGGGAGAGAAAGAGGGGTAGAAAGAGCGAAAGAGATTTTTGAATCAGATGGAAGATTATTAAGAAATATCATGACGCTATAAAATAATAAAATAAATATGTATGAATGATAATTTTGTTTTTAGTAGTTAGTCGGCGATTTGTAAAAACTTGTTATAGGTAAAGTTTGTATGAGAAATACGCATGGACCATAGTGCAAAGGAGTTTGGCTTGTTTTAGGGTTGCGCTGACAACACGTTGATCGGCGCTGACAGCCGAAACTTTATGAACTTTTAGGAGGCGTGAATATTGCGTAGTCATCAGCGCGGTCGGTTCATACATTTTGCTGTCAGCGCCGACAGTCGGCGTGCTGTCAGCGCGACTCTAAAACCAGCCATAGCGTCAAATATATAAAATATTTAATCTAATTAATTTAATCCAATGTAAATCAGGTCAGAGCGTGTGAGAATGCAGCAAGCATTGCAAGGCAAGCAAAAGTACGACCTCTCCAAGTGGAAATATTCGGAACTACGCGACACTATAAACACGTCTTGCGACATAGAGCTTCTTGAGGTGAGTAAAATGGCATTAGATCACTTAAAGCCGTGTCCACATTTGTAGCACCTAGACGTATCACAATCACTCGTATCGTATCAAGTTTTTGTATCAAAAATATGGACGCTCATTTTGTCCATGTCGTATTATTAAGGCGTATTTTGGGAAAAAACGCGTCCACACTTATCCAATTTTGTAGCACCTAGATGTATCACGATCAGTCGTTTCGTATCGAGTATTTGTATCATAAATATCAACCACGAAATGGCGGGTGAACACAAGAAATGATCGCGTATCAAATGCATTCACGTCCAAACTTGTTCGATACGACGTGTATACTCTTTCTTTGATTTATCGCGGAAAAACCACGTACCTATCAAATAGACAAGACGTATCCAAAATGCGTCCATACTACGATCATTTGGCCGTGGATCGTGATACGGATATCGATACGACCCGTATCGGATACGAGGTTATATTCGGAGATACACGTCGATGCCACGCGTCGGAGATCTGATACAAAAATGTCAATACAGGCGTGCCGGCACGAGTTCCACCGCCGCCTGAAGGTGTACCACGCGTGGAAGGCGAAGAACGCGCGCAAGAGCACGATGGGCGAGCAGGAGCGCGCGCCGTCGTCCGTCATGGAGGCGGCGGCCAAGGGCGCGCGCCTGCCGCCCAGGGCCGAAGTGCTGGGCGCCAGGCACCGCTACTTCCGCATCCCCTTCGTGCGGCCCTCGGCCGAGCAGGAGCGCCGCGGCTGGTGGTACGCGCACTTCGACGGCCAGTACGTGGCGCGCCAGATGGAGCTGCACCCGGACAAGACGCCCGTGCTGCTGCAGGCCGGCGTGGACGACATGCAGATGTGCGAGCTGAGCCTGGAGGAGACGGGGCTGACGCGCAAGCGCGGCGCCGAGATCCTGGAGCACGAGTTCGAGCACGAGTGGGCGCGGCACGGCGGCAGCGCCTACGCGCCGCCCGACCTGCGCAAGCGCTAGGTGACCATTCTTCATGCATACCACTCAAACTTTGTTTTAAAGTTAAAATACAAATAAATATTTTACATTTCTTTATAAATTTAATACTGAAAATCCAAATACTTAAAAAATGGTCCGTAAAATTAGAAAATTCTAAAAAACTATCTTGTGCACTAATCCGTTGACTACCAAATTACAAGCATATTCGTCAAGCCGTTTGTACATAAAAGAATAACAACCATCCATGCTACTAACCAACGAACTTTTATTATTGTGTTTTAATATATTTCTTATTAATTTCACAGATTAATCACAGCATTGAACTAGAACATTCAAGATCGTCTGTAAAATACGTTCGAGGTTGATATGAAGTTTACTACACAAAAGTCATTGGCATCACTTCCAATACATGGACGGATTAGACCATCACTCATTCCCACCAAAATTGACAATGAGGATATCTCATTACCGTCCTCTGATACACTAGTGGACCGCCCCAGCTCCGCACGGATTTTACTAAGAATTCCTATTTAAAAAATATATATACTAAAGCCCATGTTACCCGGGGGTAATGTTCCTTTCTAATAGTGAAAAAATTTTTGAAATCGCTCCAATAGCTTTTGCTTTTATTCGCTACAAATAAAAATACGAATCTTTCCTCTATAAAATAGATTAAATCTATCAACTTGTCTTGGATCTAACTGAATTTAAAGAGAAAATATAATTCATGTATCGTAATAAGAATATAAAATTGCCTATTCAAAATATTTGTCAAAAACTAAACAAGATTGAAGAATACCTATTTTAAAAAAAATGGAATCGTTATCTGCTGAAAAATATTTAAAAAAATAATTGAATCGTAAATGCATATCGAAACTCAATTTTGTAAGAAGTCGTGAAGGTAATATACACAATATTTCATTTACAAATTTTACAATTGTCGATACATTTAATATTAGTCCTATATCTACATTAGGGTTTTTTAAATGATGCCAATGACTTTAAATTCAGAATATTTAATAGAATAAATTACTTAGTGCTTTAAAAACGTGCCTTTGCAAGTTCCTAGGCGTCATTAGTGCAATATGAATAGTATTTGTTTAAGTACGCGTTATTATTTCGACGTCATTTCGAAAGTATCTTGGAAGTATATAGAGCAGTAATACCCTTTTTCACTAGTTTTAAAAGTAAAGACCAATAATACATATCCAAGTAGGGACTGTTATAGCCATCAATTTATTAATTATCTCAGGCAGCTATATTATTTACCCTGAAACCTGTATTTGAAAAATATTACCCAACATAAATTAAACTTTAACTCGAAGAAATAAGGTCCAAAATCGAATAAAAAGAAATAGTTGTTCTATTCGATTAGGGGTTAGAGAGAATTAACATTAATAAGATAACTCTAATTAAATTATTTTATTTTACCTTTTGTTAGCTCCAAATGCTTCTTTTGCCATTACGAATAACATATTTATCTTTTCTTTACATTATATAAGTACAAGAAGCCAGTATAGAGTACATAATAATAAATAATATGTAAAATGACGTTGGAATTTAAAAAAAATACTAGGACTAGAAAAAAACACATAGTTAGGCCCAATTTCACAAGCTAATAATAAGTACCAGTAAGCTTGTCTGGCAGATAGGCTATCTGGAAGCTTATCAGACACCTGATAAAAGGCCGTTAGAGTAGCATTAGCATGCTAATAGTTACACCCTAAAGAGACAAGTACAATTTTAACATAGGGTGCTGGATATACATACAGTAAAATTTATACTCTTAGTATATTGAAAAAAAACAACTTTTTTATGTTTTATTACATTAATTTATAGATTATAGTCAATGAAGTACTTTTCGGTGGAAACTGTGATTATTTAAAAAAGTATTCATTTAAAAATATTAAATTGTGAAGACTAAAAAATAATATTTATTCGAGCATTCCTGTTCTAAAGACTGGTGGGCAGTTTTTTTTATAACTTGTTTTACTTACAGTATTTATTGTACTGATGTATTTTTTCTAACAGTATTTTCAGCATACATTCCGATTTCTTTGTTTACTTGAACTATCAATAGGGAACGTGCAGAAACTATATAGCGGAAGAATAAGCCAACCGAAACAAAACTACAGTATTCTCTCTCTCGCTCATTTACATCCGATGTGATGGAGACGACTTGTTCATTTGATTTCGTCGAGCACGTTACCTATTCCATAGAATTATATTTTAGCAAAATTAATAAATAAAATGAAATAAAGTACAATATTTATGCAGTGAATTAAGGTTCTTTCGTCGATCATTCACAAAAAGTTGGTGCCTTTTCCATTAGTAGGTAGTTGTGATCAAAGTATAATATAAAATTTACAGATTGTACGAAAGACTTTATTTTACTGCTATTATGTAGCTGTAAGTGCCTTATTTGATGCGGTTGAGTTATGACCACTGTATTTGTGTATGTCTTGCTTTACCAAATAAAATGAGAATGTATTGTTGTAGTTTTATTCATAGTCAACACGTTAATGCACTTTTCAAAGTTCCTGATCATATTTTTTATTTTATTTATTAAGGCATTGGCCAAAATGCCATCCGCCTGAACAGATACAATATTTATGACAGTTTACACAAGATACAGAAAAAAAAATCCAGATCAAGAACAACCCTGCAGCAGGAAAGTCAGACAGATTTTCCAATTACAGGGATCCCGCAGTAATAACCAAATAATCATAGATGCATAAATACACTTTGATATGCCTCAGCATCTCCGTGACCGAAGAGAAGGCTAATCCTAACCTCCCGACACATACCCATAAAAACTTCCCGCTAAGAAGAAAATTCGGAACAAACAAAAGATATAATGGTGCAAGTCACAGAAACTACAATCATTACAAAAGTGACAAGATGAGTTACTAACAAGATTAATACGGTATAAATGAGCGTGGAATTTACAGTCACCTGTAAATTCCAATCACTATGCATTTTATCATATTATTTCGATGATTTTATCCAATTTTGCTTCACATACACACTATCAATAGGTAGGTACTAATGGTACTATGAATCAAACCTTGAAACACACAGAAATTAAATTCCTAATCACGAGCCCAAGTGGATGTATATCGTAGTTTTTTTATACCACTAAGGTGGCAAACAAGCTTACGTCTCCAAAAATCTTTTAATGTTCGTTCGCGGGAGGGAACTCGCTTTAAACCGCGCAGTAGGTATTACGCGATTATTTTGGTTCTAGCGTGTGAGGTTGGATTCTCCGCCGGTGACGAGCAGTTCGATGGTAGAAAGTGGCCGTAGGCATCAAGTCAAACAATTCCTCGGAACAAACCCCATTATACATCGACAATGCTCATCGTCACGTCTGCACGTCTTTTAAGTCGAGTCAAGAAGTCCAAGTTGGCATGCCGGCGCTCCAGCCCATAGGTGAGAGCAGTACTCCATGTGGGGTCGGACTTGAGATTTATGTGTATAAATACTCTAATACTGTGTGTACAAGTCCCTGCCCCTAACGCTTCGCCCTATTCAGCCCACCGAGCTTACATTGCATGAGATCTCGACTCCACGGATCCCTAAGCTGCCGGTAGTTAATAAGGGTATCCTTGGAATTGTGGGGCCGGGCCACTGAAAATGGGGATTTCTTCGCGGTGAACGCGCAGACTTGGTGTTGCCGCCAAAATCCCATTACTTTACAATTTACTCAAAATTTCCGGGACAACTAAATATGGTCATAAGGATTCGATCTCTTTTCTACAAAATCGAGCTAGCCCTGCCCGTCCCATACTAAAATTCGCATAGATTTACCTATACTAGCGTACCTATAGATCGGCTTTGTTTGATTGAGGCGGGCGAAACCAAAATACACTAGTGTACGTGGAATTGTACAGTCAAGAGCAAGTGGACCTTTACATATCAGACTTTGTACCATTCTTTAGTTCTATGCCAAAATTGTACTTCAAGTGTAAAGCTCAACGTGCTCCTGACTGTACAAGCAAGATAGCTTTATAATTTTGTGGATTTTCCTTAATTTTAGTTTGAGTTACATCCAGGCACTACACAGGTAACCATATTTAATCACGTCGAATTAACACCAAAACTACGCTTTAAAACCATAAATTTTGTAAAAATAAGTGGGATTTGTTTTAACATGACTGACGTTAGGGCGATACAAGCCCATAGCGTGTATAGGAAAATGGTCTCGTCTATCTATCTCGCTCTAACAAACGCGTATGCTATGATCTATCTCTTTTGCATTGCCAATCTTCTTACGCTAGTAAGTTATAATAAATCTATGAAAATTCGTTACCCTATTGCATTGAAGCGAATGCTTTCAGCCACCTTGTTGTTACATAATACACTAGTCTATAATGTGTTATCTTGTTGTCTATTGCAAATAAAGCATTTAAAATCTATCCAAGGTTAGAAGAACTTCAAGACAAGAATATGCATTAGCTAAAAGGATTTATATCCAGGCCAGTAAAAATGAAAAAAAAAACCATGACAGTTCGTATGTCAACTAATGTCAAGTCAAAAACCTGTCAGTCAATTTAGAGCGTTGTTTGTTGTAGTGTCTAAAAAAATATTTAATTGTTATTGCACAATTAAGTTTAAATTACTCATATTTTGTTTATAGGAAAAAGAAGTAATTAATCTATAAACTATATTCCACATTCTTCATGTGATGAGAAAAATACAATGATTTTTTACGGACGGTTTCTGCCTGTGTTATTATTATTCACTTTAGTTGATTCTTTACCTTACGATGGTAAGTTCTTTCACCATTTTTATTCTGTAGAAATATACCACGAATGTCGACCTTTCTATCAAATTATTTTTTTTAATGCTAGAGGTTGGCAAACGAGCATGCGGCATAATATGTGGGTCACCTGAGTGATCACCGCAACTCATGGAGCACCCCTGTGCTGCAGCACGGCAGCGGCTCAGGGACTCCCCGGTGTCCCTACACCGGGGAGTCCCTGAGCCGCTGCCGAACTTTCTTCCTTGCCTTCTAAATAAAATTGGGATGACATTTCTTGTTAACAAAAAAAAAGTATTAATAAATCACTAAACTTATAAGACATGACATTTTTCTAATTTAGATAAATTCACCCTACCCCTATGCATACCAAAAGTCGTATTTATTTGTCCAGCAAAAATTGTTCTATGACTCATTGATGATTCATTGGACAGGTAACCTGTTAATAAACCTACATTTTTTTTAATACCACAAAAGTGGCAAACAAATATACGACCGGCCTGATAGTAAGCCATCACAGTAGCCTATAGACGCTTGCAATACCGGGGGTATCACTCACACTTTGCCAATCCTCCTAATACCCCCAAGTAGAGCTCTGGAGACCATACTCACCATAGGAACACAACATGGCCAAGACCAATGCTATTTGGCTACGATCTTCTGTAAGGTGGAGGTCCTTCCCTGGAGTGGATTATCCTCTATGCCCCACCGCTTTTAAAATAAAGTAATTATATTGAATGATTGAAAGTTCTTTCAATAATTTGTAGTGCACTGGCTTGGTGGAGCTACAGTAATAGACAGAGATGTGCCAGTGGCCAAACAAGCTCTTGATATTTACTGCTATCCTGGTACAAACAAGAATTTATTTGCATTGTGGCAAACAGTTAAGGTAATATTATTATTAAATTAAATTTTTTCTCAGTCTTTTAAATCGGGTTACCTGGTGGTGTATTTATTTACAATGACAGCTTTTTGTGCAATCTTGAAAATGTGTTGCAGCATTATTATTATTATAGCAAGGTTTATTATTAGATTAGAATATAATTTAATTACAAAGTTCTTCCCATAGTTTCACCACAGAGTAATACAGAGGGTTGACTCCCGACTAAATGAAAAATTTATACCTATTCTCATAGGGTTTACATCTTTGGCACGGTATTAAATTCAATATAAAAATAAAAACAACGTTTATAATAAAATGTTTTATTAAATAATCAAATTTACAATGTACTTATCTATACTACTATTATAAAGAGGAAAGATTTTGATTGCTTGTTTGTGTTTGGAGTGTGTTTGTGTTAAAAATTTTAAATTTTGTTAAGTACCCGTGCGAAGACGGAACGCGCCAGTGCTTAATAAAATATGTTTCATAATGCTATCAATTAAAAGGTCAGCATTATGAAATGTCAATAAATAAATATTCTTGGACGAATCACACAACGCCAGCTAGTCCCATACTAAATTTCTGAAACTAAATATACTTAAATACTTTTTTGTAAATAAATTATACATAGAAATCACCCAGATCAAGGCAAACAGACATGTTCATGCGTACAAATGTTTGCCTTGCGCAGGATTTGAACCCGCAGCCCTTGGGATAAAGTGACCATTGCTAGCCACTCGACTACCGGGCCTGTCTATAAATGAGTGACCCGAAAATATTTTCTTTTATTGTTTCGTTTTAATTCCTTATTATTTCTGGTTTATAATACAAACATTTGTAATAAACAATATTAACATTGTTTAAACATTTGGTTCTATGTAATTTAGGTAAGTATACAATACTACTTATTAAAAATAGGTAGTAGCTGTGCTGTGATAGTAAGGTAGTAGGTACTTACAACAATATTCAAAAATAATAAATTTTCGTAAATCGTAGGTACTTACTTCACATCATTTTTAGGGTACGAAAAAAAGAAATGTCCTTGTCCTTTTTTTAATTGGCCATACAAACACTATACGAACTTGGCATTGTACACGTCACAGAACGTGCGGCGCGGCGTGGCGCGCGAGCGGCCGACGTCCCTGGCGTTAATACGGAAACTGAGCCGGTTCAAACCAGTTCTTACCGCGGTCGGAGCGTACGAGACCTCATCGGTGAGAGCTCACGCACACATCGCCGTTCTTTGTATGCGTATACTTATTCTGGACGGTTGTTTGAAGCCAACCTACTGTACTATTCTGTGGTTTCACAGCATGTCAAAGCGAGTATGTCCGTTATCAAAAATAGCTATACTGTATAATATATTATTATATTAGTTAACCTTTTATACGCACCAACAGCTTTAGATAAAATTTTATTAGAGAAACTTAGAATATGTAGCGGGAGCGATGGCGATGTGCTCGACCGCCACAACATCGCTCCCGCTACAAATATAAATACTTAGTACTCAAACAAGCCAAATTTTTCCAGTTTCATGTAAGGATTAAGAATGATGAATACAGACAATATATCGGGACTACTCCCGAGGAAGTGTACAAAGAGTATACGGAGGACAGTTACGGATGGTCCGTCGTAAATCCATTCCAGAAGAAATCTAAGACTTTATCTTTAAGTCTTTTCAGTCCGACTTGTATGGTTATCAATACTAAACAACGCCACAGTATCGAGTTGCAGATAATAAGTAAGTTCCGTTACTTTGAGCTAACTTCCCTATGAGGTTGACATAGTCAAACATGGCTGGTTATTGTTAATAGGCAGCCAAAGTGCACTTTTTGCATGCAAAGAGTGGGAGCTGGACCTGGATTACTCCCACAAACATGATTGAAAACCTCTGAAAAAATACATATTTAATACTCATAGGACTGGTGAAACCAGTCATTAGTACTTGGTTCACCACTTGCTATTAGAATCCCGAATGGCTATTTGCCAATTAATAAATGCCACACAAAAGAAATCAGTAGAATCAAAGTATTGGGAGTTGCTAGATGCTTGGTGCGGAGTCTGACTAGCACTTGGCCGGTTTTTCTTCCCCAATTTCACAATGACATCATCCAATTTAATGTGGCATTAATTAAACGTGTTTGTGCAAACTGTGTAAATATTTCCCCCAGGAGTGGACATATGGAGGATAATACTTATGATACTTGGCGTTTGTCTCATCATGGCATCGAGAGCACTTAGTGGCAACCCAGTGTTTTTCTACCTCTGCGGGATATTTGTGGGTGTGTCCGCATCTTTCATGGTATTGGTGTACTACCTCAGTAAGCTGTTGCCTGGCAAAGTAAGTTCATTTTCTAAACTTTTTTCTTACTTGCAATATAGACTGGAGCTAGAGACGAGTGGTGATGAATTGTTAAGCGGGTCACTATAACTAAGTGACGACCGCGACCACTCTGTGAAGGATGTAGCGACGAAGAGAGAATATGTCGCATATTAAAGAAATGACTGCTGAGGCGTCATGTACAGTCAACGAATGAAAGATTTAACCTTCTCAATGCTTTGGAGGGCATGTTAAGCCATCGGTTCTGGCTTTTGTCGATGGATGATAGTTGTTAAGCCGCTTGGCTTCAGGCGACTCGGAAACACTGTTGCCAATCTGCATTGGAGGAGCGTTAGCAGAGTACGCTCTAATCTCCATCAATTGAAGGGAGTCCCGTATCCCTGCAGTGAGATGATTATGGGTTGATGTAATGAATTTAATATTTCCATTTCCAGAAAACGTTAACCTACGGTGTCCTAATCGGAGGCTGGACGGTGGGAGTGTATGTGTTCCAGCAAATCTGGGAGAACATCCGGACGATACTCCTGACGTATCAAACACACATGTTTTGGTATGTGTTGGTGGTGAGCTTCGTAAGTTTCCTGGTCTGCTACAGGATTGGCCCGCCGCGCAACCAGCGAAACAAGAATTTGGTCATGTGGACTTTACAGGTATGGGACTTAGATATTAATTTATTTCAAAAGCTTTTGGGGTGAGAAGGGAAAGGAGTTAAGGCCTACGCACATCGGGACGGGACGGCAAGGGATTTAATTTTTTTAACAATGGACATTAAAACGTATGATATAGAAATAAGACATAAATTGCTATGCTTCAAAATTCGAAAAATTACAATTTATCCGTCGATTCAATACTCTTTCAACCACAAATCCAATTCCACGCAGGCGTAGGCGTGGGCACAAGTAGTAAATATTATTTTTCTTGTTTGGTTGTAGGGCGTGGGAGTACTGATGGTGTTCTTCAGCAGCGACTACCAGGACGCGGCGGGCGCCATCATAATCACGTCTCTAGTTGTTAAATATTTCCCACAGTCGCTACTCAATAGGATACAAGGATACTGGTAAGTATTTCACTATTATCCCACTGTTGGGATGTTTTTGTATATTACTTAAATATAATACATACCTCTTAACGACGACGACTTACTCTTACACAACGGTCAGATGACAAAGGTTTTAGGTTCTTTTCAAAGTTACGCGGATATTGAAATTGATAGTTATGGTGTAATCGTATAATATTGGGTTAACTACCTTTAAGTGCAGACGTGCTATGCTGACTTAGGGACTATCTCCACGAGTGACAGAATCGCGACGACAATATCGTCGTACCAACTAATTTCATACATTGTCTTAAAACGTGTCCTCATTCGGCGATTCTCTCGCTCGTGGAGATGGTCCCTTAGCGATATTACGTCCACCAACCTAGCACGTCTGTATCTACAAAATATAACAGGCGAAGAAGATTTCCGCCCAAGACCCGCCTGCTCACAAACGAAGAGTACTACGAAGAGGGCGCCCGCGAGACGAAGCAGGCGCTGGAGGGCCTGCGCCAGTACTGCTCCAGCCCCGACTGCGCGCAGTGGAGCATCATGCTGAAGCTCAACGACTCGCGCAGGTCAGTGGGAGCAGCGCGCCAGAGGCTAGCCGGAGGAAGGTTAGCTTCGCATCATATGATATCCGTTCACTTATTTCACCCTTTACACTCAAAATGTGTCACAGGAATAGTTCTTAATGTGCGAACCGACATACACGGACCGCTCTTATTTTGCATCTGACAGAGGTAAAGTAATTGTGAATGGTCTATAGTCATATCCCATACATCCATGGCGTGTTCTCTAGACGTATACGCAGCGCAGACGCCGCGATAACGCGACGCACGCGTAGCGTTGTCTCGACGTCTTTGCTGTATGCAAAGCGTATACGTTCATCGAATGCCTACGCCAAGTGTGAAGGGACCATCTCCGCGAGCGAGAGTATCGCGACGAGTCCGGATGAAATCGCCGTGTGGAGACACGTTTTAAGACAATGTATAGAACTTGGTCGCACCGCACCATAATATTATCGTCGCGATTCTCTCGCTCGTGGATATAGCCCATAAATGGTTCACAACAGAAACTACATTTTCTGTAGGTCCTTTACAACATTATACAATCTGTAAGTCTACAATAAAATTGTGATGGAAACTGGGGGTCGCACTCTTAATAGTCTTAATTAGGCAATAGGAAAATAGTTACCACCACAAATTTAACCTGGAGCTTCAGAGTTAAGGTACAAAAACAATGAAAAATTTTTTTTTTCGCAATTTCACAGTTGTTCTAAACCAATCGACAATTTCAGGTTCGCGAGCTTCGTAGAGGGCAACTCGCATCTGAGCGATGATGAAGTACTGAATTACGAGTCGTACGCTTTCACGACGGACGGCGGAAGGAAGCGCGATCCCGGGACATCGAGGGACACTTTAGAAATTTCTGACGACGACTCATCGGAGTACGAAGAGCTGTAAAGACTTTTAGAGTCACGCTGACATCAAAATGTATAAACCGGCTGTTACTTGTGTCGTTTATTTTTCCCCCTGGGAATAACATGTTTTCCGGAATAAAAGTAGCCTATGTCACTCTGCAGACCTTAAGCTATCCCCAAAAAATTATGTCAAACCGTTCGTTACTTTCGCCGAAAAAGAACAAAATATACTTTTGCATTTATAATATTAAGTGGATAAGTTACGCGCTGATAACTTTTTAGGCGTTATTCAAAAACGCTTCATAGAAGTTCATAAATCCAGTGTCGGCGCAACTCTAAAATCAATATATATACGGCGTTGCGTGGTAATTTGACGTTCGTTATGTTTGCCAATATATTCGACGCTAATGCAAATACCAAACATGGTCTAGACCATGGTACATAATATACTGCTGCGCCAAATAATCCCTTCCCGTGTCTATGGCCCAAGAGGCCCATGACTACGTCACGATCAGTGTGACCTTATTTTAACCGCACCACAGCCGATGACGTAATCTTAGGCCAATCACCGTGACCTAGCTGTCATGGAAAGGAAATACCTTGTTTTGTTATACCATGGCCTAGACATGGTGCCAAACATCGAATAATTTATGTAATGCTGGCTCCACACCTGGCTTTTTGCATTTGTGATTGCATTTTTGCGTATTTGCTAAAAATTTTAACGTACTGGCCAATAGGCGATACAACCGTCTACACATGGAGCCAAATAGGTACCAAAAAAATAATTATATTTGCTTGTGTCAAGCCGACCATGTGTGGCCAGTATATTTTGTTTGCCTATTTGTCTCCTTTGATGTGTTTTGAAAAACCGACAGACGTTCGTTAAGCCGTATTTGTTATTGGCTGTATTTGTCAAATACGGCAATAAATTTGGCAAATATACTCTCCACACATGCAATTTTTTGTCATATACAGAAAATACAAACGCCATGTGTGAAGCCACAATTATCTTCACATTTATCGCCAACGCGTTATTTTGTCATGCATGACGTGACATAATGGTCGTTTCAAGCCGTCCATGTTTACGTCACCATTTGACCGTCACGAAATTAATAATTCTTCGCCGCGCCGCGAAACGATAGTTTGATAGTCATTTTGTTCCTGCCAAGAGACTAGCCGAGTCTCGAACGAAAGTCATTATTTTTGTACAAAATGGACTGAATAGATAGGTTTAAAATAAGTAAACAATTTCATTAGTTAGTAATAATTATTTCGTATATTTTGTAAATTAATATTATCACAACATTATAATGATATTTCGAATATAAAAATATTACATTTGTTAGCACCATATAAAAATTGATTTGAACACAATATTTTTTGTTTTTATGCATTTCATCACAAAATTGTAATGTCAATTAGAAATAATATTTTGCATGAGTGTTGCGTTATTCACATGAATTGTACCAGGATTTTGTATCCAGCACTTAATGGAGTTGTGAATACATTGTATGTAATGTGACTGCTACAATGAGTCTGTAGATGCGAAGGAAGCTCTTCTATACCTTTTGAAGTCGGTCACTAAATAATGAGGGTTTTTG
Organism: Endotricha flammealis; assembly: GCA_905163395.2. NCBI lineage: Eukaryota > Metazoa > Arthropoda > Insecta > Lepidoptera > Pyralidae > Endotricha > Endotricha flammealis. Next base: position 2,685,939 of record LR990859.1, on the reverse strand, counting down.
GTACAAATTTCGCTACCTTTTGGCGCTACTTTGGGCGAAAGTCTTCAGTTTTGACAGCACTGTCAAAACACAGCGCCCACTGGTAGCGATAATTTTACCAAAAATCCTCTTTTCCACCATATTGATTTTCTGGGTGGAGCTAATCGAATGTAATTTAGGAGTTGTGAACCTCATTTTTTGGGATTATGTGTTTAGACCAAACCTTGCCTCTGCAAATAAAGATTTAATACAATGTTAACTATATGGGCCGACATACATGGACTGCTTGAAGCAATCAGGAGGAACTGCTTCAAGCTGCGACTACACATTGAACTACGTCTTCTACATACACACATAATACGAACCGCTCGAGCAGTTGAACTGCTTCGGGCTGTCAAATCTTCAAGCTGTTGACTATGACTGCAAGAGCAGTCCGCGTATGACGCTCATGTCCGCTCATGTTTAAAAAACAAGTCTCATTGCATAGTGGGTTGAATAGTACTATAAATTGAATCTTATATAGTAGAGATAAGGTTTACAATACTTAATTACGATTTGAAGCAAATTGTGCTCAAAAAACTAATATTTGATTAATTTTAATATGTAAATAAGTGCACTTATTAATTACTAATTGTTACTATATTTGTGTACATAATTGTACAATTTGTGTGTTAATAAAGTTTTCTAATATTACATTTTAGTATTTTTATTTAAAACAACTCAATAATAAATTAATATAGTTTTTGTTTTTAATATAAATTAGGGTTGTATTATTTGATGAGATATTTGAATAATTACGATGAACTTACATCATTACTCGACGGCTTACATTCACAAATTTTGTGCTCGGATTTGGTTTTTAGGCTTAATACTATTCCAACAAAGTGACCACAGCTAATAATAGTATAGTCAGCAACGAAGATTAACACGTTGTACCACGTCATTCCAAAGATCTAAACAACTGGCACAAACAGAGATTAGTAAGTTATGGCACATTTAAGCTCTGTTTGGTGGAGTTAGGAGCGAGCGCGGCTGGCTTTCTTGCTCTTGTCCAAATCCTGTGGAGGCGGAGGAGGCTTGGCAGTCATGTGTCGGCTGTACAACCTAAAAATAAAACATATAGGTACATAAGTTATACATTCAAATCAAGAAAATAAAATGTCTATATTGAAAATCCATAATTTGAAATGTTTATATTTTCTATTGTTTATTTTAATTTATGTGAATACTAGCTTTTCCCCGCGGCTTCGCTCGCGTAAATTTTATGACAGATCTCGTTTGACAACAAAACAACCCATAGCGCGATTTGTGGCGCCATCTGTTGGCCGTTACTGCGCCCTCTATAGTAGAAAAATTATTTTCCCATTGGAACAACATACTTTCACGGAATAAAAAGTATAACTATGTTGGGCTCTGTACTCCTAACAATATGTATGCAAATTTTCATAATGATCGGCTGCTTAGTCAAGCCGTGAAGGAATAACAAACAAACAAACTCACTTTCTCATTTATAATATTAGTAAGGATTAACGGTTTTTAATGATAAAAGAGTTAATATTATAGAAAAGAAAGTTTGTTATTTATAAATGTTTTTTTTATTATGCCATTTAAAAGGCACCAATAATTATTACAGGGTCGTCCACGCGCGTGTGATACCCCCCGTGTTGCAAGCGTCTATAGAATACGGTGACCACTTACCATCAGGCGGCTTGTTTGCCACCTTAGTGGTATTAAAAAACCTCATCAACCTTCTAGTTTATGTCTGACTGAATGTCTGTTTTTGGCCGACGCGGAAGCTATCTTCGACATAAAAAGTATTACTTACACTCTATACGTTTCAGAGCGGAGGTAATCAAGGACGTGTGATGGTCCCAATGTTATCTGATCCGCGATTGGCGGTATCCAAAAGTTTCCCTCGAGTCTGAATACAGATTTGTTGCTGGCCAGATCCAAGGAACCTAAAAAAACCATAACATTTTTATTTTAAAGTTCACATCTCTCGATCTCGAGTAGGTACTTATGTTTACCAATAAAGATTTATAAAGTACTAACCTACGAGTTTCTTGTATGCAAATAATTTCATATATGAATGTATTTGCAATAACTCGCGACAGTTTTCGCAGCTTATCGATTTAGTTCCGTTAGTTTAGTTAAATGTATAAAGAGAGACAGTATAAAAAGATAAGATTCTTTTTTGTATCAACTATTATAACCGACAATGATTGTCATAATTTTCGTGACATATTTTAGATCTTAAGTGTACCTTTACGATAATTCGCAACTGTGATTTTAGATATTTATATGATGTGCAAACGACATTGCAATAACTTTCGCGAGAACTTGCAAATGTGATCTTAGACACCGTAATGTTAGTATTATGACTCACCAATTTCAGGTGGTAGCACCAGAAGCCTGTTTGCTTGCAGGTGCAGCTCCCTAAGCCGAGCCAGCTGTCCCAATTCACGAGGTACTTCGATCAGGTCATTCTCTCGTAATGATAACTGTTAAGACAAATCGAAATTAATCAAATGCAATGGCACGTTTTGAGTGTTTTGACGATGCGAAAATTTGCGCACGGCCGCTGTACGGTCGCAGTGCATGTACATGGTACGGTGGGCTCGAAGAAAGGAGGACCATTTTAGAAAAAAATCGCTTGCACATCTTGTAAGTGGATCTTTTGTCAGCTCCGTCCTTTTCTTTGTTACCAAACAGGGTTTTTGTTTATTAGAGCTACATGTGTCCACTAGGATGTTGGATGTTGCAACCAAAAATCATCCTAAAGATGGTCCTGCTATCCTCGATGTACCTTGTGGACTAATCAATAAAGTTTAATTTGCGTTAATAAATTTAAAAATCTTAATGCGCCCGAGTATTCCATGGGTACAAGGAAAATTATGTCTCATTTAAATTTACAGATGATGAGGTAATAAATATTATATTTTCCTTATAATATCAGTAATTCCTAACTTTAATAAAAAGTTATTATATGACCTCGTGAAAAGGGTAAAATGGTATTTCTCTTCTGCAAAACTACTTTTGAGTTGTCTAAGTTCACTTAGATCTAAACTCAAAATAACAACTCAAAAATAGTAGTTTTGCAGGAAAACAATAGAGGTTTACACCATTTTGAGTCTTTCATGATTTTGCGAGTTTAGATCTAGAAGTGAAATAAAATGTCTTTTTATTAAAATTAGGTAGTTTATTTTAATAGGTAGTTTAGATCTACATCTAAACTGTGACAACTGAGTTTGGTGCGATATCACTTTAAAATGTTATTAACATAAATCATATTAAATATTAAAATAATCTTTCTAATACCATCAGGTGAGCCGTTTGCTTCTTTGCCACCTATGTGGCATAAAAAAACTTACAATTTGCAAATTCTTCAGATTGCCAATCTCTGGTGCCAAGTATTCAAAGTCGTTATCACCCAAGTAGAGAGCTCGGAGACTTTCTGAAATATACATATTAAAGTACATTGAGAAACTATTACTTAAAGCCAGTTTCAGAAATGCATATTTAAAATTATTTTCACTACTCATTTATTCATATTTAGTTGGACAAGTGACAGCCATAATTTTAATATCTCATTAATTTAAAATGTTTTTGTGCAACTCAACAATAGTGGTGTAAAATATTTGTATAAATCTTATAATATCCAAACTACAAAGTGCCTGTGAAGGCCTTATTAGAATTTTTAGTATAATAGACTTATTAGAATTATCAAAGAAACTAGATTACAGTCCTTGAATCCCGTATGAACTTATTCAGTACAGTTTTGATTGATTTATAAATTGAACTTTATGCCTGGAGAATAAGGTTCAATTTACAGTGAAAACTATTCATCTACTGCCCTTAAAAATAACAAAATTCTTACCCATCATGAAGAAATTCCCAGGTAAAGTCTTCTCATTAAGATTATTGTATGTCAAGTCCAATATTTCCAAGACAGGGAAGGCTCCAAATCCTCGTGGGAGGCTGTACAGTCTGTTGAGGGAGACATTCAGGATGCGGAGCTTCGGCAGAGATGACAGACTTACTGGCAGTTCCTCAATATGATTGTTTGCGAGATTCAGTATTTCAAGATTCATTAAATTGGCCAAAGCAGCCGGGACCACCTGTATTTTGTTGTGGCTAAGTGATAATCGTGTTATGTTGGCTAAATTGACTGAAAAAAAATAAAAGTTTAATTTTCAATAATAAGTTTTTTTTTACCAGCCAGTGAGCAATGGCAGCAGTGACCCACTCCACTCACTGGCTGGTTTCAAATTAAATTATTCATATTTATTTTTAGAAATATTTTTTCCAGCTAGGAAATTTTTTAATAAACCTTACACCAACTCTCTGACTAAAACATGGGATAAACTTGGCGGATAAATTATATTTTTATATTTTTATATTAGGTACGAAGTCGAAGTGTATGCATAGGTACTCAAAACAGGTAATAGAAACTTGTTCCGTAAATGGACAAAACTAGTTTGTAACACAAAACTCACATAGGCCAGGTATTTCGTCGAGACTGGAGATTCCTTTATCAACTAAATCAATCTCGGGGTTGTTTATTTCCTTCGCTTCTTCAATAACTTTCTTTGCCTTCGACATTTTCGCTGTGTTTGGAATACAGGAAACTGGAGGATGACTCATTGCATTGCCCCAGCTGTTTTGTTTGCCCGCCCACCCTAATTTTTTGCAATGGCAACACAACATACAGTACACATTTTACATAAAATATAACTGATTTTTCATCGCCTTCATCTTGGCAAGTACAAATTATTAAAATAGATTTAATCTACTTTGAAATTAAAAAGAGTTGATTATTTGATAATTAACCTGTTGCAAAAATACGATCATGAGAAATCTCAAGAAATCTTTGACTGAATAGTTGCCAAATATAAAAAGAAAACAGAGAACGTTATGTCAATGTCATAACATTTTTTTTTCTTCAGCTAGCTAGCTTGCCAGTCTGTCATGTCATGTCATGTTAGATTATTTACTTTACGAACTGAAAATAACATCGTACGATCGTACTTAGTTAGTTCGGCCTTTGTTTTAATTAGTGTGTGTTAATTACCCTGTAAAATTTCACCTTTTATCTTTTTGGTCGTTTTCAAGCAAATAGTACAAGTGATACGTACGTTATCTAAACGTATTAGTGTGATTATTATGATTTGTTGTCAACCGCACGAAGATTGAGTGTTACGGCTTTTGCTAAAGGAGGTTTTCGGTTTTTGTAACTTTTTTAAGATTTTATTAAAGGTAAGTGAGGTAAAATTAAACTGATTTTACTATACAGATATCTCTATGACCAAATGGTTGCCTATCTTCAGAAGTATACCATTATTATAAAATAATATTTGTTTTAATTTAAGTGCATAAATATTTACTTTGTAAGGTCCAAAGTTTATACTAAACAATGACAGTTTTATTCTTGTCATAGAATATTACATTACATTTGACTACATTATCCTTTGTCTTGCTTAGTGGTAATTTTTTTTTTCTTTTCTCTATTTTTCTTTGAGGCTTTTAGCCTAATTTAGGATAATTATAAAAGAATAAATTATCATTCCAGTTGTGAAATTTTTTACTTCTAACTACTTTGTCAAGCTCCATAAAATAATTACAAAAATAGTCAACAATTTTTTTCTTTCATTTGGCAATTGGACTTCAGACGAAGATTCCATTGTGCCATCTTTAAGTTATGCTTGTGTACGTAAATTCAAAGCAGCATATTCAAGCTATCTCAACTCAGTATACAGTCTCTGAGTCCAGACACCCCGAAGAAAGTAAAATTTCTTCAGTGAAGCAGATTTTGAAATCAATACTATAATGCACTATTAATAGTTCCTGCTCATAAATCCAACTCACTATGCACTCTAGCCAATGTTTGCTTCACATGACACTATCAAAAATAAGAATCAAACTTTGAAACACAGAAATTAAATTTCTTATCACGAGCCCAAGTGGACTCTATAGTAGTTGGCACCATTCTACTACAATTTTAAAATACCTTTAAAGTTTGTCCCTGCCCCTAAGTTGTCCTGATCAGCATGTTTTTTTAAATATTAAAAAAAAAATGCCTCCTAATACTCCATAGGCTACTGTGACTGCTTACTGTATGCTTGTTTTCCATCTTAGTGGTAAAAAAAACTCACAAATTACCACTATTTCTAGAAAAAAAATTATAACTAAATGTTGTAATCTATTCTAACTAGAATTTATTTTTATTAGGTATATTCTTCATTATATTCATCTACATATATCTCGGACAAGTAGTCTCTTTCATCGACAGACAAGAGAAAGAGATCAACCGCAGGATAGAAAACGTGTGGAAAAGTTTCTGGTCAATGAAAGAGCTACTAAAGGGCGACCTACCGCTATGCCTAAAGAAAAAAATATTCTTCATTGCACATAAATTTTAAATACAGCTTACAGCAATAAATACACTACTACAGTGTTTCTTTAGGTGATTTCTTCCAGCTAACATACATGTTGTACAATAGGTGGTAAACAATTTATATGTGCCAAGGATCATTACTACTTATTTTCAAATTAACATTTTTTAGCCATGAGTGAGCGTTCTCAGCCCCTAAAGGCCATCAATCGGTTCTTCGAAGGCAAGGAGCCATGGCAGATTGTCACAATGACTGCCTCTTCGGTGCTTGCAGCTGTATGGGTTCACAGTCTATGCAACGCAAAGGATCGTAAGTGTTTAGTTCTTTATATTTTTTCTAATTTGTATTATTAATTATTTATATAATACTTATATAATTAATTATAATGTTACTAGAGTTATAATAATACTCTATTTGTATTTAAGGGCTTAGAAATGAGCATACTAACTAATAGCCTTATATTGTAAGGACACATTTAGACAACGTGAAAACTAGCGCGCGGCGGCCGCCGTACGGTGCAAGTTTTCGCATCTTCAAAACGCCCTCTAAGCAATCAATGCCAAATTTGTCCAGGAACCATTTTAGGTGGTTTTTCAGATCAAGTGATATCGCTGTTTGGTTGGGGCTATCATCTCCAGAGCACTTTGGCATGTTTAGATTTTTAAAAGCTATCCTGGCTAAGGTACTGGCTACTGGTTTGCCATGCCCACCAACACCATCATGATAAAAAAAAAAGAAAAGGCCTTTATTCACTGACCATACTACTCTTTTAGCTTAAAAACGTAACTTTAAAATAAAATAAAATCAAAATTACAAAAAATGTTTTTACCAATAACATCCTTGGTCAGGTTGTCTTTTGACATAGGCCTCCCCCAATGTCTTCCACTTATCCATCATGATTAAATTGACTAAAATATTGTTACAGCTGTTACGACGAGAATGCGCCGCGAATTCTTCAGGTGGCTTCGTCAAGTGCCATTAGTGAGGAGAAAGATTGAAGAGAAGATGTCGGAAATTAACTCTGGATTCAAAAAGGACGTCAAAAAGAGACTGGGTGGCATGACAATTAGACGGGAGCTCCCAGAAGGTGGACTGACTGCTGAGCAAATAGCCGAGGAAGTTAAAGATCACCTAAGCTTAGGTAATGTGCTGTAACTTTACTATTTTATTTCGTGGTCAGTGATTTCATGTGAGATTCCAACACATGGAATACTCATCTTCTTTTCATTGGTTCATCATCATTTCATTGATACTCAAGTTACAATTAAAAACACATCTGACAATAAAACTGAAACCAGAGCACAGATTACTAAATAGTTACTATGTGAGGGACAGTCAGCTGCAATGAACTACACTAATATTATGTTTATATGTAAGTTTGTTGTATCTAGTAAAACATAGTAAGGTCTTGAATACAACAACATTGGAATACATGTTGTAATGTGATATGCTGAAATTCTCTAATCTGTAGCCTAATGTTTTCTATGGGATTTTGTCACTACACAATGTAATTTTATTGCTCAATCAAACGTTTATCTACAGATAAGACAGCATTAACATATGAATAGATAAACTTAATGATACGTATCTTATGGTTTCGTAGATTATGTCTTTAAATACTTTAATTAAAATATTCAGTTAATTATCTTGCTAGAATTTTTATGGTCCGATTTACGATTTTGTTATGTTGTAGTTATCATATAAAATAAAGTGTCAGATGAATGGCTCATAGATCATACGAAAATTATTAGATTTGTTGAGTTGATAGATGAGTTTTGATGAGTTTTTTAAATGGATATGATTGACAAACAGTATCTGATCCATTTCATAAATGTTCTACTACTCCAAATTACAATTATTTATTATCTATACTCTATACTAATATTATAAAGAGATAAAGTTTGTGTATTTGTTAAATTGTAAGGGGTGATCTCGGGACCTACTGAACCGATTTTAAAATTCTTTCACCTATAGAAAGCCACATTATTGCTGAGTGTCATAGGTTATATAAAAAACCAAAAAATAAAAAGGCTTTTAACATTATGCCCAACGAAGTGGGCACGGGTCAGCTAGTTTAATTATAATTTAGGTCAGTTTTATTGCAAATAAAAAATAAAATCATTATTCATTATTATTTTTCAAGTAATTTACAGGAAATACTTTTGCATCATCATTTTTTTAAATGCTACCAGCACTGACTTAAATGGTCTATCGAGAAGGAGACGCAAGGCAAGAACCTCAACATATAGCCGATTTTTAAACCTAGTATAGCATAAAATGATTCTAATAGTATGATGTGTTCAGGTGCATATGATTGGAAGAGCGGCCAGGTATCAGGTGCAGTTTACCACGTCAACGAGGATATAGTGAAGGTGGCGTGCGATGCGTACGCGCTCACTGCGTACACCAACCCGTTGCACGCGGACGTGTTCCCGGGCATCAACAAGATGGAGAGTGAGATTGTGCGCATGGCGGTCAATCTGTTTCATGGCGACAGCGAGTGCTGTGGAACGGTAATGTTATTTCTAAAATTATCAACTGTCATGTACAGTCAACTAATGAAAGAGGCGACCCAGGGTAGGTACCAAGAACAAAGATTTTTATGCCAATAATGTAAGCATTGTCATGAAACTTTGTAATTAAATAGTATGTACAATATTAATACTATAAATTTTCTATTAAATCCCTTCGCGCAATATTAAAAATAAATAAATTTAAAGAGTGTTTAGAAAACTTAAATTATATTTAGCGCCCTAGTCAGCTCTTTGCTAGGACTGTACAAGTCATGAAAGTATCTAGGCGGATAAGGTGGTAGTGAGTGAGAGTTTTAGTTGGTATACCCTAAGTCGCATTAGAGGGGGAACCCGACATACCCCCGCCGCTTCCCCAAGCGGCGGGGCATGCAGTGCATACAATAATAAAAAAAGGTTGACTGTACAAAAAAGTAATTCCTAAAAAAAAATTAACTACATTTTTTACTAGTGAAACCCGCGCCACTTCGTTTGCGTGTATTTAGGTATTTATGATAGCGCCATCTATATCAAACTAGATAAAATCCTACGGAAATCGCATACTTTTCGGGATAAAAAGTACCGTATGTGTTAATCGTAGGTATCAGTTACCTACATACCAAATATCATAAATATTGGCCCAGCCATTTGAGCGTGGAGAGTAACAAACATACACAATAACTATCGCCTTTATAATATCTTACTAATAAGATCATTACATTAGCTATATCCAAAAATAATTTCTTGGTCTGTATGTTTTCCATCTATAATGGTATAAAGCTTCACTTAGTTTTATTTACAAAAAATATTTAAGTATTTCTCAGCTGTCTTGTAGTATAGTCTTTTTTTAACAATCGAGTACTGAGTACGCTCCCGCACATTGCTCATATTGACAGAGGGAGATAGGATAGGTTGTATCAACCAATTGCAACGCTCGCAATCAATAGCAATTTATTACGTGGACCAATAGCAACGCACCAAATAGTCTCGGCTACAAAGGTAGCAAACAAGCATACGGCCCGCCTGATGGTAAGCATCACCGTAGCCTATAGACTAGTATAGACGCTTGCAATACCAGGGGTATCACGTACGCGTTGCCAACCCTCCCAACCCCCCAAGTGGAGCTTTGGAGACCTTACTCACCGTAGGAACACAACATGGCCGACACCAATGCTATTTTGCTACGATCTTCTGTAAGGTGGAGGTCCTTCCCCAGACGGGCGGCTACGATTTGAGCGAATTATCCGCTGTGCCCTACCTCTCGTTTGTTAAAAAAAATTGAGTATGTAATTTGTCCAAATATATTTTATGTTATTCTTTCCCTTACAGATGACAACAGGAGGCACAGAATCTATAATAATGGCTTGCAAAGCGTTCAGGGATCTCGCCTACAGCAAAGGAATAAAAAACCCACAGATAGTTGTACCGGCTACTGTACATTCAGGCTTCGATAAGGCAGCTCAATACCTCGGTTTATCCGTGAAGACTGTACCAGTTGATCCTGTAACAATGACTGTTAAAATTGATGCAGTGAAGAAGGCTATTGGAAGGAGAACATGTTTGGTAAGGAAGGATTATCAATCCATCCATCCATCTCCCATCTGTCATGTCTTTGTGGCAGCCATCTGTTTTTGAAGTGAAAACTTCTTTAGCGGCGCTTGGCACTTTTTTTTGATGGGTAAAAAATGTTAAACTCGCGTCAGATCCGTAGCCTGATCGAAAAAGGGTAAGATTCCCTAACCATTCCAAAATATTAAAAAATGCACAATGTTGATATTTAAGTTTTCACTTCTGCCGGCACGCCCGGAGTGCAACCCGTCCTTTTTTTTATTTCGGTTCTGTATTATCTGTATACCAAATTTCAAGCAAATCTGTCAAGCAGTTTTTACGTGGAAAAGTAACAAACATCTATACATACAGACTACATCGCGTTTATAATATTACTAGCGAAACCTGCGCAACTTCGTTTGCGTGTACGCACAGCAGCGCCATCTATTTTAGAAAGCGCCATTGACTATCAGACTTGACCGAATCCTACGGGAATCGCGTACTTTTCCAGAAAAGTTACTTTTTATCCCGATAAAAAGTACCCTATGTGTTAATCCAAGGTATCAGCTATCTACATACTAAATATGATAAAAGTTGACCCAGCCATTTGAGCGTGAGTGACAAAATACTCACAACCTTTCCACTTTATAATATTAGTGGAATTTCAAGCGTGGTATGTTTAATTTAATGCAACGATTTAGACATGATATTGTAAGAGTAATTGTTTGCTTGATACGTTGCCGGGCACCTCTCTTAAAACACGGTGTCCGCATAATACCAGCGTCGTGACACTTGTGTTGCGACATAATGCTGAGTGGAGACCTATTTGGACACATTTTATTGGTTTTAAGTAATTTTAAGTTTAAATTGTATTAATTTGTATAAAAATGTTCCAAATAAACATTTTTTCTTTCTTTCTTTCAAAGTTATATTTTCCAGATCGTAGGTTCAGCTCCTAACTTCCCGTACGGTACTATGGACGATATCGCAGCATTATCCGACATCGCACTGGAATATGACGTGCCGTTGCACGTTGACGCATGCCTCGGCGGGTTCGTGGCCGCCTTCATGCCAGATGCTGGATATCCAGTTCCTCTCTTCGACTTCAGGTTGCCAGGAGTGTGTAGTATGTCTGCTGATACCCACAAGGTAAGTCACCGTTTGATATTCTAGCAATTTTTTTATACCACTAAGGTGGCAAACAAGCTTACGGCCCGCCTAACACCCCTTCCACACGGCCCAATCAAATTGGCCAATTTGTATACCTGTCCTTTTCTTTAGATATCACCAAGAACAGGACAATAGATCGAATTGGCCCAAAAATTGGGTGCGTGTGGACAGGGTGTAATGGTAACCAGTCACCGTAGCCTATTAAATTGGGTCATTCATACACACATAAATCTTTGCACTGAAATAAATGATTAATAATAATAATAAAAAATTAAGGTACATACTTGAAATAAAAACTTAATCACGAGGTAAGCCCGAAAATAGTAAATATATTTATTTTTCTTTTTTATCTTGATAATTAGACTACTGTATTGTATAATTTTTAAATACATGTTAAACAAAAAATATAGATTTAAGACTATGTAAGAATTGTGTGTTTATCATGTTGGTAGTCTATAAATAAAAAAAAATATTATGTATTGTTCCAGTACGGTTTTGCCCCGAAGGGCACTTCAGTGGTGCTGTACAGGAAGCCGGAGTACAGGCACCACCAGTATGTGGTGACGACGGAGTGGCCGGGCGGCGTCTACGGCTCGCCCACTGTCAATGGTATCCACTTATACTATTACTAGTGAAACCCCCGTAACTTCGTTTGCGTGTATTTATTTATACACAGTAGCGCCATCTATATCAGACTTTTGATGAAATCCTACGGGAAGCGCGTACTTTACGGGATAAAAAGTACCCTATGTGTTAATCCAAGGTATCAGCTACATACCAAATATCATAAATATTGACCCAGCCATTTGAGCGTGAAGTAACAAACATACACATAACTTTCGCCCTTATAATATTAATAGGTTGAACTTACTAATCCGAATTTGTGCACCATTCAAATAGAAAGTCATAGAATTCTGCCAAGGCAATACTTGGCAAAATTAAAAAAAAATACAAATATTTTACACCAAATAGTGTCGAAAAACAATTTATGTCCACGAAGTTTATGATTATTACAATATTTCTAGCAAAATCCGCGTGACTTCGTTTGTATGGTGTTTGCGAGTATCACGCTTTCTCGTGAGAATTTCGGTCTGCGCGGGAAATTCAATTTTTTTGGGGTTTTTTACAAATTGCATCTCAATCATTGATAGAATTTTCGTGAAAATTGATTTGACGACAGCAAATACAATATATCTACTGAATAATTATCAAATAAATTATAAATATTAGCTGTTCTTATTATGAATGTCCACGATGCATCTTTTTCCCAATAAACATGCATTATGCACATTCATAATGAGAAGAGCCAATATTTATAATTTATATGAAAATTATTCAATAGACATATATTATTGTATTTGTTGTCGTCAAATCAATTTTCATGAAAATTCTATCAATGATTGAGATGCAATTTGTAAAAAACCCCAAAAAATTTGAATTTCCCGCGCGGACCGAATCGGATCACCTTAAATCACTATTTTCTTAATCCGTTGCGCAGTATTAAAGATCTAAGGACATACAGCGGGAAGCGACTTTATATACTACTAGCTGACCCATGCCCACTTCGTTGGGCATAATGTTAATAATCCTTTTTTAGTACAGGCGTTCGTAAGAAACGCTTTCATTCGACCGTTTTTTCTCCGATTCACTTTGCAAAACCGACTACCACGTAAAAGTTTTATTTTTCGGTTTTTTATATAACCTATGACACTCAGCAATAATGTGGCTTTCTATTGGTGAAAGAATTTTTAAAATCGGTTCAGTAGATCCCGAGATTACCCCTTACAATTTAACTAATATACAAACACAAACTTTACTTCTTTATAAAATTAGTATAGAAGTATAGATCAGGGGTGTTACGAATAAACGCATCCGCATCCGTAAATGCGGAATATTCGCATTAATTCAGATATCTGCATCCGCATTCACATCCGCATCAATCAATGCGGAGTTTTTATGGATGTAGATTTAGGGAGCTGGGTTAATATATAATCCACTAAGAAACAGGTTGGAAGCTGAGAAGGCTGCAATATTGCTATTTATTAAATATAATTCACCAATTTTTAAGTTTAATTATTAAACAAAGATTTTTGATTATGAAACTCGAAGCTTAAAATTCTGTTGTATCAGTAAAACTAAAAACTTGTGTAATTTTGTTCTAAAAATATGATTAAATAATTAAAAAGTTAAAATTAAATTGATTTTCAGTTATTTATGCACTTAAAATTGAAATAATTATCCTTTTAAAATCCCAAAATCCGCAGTCGCATCCGCATCGCATCCGCATCCGCATCAAATCCGCATCCGCGGATGTCTAAATTTTTGCATCCGTAACAACCCTGGTATAGATGTAGTGAAGTGATTTTATATTTGTTTTCCAGGCAGTCGCGCGGGAGGGCTGATCGCGGCTTGTTGGGCCACCATGATGTTCGTGGGCAGATCCCGCTACGTGCAGATGACGAGGGAGATCTTGCGCATCACCAGATACGTGGAGGAGGAGTGAGTTTTCTATATAAATACACTAGATGCTGCCCTCGGTGTTGCACGCGTTTAATTTTATAAACAGCCAGCGCCATCTATATCAGATTTTTAACCAAATCCTACGGGAATCGCGTACTTTTCGGGATAAAAAGTACCCTATGTGTTAATCCAAGGCACATACCAAATATCATAAATATTGACCGAGCCATTAGAGTGTGAAGAAGTACCAAACATACACATAACTTTTTCACCTCACAAGCTCGGAAAGAATCTGTTTGTCATTCGAAATCTGAGCGCAAAAGTGCATTTTGTGCCCTAGCGTGGAAAGTATTTTTAAAATTCGAACCTTTCTATTCTTTAATTTTTTATACCGCCAGTCCTCTGAAAATGCATTAATACTTATTTCATGCCAGTGCGCCAACCTTATTTTTAGAATAATCGAACTGGCCAGCACGACACCGCATGAAAAAAATAAACACTTAATTAATATATTATTTGCGTTTTTCTTGCACCTAGGATTTTCCTCGCTGTAGTGAGGTGAAAAATTTTGTGTTTCGCTCGGCAGCAAAGATATTCTGCGTCTCGTACCTTTGAAACCCTCGCTACGCTCAGGTTTCAATTTAAGTACTCGCGCTAAAAAACAACTTTGCAGCCTTGCATAACAAATAACTATTGCCTTTAAAATATTAGTAGGATACTTTATTACAGTTTTTTTAATGTACCTACTATTAAATATTGTTTTTCAGACTCCGCAAAATAAATGGAATATTTATATTTGGAAAACCAGCTACGACAGTGATTGGTTTTGGTTCTAAGAAGTTCGACATTTTCAAATTGGCCGACTTGCTGCACAAAAAGGGGTGGAGTTTGAACGCACTGCAGTTCCCCTCTGGGTAAGTGTTTTCCTGTACTAATATTAGGAACTGAACCGAGAGCCCTCGTCGAGCCCCCAGTAGCTTAGTGAATGTGTATTTCTAACATTTTCATAGCATTCAAATAATATACAGGTAATATTAGTTCAATGCCTCTAAGGTATGAGAAGCCATCTAATAAAATAAATAATACAAGAATTTACTTTTATTGTTTCATAGCTACCAAGCAACCGATTACATCATCATTTATAATAGCATTATATTTCAATAGAACCGAAGCATTAAAGTGTTTTTCAGATAGCATGGGTACGGTGACGTTTGAGTTATTTTCACGTATTTCATTTCACGCATGTTTTTTTTCATTCGAAACAAAAAACCGCGAAGTACAAAAAGAAATAGAAAAAGAGTGAAGAATAAGCGACTACAAAAAAGTAGTAAATTCAAATTTGCTTTATTAATGATACATTTATTTTTGATACCCTGTAAATTCCCTTCAAATCCCAAATGTCACCGTACCCATGCTATCTGAAAAACATTTTAGTGAATTACGCCGCTAGTGAAAAATTACTTCATGTATAGTCGTACCTAAAGCCTGTTTTTCTTAACTTGACCAATGTTGTAAACAATCTTTGCGTATCGATAAATCACCAGAATAATAAGAGTGTTGTGTTAAATGCCATTTCTACTATATTATGATTATTTGGGTGTGAATGATAATTTTAATTGCCTATTTTCGTTAAAAAGACGTGCTAAGATTGTTTACTACATTGGTCAACTTAAGAAAAACAGGTCGGCCGCCATTTTGAATGATGACTACGCGACGGCAGCCCTACTACATTTCACGCATACATATGCGCGTGTACAGACGACATAAATTTTTGTCTTGAGATTATGTTTTAATTAAATTGGAGAAAAACACTTTTTTACTTTACTTTTTGGTTGCAGCATTCACATCTGCATCACGCACGCGCACACGCACGGCGGCGTGGCGGAGCGCTTCGTGGCGGACGTGAGAACTGCAGCGGACTATTGCTTGCTGCACGCTTCCGAACCCGTGGAAGGGAAGGTACGCTGTTTACATTTTTATGATTTTTATACTTCCCATTCAGTTTATTTTCTCTCTGATTAAATTCGTTGTGAGTTAGGCAGCTGTAGTTTCTACGGGACGTCAATAAGCTTCATAGCTTATTGTCAATCTGAGGTCGCCGTTGTTGATCCTGGATATATAGAAGACACAGGTGGGAATATAGACAGATAGATATATAGAAAGAATAAGTTATATAGAAATAAGTGATACAGTAAAAGTTAAAAACAAGTGTATATGCAACAAGGCGGCCTTATTGCTCAAAGAAATCTATTCAAGGAAAACTTTTTCAAATATGTGATAAGCTTGTTCCGATTAAAATTAAAAAAATAATGAGACTACTTTTAACTAATATTAATGTGAAAGTATTTGTTTGTTGTTCCTTCACGCCTTGAGTATTCAGTCAATCATTAATTTATATTATGTAATTGTCATAAATTCATAATACAGAAGATGGCATAGACTACTTGATATCCCGTAGAACAAAGATTCACAGTGGATCACAGGATACTTTTACTAAACTACTAGCTTTTGTTGTGAAGAGAAAATGCTATATTTTTTCCCCATGGAAATAAGAGCCACAGCACACGGCGTATACGTATACGCGCAGAGGACGCACGTTTCGTGCTACATTGAGTTCTTTGTTTGTTGGACGTCACGATGGAATGATTGCAACACCGCCTTGGATAACGATACGCGCGTCATCTGCGCGTTTAAAATACGCCGTGTGCTGTGGCTCTAAGATGTTCTTCCGTCATTAAAAGTAGCAAATATCACTCCAGACATTAGGCAATTCCCAAAAAAAAAATTCGATGTGAAAGAAAAACAAACAAATACACTTGCGCATTTATAAATATTAGGTACGGGTACAATTTCAATTTTAATTTTCAGATGGCGATATATGGCGTAGCACAGGGAATTCCAGATAGGAGCCTAGTCTCGGATATTACCAAAAGTTTCATAGACTCGTTATATTATTTACCCGAAGATGAGGATAAGTAATATTGTATATAGACTGCAAAATAAGTACAATATAGTGACTTAATAATTTTAGAAAATTCCATCGCTTCAAAAATATTAAAATATTCTTCTTTGTATGAACACTTATTCAAAGCCTTGATATTGAACTTTTTGAATTAATTTACAACATACATATTACTGTAATTATTATCGTCATTTTGCGAGAATGGTAAAATAACTTACAAACTATTAATGAGGAAGAAAACGCAAAGCTAATAGCAGATGTCGCTGCGCTCGCTTGACTCAAAGTAAACATCTGTCACCTGTCAGTTTGTTTATTTCTTCGCATAAATTACCACATTACCGCGTTTATAATATTTTTTTTCTTGATCAAAGATAACTATGTATTCAACATGGTCTATTCTTAGCAGAACTGTCGCCTTTATAATCAGATGCAAGAAAATGTTTTGAACATAACCTCAAATTATTCGTAGCAGCCTTCTCCCAAAGTCTTCTCATTCGCAAATTCTTAGGAAAAGAATGGTTAACATTATTATTGCACCGAATTACAGCACAACGAGGCATTTTTGTAATAAAAAATATTTTTCACATTTGACGTAAAATTTTGTATGATATTTGACGTAACTTGAACGTTGTTTTGAGTCAAGCGTTATCAGCGCTACTAGCGGCTAAACTTGGCAGTTTTCTTCCCCATTTTTAAGACTGTATAATTTTAGAGACAAATATAGTTTTGAGGTTGTTAAGTATCCATATAAATAAAATTCAAAGTCCTGACTGACTTAATTATATATCAACGCACAGCTCAAACCGTTGAGTCTAAGAGATTATAAATATGGAATGTAGGTTCCTTACGACGTCTAGGGGTGTACTAAGATGGAATTGGAATGTAGGTTCCTTACGACGTCTAAGATAGGATTTTTCAAAATTCCCACGGGAAAGCGAGATATACTCAAACAAATTGGGTTTTACTAGTTATTTAAAAAAATTAACAGCGTTGTGATACTTATTCAAAATAACATTTCACTTAAAATAAGTAAATTCCAAATAAAATGTAATTTATGAACCTGTCACAAATATTTGTGTTAAATTTATTAGTCCCGTTAAAATCGCGATATGCATCCCATAATAATTTATAATGTCGCGTAGAGTGAACCAATGAAAGAGGGTTTCATTGTTCTAAACTGTGTTATTTAGATTCTTGTACGATTCGTACATTCGATGTTTTGTAAAACAACAATTTTCGAAAAGAACAATATTTGTTTTGTTGCATTAAGACGCTATGCCGTAAAATAATTGAAACGAAAGGGGCGGGGCCTAGCCAAAAGTTGCGCGAGTGCCGCGGCGGCGCTGCACTCGCGCGCGTGCCGGCCGGACCGCCGTTTTCCCGCGAAGTTTTGAAAATACTTTCGTCGGAAATACGATACGTTTCGCTGTTCACTTGTTATTGTTTGTTTAGTAGCTATTTAAGTTTATCATAACTAATATAGTAAATGAATACCTGTGTCTATTTATTTTAATATTAGTTATGAAATACAAGACAGTCGATATTTGGTCTATAACTAAATATATTGATAAATAAGCAAAATAATTACTTACATAAGTACATATTAAATTTTAAATAGTTTTACAGACAAACAAAATACTTTTTGCAATCGAATAAAACATTACACACACTGCGTTTTACTTTATAGTCTAAGAGCTAATGTAAGGAATATTTTAGTAAAATGATAAAACAATGGGATTACATACTAAAGCTGTTATAATAAGGAATGTTCATCGTTTCATTCAAATACTTATTCAAAGTTATGTTATGAAAATTTTCTGTGGCTTCTTCTGAAGACTGTGCATATGCAGTACCACACTACAGGCTGAGCCAATTTTGAAATATACGAAAATGTTGTCTAGAATATAATTAATTAATAATAAATTCTAATTAGATGCAAATCACGTACTTTTTAAATCGTTTTAATTATAAAAGAACTAATAATAAAGCATTAGAGAAATTTTAAAAGTTATAGTTTTAAAATTTCTCTAAGGCAATAATCTTCTCATTATTACAACCCGCATTTGTCTCATTTGTGTCAACATTTTTATTTTCTTTACCTTTACGAATGACATAACTTGGCTCACGAATTGCCATATTTCTTGTATGCCGAGGATCTACAAGCTCTGGTAGCAAGCAATCATAATAAAAAGATAATAATTTTGGTTCCATTTTCGTCTTCCAAAACTGATCATCTTTATGGAGTATTTCTGTTTTTAGTTTATTTTCCCCATACCACACAGCTAATAAACATTTTGGAAATTTACTAATATGCATTTGCCCCTGTGCTTGAAAGAACCAATCAGATTTTTTATTAATGTATATTTTTCCAGTATTTTTGTCTTCTTTCCAAAAATGCATTTTGTTTAGTGCTATAGCCCTATCAATCCCAATCTTGAACGGTGCTATGGGGCACTTAATTTCTACAAGCATATTATGCGTTAAAACTATTCCATCAGGCGTGGCCCCTAAAAACGGATATTGTTCGTCTATAAACAAACCACATTGCTTAATGTCTATATTCATTTTTTGCTTTTTTTTTAACCGACTTCAAAAAAGGAGGAGGTTCTATGTTTCATTGTTTTTTTTTTGGAGGTCCGCCGATTACTCCTTCAATTTTGGACCGATTTTCATAATTCTTTTTTTAAAATAATATGTAATTTAAATATTGATTTTTTAAACTATATTTCCAAAATATTTTTATATAGTAGGTAAAAAATACGTAAATGTGGATAAAGTTACTAAGTAAAAAAAATAGTTTCTAGAAAACAAAAAGATGGAAAACGAAACAGCATTTTAAATTTCGACCAACCATTTTCGAACAAATGAAATTCGGGCAAACAAGTTTCGGAGTAAAGATACGTTACCATTCAACAAGAGGAGTTGTCTTGTCTGGCAGGCGACCGTCTCCTAGTTATTGCATATAATTACAAAATACTTCAATATATAAATAGCTTCATTATAAAGTTTTGATTTAATCTCAGTTTATTTTTGACTAATATTAAGTTAAGAACAAAAATGTAATGTAGCTTCCTACCTATAAAGCTAATATTATACCTATTTTCTATTAAGTTTATTCTATTAAGTAAAATAAAATATTGTAATAAAATAAAATAATCAGTTAGATGTCCAATAGGCAGAATATAAACAAAGTGTCGCCCCTGCGTAGTAATGTCATATTCTATGACTCGGTTGGGGGCGGGGCCAGGGAGGGGCGCGCCCCGCACGGCCGAACGCGGCGCCAAAATTTGAAGGCGCTGTCATTTCTATACGTAGTAATATTATTTCGATGGGTTGCGCGCGAGATCTCGACGAACGTAGATCCGTCCCAGACAAGAGTAAGCGGCCGACTGAGCCCGCCCCACCCGTGCGACGCATATATCAATCCCTCTTGCGAGAGACAGAGATGGGACACCGTGAACACGGCGAATTTTTAACGTCGTAAGCGCCAAAACACATTTAGTCTTATTTAAAATTCATTAATTGAGTTTTTAAAAATTTGTCTTTACAGTCTCTAGAAAACATTAATGTCTTTCTTTATATGAAGTTTAAAATTTCTACTATTTACCGTTTAGAAGTTACAAGAGTTCTGAAGAAAAAACAGAGGTTACTTCGGATTTTTTTTCTATCGAGGAAATGTGTCACAATCGTGTTTTGGCTCTTTCCAAAATTTCGATTATATGATGAATTAATACATATCCAAAAATCTAGGTCTAAATTTTAGTAGTTTAGAAGATATTTGGTTTCTAAGGACCCTTCTTTTTTTCACATATCCCCTTAAAACAACAATATTTCGAAAAGAACAACATTTGTTTTGTTGCATTAAAACAACAATATTTATAAAAGAACAACATTTGTTTTGTTGCATTAAAACAACAATATTTATAAAAGAACAACATTTGTTTTGTTGCATTAAAACAACAATATTTATAAAAGAACGATATTTGTTTTGTCGCATTTTTATTAAATTATGATTGGTCTTTATTTGTGATTCAAGGATTGGTCAGCTGTTATTCGCTCTCGCTCTACTGGCCAATATATCTTTGTTAATATTTAATATTATTTAAGGATTGTATAAGGGGCCGGTTTTTCAAGTTTCTGATAAGTTCCAGATAGCCTATCTGTGAAATAAATATTGTTGAAAAATGCAAAAAATTCAATAATAGTGCGCTACCTGGTCCCAAAGTAAGTTACGCTTAAAACTGCTTGTTATGGATACCAAACAACGAATGTATTATTGTAAATATGTAATGAATATATTAAACTTATCTGATAGATAACTGAAACTCTCAGGAATCTAACTGAGCCATATTGATTATTATTTTCAATTTGTATATTATGAATACTTGATTAATTAATAAAATTATTTATGTTTTTAATAAATGTTGTTTAAATAAATAATCTGTTTTAATGTTTTTTTTTATTTTTATATTTTAATTCTTGACCGTACAGTTCGGGCTTAAGTATGTTGTCAATTCAGCAGCCGTATTCTATAAAGCATCAATTTTGGCATCTCACCGCGGATTCTGCTTTCGAGTTAACAAATGATGCTTAGAGAATACGGCTTGTTCCTGTTGGACCAACTAGTTGTGCGTAATAGTTGGTCCAACAGGAAATGGTGGGCTACAGGACCTTGTTACAATATATTTGATGACATGTGAAATAAAAGTCATCAACAATCGCAACAATGACACAGTTTTACAAGGCTATTTATGAATGTGGCCGAAATTGGAACTACAACTCCCGTTCATATTGTATGTCACTTTTCGACAGTTCGCCTTTACGCGAGCATACGCAAGAGAAGCGCGTCCTTGGTGCGCAGGGTGATGGCTAGCTCCAACGTCGCCCTGATGGTAATAGCAAGTAGGTGGGACTGCCCCTATATCCGGCACTGCAGTAATAGACATGTTAGTAGTGCCGGATGTATGAGGTAGATAATGATTTTAATTTATTCTGTTTCATTTTATTTTATTTTATTTATGTATTGTAATTTGAATTAATTAATTAATTGATAAATGTTGTCAATATGGGTAAAAACGGCCTGAAATAAATGAATTTTAATTTTAATTTAATTTAACAAAATGTATGAAAATATAACGCTTTCGCACAACTGTCACTCACGTTCATAAATATCCTTGTACACATCTGTATACAAAAATAAATATTAAAAATGATCAACATATTTATGGCGCATACTGTATGTGTGAGCAAGACAAGACAAAGGCCATTATCATCTTCTATCATCTCGGCCACAAAAAGTCCACTGCTGAATACGTTTAATAAAAGAAACTAAATAAATAATGTGGGCGTGTTCTCTCTGGTCATAATATTGACGAACTTGTATACGTGTACGCAGCTCATTTATTTTCACGACTTTATAGACAAGCTGTACTGCGGAGCCTAAAGGCGCTGTCTCACTGCTGCGCACGAAGAGGCTACGCACGTGTGTTAAGCTTTGCTTTGCAAGAGGATGTACGTGATTGTTTCCACTGCAACCCACGGACACGTTAACCATCAAGTGACGTCATTGATACACGCGTGGCTTGCTCAACGTAGCTCAACGCTGTCAACGCCATGCACGCAGTGAATGCGGTACACAGCTTGTTCCACAAAGTGTGCACATCGCTGCGCACGCTGTGGAAACGTAGACCCACGTAGATATCCACGCAGCTGTAATGTGCCACGTGGCCCACGTGTTCGTGCGCAGCAGTGGAACCGCGCCTTTATACCTGCTACACACACGTTATGAAAAATTGTTGCGATTGGACGGTACAATTTAAACTGCAAAGTTTTCGTAGTTTATAAAATCGGACAAACAGCACAGTTTTTCTCATACGCGCACCACACATGTCAATTTATTTTCCAGTTTGCCAGTGCCGACCAATCGACGATTTATCGTAAGGTGTGTAGCAGCCATTAGAGAAGATGTTTGCCATAAAGAAAGAAATGTCGTTATTGTCAGTGATTGTTATTGTCAGTCTTCAAAATTAAAGAAAATCCATAATCAAAGAATATAATAATATAAGATCCTAACCGAAACCACGATGTTAGGCAAAATTAAAAGTTTATATTAATAAAATTGAAAT
This sequence comes from Endotricha flammealis, assembly GCA_905163395.2. Classification (NCBI taxonomy): domain Eukaryota; kingdom Metazoa; phylum Arthropoda; class Insecta; order Lepidoptera; family Pyralidae; genus Endotricha; species Endotricha flammealis. The sequence continues at coordinate 2,662,793 of LR990859.1, read as the reverse complement.
GCAATGCTTCGCAATACTTTTCGCGTTAACCCTCGCGCAGCCATGTCGCAGTCACACGGTCAATTATTGCGGAGCTAAAATGTGCGGACATACAAACAGCCATACTTTCTGCCAATATCCAGTGAGTGTTAACAGTATAAGGCGTAAAACATACAGAAACGGCGCGGCGTACGGTGAAGGCGCGGGGCAGGCGACCAAGTGGCATTATACGGCATGCCTGTGTCGTGCCTGCGTCGCGTCGCTTCACTATAATTTACATCGCGCGTCGCTTTCATACATTTTGTATGAAAACGTTTTGAAACGACATCGTGCCCGCGCTGCACCTTCGCCGCGGCTTCACCGAAAAAAATATAATCTTTCCTGGAATAGTAAATAGTTTCCAAACAAAGTAAACCTTGTACTTACTATGGGTACAATAGCTGATAAATAAATATATTTACTTCATATTTGGTCTGAGTATTTACATAAATACTTATTTTTTGTAAATAAATATGTAGGTAGGTATATGTATGCAAAAACATCCAGACCGACATAAACAGTCATGTTCATGTACACAAATATTCGTCTCGTGCAGGATTCGAAACCATGACCCTTGAGGCTGAAACTGCGTTAAGCGGACGCCCGCGCGGTTCCATGCAAACCTACTATTGTATGGAAATGCAAGGGCGCCCGCTGTAACTCGCCCAACTTCCTTACGTTTCGTCAAATGAGTACCGCCGTTCCACGAAATTTCGTAAAATACCACTTTATTCGCCATTTATTACCCACGACGGAACGGAGACGGCATACCTATGCGTTTGGGGTGAGAGGATGTTTGTTTGTGCAAAACAGCTCTTAAAGTCCAAGGGTATGGTTGGGCATGGATAAATCAATTAGAACTTTTCTGTAAATGATACTTGTAGATTTATGTCTTATGAAGTAACGGACACTATAGCCCTCTAGGTAGGACCAAGTCCGGACTGCGTAGGATATGTGAACGTATCCTTAACTGCTCAAGAGAAGGCCCGCATTGTAGCTCGTCTCAACCGCCGACGCAGTGATGTCGCCACAGGAAGACTGAAGGGGATGCCATCGGCTGCGAATATGCTAAAACTGGTAAACATATTGAAGTTCGTTGTAGGCATTACAGGTACTCTCGGGAAGTTGAGCGAAGTGAAGGACCTACGGAGTTAAGGGAGATATCTGCGAGCTCGCGCATAGCTTTTAAAATCGAAAAGCGATGCGCGAACTCGCAAATATGTGGGAGCCCTACACAGGAAAAGTGAAGCCGAAGTAGAATGGAGAGCCCGTTCATACACAAGCAAGCAAGTTAGCAAGATAAAAGATTCATACCAACGTTTTTTCAAACTTAACTGTGCTCTGCTTGAAATTTGTAATAAATTAGGTATAAGTAGGTTTTTTTAATGTCATACCGCACGCAAACAAGCGGGCACTTGATAATAAGTGGTTACCGTCGCTTATAATCAGAAATACCGGAGCAATACTAACGTTGCCTACAAGGAAAAGAGTAGAGAGAGAAGGGTTAAGGAGACGGGAAAAAAAGTTGTACTTCCGGACGAGATGTCCGACCGAACCGACGACCGCACGAAACGGAGTGTATATTTAAAAAAATATTCTGTAACATAAGATTATTTATTTTAATTTTAAAGCGCTGGGTAGAAGATCTAGCACGCGAGGCTCAGCGCTGGGCGGACCAGTGCCGCCCCCCACGCATACCCGACGAACACGACGAGTGCAGGGATCTATGTAAATAATGAATTAATTTCTTTATTTAGTACCTAGATAAGAGAGGTAGGACACAGCGGATAATCCGCTCAAATCGGAGCGCCCGTCTGGAGCTGGGGAAGGACCTCTACCTTACAGAAGATCGTAGCCGAATAGCATTGGTCTTGGCCATGTTGTGTTACTACGGTAAGTAAGGTCTCCAGAGCTCCACTTGGGGGGGTTGTAGGGAGGATTGGCAACGCGAGAGTGTTACCCCCGGTATTGCAAGCGTCTATAGGCTACGGTGTCTGCTTACCATCAGACGGGCCGTATGCTTGTTTGCCACCTTTGTGGCATAAATAAAGATAAGTATTTATATTTTCTTCGTGACGTAATATTTTGTTTTCTTATCTAAGGCTGTGTCTACACCTGCAATAAATTGCACTACAGTGCGCTCGCGAGAATGCTAGGCAATAATTGCGAGTTCCTAATAACCATGTCTCTGCGTATTTGCAAGACACGGAGACAGTCTGTCTCTTTTATCTTCTTTACTTTGACAATCTTCTTTTAATGATTTATTAACTTTACAACATTTTTGGGCCACTCAACAAATATGTTACAAAACCTCTCAAAATCAGCCCCCCATGTATGTCGTTGTGATATGTCTATAGTATGTCTATAGTATGTGAAGTAATGGTGTCTTATTGTGTAGATTCTATATCCGTGGGTCAGTGCGTGTCGTCAGTGGTGGGCGAAGCGCCAGGACTCCTCGCAGAGTCCATGATCGATTTGTGGTATATGCAGAACATGTTCTACAAAGGGGACATCGCCAATTATCTCATGTAAGTGTTATCTTTTAAGATTTAAAGGCCATGTTAAGTGTCTCTTCAAAATCGGTCCACATATTTTCGAGATAAGGAAACAAACAGAACAAAAGTTTTTGAAATAAATAATAAATATGATAAAAAATAAATTATTTATTCATAAAACTTATTGTATTAAATATAAAAACGAATACAATATTAGGATGCCTGAGTTCTAAACGAGGTAGAGTTAGGTAGCTTGTTTCAGGCTGTAATAGGCTAATTCAATTACATACTCAACAATACTATTTATCAGAGAAAACACATTGAACTCGAGGAGAAAACACAAAGAAATACATAGATAGGTACTCCATGTTATGTCACCCTATGAGGTCGGCTCCTTATGTTTGAGGATTGTGGTCAGCATCTGGAGCGTCTGCTCTTGTCTAATAAATAGATTTCGTAATTTTAGTCTTTGTTTTAGCCCAATGAGTCACACTAGTTACTATGGGGATTTCGGCCAGATAACGTGGTCTCGGACTTACATGGTTGGGTGTGGCAGAAGTCGTTTCATGGTAAACAAAGTTCTAAATGTCTTTTATCTTACTTTTTGATACTGTTTAGGAAGTAGCTTTAACCAAAGCCTTGCAATTAGATGGTCGGTATTGGTTCATGTAACCTTTTTTTACCAGATTACTCAATAAAAGTCAATAAATTTTATGCATGCTGTTACCTCCTATAAAACTTTTAAAATAACAGATTTAAGACTATAAGATTTGTATGTCTTGTTGCCCATAACTAAATAAATTATGATTTTAAAAATTTACACTGTTACTAATATCGTATTTGACTAGCGTAATAAATAATAAATAAATATATAGGGACAATTCATACAGATTGAGCTAGCCCCAAAGTAAGTTCGAAACTTGTGTTATGGGATACTAACTCAACGATATTATATTTTATAACAAATACATATATAGATAAACATCCAAGACCCGAGGCCAATCAGAAAAAGTTCGTTTTTCATCATGACCCGACCGGGGATCGAACCCGGAACCTCCTGGGTGGCGGTCTGGCGTCCTGGGTGGCGGTATAAGAACATAGACAACCTACAAATGAATAAAAAATTTATGTTTGTCCTGTCTGGATCAAACCAACAGTGTCATTAACAGCTGAACTGTTATAGGTTCTATCTAATGGACGCATGCGTAGTGTGGAGCGCTTAGTATGTAACTTTGCACCTCGCGGACCTTTGCCAGGGCATCCGATATGGGCACCGGGCGTACCCACCAGTGCCTGTATACCTAGGTCTCTCCCCGACATGGAATTACCAAGCCTTTGCAATTTTCGTTAGTATTCTTTCAACTCTTTCTACTTCGTCTATCTTTCTGAATCCGTTGTGTGTTTTCTTTATGGATCTTAATAAGTTTCACTGCTAATTTAATTTTTTTTTCTTATTCAAACATATTTCATATTTCAGGATTTGCATGTTCAATTTCCCCGAAGTTAGTTTTATTGGAAACAGTTTATTAGGGTTTTTGATTTTTCACTACGCGTAAAAATTTTGAAGCGATAAAACCTTATCGGGGTTGCTTATCGATTTTGTCGATAGACTAAATTGTAGTTCTCGTGTAACTTTAAATACTTAATCAATCAATTGTCTATCAGTAAGTCTATCAGCTCACTCAACAGCTTGATACTATACTATGATTTACTTCTATTGTTAGATGTAGCAAAGCAATGAGATTGTTAAGTCCCTATCTTTGTTTATAATACTTCTTGTGGTTAATCCTGGCTATATGGATAGTAAAATACTGTGGTTATTCAAGCAAAGTAGATATAAAAAGATGAAAGAGAATTTTAAATAAAAGATTTATATTATTGTAAAAACAGAGCTTATCTAACAATTTTTGCCAATAAATATTATGTTAATATAATATAGTTATTGAAAAACACTTGTACGTTACAGAATTTAAATTAGATACAATGCATGATATTGATAAAACAATGACTGCAGAGGAGCATGCCCTGCTAGATGCAGTGCTAGAAATTGAGAAAGATGATATAACAAACTTCCAAAGAAGTATAGACGAGTTATATCTTACTAAAATAGCTATAGCTACTATGAGTTCGATGTCAACTGTTCCATATAATATGGTCCAAAAACGAGATATTATTGCAAGATTTATGAAAGGAATAGAAGATAATAATACGCTAGGAGAGAAAAATATAGAAGTTGACACAAATACAACGGTACATAAGCTAAAGAAAATAATAATTGTAGGGAGACCGAAGTCGTACAATGATGCCGATTTGCATGCCGTTGGTGGTGTTCAGAAAGCAAAAAGTAAGCTCAAAACTTGTAAATCGTAAATGATTTTAATAAAATAATAGTTTAGATTTTTATAAAATATCATATCTTTGCAGATATAGAAATTCATGATGATTTACCAAGAAGACTCTATGGAGATTATCAGTATCAGGAAATACTAGAAAATAATTTCAATATAACTGAAAATTTTGCCACTGTTGGTTCGTATATTTTCTTTAATTGTCTTCTTTGAAAATATTAATAAAGCAAATTGTGAAATTCACAGATAACACTGAAAGAGCAATTGAAAAAGGTTACCAAACTGTAGCAAATTTTGTTCATACTGAGATTAGCAATATTTTAAATTATACACACGATTTGTTTGATCCAATGGTGATAAAGCCAATAAACAATATAGTGACAAATAAAACATTTAACGATTCATTGAATATGAAATTATTGGATGATAACTACCTTGACGATCGTAAGTAAAATACTATTGAATATTCTATGGTACAAGTGTGATTGTCTGGCACCACCAACGAATGAACTTCGTTTGCGAAAGATTCGAAATTAAAAGACTCTATACGGAATAATAAAATTAACTGTCGAAATTTAGAATAACACTCATTTGAGCTAAGATGAGAAATTGTTTAAAATATGAATTTTAAATTTTACCACGTATTGACATCGTTTTATAGCCAGGATTAACTAGAATAGAGCGGGGTTAATTTTTATTAATTATACACACTTTGTGTCCTAATTTTTTTTATATCATAACATTAATAAGTCTAATATCATTCACAGCGGAAACAATGAAAGAATTAGAAGCGGCAATTGAGCGAATTGAGAAAGAAATGGCATTCAATGAATCTATGTCAGGAAAGGTTAGCCCTTAAAAAAACTATAAAGACTTTTGACCATTTGATCTGTTTCGTTATCTCAAGCTTCTTCGTTCTCCCCTGCTGGCAGAGTACTGAGTACGCTCTAAACTCGTCGATTGAAGGGAGACACGTATACCTGCAGTTGGTTAATATTAAGCTAATCAATACAATATTTATCTCTATTCAGACATTAGCTTACTCACCATAGTTTTGATTATCCAATTCCACGACGGACCGCACGCCGCAGACTGCAGCTAAAAACTCCAAGCGACTCTGCTAGTTTCTATGCATATCTATGAAAGTGCCGTCGCCCGCAGTGTCGTCGCCACGCTTGGAATCACTTTCATAGAGCTACATAGAAACAAGTAAGTCGCTTGCAGTCTGCGTGCGGTCCGTCCCGGAATTGTACCTTTATACAATTCACAGATGAGACGTGACGTAAGGGATTATCCACAACATTTGCTGACTTACGCGGATGAAAATAATAAATCTCCACCCAGCGTGCCCAAAGATAACAAAACTTTAGCAGACAGAGCTCCAATGTTGAGTATGGTGTTAAAATATTTGCCTTACCTAAAACCGTATGAGAAAGACCTATTAGGACATGTGTCGTGTAGCTTATGTGTGTATCCGACAGTAAGTGTATTATTTACGTCAGTTTTTATATCTTCATTTAGTTTATTTGTTACTGTTATTTTTTAAATAGGGTTTCCTAGGCTGTTAGCGCCATGTGATTTAAATATTTTAAACTAGCAACTGTTTTTGTTACGAGAATAGGTTTGAACCGTTGTAATGTCATGGTATTAAAGTGTCTACTAAAGCAGGGCCAAAATTAATAGATCACATTTTGACACTTCATTAAAATTCATCAGCGTAAGTCTTTAACGGCGGCACAGAAGTTGTTATATTTTTCAACGTTAGAACTGAAAAAATATATTTTTTCATACAAATATATATTTATGAACAAAAAGGTTAACATTGACACTAGGAAGCTAAGTCTGTCAGATGTCAAATTTGATCCATTATTTGGCCCCATTTTGGCCCTATTTTAATCCACATTTTTTTGCATGAAGTTGGCGAACAAGCATGAACTACTGTTGCTAAACCTATTGAAATAAAATTCATAAATCTTTATTGGTCTTATTTAATTGTGACTGTAAAGTCACCCCCCCCCCCCACTTATATCGTCCATATGAGCGACGTACAAAGTGTTGATATGGAATTGAATCTTTAATGAATTCTATTGAATTTTATTCCATTACGATTAAGTGTGTTACCCGGATTTGAAGATTCCGTAACCCAAAACTTGTGTAGTACTTTACAAATTATTTAGGTACTGTGAAAGGTACTGACATGAACAACTTGTGTACTACTGACATGAACAACTTAGTTAATTGCCCATTTGTTTTAATTTACCTACGCTTAAGAATTTGATAAGTTTACTGTTTAATATTTTTGAAGTGAAAACTTCTTTAGCGGCGCTTGGCACTTTTTTAGATGGGTAAAAAATGTTAAACTCGCGTCAGATCCGTAGCCTGATCGAAAAAGCGTAAGATTCCCTAACCATTCCAAAATATTCAAAAATGCACAACGTTGATGTTTAAGTTGTCACTTCTGCCGGCACTCCCGGAGTGCATCCCGTCCTTTTTTTTTGGTTTTTAGAGACTATTTAAAATTGTACTAATAGTCCATTAGACCAGTAGTTAACATTATAATAATAAATTCTACACAATTCACACAAAGTAAGCTTGTGTTATGGGTATCAGATAACGGATATATTATTGTAAATATACCTACGTATAATTAGATAACACCCAGATTATAGTCAAACTCAAATGTCATCATTGCCATTGCGGAAATCGAATCCGCGTCGTCTAGTGACGAAGTGATCACTACCAACCACTACGTTGGCTGTTAAATGACTTATAATTTATAAAATGTGTGATCATAAAAGCCTACGAAAAGTATAATATGAGGTTATTTTCGTTCCGAAGATTTGGGGCAGTTAATGAAATGATAATAAGCACCATTGAGTCACCGGTCATCGGACTCGGCCGTAGACGTCTACAGGCGTCAGTTCACGCCGCCACGCCAACCGTGCGGTCGTAGCGTCGTAGCAAAGCGTAGACCGTCTACGCACGCGATTTTTTTAACACTTTTTTAATGTTCTGAGGTTATAATTTGTTATGTAAATGTATTTTTGTATAGTTTAAAAGAAAATTAAACTTGATTTATGTTGTACATAATTACGGTGGTAGAGTTTTTCGGTTTAGCCCAAAACATAAAAAAACACTAATTAAAAATGGGTTTATAATTAAGCTTTAAACAGTGTTAGCTTACTGTGCTGTTAAGCTATGTTGCTAGGTTCGTTAATGTGTTACTAATGGTCAATCCACCTGACTCATTCTTACTTTAACCTTCATAAAGTTTTATTTTTCTGTTATTTGTTGTGGCTTATGGCTGCTATAGACTTCATACTTCAAAAAAAAGTCTGCAGGGATAAATTAGACATAATTTACTTTTTAATTTATAGTTGTTTTTGAATTACAAAAAGTATGTAATATTTATACATACTTCGTAAAGTTATTGAGCACTAGCGCTTCGCTTCAGATTCGCACAAGTTTTTAGCAAGGATCTCTAATTTTTTGAAAAAATATTAGAGCCTTTGTTACCCGGGTATAGTGCAGCTTCCCAATGGTGTAATATTTTTAACTAAACTTAGCTATATAAAGCTGTACTGTAAAATAAGTCTTAAACACTTTTAAATGTTTTCAACCATAATTAGTAGTCCATTTAACACACATATTAAGGTTCTATTTTATGTGACAATTCATTAGCGACTACTTTATTAAGTTTATTAAAGGAAAGGGCCAATAAAAATAATACATTTTATGACCAAGTCAGTGTTTACAATGACAAATGACTCTAAACCTGCTGGTGAGGCTCGAGAGGCAAGAGGATCCTGGACCAGGAGACCAGATGATGCTGTGAAGATTGAGTTCGGTTTTGGTGTACCATTGGGCGCCATGTCTGCTCACCCCGCCTTTCATTCTGCTTGGGATCTTGGCTGGTAAGGGGCACCTTTAGATAGATAGAAATATGTTTTTTTTTTGCAAAACACAATAATAGGACTCTATTTATATAAAAAGCTTACAGACTGAACGTAATTGCAACAAGGCGAACTTATTGCTAAAAGCAACTTTTCAAGACAACCTTAGGGTAACGAATGCTTGACTTTTATCAAATGTGTCTATTACAGTTTAAATCTACTATTAAACTCACATGCTATCTTGCTCGTTTTGTATTTTGTATGAGTGAGATAGACTTGAGATTGAAACGAGATTTGAACAGTTTTTGTTATGAGAAAAGATCCTGTTTTAATCCACCCGAAGCAAAAGTAGACGTGTTTTTAATTTGCCGTATGTATCTCTGTATGACTGTACCTCCTAAACGGATGGTTTGAATTTAATTTAGTTTTTGAAACACTCGATCAAATATCTTCGGTTCTTTTCTCAGCTGATGATGAGCTGGAACCCAAAAAATAAATTCAGTTATTTTTATGTCACAAAGTTGGAAAACTAGCATACGGCCTGCCTGATGGTAATAAATCAAATCAAATAATGTTTATTCAAATAGGCATATTACAAGCACTTTCGAAAGGTCACATTTTTTTCCTACCACCAATTCAGACGGCAGATTTGTGCTAAGAAGAACTGGCAAGAAACTTAGCACTTGCTCTTTTATAATGGTAATGGTTAGAGTACATAACAATTATGATTTATAAAAAAAGGAAACAATGAAACATTATTTAAAAAAAATATAAAAACTGCAATTTTAAAAATAATAGCAAAAACGAATAATAAAAGAGGCGTATCAATATACTGGTATACATATATACATTTTAAGGTGTAATACCGGGGGTATCACTCATCATCATCATCATCTCAGCCACTAGAAGTCCACTGCTGGACATAGGCCTCCCCCAAACGCCTCCAATGCAACCTGTTGGCAGCGGCCTGCATCCAGCGACTTCCTGCGACCTTCCTCAAGTCGTCTGACCACCTTGTAGGTGGGCGTCCTACTCTACGCTGTCCGGTACGTGGTCGCAATTCCAGAACCCTTTTGCCCCATTGGCCATCGGTTCTGCATTGCAAGGGGGTATCACTCACGCGTTGCCAACCCTCCTAATCCCCCCCAAGTGGATTCTGGAGACCTTACTCACCGTAGGAACACAACATGGCCGAGACCAATGCTATTTGGCTACCATCTTCTGTGAGGTGGATCGGATTATCCGCTGTGCCCTACCTCTGTTTTTTTTTGGTTTGAACAGCATTTTTGCATTTCTGGTACCCAGCATTTTTGAGTGTCATTTTTCACCCCAAAAACAGCATTAGTCAAAAGCTGATTTTTTGTAATAACCACAAAAAGAATATGCTCCATCTACATACTATGTTTTAACATAGAGTTAGAAACTTATTCCAAGTACAAGCATCATTACAGTCTTTTGAAATGGAAAAAGATTTCAAGAAAGATGTATGCCGGTCGGTAATTACTGTAAGGTACAATTCGCTGACCTCATTGTGGACCTCACGCGATTGTTACACTTCATTTTTGTTATTATTAGAAATATATAACTTCCTCATCGAGTCAAAGGCTTGACTTCGAGAACAAATAATTAAGACGTGTTTTAATAACGTAATTTTACTCATACCGTTGATTTTTGATGAAGATATTAGAACTTGGAGAAAGGCGTAAATAAATAAGTATGTTGATAATCATGCCCGTTATCCGGTACGTCTATTAAAGGAGGTGATACAATTCCCTTATTAAAAAACCCACAATATTGGATTGGCGGCAATGGGCAATGGGCAACTATGAAAATAAATTCCGAAAATACGGACTGAGGTTTGTACCTTATTCTAGTAATGTCTTTTTTGACAGGAAGACGTGTTTCGTTGTTTCGGATGGACACTTTCATAGTAGCCCCGAAGATTTTAATATGAACGCCTACAAACTTTTATGAAGCAAAAATAAAGTGTTATCCGCTGTGCCCTACCTCTCTTAAGTATTGCACCAAAAAGAATTTACTCAATGTGTTTTTTGGTAAATATACATTGAACACAGTTCGGATTAACACAAACATGTTCTTGTTTCACATTTTCGACTACCAGGGTTTAACATAACTTAGTACTGACATATACTACTGACCAATAGAATTCCAACATAACATAATAACTATGGTTCATGACTAATGTTCTTTGTGACGTGTGGACTAATGGAAGTCTAGACTATTCGAATAGAAAATTACCTGACGCATATGTAACGATACTGTTTGTAATATATTGCCTGTTTTAAAAAAATGATCCCCTTGATTATTACTCATTAGTAAATAAATTAAAACTTTTTAGTTATCACTGGACAGGTTTCGCAGTGCCATCTATTGTCGAGAGGTGGTACTAGTCTAATGAATTTATTTGTTATAACTAGCACCAGCCATTTGAATACCTATATAATTTCCTGATTTTACTACAGTCACCCTGCGACAAACTAAACGGGTTAATGTACCCATCAAAAATAAAATACCGACCAAGGGCAAATAGAACTCGCGCATGAGGGTTCCTTCCCATAATCATACTAGTCATACTAGGTATCATACTAATATTATATTTGTATTTGAAGGAGTTAACGTCGAGCTGACTGATAAAGTTAAAAATCTCGGTATATATTTAGATAAAACTCTGTCCTGGGTGCCACATATAGCAGAAGTTAGTAGGAAGTTGTTTGTAGCTTCTGGTTCTCTTCGGCGGCTTCGTAATTTTTTACCAACTGACACCAAAATTGCGCTGGCTCAATCCTTACTTCTTCCTATTTTAGACTACGCTGACTCTTCTTTTCCTGATCTAAATCAAGATCTTCTGAATAAACTCGAGCGCCTCCAAAATCTTGCAATTCGGTTCATTTTTGGCCTTCGTAAATACGACCACGTGTCACAATTCCGCTCTCAGCTTCGTTGGCTTCCGATTCGCTTTCGCCGCAACCTACATATTGTCTCACTTTTATATTCTATCCTTTTTAATCCCAACACTCCCCCTTATCGTAGAGAACGCTTCACGTTCCACGAAGGACTTAACCTACGTAGTACCCTTACACTCCGCCTTAAAACCCCTATGCACTCCACTCGACTTTACTCCGACTCTTTCACAGTCCAGGCTGTCCATCTATGGAACTCTTTACCTCTAGCTGTGCGGCAAGCTCAGAGTATTGTTAGTTTTAAAAAAATTGTAAAAAGTTATTACCTTCAAACTTGTGACTAAATTGATAGCGTATTGTAGTCCGTTTATGCACCTTTTATTTATTTATTAGTTAATTATTTATGTATGTATTATTTATGTAGATAACACACATATATATATATATATTTAGGTATTATTGTGTCTTGCTGGTTTGCGGCCACTGGGTCGCATGTGCGTACTGCAGATGCGCCCTTGTGGATCTAGCTATTGAATTTTGCTATTGTATACGCATACTACGTAATTTGTTATTAATGTATTTAGTTAAATATTTTCGCCACATACCCCGTCTATAATAATTATTAATTTCCACTTCTTCTAGGTTGTCTGGAAGAGATTGCTTCTGCGATAAGACCGCCTTTTGTTCATTATTTTTGTTAATTATTTTTATTTTTTTTTTTGTATCTGTATGTTTATATTTTTAATGGCAATAAAGTGTTTTGTATTGTATTGTATTATAAATGAGAAAGTGAGTTTGTTTGTTTGTTATTCCTTCACGGCTTGACTAATCAGTTGATCATTATGAAAATTTGTATATATATTGTCAGGGGTACAGAGCCCAACAAGCTACCTTTTTACCCGTGAAAGTATGTCAATCCAGAGGGAAAATATTTTTCCTACTATAGAGGGCGGCTGTATGGGATGCTATCGGCCAACAGATGGCGCCACATGTCAAAAGAGATCTATGTCATAAAATTAACGCGAGCGAAGCCGCGAGGAAAAGCTAGTAATAGATAAAATACATTTTAATTCAAAACCGGTATAAAAAGAGCCATGTACCAATGTAAAATGTACCAAGGGTAGGGTCACATTATATTGGTTGTTTAAAGAAGAAGAAGTAACTACAAATTTACGATTTTCAGATTTATTCCTGTACTTGTGCTACATCATCTTGCTTCTTGCCAAATTTCATGATTCTAGGACAACCGGAAGTACCCTATAGGTTTTTGGTCGGAACGATTTTGTACGAAAAACGGAACACAAACGGCTGTATCGTAATTTTGTTATCATAATATTGTATTGTCATCTGATCTACAGTTTTAAGCAAAATTTCAGCTCAATCGGTCTTCGGGAAGTGGTTCAAATTTTCGTTCCAAGATTCCACCCTTACATACATACATACAGGTCAAGTTAAAAATAAAAGCTTTTAAAATGGGCTTGGCTTCTGCTTTGAAAAAAATAGTACTGAATATTATGATAGATGATGACCATTTTCAAGAGGTCGCACCTTTGGTGGAGATATGTCAGCTGTGGACTTCTTGTGTCAGAGATTATGATGAGCTGATAGCCTGTAGTCATGGCAATCGGCGATTTAAAAATTTCAGAACCTAGGTGCAGCGACTAAACAAGACAGAACTGCTAGAACGTTAAACGCAGCAGATAAAAATTAAAAGTAAAAAAATATATTTAAAAACAAGCTTTTATTTAATTGCGCTAAAAAGAATAAAATAAACTTTTCTTTTAAAATTTTAACTATCAACTTATAACGTCATTACACAATTTATATGACATAAAAGCTTGTCGCGAGATTTACCTGTTTAGGAAAACATAATTATCGAACTAACATTTATTCGAACTACGAGTAAATGTTAGTAATTAAATCTCGCGACAAGCTTTTATGTCATATAAATTGTGTAATGACGTTATAAGTTGATAGTTAAAATTTTAAAAGAAAAGTTTATTTTATTCTTTTTAGCGCAATTAAATAAAAGCTTGTTTTTAAATATATTTTTTTAATTTTAATTTATTTTTTACTTTTTAGTTATCACTGGACAGGTTTCGCAGTGCCATCTATTGTCGAGGGGCGGTACTTGTCTAATGAATTTATTTGTTACTAGCGAAACCCGCGCAATTTCGTTTGCGTGTATCCCGCTTTCCCGTGGGAATTTTTAAATTTTTCTCTCCGTAAGAACCATCCTCGTACTTCAAGGAATATTCTAAAAAAAAAATCTGCCAAATCGGTCAAGCCGTTTTCATGTTATGTCGTGACAACGGAAAACGGGTTTCATTTTTATATATATAGATAGATAACTAGCACCAGCAATTTGAATACCTATATAATTTCCTGATTTTACTACAGTCACCCTGCGACAAACTAAACGGGTTTATGTACCCATCAAAAATAAAATACCGACCAAGGGCAAGTAGAATTCGCGCATGAGGGTTCCTTCCCATAATCATACTAGTCATCATCATCATCATCATATCAACCCATAATCATCCCACTGCTGGTCTCAGGTCTCCCTTCAATCGAAGGTGATTAGAGCGTACTTTGCCACGCTGCTCCAATGCGGATTGGCAGAGGTCGGTGTTTTCAAACCGCCCTAAGGCCACCGACTTGGCTTAACGACTGTCATCTATCGACAACAGCCGGGACCGACGGCTTAACGTGCCCTCCGAAGCACGAAGAAGCTCGAGATAACGAAACCCATCCAAATGCTGGCTAGGGTCACCGTCGCTTAACTTGTGTGTTCATATTAGAGTGTGACACACAGCGACGCCATCGAGCTCCTCATACTAGTCATACTATCATACTAATATTATAAATGAGAAAGTGAGTTTGTTTGTTTGTTATTCCTTCACGGCTTGACTAATCAGTTGATCATTATGAAAATTTGTATATGTCAGGGGTACAGAGCCCAACATAGGCTACCTTTTTACCCGTGAAAGTATGTCAATCCAAAGGGAAAATATTTTTTCTACTATAAAGGGCGCTGTATGGGATGCTATCGGCCAACAGATGGCGCCACAAGTCGCGCTATGGGTTGTTTTGTTGTCAAACGAGATCTATGTCATAAAATTAACGCGAGCGAAGCCGCGAGGAAAAGCTAGTAATAGATAAAATACATTTTAATTCATAACCGGTATAAAAGAGCCATGTACCAATGTAAAATGTACCAAGGGTAGGGTCACATTATATTGGTTGTTTAAAGAAGAAGAAGTAACTACAAATTTACGATTTTCAGATTTATTCCTGTACTTGTACTACATCATCTTGCTTCTTGCCAAATTTCATGATTCTAGGACAACCGGAAGTACCCTATAGGTTTTTGGTCGGAACTGTTTTATACGAAAAACGGAACACAAAAGGCTGTATCGTAATTTTGTTATCATAATATTGTATTGTCATCTGATCTACAGTTTTAAGCAAAATTTCAGCTCAATCGGTCTACGGGAAGTGGTTCAAATTTTCGTTCCAAGATTCCACCCTTACATACATACATACATTCATACATACAGGTCAAGTTAAATAAAAGCTTTTAAAAATAGCGCGTCTGTTCAGTGTCCTTAAAAAAAAACATATTGAGTGATCCGCTTGCCCAGATTAATTTGTTCGATCCGGTCACCGTATCCGCCGATGTGCTTATTGATGGGATTTATCGCGACAACGGGTTATGTATGATACGCAGTCTCTACGCATACCTCACTCAGCCCGATGTTAGCGATCATTTCTGTTTTATTTTGTAATTTACTCTATATTGAAGTGAAGGACAATAAGACGTCTGTAGGCGGCGCGAGTTCATCGTTAAACCTCATCATCCAATTGAAATCTCGACATTTACAATTTCGCAAATCAAATTTTCAACTCATCTCCTGTTTGTAATGGTCAAACGTTACTTTAAATTGTCGGTGTGAATTAGGTTTGAAGGTAATATAATATTGAATTTATTTTTGGATTTTATCCGGGTTACATGTCTTTTATATTACTTCAATTTAATCGTCTATGGTTAGATCAGCTTGATCTACCATTACTCTTATTAAATACTTACATGATACAAGTAACTCAGTAATTTTTAAGTAAAAAAGAACTAGACACTTCAGAAGCTTAGACTATTTTAGGAAATTAGCGATTTTGTAATTTGTCATCCCTTTAGACGTTACCAATACAGTAACACCGCTCAAATCGGAGCACCGACCGCTCAAATCCCCCGTCTGGGGAAGGACCTCCATCTTACAGAAGATCGTAACCAAATAGCATTGGTCTCGGCCATGTTTTGTTCCTCTGGTGAGTAAAGTCTCCAGAGCTCCACTTGGGAGGGTTGGCAACGCGTGAGTGTTACCCCCGGTATTGCAAGCGTCTATGACTACGGTGACCGACCGTAAGCTTGTTTGCCACCTTTGTGATATAAAAATAAAACACCAAAAAGTGCAAAATAAATGTTTGTAGATATTTATTTTATTTATTGTTATACAGCATATCTTCAATAATATAATCTGTAACAAGCTCTTTAACATCTTGAGAGAATATATAGCTTGTATGACGAAAAGTGTCTTTCGCTACCCTCCTGGCTCTTGAATTCGGTAGATCCCTGGCCATTGCTAAAACATCTCGTTCATCAACAAAAATATCTTGAGGAGCGTAATGCAACGTTATATTAGCTGTAATTAAACCTAAATCATATAAAGGGGGAGTCAATGTGCCATATTTTAATATATTTGTGACTCCAAGATTCCATTTCCAGAATTTTTTGTCTCTTATGTTTTGGCCGTAGTGAGCTAGTTGCTTGAGTGCTCCTCCTCCAAAAAAGTCGACAGCAATAAAAGGAGCAGGCGCGTTTATGACTCTCTGAAATAATAAAGGAAAACTTGCTATTAATGTAAATAGGTAGAGTGCGTATGCTAGGTCAATAATGTAAATCGACAGCTTTTGGTATAAACTCGCACAATCACGTTGTTCTCTTTCACATGGGAAAAAACCCATCATCTATTCATCTTATCCAATGTATTTTTATCTACATAATGTTACATAAATGAATCCTCTTGGTAAAATTGACTCGTGCTGAGTTCACGCCTTTTGCAAAATATATGTATACTAGCGCCCCGCCCCGTCTTCGCGCGCGTTTTAGTAGGGAAGGGATCCCTAATATTTTTTAAATTGAAATATAGCATATATGTCACCCGGGTCGGGTATGGCGTCACCCGGGTCGGGTATAGCGTAGCTTCCCAACAGCGAAAGAATTTTTGAAATAGGTCCAGAAGTTTTTGAGTTTATTCGTTACAATCAAAAATTTAATACAAATCTTTTCTCTTTATAACACTACTAGTTTATTATAACTCACCATAAAGGTTTCTATGAATTTGCACAGATCTGCCTCCTCCGAGTCTTCAGGACAAGTGCCAGCAAGTTTATCATTCCATGTCATCAAATTTAGTGGTTTGATTTCAACAAATCCTATTTTTAATGCCACCTTCTGTAATAGCATTTATGGCTTTAGAGTGCAAAGTCTGAATAGCTTAGGTACTGCTGACAATGAATGTTACATCATAATGTTACGACGACCTAAGAAAAGTCACAAGAAGCCACTGGATGCAGGCCGCTGCAAACCGGTCGCACTGGAAGCGTTAGCCTAAATCCAGCAGTGGATTTCTTGTGGCTGAGATGATAATGATTATGATGGATGTCATGATTTTATAAAGACATAGCTAAATACTTACGTAAATGGTATCTGTCACAACTGCCTGTACTTTAAAAAATTCAGTTTGGAAATGTTCCATATATCCGGCTCCTGATAGAAGATGTACCGTAATAAACTTGTTATTGTACTCAGGTCTCATGGAAGCAAGAGTAAAGAACGCAGTTCCTCCCTGAGAATGGCCGATATAGTGCATTTTTTGCTGGCCAGTCTTTAGTAGAATATAATCAATGGTTGTAACAAGATCGTGCGTACCAATTTGTTCCCAAGTGAAATCAAAGAATTTAAACTTTTCTTTCGGATCGTCAGGATCCAAGGATGTATGCCGCCGGGACAATCTGTTTCCACGGGCATTGCCCAACCAAACATCAAAACCAGCATCCGCTAAATTATAGGCTGTAAAAACGTCAGATTATGAAACCGATATAAAAATCTACTACGTTCAAGAAGCTGTTTTAAATGTTCACATGACACAAAGTAACCAGTACTAGAAACATATTTTAATTTCACATAAAAGCAAGCTATCTCTTTTTAGGGTTCCGTAGTAAACTACAAGGAAAATTTAATTCCCACTTTACCTGTAGGGGGTACAGGTAAAGTGGGAATGAATTTTTTTTTTCGCACCGACACCGACCACAAGATGTGGTGTGGTGTATCGTTAGATAGGTCTCCTAAAAGCATTGAGGGTGTGGGAAGATCCAAGATACAAGAAAAACTATAACGGTTAAGTAGGCACTACTAGTTACCGAGTAATAGCCGACGAACTTGTGAACTTTGACGAAAACGTACAAATGTCATAGAAAATGGCATTGTACTCATCTGCAAGCAAGAAATGCATAGCCAATACGGAACCCTACTTTGTACGTGGCCAGACACGTACTTGCCCGTTTTTTTTCATTATTACTATGACAGTGTCATAATTTAATGTGTTATTAACTTTAAAAATGCGTTTCATAAATTGTCTGTTAATAATTTTTAATGAAAATCAAACAGGACACTTCAACCTATTTTATGAAATACTTTCGAAATGCTTTCCCGTGGGTATATCGGAAAATCCTTTCTTATCCGACCTTTTTTTTGTTTTTAGTCAGGAAAATGCATTACTGCATGACCCGCCACTTGGGGAAGCGACGGGGGTCTGTCGGGCTCACCTTTCAGCCAATGAAGGATAGGTACCGACTAAAAACCTGGTTGTCTGCCACCTTCTCCGCCTTCACAGACCTATACGTCATACAAAAAACGCTTTCCGAGTATAGGGCCTAAACTTAAGGCTGTGCGTTGATTTTCAGTAGGACAAAGCATTTTTTAGATAGGGATTTTGTAATTTATCGTCCCTTATTTACCAATACTGTACTCCACACCAAGAAGCAGAAAAGAACTGGATGCAGCCAGAATCCCGTGAAATACGAACACGACTGGTCTGTCCTCTCTGCCAGTTGTTTGGTTTCTTGCAAACGGTATTCGGTGCATCTCCAAAATATACCCATCTTCAGTGGTCACATGATGTGTTTCTGCTACATAACCATCAGACCTGATTTTTTCTGGCTGTAATGTAATAAAATTACTAGAAATAGCGCATTTGTCAAATTGACGATTCTGTGAAGTAAAAGGGCCTTTTTAAAAGTTACGCCTTGTTCAGACATGACACTTTCTGACTTATAATATTTTGTAGTTTTATAGACCTTGTCAAAATATACGTTTAATATTTATACCGTTTACTGCTAAGCCCATAGGACAAAGTAGTAATCCGGGTTCATGGTCTGTAACAGAATTTTGAGAATTTTGGTCTTATAATTATTTTTAATAGTTGTTACGGTTCAACCAACTATTTTTTATTTTGAAAATATTTTTAATTTGTGATAAGAGCACTCGACCGGATATCGAGAGGACGTGACTTATTAATTTATTCGTTAAAAATTGAACTTATTTTTTTCTAATAAAAATAAACAAGCCCATTGCACACTGGCCCATACCGCCACACCCATGAATATTTTGCTTACATAAATTTATACTCACTATCTGATAAATTGTATATTCGTATAACAAACTTAAGGCAGCCGTGAAGCCAATTATACACATAATTAAGAACACACGTATCATTGTGAATAACTATATTCGCACTGGCTGGAATGTTACATTCTAATAATAAATTGGAATAATTTATCACAAATTATTTTTTAGCGCATACCTACTTATTTACATGGTTGTAATTAAATTGTTTGTAGATCAAGGTGAAGTGATAACGTTTTTTCAGCTGTATTTGCCAGTGATACTTTGAGGTAATTTATATTTCCTATTTACATTGTTCTGGTCGTATCTCTTATCTCATCTCTTCTCTACTCTAAGCCTAAATGACATCTAACAAACTATAATATCCTCTCTGAAAAAGAAAATTCATTCATTAATTTCATTTAAGGTCAGTTGGGGTAAGACTACTACCCGGGCAAGACTACCAGTATCTAATAATTCAAAAATTAAAACTTCCTGTTCAATTTTTATATTTTGGTAATTTAGCTGAAATGGTTCATAAATTTACTTTTTCTATTCTAATTCGTTATTTTTCCTATTTCCACTTAAACCTACTGTAAAATGCTCCAATGATTAGGCTGCTGCGGTCATTGTTGATCAGTAATTTCTACAGTCTTCAGGAATTCTATGATTACAAGTTTGCATGCTAACAAGTGTTAACAAAATAGTGAACCAATTGAAGACCTTAACGTAACAAAATTTTTTTGGAAATAAAACGCATTGACTTTGACAAAAAAAAATCACTAGTCTTGGTTTCCGATGAACATAGACAGACAGCAATGAATTATAATCCTTTGGGTGAATGGTGAGCGGCAGTGTCCTCGTTTGCCAAAAAGATAACACGTTGATATGACAGGCGTACCACGAGGTTGAATATTAGGTCCGATACTACCCATACAATTAAATAGTTTTGCACATAAATTTAAATTGACAATTTAAATTAAATTTTTTTTGTATTATAATTATATATCATCTTTATGCTGACGACCTCCAAATTTATAGACAAGGGCACATAGATGATCTACCTGCGGTCATCAGCGGGATAAATAACGATCTACACATTATGTTGGACTGGAGAAAAACCCGTGGACTAGTAGTTAATCCAGCTAAAACTCAGGCCATTGTAATCGGCAGTCCCTGGTTTATTTCCAAAATTGTCTGGTCCAATCTCGCTCCTATTATTTTCGAAGGCATTCTTATCCCGTATAGCGACAAAGTTAAAAACTTGGGTATCTACCTGGATAGGACTTTATCTTGGTCTCCTCAGATGGGCGAGGTGAGTAGGAAGATCTTCTCAGTCACGAGCTCCCTTCGACGCTTACGATACTTTTTGCCTACTGAAACCAAAATTATGCTTGCACATTCCCTTATTCTCCCTATCCTCGACTATGCAGACTCCTATTACCTCGACCTCACTGAAGCCCAACTGAACAAACTTGAGCGTCTTCAAAATCTTTGCATTAGATTTATTTTCGGTCTGCGTAAGTTCGATCATGTTTCCGAGTTTCGTTTGCAACTCAAGTGGCTCCCTATCCGTCAACGCAGAAACATTCATATTCTTTCCTTACTCTATTCTATCCTCTTCAATCCCTCTACACCTACTTACTTAAAGGAGCACTTTGTGTATCACAGCACCAAAGATGGCCCTACTCTTCGCAGCACTTACAACCTTCGTTTAGTGACCCCTCCGCACTCCACAGACTTCTTTTCAAAGTCTTTTACTGTGCAAGCTGTACGTCTCTTACCTGTCCTTATAAGTCAAGCTCAAATTTTGATTTTGTTTAAAAAGATGGTTAAGGATCACTATATTTTGTCCACTGTTTGATCTTTCTTCTACATGTTCTCTTTTTTATTTTATTTTTCATCTCTAACCTTCTATCCACTTAAATATTTCACAAATGTAGTTGTTATTTATGTATTATATTTCATGTATATTCAATTCACATTCGCCTAGTTGATTCTGAGTACTGCTGCGCCACCTACCTTTATCTTTTGTTTTTTCTAACTGGTTGCCTGGAAGAAATTGCCCAGCGATAAGGTCGCCTATTGTACTTTTGTTAATGTTTATTTTTATTTTTTGTATTTCTATGTATATTTTGGTGCAATAAAGAGTATTTATTATTTTTATTTTGTACAACTGAAATTAATCCAAATACTAAGTAATAAATTTAGCGTTTTAATATTTTATTTTTGAGTAGTTTAGGACTATCATGAAAAATATCCAAATCAATTAGCTTATGCCAATCATTGTAAGTTGACATTCCGTTGCAGAACTTGCAGAGTAACCTACTGTTCAATCTAAAAATAAAGAAAGTAGATAATAGTTGAAAAAATCATTCTAAAAGTTCTATTGACAGTCTGTAATTTGTCTTGATCGATTACATCGGATATGAATGGAGTTCGTTGTCCCCTACATGGCTAGTGTCTAGTCAATGAACCCCTGACCCACATTCAGGCTGTCAAGTTTAGCCCCGTTGCCCCAATGGCTAATGGCTGAACAGGTAAACATAAGGTCGAATACCTCAAGTGCATTGGGGGTGTCTACTTTGTAATTTAATTTTGAAATAGACGAAATTTTGTATCTTGGCTTATTTGCTACGAACATCGTATCCCTTGCTACGAATATCTTAGCTGTCTTTGAAATACTCATATTTATTTAATTCTAAATATTACAGACCTTGAAATTTATTAATGGTATTACGTACAGTCAAGAGCAGGTCGACCTTTACATATCGGACGTTGTACCACTCTTAAGTTCTATGTCATAAGAGCCAAAATTATACTATAAGTATAAAGCGCAACGTGCTCCTGACTGTACAAAATCCTTTTCTACCCATGAATATATAAATAATTAATATAATATAATATAATATAAAAAAAATATAAATAAATTTAAGGAACTCATGAAAGAAGGGTAGGGAGGTCTTTGCCCAGCCGCGATCTATTGATTATGAGTAGTTATACCATTGTTCATAGGAAGAAAATGAGGGAATATGATTAAAACACGTTTTTGTTCTGAAATAACCAAATCCAGAGCATCTGATTTAGAACAAAGTAAATAAACCTCATTTGAACGAAAAACGTTAAAATGATTGATGAGGTTCACGAAAAGTAGACCAGTCAAGGGCCTTTCCAACACCACATTACTTTTTCCAATCAACAAAAAATTTCTAACCTTTAACGCATTACGCATAAGGTCGTAACTTCCCCACAAATTGAGGATGCAAATGAATTAAAAGTTTGTTTTCCATACGCACCAGTTCTTGTGGTCAGTTTCCGCAAGCGAGTTGCCATGACAACGGCACCTATAAACAAAATTGTCAAATGGCACATCGTATTTTCCATAACAAAAGTAATGTTATATACTTTTTTCTTTACAAACTATTGGGAAATTATGCTCGGCGAACTAAACTGTGTTCATTAGGATAACTTAACTTATGTTGATAAGGTGTGGAGTAAGAGCCGTCAGGATGGATTTTGGTTTTGGTGACTTTCTGGTTCCCAATATCAATGGGTTGAGGCAATTCTTTGAGCATGACCGTTTATTGGGGTATGTATCCTTGACCTGTCAATATGCTGCAATGGTTTAGCAGCCGATCTCGATAAATGATCCAAGGGTTGCATGTCAAGAAATAGCACTTCTTCAGTGCATGGCAACGCCCCACATATTGGCGTAATTTGGTGAAGGAGTTGATAAAAATAAAATTTAATACTTCGATTCTACACATATTTAGTGTATATACAGACAGATATGAAACTGAAAATCATTCGTAATGATCAAATAACTCGTAATCTTTTGTATTCGTATTAGTTTGTCGTATTTTTATGCAGGATAAAGTTCTTTTGTATAATATGGTTAAAAAAAAATTCAAGCCATTTAAGTAGCATGATTTATTTATTGATTTAAGATGTTTCTGAATTTGTAACAGATCAACAGGTTTTTTTTTTAATTCACAGCCCATCATCTGGATTCCATCATATGGCCAGAATGATGGATCGGATGATGACAGACAGCTTCCAGCCCTTCGGCTTCGCGAAGGTGACCACCAGACGTTCAGGCGACAACAATAAGCAGGATCCGCCGAGAGACGGTCTCAGAACGGAAAGGAGTGACGATAGGAGGGAACGAGCGAAACAACCAAACACACACTTCGCTAATGGTACTCGTCATCCGCCAACGCAAGGTAAAGGGAATTAGAGTGATCGCTTACCATCAGGCGGCCCGCAAGCTTGTTTGCCATCTTAGTGGTATAAAAAAATGACATTTCATAGATAATTTAAAAGAAAAACCTCGCTGTTATACATAGGCTAAGATTTTCAGATGCCAAATCTGCCGTCTGAACGACAGTTTGAATTTGAAAAGTATTTAAAAAGTAATTCCTTTTTTTTTTGTAATGCAAATAATTGTTTCAGTGGTCAAACCCACGCAAGCTAACAACTTTTACGAACATCCAGACCAAACGAAACAAATAGATCCTACCACAGAAAAATGGGCTACAACGCTGCGCAAACGAGACACAGATTCACTTCAATCAACATTACCTTTGATAGTCAGCAAAAAAGTATCATCCACAACTTCATCAGTTGGAAGCGGTAGAAAATGTAGATCTGTCGAAAGAAACCCTTCAAGAGTAAGAAATAGGAATTTAGTTCCTATCAAACCTACAATGAGGAAAAGCGACATTCCTTTAGAAGGTGTTGATGATGCTGTATTAGAAAAAAATGAGAAAACCTTCGACACAACAGGATATGAAATGCATCTTGTGGAAACACTAGAAAAAGATATCCTACAGAAGAATCCAGATGTACGCTGGAAAGATGTAATTGGATTGGATGATGCGAAAACTGTCCTGCAAGAAGCGGTGGTCCTTCCTCTGGTTATGCCTGATTATTTTAAAGTAAGTAAACTTGAGCGATTTCTCAAGTGCGATAAATTCTAGTTAATTTTCGACAAATTATTCGATCTAGCGGCTAATCTAAGTGGAACTTATTCTATCTAAATATTTTCTGGTAAAACGTTCACTATCGTTATCCATTTTATTTTCACTTTTCATGCTCAGAAAATGCTTATTTGCGTAGGATATAGGCTGCACAAAATCGAATTTTGTGCACAAGGGCAAAAACGTATCTACTCATAAATGTATCTATATTAAGGCAAAGGAAATAAGCCATACAGCCAAACATAACAAAAAGTTCAGAGATAGAATTTGTTATTTTATAATATTTACTTTAATTTATTTGCCTTTGTGTTTTTTAAGTCATAAAGGTATTAAAATT
Source organism: Endotricha flammealis (assembly GCA_905163395.2). Taxonomy (NCBI): domain Eukaryota; kingdom Metazoa; phylum Arthropoda; class Insecta; order Lepidoptera; family Pyralidae; genus Endotricha; species Endotricha flammealis. The sequence continues at coordinate 2,638,079 of LR990859.1, read as the reverse complement.
TAAATTACAGTACGGTAGGTTATTTAATTAATTTAAGAAAATTATTTTATTACAAAATTAATTTAATAGTAGGCTGTATAGGTCTGCAGCCCAAGCCTAATTTCAATGTCGTAAGATTTAAAAAAAAAGCGGCGGGGAAGGGGAAACAGGTCTTGTTTTTCGTGCGTTTATTTCTGTGGTTTATTTATTTATTTCCTCGCAATCGAAGTGAAAAGCAGAGTTTATAACTCGTCCACAAAACCATTTCTATCCTCGAGATTACTATCAGCCCTCGCCTTCGGCTCGGGCTGCTAAAAGTCTCGGATAGGAATGATTCGTTTTGTGCACTTGTTGTAAAATCTACTATTGTTTGTCTTTATTTTTCTTTTCTAGTTAGAAAAGATAAGAAACAAACTAAAGAAACTTATCGCAGATTTTCGTCTTAAGGGCGGCAAAGTCCTGTAATGGGGTCAAAAAGGATTATTTTGGTAATTACCTCACCAAACGTGGTCTAGCCTACTTTAAATTGGTGATTCGCGTGAGAGATATTATCGTTGCGTTGTTGACTTGTATTACCTTTTCTTGTACAAGTATTGAATTATGTGAATTAAGCACACGTTTGGCCTTTTCAAGTTTACATATTACAAACTAAGTTGTTTATGTTAGAACTTCACCGTTCCTTTAAGTATGGTTTTAATATTCTCAATTTACTTCGTGCTTTGGAGACGACTTCGCATAAAGATGTATGTTACTCAGTTGGTAGTGCACACCCGGATTTCGAGAGGACGTGAGCTCGAATCTCACCTTTTTGAAAAATTTTTTTCAAAAATATTACCTGTACTGTAGTCTGAAAATTCACCTTTGCTAACTCGTAATAGAGCTGTATGTTGGAGTATGTTCTAAAAATCGTTCGTTGGTATTTGTAGGTCTCCCTATAAATATCAAAGTTGAGAGTTGATAGCAGATACTTCAATTGAATATAGTGCAGTTATCAAGCTGTTTCTATCATATAAAACTTAGTAGCTCTCGAGCAACAATAACGCGCGAGACAATGAAGTGAGAACTTTGTTGATTAAAAAAATATAATTTTATTTATAGTTCCTTAGCCTATGCTTACAATGATCTGAATGAATACACTATTTTAATAATGGAGCTTATATACTAGTTACAATATCTAATCTAAGGTCAAGGGTCTTGATAGTGTCCGTAGTCACGACGTGGGCGTAGGGTGGCTTATCAAGGGCTGATGGTGGTGTTATGTGTGAATGACGGGAAGCGGTGTATCCGTCTGCTTATCAGAAGTCCTGTCGGGGGGCGGATTCCTCTGGAATGACACTCGTTGTCTCGCGCGTGTTCCAAATTTTTGCATAGCCCTTGAAGATAAGAGAAACGATTAGTCTACGGGCTATCATCATCATCATCATAAACCCTCTAGTGGGTGTGGTTTCCGCACTTAGTCCTGTTCTGGACCATTGTACGTGATGCCGTGGGGCTGTTATTCCATCCAGCCCACCTCCCTCCAGAAGCGAATTAGTCCTCCCAAACTGCTCAGTGTGTCCGCAAGAGACATTGGTGACCCAAGTGTCTCTTTCCGAATTTGGGCGAGGCCTGTGCACTCAAGGAGCACGTGCGCCACCGTTTCTTCAGTCTCCATGCATGCTCTGCACAGTGGACTGTCCGTGATACCTATTGTGTGAAAGTGTTTGTTCAGTGAGCAGTGTCCTGTGATGGTTCCTGTTACCAGGCGCAGGCTTTTCCTGTCCAGGCGCAATAGGCGCTTGGGCAGCTTGTTGTCCAGGGTTGGCATTGCCTCCTTGGATTGCCTGCAGCCTGGTGTCGTAGTCCACCATCTCTCAGCTTGTGTGTATGTGATGTTTTGTATCCATCTGCGTAGCTGATTGAATGGGACTGGCACGATGGGCTCGGGTCCGAGAACTGTTGTGTCAGATCCCCTCCTGGCCAGTTCGTCAGCTGCATCGTTACCTAGTGAGCCACTATGTCCTTTTATCCATTGAAGTGTTAGCGCATTGCGATTCGTCACCGCAACGCGCTCGAGTGCATTGTGACATTCTAGTATTAATCCTGAGTCAAAATAGTTTTTGTTCAGAGATTGGAGTACTGAAGCGCTATCGGAGAGTACGCGGATATGAGTTCCCGTGACCTTCCTGGCTTCAAGAGCATATGCTGCTTGGATAATGCCTACACATTCCGCTTGATAGACAGTGTTGAACATTCCAAGGGGTTTTGATATTTTTATGTTCAGTTCATCTGAGTAGACTCCGACTCCAGTCCCAGAGTCAGTCTTTGAACCGTCGGTGTAGATTCTGAGCTCTTTTGGGCCTGAATAGTCGTTCGGTTCTTCGGTTAGTTGTACTTTGTAGTGTTTTGAGAATCGGTGTGTTTTTGGAATTTTGTCAGTGGGTGATGACATCATTGATTGCTGTTTGATGGCATCCTCTTTTATTCGTATGTGTTTGATTCGAAAATCTTTGCCTAGGGTGCCCGCTATGCTAAGTCTGAAGGCTGCTAGTGTTGCCTCCTCTCGCACGATTAAGTGCAGGGGTGGCAGTCCCAGCATCACCTGTAGGGAAGCAGTAGGTGCTGTTCTCATGCTGCTCGTGATTGCTACGCAGGCCAAACGTTGCAGTTTTTCTAGGTCTTTTTGGGCTGTGCTCAAGTCGGTCCTGGGCCACCATACTAGAGAGCCGTAGGTGATGATTGGTCTAATGATTGCGGTGTATAGCCAGTGGGTAATCTTTGGACTGATACCCCAGTTTCTGCCTAGTAGCTGTTTGCATTGCCACATGGATATACTGGCTTTTGTGGTGATGTAGTCAGTGTGTTTTGCCCAATTCAGCTGCTTATCCAAGAAAATACCCAGATACTTGACTATTGGTATTTGATAAATACCGTTGAAAGGCTTAGGGTTGTGTCAAAGAAGTGTGGTAGTTGTAACGGTGCCACCTTTCTTTTCTTTGTGAAGAGAATCAGTTCGGTTTTCGTGGGATTTACTGCTAGTTGGTATTCCTTGCACCAGTCCTCTACTATTTTCAAGGCTTGGCGCATAAGGTTGCATAGTGTGTTTTCATGGTTGCCGTTTATTATTATTGTTATGTCGTCCGCGTACCCTACGGTGAAATAGCCCTTGTCATTTAGACGTTTTATTAGGCTCTCTACCACCAGGTTCCATAAAAGTGGCGAGAGAACGCCTCCTTGGGGGCAGCCCTTCGCCACAATGGCTCTTGTGGTGTCATTCACTGTGACCTGTACGGCTCTCATCTTAAGCATGTTGGTGATCCAACAGCGTAGGGTTGAGTTTACGCCGTGTTTCTTGAGGGCTGTGTTAATACTATGAAATAGAGTTTTGTCGAAAGCGCCTTCAATGTCGATGAAGGCAGCCAATGAGGATGACTTGTGGTCTACTGCGCATTCGATTTTTGACACTACGCTGTGAAGCGCAGATTCTGTTGATTTACCTGTGGAGTAGGCGTGTTGTTGTTTGTGTAGAGGGTTTTTTCGGAGAGGTCCGTCTCGAATGTAACGGTCACATAGTCTCTCTAGTGTCTTCAGTAGAAATGATGTTAGGCTTATAGGTCGGTAGGATTTCGGTTGTGTGTAGTCGGATTTACCGGGTTTAGGAATGAAGATTACTTTTACCTCACGCCACGCCCGTGGTACGTATCTGTGTGCTATGCATGACCTGTATATCGCCACCAGCCATGGTGTTATGGGGTCTATTCCCCATTGAAGCAGTGCTGGGATGATACCGTCCAGGCCTGCAGATTTATATGGTTGGAAGGTTTTAATTGCCCATTTTATGCGGTCTTCCGTAACTATGGTGCTGGCTCTCGACCAGTCTTGGTTAGTAGGCGTCCATTTGGTTTCTTCGGTCCAGGATTTGTCCTCGGAGAGATGACAGTCTGGGAAGTGCGTTTCCAGAAGGACCTTGCTAATTTCTTGGTCTGTTTGCGTGTATGTGTTGTCTGGTTTTTTCAGCGTACCAAGGGTGCGATCCTTATCAGTTGATAAGATCTTCCTTACTCGGGCCGCTTCATTGTGAGATTCAATGTTTTCACAGAACTGTCGCCAGGCAGCTCTCCTAGCAATTCTAATCTGTTTTTTGAAAGTATATTGTGTGTCTTTGTATAGCTCCCAATCTTCTGTCAGTCTTGAGTTCTTTGCTCTGTTAAATTGTTTGCGTAATTCATGTCTGAGTTTGCTAAGTTCAGAGTTCCACCAGGGGGAGCCTTTCCCTTTTGTATTTGGAACTTTCAGTTTGCAGCACGCATGATACGCTTCCGTTATGTATTCCGAGAGTTTGGTTACAGTGTTCTCAAGTTGTGTGAGGTCTGTTAGAGTTGTGGGTGTTAGATGGTTGCCTAATAGTTGTGCTAGAAGGCTTTTGTACCCGGGTATGTGTGTGCGACGCGGGTTTCGTCTTGGTGTAGGTTTCTTTGTGTTTGCTAGTAGTGTAAAACGGATTCTTCTATGGTCTGAGCAAGAAGCTTCATCGGTTACGCGCCAGTTTGTAATTAGGTCTGTCGCTTTCCCCGTGGCTAGCGTTAGGTCAATTACTGTTTGTCCTCGGCTCGTGACCCAAGTGGGTTCCGAACCTCGGTTTATAATGTTAAGGTTAGTGGAAAATAAATATGTGCATAGTACCTCTCCTCTGTGATTTGGCTTTTCGCTACCCCAGAGCGGGTGGTGGGCGTTCGCATCGGTGCAGATGATGAGGTCCAGGTTTGCACTCTCGCAGTAGAGCACCAGGTCCGTCATCTCCTTCGGTGGGCAATTTTCATCGTCGCCTGGCATATATACCAAGGCTAGTACGATGTCTGGTGCGTTCCCGCTGGTCTGGAGCCTGACTGCAGTCAGATCTCTGGAACAGAATTGGGTGAGTGTTGTGGTCGGTATATCATGGGGTATATACGCGCAAGCGCGTGGTTTGTCTGTGCTATGGGTGTTGAGAATTAGCTTACCTCCTATGTTACCGAGGCCGCATATCCTATTGTTTCTGATCCACGGCTCTTGGATCAGTGCGATGGTTCGGGGTCTCATCTCCAGAGCCTTGCGCAAGCTAGCCGTGGCGCACTGGCTGTGCTGGAGGTTTGTTTGTATGACCTCGAGGTTTGGCGTGGGTGATGACGATGGCGGGGTGGAGTTAGGAGGAGACTGATCCATCGGATAGTCTCCCAGCCATCTCCACCCCGTCCCGGTCATCGTTCGGCGACGAGGCGAGCAGCTGGTCTGTCCACCCTGGAGATGCGGGCGGAAGGGATTCCGCGTCAGCCATCGCCGCTTTGGCCATTTCCTCCTCGAGGTGCGCTATGTCGTCTTCGTTCTGTGCCGTCTTTGTGGAAGCGGTGTCGGGGCCTTCTTTCTGTGCTTCTGGTGGCGTTCTGGTGAGGAGCCGTACGTATATCGACCCAAGGAGGTACGATACTCGCCGCTCTCGCGCCAGAACTTTCTCCACTTCGTCCGGTGGGATGCCCAGGGTCAGAAAGGTTCCAGGGTTGTCTCCTCCAACCGATGTCGCCCTATATAGGGACCACCTCCCTATGTCATACCAGGTGTTCTGACGCTTCAGAACACTCTGGAGTCGCGCGATGTCCCCATTGTACCTGGGTACGAAGAGCGCAGCTCGGACACGGGTCGGTACATCGGATTGCTTCATCACGGCTAATGTCATCTCGGTGTCCGGTAGGGCGATTTTGGGGACGTTCAGTGTGAGCCAGGTCAGGGCGTTTTCGTCCTCACACCACATCTGCACGGTGCCGTCCGCTATCCGTGGGTATCCTCGGAAAGCTGGGAGTGGTGTGGTGGGGTCGGTGTCCATGACGAGGTCTTCGAGCTTCATCTTTATGTGCTCGGCTTCGTCGGTGGTCATGTCTCTTGCGGGGGGGGGGGGGGAAGCAGATCGCTACGGCCAGCCGCGCCGGGATGTCCGCTGTGGCCCGCGCGTAGGTTTTCCGCTCCCCTGACTGAAGCCTCGCACGCTTGGGATCTCCCTGAAGTGTGCTCGGCGAGATTGTGTCATCTGGGCGCACTCTTTTCACCGCTCCCTGGCCACTAGACCCTGGTTGCGGTTCTGAAGTGTTTGGCAAGGTATTGGTAGCCAAGGTCGCCTTGTGGGAGGCTCCGGCCCGCTTGCCCCTTTTCCTCTGTCTCGGTCTGTTGTGTGTGGCGGCGCGGTTTGGGGTGTCGGCCGAGGTTGGTCCCGTCGTGGGCCTTGACGTTTCGCGCTGGGTGTCCCCTTCGCGTACTTGTCTTGGCCCACGTGTTTCCGCGTCCGGCTGCTTTTCGCGCTGGGTACTCCCTTCGCGTACTCGCTGCTGGTCGCGTACTCCCTTGTCAGCAACCGCTTGCGCTTCGCGCTGGCTTTCACCTACGCGGGTTTTACGCAAGCGGCTGTTGAGTTCTCTTTCCCGGGCTATGATTTTTCCGCGCTTCTGGTGAAGCAAGCGTACTTCATCGGCCGAGATTTTGACGGAACCAGGGTCGCCATCCCTCACCGCACGTTCCTGGTTGGTGTCCACGTCCCTCAGCCTCGCGTCGATCTTCGCGCGCTGGAGCGCCAGTGCGCGCAGCTCGTCACCGATGCTTGTAGGTTGTGCGTTGTTCCTGTCATTGTCCGGGTTGTTGGTGACACTATTCCTGACGATGCTCTGTTGCCAGGCGCTCGTGGAGGGTTTGTCACGCATGGTGCTTGGCGCGTTCGTCGCAGCCATTGTTGTGTCGGATGGCGCGTGGGTCGCAGCCGTTACTGTGTCAAGTGGCGCGTGAGTCGCAGCCAGAGTCGTGGGCGCTAAAGCAGCCTGCCGCACAGAAGGTGCAGCGCTAGAGAGCATGTTGATGTTCCCCCCAGATTACGATGGGAACTGACCGACGAGTCGGCATGGGATTCCCCGGCTTGGCCGGGACCCACCTGGGGATTTAGTTTTTCAAAATGCTTCATTACATTGGGGGTTGGTGGGCTGTTTTTGATGGACGAGGCTACCCCTCCTCGTTGGAACACAGGGATGAGGTATGGGTTACCCTAGGGTTTGGATTTGGCCTTCGGGTACTTCTCTTGTCCGGGATCCCTTACGGGACGCTCCCGCTGTGGGGTCGACCTAAAGTCGGTCGGCCCCACAGCCGGAGTTGGGCTATCCGCAACCTGCCCACCCGCTCGGTTGCACGAGAAGAAATGCCTGGCGGTCCGTGCTCCCCCGATACCGGTGTATAGATATACAGCGGTATAAGGGCAGCACAGCCAGCCCCGAGAGTCTACGGGCTAAATAATAGTCCTACCTAACACCTAAATGTTAATGGACTAAGACTAGGTTAATATAAGTTAGCAATTATAATGTAAGGTCTGTTGCTTAACATCAAGGTTTCAAGGTGATTGTGAATTTTATAACAAAATAGATATTTGATGTTGTTGTAAAATTATTTCATTAGACTTCTAAACTTTCATGATAAAATCTATAGTCATTAGTAATATTAATTTATTGTTTGTTTCTTGTCAAATTAAACTAATGTTTGGACTAGGAAGGCAGCTAAAAGCATGTCATCTAAATAAAGAAATTAGGTTAATTTCAATAATTAACTTTATAACATTCACATTAAATATGAATACAAATATTTAATTGTTTTTATAGTTTTTTCGGTTAATCAATTCTTATTCTAAAAAATGATTAAAAGGAAGAAAGGTTTCATCCACCTCCCTGCCACATGTGGGATTCGAACCCACACGTCCTCTAAATATCACTCTAAAATAAGATAAGAGCATTCGGCCGGATATTAAGAGGTGGGGTGGTGAAAATTTTCTTTGAATCATTTTTGAACAAAATACAATAATTTTAAGGGTATTCGAAGGCCATGGAAAGGCGTCTTGCTAACGGGTCCTCCAGGCACAGGAAAGACGTTACTCGCAAGAGCTGTTGCCACTGAGTGTAGGACCACCTTCTTCAACGTATCTTCGGCAACTCTGACCTCAAAGTACAGGGGAGATTCGGAGAAACTCGTTCGATTGCTATTTGATATGGTAAGTTTTCATTTTATTGTGTAATTTAATAATAAACCTTTTTCAGTCTTTTGGAGATCTTGTTACATTGTTTATTATGCTGATGAAGGCAACGAAACTATTTCTTTAAACCTTTTATGTGCAGTTTAAATGTGCTTTTTGTTACAAATGTATGTCACATTTAAGTTAGTTATATCCGTCAACATTTATTATAGTTTTAATGAATATATTTTTTTACGATCACATAAAATTACGCGAATTCTTCGACAACAGCTAATTGTTAATTTAGAAACTCTAACCCCCTGCTATATAGCCCGCGCCAAAATTTGGGCCTGTGAGCCCAAATTTTGGCCCAAATTTTTAATGAAACAAATAGAAAATTGATTATGGTTATGCACTGAGTAATAAGTATTGGCAATGGGTTTCGAACTTCGTTTTACGTCAACGTAAGTCAGCCGTGTTGTCGACTAATACTACTTACTTAAAATTTATAATTCAGTGTTAAATTCTGTCTTGTAAAATATTATACAGGCGTCATTCTACGCTCCCAGCACGATCTTCCTGGATGAAGTTGATTCGTTATGTGCTGTGCGTGGTGCAGATTCCGAACACGAGGCATCTCGGAGATTTAAAGCGGAACTGCTCATTCAGATGGATGGGATGGCAGCTGCATTGTAAGACATACGTTTAAATGATTACGAATAATAATTTAGGTTGGGTATTAATATTTTACATCAGAAAAATAATATGAAGTGGGCTTAGCTCTATCGTATTACATGTTTTTTGGTTACTATATAAAATTAGGTATAACAAAAGAAACTCGTCCTTTATTTTCTCTCTCTCATAAGTTAATATAGATTCTGGAGCTAAGAGCATCGGTCAACCTTACTTAAATCAACGATTAATTATTTTTTCAGTAATCGAGACAAAATTATAATGGTGTTAGCGGCGACAAATCACCCGTGGGACATCGATGAAGCTTTTCGGAGAAGATTCGAGAAGAGAATCTACATTGGTCTTCCAGATGGTAAAGCATTTCCACCACATCATGTTGTTTTGAATCCAATTAACTAACCGTTTCACTGATTATTATATCATCTTATAACATGACGACCTCCGTGGCGTAATGGTTACCACGCCAGACCGCCACCCAGGAGGTCCCGGGTTCGATCCCCGGTCGGGTCATAATGAAAAACGAACTTTTTCTGATTGGCCTCGGGTCTTGGATGTTTATCTATATATGTCTTTGTTATAAGGTGTGGTATCGTTGAGTTGGTATCCCATAACACAAGTTTCGAACTTACTTTGGGGCTAGCTCAATCTGTATGAATTGAATTGAATTGAATTGAATTATCTTCTATAGAGAATACGCGAGTGAAGCTGTTGACCCAGTGTCTCAACGAGGTGCTGCTGGCCAAAGACGTAGACCTAACAGGTTTGGCTACTAAACTTGACGGCTACAGCGGATCAGACATTTGTAACTTGTGCAGGTTAGTGTTATAAATTGTTAGTTATATTTTGAACCATTTTTTTTTGATTTTCATAAAAGTTATTTATTCCAATAATTTCGGGTTGCGCTAAATTTTATCTTTCAATTTTTACAACCTCAAACATCATTCACATTATTTGTCTCTTTCTTTTATCTCTTTCTATCTTGCTCCCTGAATATCTATTTGCCACTCTTATTTTTACTCGTGTTTCAACCGTCTTATAACTTTAAATTGTAAGTATTACTAAGAAATTATCCAATATATATATAATACCTACTATTCAATGCCCCTTTTCACCAACTAGCCCTAACTCTAGTTATGTTTCCCTTTACAAATTAATAAGAGTAGGATACGTTAGGGTTGGCACATACAGCCTAATGTAGATATCCCCATTAGCCTTGCACAGGTCATTTCGTGTATTTCAGCCACTGTTACTTCATGCAAACTATTATTTTTCAGAGACGCAGCAATGATGACGATGCGTAGAAAAATAGCGGGAAAGACACCAGAGCAGATTCGCAAACTCAAACGATCAGAGCTAGAAGCACCGGTCTCTTCTGCAGATTTGGACGCGGCCGTTGAGAAGACAAGGAAAACTGTGACACAAGCTGATGTAGCGCGTTACACTGGCTGGATGCAGCGCCATGGTTGCTCCTAGCGAAAATCTAAAGCGCTTCGAGCGCTGTTGCGAAGAATACGCAACGCCTAAGGTGCATTCACCTATCAGACTGCCCAGAATAGTCAAGAAATTGGGGAATAATGCATTTTAATGGACTATGAAGTGATGTAAAATTTTTGTCATGTGATTTTTTAAGTCTTTTTTGTTCAAATCAAATGCATATTAATTTCAAATGCGAGATTACTTTGTACAAAAGATCTTTAGGTCACAAGTTTATTGCTTATTAATTATAATGTTCCTTTTCTTTTATTTTTCTGTTTTTATTTAGTAGTTTGGCTTTTTGTTTCTTTGGCGTTGCCAGGAAAGATTGCTTTTGGCGATACGCTTTTATCAATTTGTTCAGGATCGGTTTGCCTAATGGTAAGCAATCACCACTCCTCGTTTTTAGTATGGATTTTTATATTATTATATTTATCAGTGGTATGTAATTAAATTGTCAATTTTATTTCGGAAGTTGTCGGCGAGTCAGGTCTCCAGAGCTCCATTTGGGAGGCTGGGAGGGTTGGCAAGGCAACGCGTGAGTGATACCCCCGGTATTGCAAGCGTCTATCAGGCAAGGGTAATTCAGCGACTGACACCACGAGGGATTGGAACCATGGTGTCAGTCGCGGAAAGACTCTTTTTGAATTGACTGATTGACACCATGGTGTCAGTCGAGTAACATATAATTGGGACGTCGTTGATTGACACCATGGTGTCAATCACGGCAGGCGTTTATTGACTTCCTTGATTGGAACCACGATTTTTTTTATTTCAAGTAATGGGTTTTTTGTATAGTCGGATAGAAAATACTTATTGAAATGAAACAAAATTACTGGTACTCAATATTAGTATAATTAAATTATGTACAATTGAATGAGATTTATATTTACTAAAATGATTAAATATTATTCAAACAAATTAAGTCATATACAGTCAATCAGGGGAAATAATTCGTGTAGTTTTTACACAGTTATACCTACGTAAGCTGTATGCCTGTTTTCCAACCTTTTCCATTAAAAAAAAAAATTATATCGGAATTTCAGTACGAAAAAATAGATGAGACGAAAGATGTAATGAGGTTGCCCTTAAGTGAATTGGTAAATCAATATTGCCATTTTCACCAATTTAACTTGACAAATAACAATATTTAATTACTAACTATTATTATCGATGAAATAGCGTAGTCCAGTCCGTTTTGTAGTTCAAATTTTAGCTGTTTTTCCGAGATCACGAACAGAATAGTACGATATTATGAAACCATTTGTTTGAATATTCTCAAAAAATATATATATATTTGACATGACAGATGTCAAAATAAAATTTAAATCAAAAGCACCAAGGAGTGTTGATATCAACTTTGAAGAAAATTACACACACAATACCTTACTTTCGAGAATTTTAATAAAATCCGAGGTCTTTCATCAGTCTTCTTAAAGAATTTTATGCAAATAAGAAATCACGTCCTATACGAACTTTGTCCCCCTTTTTACTCCCGAGATGTAGAATTTCGGAAAATCCTTCCTTATCGGATGCCTATATCATAGCAAAGAACACACCTTTCAAGTATCCATTTTTACGATCAGCGATTTGGGCTGTGCGTTGATTCTTAGTCAGTCAGTCGTTCAGGACAAAAAAAATATATGCATAGGTTTAAAAACGTAAGTAGGATATACATAATTTGTTTAGAAGTTAAAACTATTAAAAAAAGCGTGCACTTTGACACTAACCGATTATTCAAAGTATGTCGCTACGGTATTGATGGGGGGTTTATAAAAAAAAAAAAAATTTTTTTGGAGTTAACACCATTAGAAATAAATTCTTTTTAAATTGCGATACTTATAGGTAATTTAAAAAGGCATGTTAGCACTTTTTTACATAACTGTTTAGTTTCAATAAAATGTACTTGGTTCCAATCGAGCAAGTCAAAAAACGCCTGCCGTGATTGACACCATGGTGTCAATCAACGACGTCTCAATTATATGTTACTCGACTGACACCATGGTGTCAATCAGTCAATTCAAAAAGAGTCCTTCCGCGACTGACACCATGGTTCCAATCCCTCGTGGTGTCAGTCGCTGAATTACCATAGGCGGGTATAGGCAGGGATAGGCATAGGCAACGGTGATGCTTACCATCAGGCGGGCCGCCGCTTGCAATACCGGGAGTATCACTATAGAGACTACGGTGATGCTTACCATCAGGCGGGCCGCCGGCGCCGCCCGGGTCGTATGCTTGTTTGCCACTTTTGTGGCATAAAAAAAAGTTGCTATTACCGATTTTAATTCAGGGGTATGATATTATTTTGACCAAAAACTATTATTTCTTGTTATGTATGAAATATTGATTGCAATATTATTTTTATTGTATTTACTTAAATTTATTCTTAGTATTTGTACATTGCATGTACATTAATCGTATTTTTTTATAAATATATTATTATAATGTAGTCAATTTTCTAGTTTACACGCGAGCAGTGTTTTTTTACATCCGTACATCCGTGTTGAAAACTGTTTACCAGTTATACATATAACATATCTAATTATATTATAACAATTAAAGAGTTATACAATATAACATTTTCCAAAATATCTTTTAGTGTAAGTAAGTAGATATTATTATAAAATTTTAAAGCGATTTTGTACTATTAGGATTAGGAATAAAATGAAATAACATTCGGGTAGAACTCGTTTATTGGAAAATGTGAAATATACGAGTGTGTGTTTGATAATTCATCTGTCTTTATTATACTAGACACCAATACTCCTGACCCGCAGTCATGAAACAATTAAACGCTAGGGCTGCGTGCGCGTGCCAGGAGCGTTGACGTCCAGTTTAACACCTCTCAAAAATAATTTATTCTAATATTTCTGTGTAATGTCTTGTGCTGTTGGTATTCGTGTGTAGATAAAAGTTGAATAAACATTTTAAGAGTTTGGTAAATAACATTTGTTTCATTAATCATGCGCATCCTTTAATGATATTTAATATGGCGGATTGAGCATATATAAATACTAGCCGATGCCCGCGGTTTCCCGTTGTTCCCATTCCCGGACTGACATCCGGGATTAAAACTATCCGATGTGTTAATCCAGGGTATAAGCTACCCTTGTACCAAGTTTCAAGCCAATCTCTCAAGCAATTTTTGCGTTAAAGAGTAACAAACTTCCATACATCCTGATAAACTTTTGCGTTTATAATATTAGTAGGAGATGGGTATGCTAGGCGTATTATTATTGTATTATTTTATTTTGTAAATATGTAAATATTAATATCTATGAACATTACGAACATAATATCAACGGCGAGATCGACGGCGGCGCTGTGTGGCGATAACAAACACGCAAGTTGACCCTATGTTTGTTCAGCCAGTGTTTGGATGGGTTTTGTTATCTCTTGCTTCTCCGTGCTTCAGTGGGCACGGTAAGCCTTTGGTCCTGGCTGTTGTCGTTAAACCATATATGTATATCGCTCAATGTTATAATATACAGTTAAGTTATTATACCTTTTTATATTAGTTGGCTTATACTAAATTAAGGGACCACGGGTAAAATATTTCCCGTGGTACCTTCCAGGGACTATCACGGGGACCACGGGCAAAAAACGGTTATTGACCATAAGCTCCAAATACTCTAGTTCTCCACTTATTATTTCGTGTGCCACAATGATCGGGAATAAAAATAACAATACAAACTATTTAAAACAATTAAAATGTATAACATAATAACAAAATATAAACGATGCTTTGGTTTTTTGATATAATTAAACAAAAAATTACATAACATTAGTTATACTTATGTTCTATGCATTATAATTATTAGGTACTAATTATTAATAATGGACATAAATAGTTTAAAATATAGAAAATAAAGTTAACAAAAAATTTATCATTATGCCTTTGTTTCAGAAATAGTCGCAGCTTCTAGCTATTAGTATTAACTTAAGACATAAATCTATGGATATAAGGAATAAAATATCTTACATCTTATAGAAAAATATAATAATTAAAAGTCGGTTTATTATTGTTTTTAATAGCTAACACACCCCTAACACCGATTGTCGATTTGCCCCAAAGTTAATTCGTCACACAAAAGTATATTATTATGTAAATTTGCCCCAGTAGTATTTTTATAAAGTATTATTCGTCCCACTTTTCAAATAAATTAAACAATAAATAAAATAAAAACGTATTTATTTCGCTATAATTGAAAACTTGGGATGAATCTACACTACACTATTTTTAATGCATGGGACGAATCACCTTTCTATGTATGTAGTTTAAAAAAGGGGACGAAGTAACTTTGGGGCAAATCGAACACAACCCACCGACAGGTGATCGGAAAGAATCTTGAAACGTTGAATTTATTAAATAAAAATTTATTAAAACTTTTTTTCTCGACTTTTTTTATTCGATAACGATATATTGATACGAAATAAATTATAATAAAAATAATATACTTATTGTTAATAACAGTGTGTATCTTAATTTTATTAATTTGATCTTTAAATATTAATACGCAGTATGTAACACAGCCAAGTCAAGACGTGATAAGACTATTTTCAATTATTTTAAACTATATTCAATTAGCATTTTTTATTAATTCCTTATATACTATGTAGTCAAATAACAAAGGCCACTTTAATATTCACACCAAAAGGCATTTCACAACATTAGATGTCTTTTTAATTTTGTAGACTAACATTTTTTTTATTCTATAACATACCATAGTGTCTACTTTGAAAATGTATTCGAAAAACTCGTAATAATTTTCGCAATTAGGTTACAAAGTAAGCCCCCAAACAGACTTGATTTAACAGCACCGACTTTAACCCATGCGCTTGCGCAATAATATTCTGAAAATCGTGGAAGGTACTCTTCCAACAGCTAGGTCACGTGATTGGCCCAAGATTACTTCATCGACTGTGGTGCGGATAAATATGGTTGAATCCAGGCGCCGTGTATTATTGTACCATGCTGAAAATAAAGGTGAATCTATCGTTGAGAGCATCGATTATGTCATGCCTTCTTCGAGAGCGGATGGCGGAGTACAAAATGTCTATGGGGCATATTACACTATCATATATTGGATCATAGATCTATGAGTCAATGATATCTGAGATCTATGATCCAAGTTATATGATAGTGTAATATGCCCCTATGAAAAAAATTTAGTTCTAGAAAATACCGCTAGAGGTACCTACTGCACATCATTTCATAGACTAGACACTATAACATGGGTGTTCTCTGTGTTCAAAAGACGATTTTTTCATCTTCTTTCCCATTCTATCGCGAAGATTCAATCATGCAACATTTGTTTTCCACCCACGCGCACATTCGCAATATTATTGCGCAAATATTCGCGCACAAATCACAGGTTAAAACGGTACTGTGATTAAGGCCACATGTTTTTAATTGATATGTTTCTTGTAGTCACAAACTGCATACATACTAACTCTATGAGAAACTGTAAATAATTCTTAATTTCCCAATATACTATTCGTTCCAAATAACAAAAGCAATGACTGAAAGTAACTTCTCACTACTATTTTTATGTGGAACGCATAGTAATCTCATTATGCTATGTTCATATGTACCAGCAGTTATTTTTGAGACAGAACAGACGACCTTGCGAGTCAAATCGTAAGCAATGAAGGAGGAAGCAGCAGGGTGGGTATTAGGCTTTCGGTTCCTTCATCGTACGAAACAGCGTAATGCTTATCCAAACTAGATTTAGTAGTGACGATCAGCGTTTACTAGCGATTCTATTTTGTTTTTCGATACAGCTATCAAGTGGCAAAATCGCGACTAAACGAAGCTAAAATAAAATAATTTATTTTGCAAGTACAAATACTTTTGCACGTCAATATTTATTATTCTACTAGCACTTTCGACGTGAATGGCCTGTTGAAAAGAAGTGCCGAAAGTATAATTTTTTTATCTTTAAAAAAAATCTTTTAGCTTCTTTAGCTAATCTGAATAAGCCCTATGTCACTTCGGTATTCTGGATACGATGATACTGTCCCGGTTAAAGCTGCATTAGAATAGAATAGAATTTCTTTATTTCAACCCAACAATTCAAAATTACACATTAATTTCATTAGGTTGTACAGTCAAGAGCACGTAGACCTTTACACTTCCAATATAAGCTGGTCCCGCGTAGCCGCTACGCCTCATTCTACACAGGGCCAGCTTATATTGGAAGTGTAAAGGTCTACGTGCTCTTGACTGTACAAACAATTATAGCCAACATTAAAATATTGACGTTGAAAAGTATTTCTAGTAAATCTACTTGCAAAAACATGACTTTATTTTTTCATACCTACTGTGTTGAAACGTACTGGTAAATATGAACAAAGTAACGTCTGAATATTCACTCTTAACTCTATTGATACTGGCGATTTTATTGCTAGCGTTTAAATGATGGTGTTCTGTCACTCCGGTGGTCCACAATTGGCTTCCAAAGTTAGGTCATCATCATCATTCTCGAGGATCGCCGCGAAGGAGAAGGGCGTGAAGGCATAACCGTGGCCTTCGTAAAACTTACTCATGAATTCCACCCTGGAACAAAATGGTGTACTTATCGTAAGTTTTATTTGCTATCAGTTTTATTTAACTTCACAGGTCCAAATTGCTCCTGTTATGTCCTGATTAGTAACAGTAAGTTTATCTGTCAGATTAATTGACAGCTTTTGTATGAGTTGACATGGAATACCGGTGAATCGTACACTCAACTCATTCTAACTCCCCTCTCTTTCATAGGTTCTACAGATATTGTACAAAATAATCTACATTACAATCACCATTTTGACAAGACAATAGAAGTATCAAGGCTGCCAAAAAGAAACGACAACAGAAAAAGAAGGCTTCATTCTACTATAACCCTTCATCAAGGCATGTCGAAAAAAACCGAGAGGATTCTTTTTTTGAAATGGCAAAAGAAAAAGGCTAAGTACTTTTATTGACAATGTCTTTTTGTGCGGCCTCCTTCTGCTATACATTGCAAGTCAAGCGTGCATCCTAAAAAAGCCTTACCAATGCAACCGCAGAGTGTGTAAGAATGCAGACAGTCCCTCCATGAGCACGAGGATTGCGAGCGTGAAGAATGCCCACACCGCGAAGATTACATACAGCATTACAGAATGTGTCGTGGGATCACCCATGCCCATTCTGAGCACGCGCTGCCAGAGAACTGCTGACAGCTCTGTAATGAAATAAAATTATTTTTCTCTTCTTCTCTCACTGCTGCACCAAGTCTCTAATTTTTGTCTCCAAAATAAAATTGTCCATTCAGAACATAATGTGATTTATTCGGACTTTTAGGAAAAAATGTAATTACAATTAATTTAATTAGTTATAAGCAATAAAATCTTCATTTCTATTACTACCTACAACTAATACTACTCCGAGTGCATTTTTCTGAATGCTCGATTAACTTATCTAGAAAAATGATTGTCATATTATTTATAACATTTACTGTTTGTTTACATAAGTAAATGGTCTAAAACCAACATTACATTCATTTTTTTATTGCAATTTGCTAGGTATATCTCTTTATTTATTTTTATCCTACCACTAGCTCAGATGGCTGATGCACTAAAAAGAACTGGCATGAAGTTGCTGTTTCTAATTCTTCACGTTATCAAGTTTTTTTGCAAAAATATGATGCAATTTCGTTTGTAAAGAATTATTAATCTATTATTGGAATAGTGCTTGCTACTCGTATTAGATAAATAGATACTTACGTGCGTGAGCGAGTGACAACGCCCAAAGACGTAGGTACGAGGCAGTATGGGACACTGTTCCCAGCACATACTCTATTGTATGAATAGCTTGCGTGATTAACATTTCACTCACACCACCATCATGCTCGCCTGCTTTCTCAGCTACTTCTCCACTTTCAACTCCTTGTTGATATTGCTGTTGAATGATAAATGTTTCAGCACCAGAGTGCGCGGATGCCAGTTCCATTTTTTTATAGAAAAAAAAAACCTGTCTTGTTGGCCACCACACATGTGGCCAATAAGCATACGGTCGGCCTGATGGTAAGCCATCACCGTAGCCTATAGACGCTTGCAATATAGGGGGTATCACCCACGCGTTGATCTCTCGAGTCTGGTTGTTTTCTATGTATTACAAGTATGTATATATTTACAATATAGTCGTTGTATGGTCGTATTATGGTAGTTTGGAATCAGGTAGCAGTACGTGAATTATTGGTCTTATGTCGCCATCGAGTACACATATTGCGCAAAACGTAAGTTTAACGTAAGTTATGGCCAATCTATAAACACATGACACATTGCCTATCCATTAATTTCTTTTATCTAGATACTAGTTCCTGAAAAATAGTTCTACGAGAAGTTGTGCGACAGGTAATATTTAGTAAAATACATTACATTTCGTTTCTTCGCCGCCATGATCTGGTACACTGGTTTGCCAAACAGCATGATTGGCACGCATAGGTATGCCAGGACCAAGAATGTTTTCTGCAATGCCTCCTGCCCGTCGTACATTAACGCTTTGCAAGGGTACTTGTCCTCATTCTCCTTCAAAAGCATCATGTTTATGAAGATGATCAGGACTGATGGAGCGCAGAATGTTCCGTATTTTGGATCTGAAAATAAAATTTATATATGTAAAATAATATGTAATTGATTTGTTTATTACGAGGAGCTCGATGGCGTCACAGGGCTCTTAAGGGTGATTCTTGGAAATGCGATTATTCGGTTGATTCCACTGGCTAGTTTTTTTTTTCAAAATATAATGAAACCTGGTACTACACGTAAAAATAGGCTAAACCTGAAGTATAAATTTCGAATAGGCACTCATTTTGAACCTATAAATTCCAAGATATTAGACATTAAAAAAATCATGACCAGGGGAATCAATTAATAGTTACAGGGGAATCAAAAATCAATAACTCTGTACTTTTTTTAAAGAAATTGTAAGTTTTTACATATCAAAAATTACAAAATTAATTCTCAGTTATACATATCTAAATAAAATTAACAAATATGAACATGTATTCTTCAATTTTCAGATATTATTATCTACTTTTGTAAACAATCGTCTGACATAGGTACATAAATATCTAATAATCTATTGGTGTCGTAATCACATTCGTGTTCCTTGAGAGCACCCCATTTGTACAAAATTATTGTCATATTCCTGCAATAAAAAAAAGAATATTGGGAAAATTGCGAAATTTTAGAAATGTTTTACAAAAATAAAGTTTAAAAAAATGTTACTTAATCCAGCTTAAGAACAACAAGGCGCCAGGCGAGGACGGAATCACAGCAGAGCTTCTGATAACGGGTGGTACACCGGTGCTTAAAGTCCTGCAGAAGCTCTTTAATTCCGTGTTGGTCGAGGGCAAAACGCTTGAGGCGTGGAACAGAAGCGTGGTGGTTCTGTTCTTTAAAATGGGCGATAAAACCATCTTAAAGAATTATACCACATCCATACGCTGCGGCAGATTGTACAGAAGACCGAAGAGTACAATCTGCTATTATGCTTAGCGTTTGTGGACTATGAGAAAGCCTTCGATTCGATCGAGACATGGGCCGTGCTACAGTCTCTCCAGCGATGCCGCATAGACTGCAGGTATATCGAACCTTTGACGTACTTATACAAAAACGCCATCATGTCAGTCCAAGTACAGGAACAGAACACGAAAGCAATCTCATTACACAGAGGCGTGAGACAGGGAGATGTCATATCTCTGAAACTGTTCACGACCGCTCTGGAAGATGCCTTCAACTTTTGGACGAGAAAGGATGCGGCATCAACGTTAACGGCGAGTATATCACTCACCTTCGATTTGCCGATGACATCGTGGTCGCTGGAGGACCTCAGCACCATGCTCGAAGGCCTCAATTGAGTTTCCCAACAGGTGGGTCAAAAAATGATCATGGTCAAGACGAAAATCATGTCGAATATCCATGTCGCACCCGCTTCGGTCTCAGTTGGGAGCTCGATCCTCGAAGTTGTTGACGAGTACGTATACCCTGGACAAACCATCCAATTAGGTAGGTCCATCTTCGAGAAAGAGGTCAATCGACGAATCCGACTTGGCTGGGCAGCTTTCGGGAAATTACGGCATATCTTCTCGTCCAAAATTCCTCAGTGCTTGAAACCGAAGAACCTTCGAGCAATGTGTGTTGCCAGTGATGACCTATGGATCGTAAACGTGGTCGCTCACTATGAGCCTCATAAGAAGGCTATGGGTCACTCAGCGAGCCATGGAAAGAGCTATGCTCGGGGAGATCGAATCAGAAATGAGGAGATCCGTAGCAGAACCAAAATAACTGACATAGCCACTGACATAGCCAAACACTGAAGTGACAGTGGGTAGATCACATAGCGCGCAGAACCGAAGGCCGATGGGGCAAAAGGGTTCTGGAATGGCGACCACGTACCGGCAAGCGCAGCGTAGGACACCCGCCTACAAGGTGGTCAGACGACCTAAGGAAAGTCGCAGGAAGCCGCTGGATGCAGGCCGCTGCCAGCAGGTCGCACTGGAGACGTTTGGGGAGGCCTAGTTGACTTCTTGTGGCTGAGATGATGATGATGAAATAATTTTTCAGTCAAAAACTTTATCACATTTTGATTTCACTGACCTTAGAAACAGAGTAATCAATGTCAGGGAATCAAAAAATGTAGCAAAATTATCGATTGTCGCTAAATGACTGTATCTAGTACAATGACCTTTACACCCTAGGTAGTCATTAGAGTGGCGATAGTGCATAATTTTTTTTAGTCGTCTAATAAAATTAATTGATGGTAAAATTGAGGTCAAAGTAATCAACAATGTACCAAACCAAACCCAGTGGAATCAGATACTTACCTTTATATTTCTGGAATGCAGCAAGCAGCCGCGCATCTCTTCCCTCGACACTCAAAACATGACTGACGGTTAACGCTCGGGGGGTACACATTGCTTCCAAATTGTGTCACTAAGGACGTACGTACATTTTAGTGATGTACCAGTGGAATCACTGCTAAGGCCCGGACAACATTTAAAAAATTCATATAATTAAATGTACTATAAATACGTGGTTCATCTATTTTATTTATTAATTCTTATCAATTTGGGATCTAATATAAAATATTGAAATATCTATGAACTGAATGGAAAAAATGATATGGATGATATTGTGTACAAATTTGGAGTACGGACACGCCAGTGGAATCAATTTTTAACACTTCAGATATTTTTTTTACTCACTTTGTTTTATATTTTTCTTAATTATCGTAGTGACTCAGTTAGATTACAGTTTAAATTTTAATAAAAAAAATACTTCATACGCTTATTTCAATTATACGTACACTTTTTACTTCCGGACAACGAAAATCCAGGTTTTCAAGAAACACCCTTAAACGAATAATCAAGTAAGGCAACGTTGACAGTCGACCATACCCAGTATTTGTGGGTTTCGTTATCTCGATTCGATTCGTCTATTATTTTATTTTTGAAGTTACCTTTCTGATATCAAAAAGATAGAAATACATTATTTTCCCTTATCATATTCATTTCATTTCATTTCAAAATATCTTTATTCACATAAACACTTAAATAACATAGATAATCGCTAGTGTAAATTAGTGGAATATAGTACCTATAGGATTAGTAGAACCGTAGAAAGCGTGAGTTAATTGAATTACTCATGATTAAATGTACGTTGGTAAGGAGCCTACGCTGAGTCAATTAACAGTAGTAATAGAGAACAGCCTTTAATTAAAGTAACCTTTTTGGTTCAAATACGATTGTAGAGTCATTAGTAATGCTACCTTCGCGTACCATAGCGTGTGGGTAAGATTCCCGCTCAGAGCCAGCGTTTATGTGATGGTATTTATGTATATTTGTCGTCAAAACGTCAAAAATGTAAATAAAATGAAACTTGAAAACATATTTTTCTATTTAACTTGAACGAAGTTCCATAAACCATTAGGGGATTATTGTTTTGAGGGTGTCGTTTTAAAGTGAATCTTGAAAATTGTTTTTAACAATACCTGTAGCTACAGCCGAATACATTGTCCACTTCATAAACATCAGTATGCACAAATACCAGAATAATAGCAACAGGAACAAAATCTGCGGTATGTACTGTAGGTATATCATCTCCGTTCTCTTGAAGAAGCTGTTAAAAAAACATTATAATTACAAATATATTTTTAACATCGATAATATTATCTAAATGTCTAATTTCTATGAATACTTTAATTACTTGAAGTTTACCACACTCATTGTCACACCAAACGCCATATGGATCACTCCAAATATTATTGATAGCTTCATTTTGAATGAATTCAAAAATATTATGTTGTTCGCAGCGAACTGAAATCAATAAAAGTAAGATCATCAACAATATTAAACCATATTGATCATAATTAAATTTTCTATTTTCTGATGTTTAAGTATATTTAAAAATGGTTTACTTTACTTAGAAAATGGTTTAGTTTTTTTACAAGCTTTTTTACAGTCACAGAATAATGAAATGTTTGGATGTTTTAAGACATAAGTAGGTATTTGTTTTTTAATTTACTCGGGTTTGCATCGAAATACTTTAGGGAAACCATTACTGATATTCATCAAAAACGACACAGGAAGGAAGAAGTTATAAACCGAGTAGGGTTACATTATCTTTAAACTTCTTAATCCTTTTTTTTTCTAAACTATCATTATTTGACGACCTCCGTGGCGTAATGGTTACCACGCCAGACCGCCACCCAGGAGGTCCCGGGTTCGATCCCCGGTCGGGTCATGATGAAAAACGAACTTTTTCTGATTGGCCTCGGGTCTTGGATGTTTATCTATATATGTATTTGTTATAAAATATAATATCGTTGAGTTAGTATCCCATAACACAAGTTTCGAACTTACTTTGGGGCTAGCTCAATCTGTATGAGTTGTCCCTATATATTTATTTATTTAATAACTGTTCGCTATTATATCATCTCATCATCTCTCACATATTATTTTTACATCGCACAATATTTATGAGTACTCTTTCGTTTTATTTTCTTTTAAAATATAGAGGATTATTAAAAGTTACCTGCCAGGCGGGATCCAATCCAAATGGATACGGCGTTTGGGTGTATGCTACAGCTGGATCCAAATCCAGATGGTAGTTACTCATAAGCGTGCTGTTATCGTAGACATTTCTCCAACTACTACCAAATATGTTTAGAGATTTCGAGAACATATCATTGTATATCAAGCCAGTGTATATAGAGAATACTCCCATTAGAAGGATTATGTAACGTCCTCCAAAGAAGATGTTCCAAATTTCGTTGTCTGTTTTAGTCTTTGAGAGTTTTTTCTCGTTAATTATGACAATGGCGGCAAATACAGTCATCAGAAGACCATGGCCTACGTCTCCGAACATCACGGCAAACAGAAATGGGAATGTTATGATCGTATATAAAGCTGAAAGAGAAATTACAGAAAAATTTAACAAATTGAAAATATCTTATTTTGTGTTTTCTGATGATTGTTAATAGTTTAGACAAAGATTAAGATTAAATCTAGTTTTCATGAACGATGAATAAAATTTTCAAGTAATTTCGAATTGTTGTAAAATATCTTGCTGCTAATACGGTCCTAGTTATAATATTTGCCATTAACTAACAAAATTACGGTTATTATGTTTTGCATATGCAAAGTTGATAATGCATGGTAATAAATACTTTGAACATGAATACATAATAATTTTTACTTTTAATTAACCAATTAACATACTTCTTATTTCAGAAAATTGATATCGTCTACATAAGCGTTGTTGATAGAGTTATATCGGATCTGCTCGACGAACGAAGAAGGGACTTAAACCTGAAAGTGTTTCCAAGGAAACGGAATGTCGACGGTTTGTTTAGCTAGGTACGTTTTTTTTTATTGTCAGAAACATACATTAATGTGTCGACGGTTTGGTTAGCATCCTTTTTTTTGTTAATATCAGAAAAGTTAATTACTGTGTGTCCCGCCGAAAAGTGATAAAGAATCTGTTCTCCCCTCCAAGTGAGAGGCATACCGACTATAAATCTGTCTGTCTACCAGCCTTTCCACCGTGTGTCGCAGAACTGTGGGAGTTCGGCTTCCGCTGGCATAGGCCAGTGGTTGTCCTTTTAGACACGTCCCCGTTTGTAAAATTCCTACTAATTAAAAGCAACACGTTCTTGTTCTGGTTAACATACCTGGGTTAACTTCTCTATAACTTGCGATTCCATAGGAATCAATTAGGTTCTGGAAGCCCTTAGTGAACTTATTTGTTCTGTTGAATGTTGGCGGAATTTCCCTGGTCGGTACGTAGTGAAGAATCGACGGGATAGGGCTCCCACATTGTCTCTGAAAATATTGGTATCATCATCAAACAAAGAAAGTCCACTCTCGGTTGAACACATAATTTGTCATCTGTATATACCTAATGCCTTTTGTTTCAAATTGCTGTACTCCGTATTTTTTTTTTTCTGATTAAATTCTTTGTGAGTTCCAAGACAGCTGTAGTTTCTTACCTCGGACGTCAATAAGCTTCATTGCTGATTGTCAATCTAAGGTCGCCGTTGTTGTTCTTGGCTATACAGGAGACATAGAGGTGGAAATATGTGATGGGCTTGTCTCGATGTCGATTAAACAAAGACCTTCATCTATGTAGATGCTAATTATGCTTATGTTGAAATTATGAATAACCTTATTGTGTGTATTTGGAAGGATCGCGATATGTGAAACATATAAGATAACCTTTAAGAAAATTACATGGCAACTTGTTGAACGTTTACAGATATTGATTAAGTGATTACCTGGTGAGTAGTTAGTTTGATGATCAAACATTAGCATTCGGTTTTTTAAACTTAGACACACCTCAGATGCAACTTATAGAAACGTTGCATGTAAAAATAGTTTTGAAGTGTAAAAGGAGCAACTATAGGTACTAAAATTAAAAATCAAAACATGGATAGTATGTCGTCTGCATCTGCATTAAAATTAGGATATATGTTTAAAAAACTTACTACACCATCATCTAAAGCTTTCTGCAATATGTGTAAATCCCTCCTCGGCACCCAGCATTCTGCTATGAGACATTTCTTCACAATGTCCATACTGAACATGTTGAGAGTGTGGTATATTGCCTTCTCTTTCCTCACCGCCACCATCCAGGTGCTTATATCTCTCGCTATGTTGGTTAACACTAGACGTCTGTGTTGTTCCGTTTGTTCTAAGACCTGGAGAAAAAATATATTTTATACTTTATTGTTGTACACGACTGGCGGACTTAATGCCTAAAGACATTCTCTACCAGTCAGGTAATGCTCTCTGCATTGTATTGTTGGCGGAACAAAGTCGAAAGCAATTATCTACTTACATAAAACTAAGATTGACGTCATAATCTCCTCATTTTAGACTAGGAGTCCGTTAACGTCCTTTCGCTGACGAAGAATTCGTTGCTCTACCACCGGGAAAGTTGTATCAAATGTGAAACTTACAATTTCTAAATCTTTTATCCGCGTTTCGACTCCAGCCAGCATCTCTTGTTGGTCTTTGTATGTAGCGGGGCAAGGATACATGGTAGCTTGGAATCCGTGGCACACCTTCTTCACTCGCAGTTTGATTTGTTCACCGTGAAAGAATACTACGAATACTGTTTTCTGGAGTTCGTGACCCTGAAATTTGTATTTATGATTGTTTTTCACAGATGTTAGGTGACTAGCCACTCTCATTTTAATCACACCTGGGGCGAGAGATGAAATTTTTCTTTTAAAAATATTTTCAAAATCTGACATTTTACATATGCGATTAAATTTATATGAAAGAAATAAAGCGAGGCCTTTTTCGCAACATTCTTATGACCCATTAATAGTTCAAGCAAAAATCTGTTAGATATAAAAAACAACGGTCTACTTTACACATAACGACTAGAAAAATCAATAATAACAGGGGTTAATGGCCACCCACTTGTCCGTTCTCAGGCTACGTGCACTGTGTCATTAGCCCTTACATGACTATAAGCTTACCTGGTTCTTTTTTAGAAAACGTACTTAATTTTGTAGACATCTATAACAGAATTCATTACGGAAGGAGCCCGACCTCTAAGGTAAGGCAAGAGTTCTTGAGTCAGAGATTCTAAACGTTTATTATTTCAAAACGTTTAGTAATTCTTTAACGTCTTTAAAGACACTTTCTTTAGTCAAAACTAAATACAATAATAAAATGATTTTGTGTAATTAATCTACTCTCTAAGCTACCATTTTGGAAAGAAAAATAAAGAGAGAAAACATACTACCAGAAAATAATTGTCAACAAAGATAATTCATAAGAAAGAAATACTTACAGTAACTGGATCTTTCAATGGTTCTTCAATTTGGGCTTGTTTGAAGAATATATTCCCATGGGATATCCTCCAAAGCATTTTCTCAAAACATGGAACTCTTGGTGTGGTGACCACACCAGCTATAAATCCAAGGTGGCCAAGCACGGCGTCGTTATTATAAATTTGGACTGATGCAGAAATTTTCCGTTGAGCGCTGTGGTCTTGGAAGAAAGTCTGCATCTTTTCAATAAGAATCTTGAGCTCTATCAAAGATAGGTAATCTGTCTTTAGATTTTGTGCGTTCCGTGTTATTTCTTGGATCTCAGATTCTATGTAGTCGATTCTTTCCTGAAAATATTACATTACACTATTAATTCATGTAAAGCATATTTTTTAATTTTATCATGTTTAAACTACTTACTTATTTTAGAACAAAATTTTTTTACTGGTCGAAAGTGGTAATGGTTGTCATAACAGTAAAAAATTCTTACATAGATGAGAGAGTATTCAGTCATATTACATCGTTAGTACACTTGTTTAATAGCGCTGATTTTATACATGGAGGACTCCTTGAAAGGTAACCATTGCTTTAGAAAGGATCTTCGAAATTTATACTTTAATGAAAGTTTGTAAATAGTCTACCTCAAGAATGTTTATCTCCCGTGGTCTCAGGTTCCGTGCTGAGATTTTGGGCGGAGGGGGCGGTTCGGGTAGCTCACCAGCCACCCATCTTAGCTTACGCTCCATCTCACTGCATCTTCGCACTTCTGAGACATATCGTCTTTGGAAGTCGTTCACACGTGGGTTGAGCTGTTGGCAATAGAAATCATGTATTATTTTGTGTGTATAAAAGAATTATAAGAAGCTGTAGCTGTTGTGAACTTGTACTACTATTTTACCGGAGCATTGGGTAAGTGTAAGGCTACTACCGCTAAGAATTTACTTTAGCCTTTATATCCCAAAGATAAAAGAAAATAAAACCATTTGTTTTGCAAGTAGATTTACAGGAAATACTTTTGCACGTCAATTTTTTTAATCCTACCAGCACTTCGACGTAAATGACCAGTTGAGAAGACGATTCTGATGGAGCTCTAATCTCAGCTTAGGGCGTCACGCAGGAAAAGGAAGGACGATCGGGGGAGAAGCGGCGGTTCGCTTCGCTCTGGACAACAAATGTAGAATTAGAAAGAGGTTCTGCTAGCGGGAAATTAGGTAAAAAGGTATCAACCCTAACTTATACGTATCCATTATGCAATATTATGATATAAACGTAAATTGATGTTTAGTATTTAGGTCAATATATTTGCCCCAAATATATATGAAAACAATATCGCGATAAAGTGACGTTACGAGCACTATATCATCGTATCTGATAGCGGGATAGTGTCCAATAGGATAACAGAAACGACATGGTAGTTTATGAGGTCGCGCCTTCAACCAAATAATCAGCAATTGCCTACGTAAGCATTTTTATGTTATGTTTTACGTCTGTTATTGTATTTTATATATTTTTACCATATTGAAATTGGCCATGACCTTGAAAATTAGTTTAAGATATTTATATTTTGGCACTTCTGAAGTATGGAAAGATATAATAATTTACGCTGATTTATAAGCATAGCGGCTCAATTGGTAACGTTCATCACGTCGTGGGCTTCATCCAATTGGTGTCAATTGCAAGTCCTAACTGCAGGTTTCTTTTCTCTCCCGAAGCACGAAGACCACGAGATTTTTTTCATCTATATCCAAATATTGCCTGGGAATGTGTCGTGTTAGTTTAGCTTTGACTTATATTAGTCCCTTGAAATATTGATTGGAATTTGTACAACTTGTAATATTGTTTTATAATTTTAAAGTATCAGAACTATAGTAGAAATATAGCCTAAAGTTTCTTAAAATATCGAATCTGTTGTAAGTTGTTGCATACATATAACACGTTTGAAGTAATGCGAAAAACTAAACACGATGCTCCGTCATATGACTATCTACAATGAGTTCATCCTGTGGGCAATAAATTTATTAAAACGTCGTGTATTATAGCTGTGTAGCCAAGTGGGGGCATCGTTGACGCTCAATTAAAACAATCATAGCGGTATACGGGATACTAGTCTGGACTGAAGTAAGATATTCATGGCTATTATGGTCTTAAACAGTTCTAAGCCATATTTACTAACTGATTTGTTGTGACTTTTAGGATAGTCCGGGAAAAAAGACAGTAAGACAGTTCGGGAAAAACCACATCGTCCCACCGCTGTCTCCAGTAAAATCACGAAAACGCAACCACAGATCCTTACTAATATTATAAATGAGAAAGTGAGTTTGTTTGTTTGTTTGTTATTCCTTCACGGCTCGACTAAGCAGCCGATCATTATGAAAATTTGCATACATATTGTTAGGGGTACAGAGCCCAACATAGGCTACTTTTTATCCCGTGAAAGTATGTCGTTCCAATGGGAAAATATTTTTTCTACTATAGAGGGCGCTGTATCGACCTACAGATGGCGCCACAAGTCGCGCTATGGGTTTTTTGTATTTTGTTGTCAAACGAGATCTATACAGTCATAAAATTAACGCGAGCGAAGCCGCGGGGAAAAGCTAGTTGACAATAAATAGAAAAGCTTATTGAGTCCAGGGAGAATATTTGTAGTCAGATTGCTGAGATTTTATGCTACTACACCGGCCAGTTGATGGAGCTAAAGGGTCACAATGCATAAGCGTGGACTTCCCTTAGCAACGTGAGAGACAGCAATTTGAAACATAATTCCTAATAGCCTAGAGTCTGGATATACCTCTCTATTAAATGAAGCTTTATTGCTGAGCACCACGGTCTAACAGTTTAGTTATCTCGTTATCTCCCTTGAGACCTCAATTGGTATGTAACATAGGAATATTTTCCATTGATGCATATTTAACAACCACGATCACATATTAATAGAGTGCACAGGATATAGGAATCACAGCCGTAGGAATGTGTGATTCGAACATAGTTTCGTTACTTTCGTTTCTAAGAAAATTTCAAGGATTAAAGCTAACTAAACGTCTTTATGTAATCTATCGATCAATGGAATACCTTTGGAAACGGTAACAAACAGTGTAATTATAAGAATATTTTACAATTTAACTTTTCATTGTGTGTATTTTGTGATAGTCTATTGTTTCTTTTTTATCCGTACGCAGATTATGCTTAATAGCGCGTGCACTTTGGTTTTTGCTAACGAGTTGCTAATTAATGTAATTGGAACGTTAAAATAACATACCTATTTATTAGTAAATATCTTCTACCAAGCGTTATTGAATCTGAAACTTGTTCCCAAAAAATATTTCTCTATACCGAATGAGTCATTTTATCTGGTTCCTGAATTCATTAAGATTGGCGGGATCACAGGCAAATGTAATTGCATGGGGGTCTCTCGGGCTTCCTAAAGCCTCCAGAAAGGTATACCGAGGGTGCGTTTCGCGCATTCAAAATGCTCCCGAACTTACTGCCTCCTTGTCCGCAAAGACAGCTGTAGTTTTCTTCCCCGGGACATCAATAAGCTTCATTGCTTATTGTCTATCTGAGGTCGCCGTTGTTGATCCTGGCTACACAGGAGACACAGTGGTGGGAATGTGTGGTGGGCTTGTCCCGATTGTCCGCAAAGATGGGTAATACAATATGGCTTTATTATAGAAATACCGTAAAAATGTAGTTGACCATAAATTATTAAATGAGAAAAAGCAACAGAACTGACGTTATCTATGGACAGTGAATTCGTGTCTATCTGTGTGTCATCTGCACCCCAAACAGTTTTATGACGATCAAAACTTACGACATCCCGTCGTGGATTAGATGTAGCTTCCTTTCAGTAGTAATAATTTACTTCCATATGTATCAGCGTGCGACCCTGGTTTTTATTACGAGTATTAGTCTAGGTCTAGACTAAACATTATTCGCTATGCAGCAGGCTGCAGCACAATCTACTTTTTAATTATATGCATTAATGTGCAACTAAGGATCAACAGTGATTTTCAAAGGTGATTTTCTTATTTTTTTTTAAGCTATTGCATAGCTTTTATCGCGGGCTTTGAGCGCAGCGACCGAATCAAGAAAATCCGTAACGAAAATAAAACTTAACACCCCCCACTCCGCGCGGCGTTGAAAGCCGTGCATCGTCTAACGTCGTTTCAGTTCGGCAGACTTCGGCATGGTGTTTGCGTGCGTGCGACTAGACGTATGCGTGTAGACTAGCTGTAGACAAAACAGGTATTGCTATTGGCGAAGAAGCTTTGTCGCGTGCAAGAAACTACCTCGAGTGTAAGCATGTTAGGCCCGCTGAAGTGAGATCCATGGGCACGGCACCGCGGACATAGCGCAGTCACGTCAGTGATCAGTCTCACCTAGTCGGCCTGAAAATCTTTTCCACGCTTCGTTTCCACGTTTCCCTGGTGTTTCATATCATATCACCAAAGATATGCAGAATGACGTCAATTAAAGTATTATAATGAATAGATGCCTTAAGAATACTATCGGAGTATTGAGAAGAAGCTGATATTATTAACAGAGTAGTGTGCAAAAATTCTTGCACCATGATGTCACGGATATGATAGAATTTAATTAATTTGTCTTTCAACTCACAATTTAGAACAATTCATTGTTTATACTTTTGATTAGGACATTACGGATTAATTAATTTTATTATCCTGGGACATATAAAACAACGCCATCTAGTTTTGAACTATGAAAAGTTACTACTAAATTTTTATTTCAATTTAATGGTGCCAAACATCAAAATCTCAAACTTTGTTTTATTTTATTGAATAAATGGACCGCTTCGGCTTGGCATGGGTTTTACAAAGAATCTTTGAAAATGTAATATAGCCTATGTTACCCGAGGGTAATGAACCTTCCCAATGGTGAAAGAATTTTTGAAATCGGTTCAGTAGTTTTTACAAAAATACAAATATTTTCTCTATAATATTGGTATAGATATTGCTATGTTTCTTTAAATCTTTTACTTTAGCTCTTCCTTATCTATCATCTGAGCTGTAATTAATTTTGTTTACTTAATGATTAATAACTAATACGTTTTTAACGATGAATACTATTATTATATAAAATTAAGTTTAGTTGGCTATAAGTTCAATCGCTGTCTAACTACAAAATGTCAGCGCGTGAGTTTGAATCGCTATTACCTGTGATATT
Organism: Endotricha flammealis; assembly: GCA_905163395.2. Classification (NCBI taxonomy): domain Eukaryota; kingdom Metazoa; phylum Arthropoda; class Insecta; order Lepidoptera; family Pyralidae; genus Endotricha; species Endotricha flammealis. The sequence goes on along the minus strand of LR990859.1, from coordinate 2,606,460 downwards.
ACTTAAATCTGCTTTTGTGGCAGACCTTAGACGTAAAAGGCAGACCTTAGAGAATCAATAGTTTTTATTTCCAAATAAAGAAACCTTTAACTGTCAATAAAGGTGACTGAATTAGTATTTATCGGCTTTCATAAATTGCTAATCGAATGAGAAACGGCGATGTTGCGTGACGTATCCAAGCTAAACGAGCCAAAACTATCAAATATTAACAGCATGATTTCTTTCCGTGACCTTACCGTAGCTATCATGGCGTTGGCCACTGAATTAAATAGTAGGTTGGAAATATAGGACAATCAGACATATAACAGGGCAGTTAAGGTCGGTTTCATAATACTATAAAGGTCTCTGTCAAATAAAATTAACGAAAAATCATATAAAATTGTCAATGTTAAAATGATTTTATATATAACTAGAGAAACCCGCGCAACTTCGTTTGCGTTTATCCCGCTTTCCCGTGGGAATTTCAAAAAATTGCAATTTCAAAAGGTTGCCTACATCACACACCCAAATTTCAGGTCTCTACGGTCAAGACAAAACATTTTCATATGTATACATGATTATTTTTCTATTTATATACTTCTCATTACAATCTTTGAAGTGGGCGTTTATGAAATAGGCTAGCCCGACCGGTGAAACTCTTACAGAATATTGACGTGTAGCAGCAATGCGTTTCGTTCGGAGAGTGAAATATCCGAAATTCTTGTTTGCCACCTTTGTTGTATAAAAAAATCTAACTCCTTTCTTAAACTACTTCTCGCTATATATCCTGTCTTCCTGTTATAGGTCGGCAACGGGGCAGGGACCCTAGAATCTATGTGCTCTATATTCGACGGTAATCACCTAATATCAAATGATCCATATTCCTGAGCTTGTTTTCCAACCACTTCCGTAAAAAAAATGTATAAGTATATGGGTATTTCAATACCTACAACCTCAGCCTACAACCATCCCTACAACAACACTACGAAATAATAGAGCGAGTCGACGTAATGATATTTTCTATAAGTGAGAAAGTGACAATATCAATATGCCATTTAACCATTGACCAATTTAACTTGACCCCTGTCAAATATTATAAAATGTAATATTTAATTACTTACTGTTTATTATCGATGAATATGATTCAGTCCGCTTTATACATAGTAAGAATTTTAGCTGTTTTTCCGAGATCACAAACAGAATAAATAGTACGAAGACCTACGACGACATTATGAAATCATTTTGTTTGAATATTCACAATTTATAAAAATATTACATGACAGATGACATACTTCACTTCACGAATGTGTCAAAATGAAATTTAATTGAAATCAAAAGCACTAAGGAGTATGAGTATTGATATCAACTCGAAGAAAATTACCCACAAAATGCGTTTTTTTCAAGAATTTCAATAAAATAAGAATCACGTCTTCCATCAATTCTCTTAAACAATTTTTATGCAAAATTTGAAATAGATTGCACCAAGGAATCAAGTTGTCCCATAGTAACTTTGCCCCCCTTTTTTACCCCCTTAGAGTTAGAATTTCGAAAAATCCTTTCTTATCGGACGCCTACGTTATACAAACAATCCACCCTCCAAGTTTCAGATTTTTACGATGAGCGGTTTAGGCTGTGCGTTGATTCTCAGTCAGTCAGTCAGTCAGTCAGTCAGTCAGGACAAAGCATTTTATATATCAGTGCCTCCAGTCAAAAGCGGTCTAAGACGAGTTATGCCCTTTTGTTTTTATTTGCCCGTTGGAATCAGCTCGTCGAGTTACATAACATATCAAAAGGACATATCTCTAACTTATTCCTAACCCAGTTTTTAGATTACACTAAGGACATATTTCACGCTTTAAAATGACACAAACACAGTTACCGGATTTTAATTTTCGACTCTAAAGACATAACTATGATAGGTTCGTATTTGTTTGAGTTCAAAATGGCATTGTTTTAGTTAACTTTGTTATTATAGACATTACGATATTTGTACCTTCATGGCGCAGAATCATATTGCAAATTTATAGAAACAAAAGCAGTTGTTCCCTTTAATGTGCATGTGCATTAAAGGGAACAACTGCTTTTGTTACTTCCAAACATAATGAATATTATGAGGAACTAATGTTTGATAGTGACGACAGCGTCCGTGACGTCACTTGGCAACCAGAAAAAAGAAAGCGTGTATCGGAATCTGTCGACGATGACAGCGATAAAAGTACGGCAAATTTTTGTGCGACAAATTTACGAAATATTGTCAATAAAAAAACCAAGGATAAGCCCAGAAGTTCTGAAAAGGTGAGAAGGAGTGCCGTATGTAAAAATAAGTTGTTAAGAAACACTGGCAAGTCATACGTGTCAAACAATAAATTAAGACAAGCAAGACAAATGAAAGACTTGCCAATTTGTAGATTTAACTGTAAAAACAGGATACCAGAACAGGCTAGAAATGATTTGTTTACGAATTATTGGCAATTAGGAACGTACAGCAAGAGAGTTAATTACATAAGTACATTGATTACTGTACAAGACAAAAAAGTTCAAAAGGTGCATCCTAAAAAGACAAGAAGTTGTACATTTGCTTATCATGTTCACTGGGGCAACGAAATGCATGAAAAAGTGTGCAAAAACTGTTTCCTAATAATATTCGATGAATCCCACAAATTTGTGTCATTGCAAGCTAAAAAGAAAAAGGATTCAGCGACTGGTTTTGTACCGGATAGCACAAGAGGCAGTGTTTCTAATTCTAAATGGACAGATGAAGATTTGAATGAAGTACATAATCATATTTTGTCATTTCCGCAATACGAAAGTCATTACGCTCGTAACAAAACATCCAAAAAGTTCTTGCCGGCTCATTTAAATTTAGAAAAAATGTACTCATTGTATTGTGAAAAGCAACCAGAAAATAAACGTGTGTGTAAAACTATCTACACGAAAATATTTTACAGTTTGAAGTTATCATTCAAACCACCAAAAGTGGATACCTGCACTAAATGTGACATGTTTCAAGCTCAAATACAATACACTACCACACCAGAAGACAAAGAAGAAATTTCTCAGAAACTTAATACCCATCAAAATGAAGCTGAAAAAGCTTATAATCAAAAGAATAATGACAAATTATTAAGTAGGGACGATGACTCTTTACTAGTGCTGACTTTTGATCTTCAACAATGTCTTCCCACGCCAGTATTATCTTCTGGAATGGCGTTTTACAAAAGAAGTCTTTGGACATTTAATTTAACAATACATGACTGCAAAACAAAAACAGCAACTTGTTACATGTGGCATGAAGGAATCGGAAAAAGAGGTGGAAACCAGATAGCATCATGTCTGTATGACTATATTAAAAAGTTACCCCCAACTATCACTAAAATTATACTCTATTCTGATACTTGCGGTGGCCAGAATAAGAATTCATTTGTAAGTGCCATGTTTTTGACTCTTATGAAAGAGTCCCCCCATATTCAATTTATTGATCATAAATTCCTAGTGCCCGGCCATACGCACATGGAATGTGACTATGACCATTCTGTCATAGAAAGAGCCAAAAAGAAAGTACAAACGGTACACCATCCTCGAGATTATTACCAGATGGTGAGATCTGCTGGTAAAAAAGGTCAGTTTATTGTAAGAGAGATGACTTTAAAAGACTTCTATGACTTTGAAAGTCTACTAAAAGGACCATTGGTATTAAGGAAACTAAATACTAATAAAGAAAAAGTATACTGGCCAGATATACGATGGTTCAGATATTCCCAAACGGATCTGTTTGTTGTCTGGTACAAAACCAATTTATCTGATGATGAAGATTTAAAAAAAATTTCTTTTTAACGAATAGGAAAAGCAAAAATTAGTAATATTTCTTTAAATGTTATTTCAAATCAATCTCTACCGATAAGTATGAACAAAAAGAAAGACTTGTTAACTCTGTTGCCATTCATCGACAGCGATTGTCATGAATTTTATAGAAATCTCAAAACTTCGGAATCCGAAAGGGACAATGAAGATCTGGATTTGAACATTATGATACCCAATGATGACGATATTGACGAACAATAAATTTCTAATTTAAAAGTCGTCGAGACGAACAATAAATTTGATTGATTTTTCGTCTATATTTTCATCTTTGTACTTCATTGTGTAAGCTATTTTTTAATAAAACTTTTATTCTTTGACTTTACCTTTGATTTACCTGCATGTCTTTAGAATTACATAATTTTGTGACACAAAGAGAAAAATATAATTCGTATTATTTCTTTTAAGTGACATAGAGACAATCGCTTAAGACACGTTATGCCATAAAATAATGGTTAACAAAGGCATATTTCGTATTATTTCTTTTAAGTTACATAGAAGACAATCGCTTAAGACACGTTATGCCATAAAATATTGGTTAACAAAGGCATAATTCGTATTATTTCTTTTAAGTGACATAGAGACAATCGCTTAAGACACGTTATGCCATAAAATAATGGTTAACAAAGGCATAATTCGAAAAAAAACGTAAAAATATATATTAAACAAGCGTGAAATTAAACCATTTTTCATATACACAAAGTCCATAATATTGTCTACGAAATTGTGTATTTCAATTCCTGGTTAAAACATAAATCCATGAGAATTTCCAAAAGTTTGGTTTTTTGGCTCTCCTGAAAAGTTGATAAAATCGAGTTATTCCCTTTTTAACTGGAGGCACTGATATATAGATGACAAAAAAAGCAATTTTTAACAGTGGTAATTTTTGTTTATTTTAGGTGTCAATTTCATAATTATTATTTTATTTGAAACTTTTAAATGACAGAAAAGGCATTTAACAGTGGTAATTTTCGAATACTATTTTTAGGAGACTTATCTAATGAAAACACCATGCTTACGTGTAGGGGAAGCACCTAAAAAAACATTTTATTTCAAACCGCTGCTGCTGAACTGATTTTAAAGAAAAGTATGGAGATAGATTGAGAAGGAAGAAGATTGGACAGTTATTATCCTTGAATATTACCAATGTAACTACGCAAGTATAACCACAGGAATCTTTATTTAAAAATAAAATGAAAATAACGCAAATATGTATCAAATTTTCGTAGAAGACCGGCAAGTTCGCCGAGGAAGTAAATCGATATGAATAGTCTGGTCACGACACGGACACACCTAGTACAACACGCCAAATCAGGGGGCCCGACCCTACCGTGCCCTATATACAACACAAATTTACTTATAAAACCGAGTCCTGACTACACGTACAATGAAATTATATTACAAATATAAAATCTTTATTTGCAAGATATAGATGTAGAAAAATTTAACTCGAACAATTTGGTGCCAGCGACAAGATTCTGGCTGTTATACATTATATCTTTACCATTATCATCACTAGTGAAACTATTTATGCCCATCAGAGCCATCTACCCTATGTGTTAATCCAAGGTATCAGCCACCTACATGCCAAATATCATAAAAATTGGCCCAGCCATTTCAACGTGAAGAAGTAACAAACATACAACTTTTACCTTTATAATGTCGACGACCTCCGTGGCGTAATGGTTACCACGCCAGACCGCCACCCAGGAGGTCCCGGGTTCGATCCCCGGTCGGGTCATGATGAAAAACGAACTTTTTCTGATTGGCCTCGGGTCTTGGATGTTTATCTATTTATGTATTTGTTATAAAATATAATATCGTTGAGTTAGTATCCCATAACACAAGTTTCGAACTTACTTTGGGGCTAGCTCAATCTGTATGAATTGTCCCTATATGTATATTTATTTATTTAATTTAATGTAGGATTATTTTGCATTTCACATTTATTTAAGTAGGTAACTACATTGTTTAGTTCGCCTTAGCCTTCATTTTATAAATGTTTCACTATTCCAATAATAATGTGTTAAAGTTCAATTATTATCTATACTAATATTATAAAGAGGAAAGATTTGATTGTTTGTTGGTTTGTTTGTTTGTTTGTTTGCATTGAATAGGCTCCGAAACTACTGGACCGATTTTAAAAATTGTTTCACCAGTAGAAAGCTACATTATCAGGGAGTGACATAGGCTATAGTTTTTCCCGAAATTGAATGTGGTTCCCACGGGAACGGGTCCGGAACTTCACGCGGACGAAGTCGCGGGCAAAAAAGCTAGTGTTTAATAAGTAACAAATTTGATAAATATACCGTTGATAGATAACGGTACAATTAACCCAATGCTTCTTTATTTGTATTTCGGTTAACTAATAGATAATGTAATTTTGATAGTGCATTGGAATGGAATGCAGTTATAAGTGCAACATGATGTCAAAGCACTATGAAGTACCTACATAGATAACAAATAGAAATCACATTTCGATCTTACGAATTAACCCTCACATTTTCTCCAGAATATTCCCATATCAACCTATAATAATCCTACTGCAGGAATACGGGTCTCCCTTCAATCGAAGGCGATTAGAGTGCTCTGCCACGCTGCTCCAATGCGGATTGACACTTGGCAGAGGTTTTGAGTGTTTTCAAACCGCGTGGTCATCCATCGACAAGAAGCACGGAAAAGTTTGATGAAGGAACCCATCCAAACATTGGTTAGGGTCGACGTTGCGTAACTTGCGTGTTCATTCTAAAGTGCAAAATAGCGACGTCATTGTGTTGTAATCTATATATATAAAATGCTTTGTCCTGACTGACTGACTGACTGACTGACTGACTGAGAATCAACGCACAGCCTAAACCGCTCATCGTAAAAATCTGAAACTTGGCAGATGGACCTATTACATGACGTAGGCGTCCGATAAGAAAGGATTTTTCGAAATTCGAACTCTAAGGGGGTGAAAAAGGGGGGTAAAGTTACTATGGGACAACTTGATTCCTTGGTCCAATCTACTTCAAATTTTGCATAAAAATTGTTTAAGAGAATTGATGGAAGACGTGATTCTTATTTTATTGAAATTCTTGAAAAATATGTATTTTGTGGGTAATTTTCTTCGATTTGATATCAATACTCATACTCCTTAGTGCTTTTGATTCAATTACATTTCATTTTGACACATCCGTGAAGTGAAGTCTGTCATGTAATATTTTTATAAATTGTGAATATTCAAACAAAATGATTTCATAATGTCGTCGTACTATTTATTCTGTTTGTGATCTCGGAAAACAGCTAAAATTCTAACTATGTATAAAGCGGACTGAATCATATTCAACGATAATAAACAGTAAGTAATTAAATATTAAATTTATAATATTTGACAGGGTTCAAGTTAAATTGGTCAATGGTTAAATGGCATATTGATATTGTCTCTTTCTCACTTATAGAAAATCTCATTACGTCGACTCGCTCTAATATTTCGTAGTGTTGTTGTAGGGATGGTTGTAGGCTGAGGTTGTATGTATTGAAATACCCATATATTTATACATTTTTTTTACGGAAGTGGTTGGTATACAAGCTCAGGAATATGGATCATTTGATATTAGGTGATTACAGTCGACTATGGAGCACATAGATTCTAGGGTCCCTGACCCGTTGCCGACCTATAACAGGAAAATACAGGATATATAGCGAGAAATAGTATAAGGAAGGAGTTAGATTTTTTTTATTTACTTATTAATATAAAAATAGAAAAAAATATATCTATACATATGTCAATTTTTTGGGTGTGTTCTGAAAAGTGTGGTGTATGATGTAGCCGATGTAGGCAACCGATATGAAAGGATTTTTTTTTAAAATTCCTACGGGAAAGGATAAACGCACACGAAGTTGCGCGGGTTTCTCTAGTATATGTATATCTTTATATTATGATTGTACGTATATTTTTGCATTATGTGAATGAGCTTCAATCATATACGTGTACGTGACGTCGGAATGGCCGGTCAATCTAAAATGTTTAAATTCTTTTAATTTATGATAAAAGCAATTCACTCACCATGGTAAGCAAATTGATTAGCAATTATTAGCCAGATTTTCACAGTGAAATACGACTGTTGACCGGCGCGGGGCGGTTCTGACATTCACGAGTTTTTAACGTCAGAAACAAAAATCGTAACCACACCACTATGTTATCAGGGTATGTAATGAAGTTAGTAGACATTGAACTTTCCCCGACCTTCACCTTATCTTGGTCGTATCACATCCCGTGGGCGTATTTTAGTATTCGTAGTACAAAATCGTTTCTGGCTATCTGGTAATACATACACAATACGTTTTACCATAAAATAGTTATTAGTCTCTGTTAGTACTTCCTGGTATTAATAAGTTTTTTTTAATGTCAAGCAAGCGGACCACCTGATGGAAAGTGGTAATCACTGACTATAACAGAATAACACCAAAGGTGCTACCAAAGCGTTGCCTGATACAAGGACGAGAATGGGGAGATAAGGGATAAGAATTAAAGAGAAGGATAGGAAAAAGTTAATGCATTGCTGCTTTACGTTGATATTCTGTGAGAGGGTAATCCTTCCCGGTCGGAGCTAACCCATTTCATAAAAGCTCTACCACTCCAGAAAATGTTAAAATATTTGAAAAGATTGACATGAAAGATGGTATGGGGATAGTTTAAGACCCTATAAAGGATATCGGATCGTTTTTATTATGGAAATCATTCCAAGGGTAGGGTGGAAATTTGTGTGGCATAATTTTCATGGAAAGGAGATTTATTGGAAAGAAGATTGGGCGTCTCCCCAGAGCGTATAAAATTGAGACATGTGTCATGTGAAAAGTTTTAATTTGAGCAACATTTTATTGTATTGCACCAACACCAAGAGCCGTGCAGGGAAAGATCTATAAGTATTTAAACCTTTCAAAAGTTTGTATGAAAAATAATGGATTTTGAGTAAGTACTTACATCTCTAAACTGTGCGATGCCAGCTTCCCCCAGCTCGAACATGGAGACGTAAGCTGCCTCTGGCTGTACAAACAGCTGGCAGAGGACCATCTCCTCGCTCCTGAACATACCCCCCATGGTGACTCAGTTACCACCACCTGCAAGTCAGATAATACACAATTTAACCAATACCTTGTGAAGCTCGACGGCCTTGTGGTGGTTGTCAAAGCAAAACGATGGGTGATCGTTTTGCTTAAGTTTTTTAAAGTTATGCAATGGTTAACGCAATGACAACCGAAATGGTAGTAGTTTATAGAGTAGATTAAAATAACACATTACAAATCTTCTTTTTCGTCATTTATTTTATTTTATTTATACTTTTTGACAAGAAAAGTGTTTGTATGACTACTAAAAACATATTCTCTGAATAAAAGTTTTGGATATTTCAATCAACCCTAGCCAACACTTGAATAGGTTTAAATTACCGATGCCCTCCATGCTTCGAAGGGCACGTTAAGCTTTCGGTCTCGATTCGATAGACATTTATCGACAGCAATCGAGACAGCATTAAATTCTTGACCCAACCAAACACTGGCTGGGATTGTAGTTGCTTAACTCGCGCGTTCGTTCAAATTGACACGCGCAACAATACCACCGGGCTACTCATTGGGCGTTTTATTCGTGGCCCATATTTTATGGTGATGGCGTCTCATCTGACCTTGCATAACTATTCGGATAGATTCATTTTTATTCTTGTTTTATTGTCGTTTTCATTATGAAAGCATCCACACATCCATCTATCTTTATAAACGGGACAAGCCCGTCACACATCCACCGCTGCACTGTGGTTTCGGCTAAGGTTTTAATTCAAAAAAGTGCACATCATTCTAACGAATATTGTGTCAATATTGAAGGGTAGTTGGACTATAATAAACTAAAAGTATATTCTGTATAACTAATTTCTTTCATCCTCTAACAAGACTACAAAGTGAACACAGCGAGCTGTGTCTCCTCCATCTCCTGTGTAGCCAGGATCAACGGCGACCCAGATTGACAGCTAGCAATGAAGCTTATTGACGTCCCGTTAGAGACCACAGCTGTCTGTGAACTCGCAACGAATTAAATCAGAACGAAAATAGACGAAGACACCTATGTATCTGTACAAAATATCATTCATAGCAACCCACAATCATCCTGCAGGGAGACTGGTATTCCCTTATTTGAAATTCGATTTATCACGCTGCCAGTGTTTTCTGTGATGAAGTCAACCGACTTGGCTTAACATCTGTCATCCATGGACAACAGCCAGGAAAGACGGCTTAACGTACCTCTCCGAAGTACGGAGAAGCTTGAGATAAAGAAACCCAACCAAACACTGGCTTGGGTTGATGTTATGATGTCACGACCTCCGTGGCGCACCAAGGAGGTCCCGAATACGAATACGAATTCCCGGTCGGGTCATGATGAAAAACGAACTTTTTCTGATTGGCCTCGAGTCTTGGATGTTTACTTATAATATGTATGTTATAAAATATAGTATCGTTGAATTAGTATCCCATAACACAAGTTTCAAACTTACTTTGGGGCTAGCTCAATCTGTGTGATTTGTTCCTATATATTTATATTTATTTATTATTATGTTGCTTGACTTGAGTGTTCATTTTAAAGTGCGACAAACTGCGACGCCATCGAGTTCCTCAAAATTAATATAACGCTTATAATAAAGGGGAATATGTATCATCATGAACTATGCCTTTGTCAAGAGTCCATTGACACAGTTCGTCCATTGACACAGTTCGTCCATTGTACACGTTGAACTGGTATCCTTACATATAAACCCGAAAGTAGGGATGTGTGGACAAGTGGATGTACGGATGTTATTATACTCTTTCAAGCAAACACTGTTGGACACACAGAGATTCTATGAGCCATATTATGGCTCATGTGGCTGGACAGCTTTTCTTGGCATTTGGTATACTTTTAGTTTATAACACCAATTAACACATTGCACACATAGGATATTGTTTATATTGGATATCATTCCGGGAATAAGATTAAGTGGGTAAAGCCGCTGGCATCAGCTGGTAGCAGCTATTTAAGCAAAAAGTAAATATATATTTTCAATAATACATGTGTTGTCTGGTAGTCCTATCATAAGCAGGCTGAACCTTGCTTACTTTGGGACCATGTGGCGCCGAGTGTATTGTGTAAAATTTATTTATTTATGAAACAAATAAAAATTACATTTCTATGCAGTGTTGTACAATATTTTACATTCAAGAGAGGTCGTCGCTCCATCTAGCGGGGGGAATTCTGTCTAGCACCCAGACTGATGCATATGACTGTCGCGGATGACTAGCTATCAAGTCCCAGGCAGAGACGATATGCTAGGCATTGTATTTTTATACCTGGACACCATCCAAATAGTACTAAGCTTATCAAAAATACAATTTCAATTACTATCGATAAACTTGTATTATCCCGTACGTATCCGAACGATCTCGGATTTATTTTCGGATATTTGTTAAGAGTAAACATTTGGCTATGATATCGATTGTTATTAACTCTCGAGTTATCTTTTCGGTTTAAAAGGTCGTTGTTAATAAAAACAAAACTGTAAACAAAAATACTTACATAAAAAAATAACTAAAAAAAAAGTTCAACCACAATAATTTCAGTATTTTAAGTGTTCTTAAAGTTTATGTCACACGATGCGATGCATCACTAATTTAATATTTTTTTTAGGGCGGTTGACATGCGTGCGTCGCCCAGTCACGCCGCGGTACACTGCCGTGGTGACGGACGCGTCCGAAAGTACCAACGTTTAGTTCTATAATCTAAATTAATACAAGTCGAATGTAGAAAATATTTTGTCGGTCCGTCAAAATAACATAAGTGGTGGTTTATTTTAACCGAACGTTAATGCCGAGGTTAGAAAACAACAGATGTGCACCCTTTGTACAGTTCATTCTCTAAATTAGTCCATTTTCTATATTTACAGTCTTTACCGGTGTGAGCCCTACGCTGCTCCCGCAAAAGTCTACTGTCTCAGCAAATGGCATCAGTATGCCTTCAGCTGATAGGATCATTAGATAAAAAGAAAAAAAAATACTATCAGTTACTGAAACCCATTTTTTTAAAGTTAATAAATACAAATTTAATTTAATATGGTATTAAAATTAAAATTCATTTCAATCGTTAGTTTATAATCACTACATAGTATAAAACAAAGTCGCTTTTTCTGTCCCTATGTCCCTATGTCCCTTTGTATGCTTAAATCTTTAAAACTACGCAACGGATTTTGATGCGGTTTTTTTTAATTGATAGAGTGATTCAAGGGGAAGGTTTTAAAGTATCATACATTCCAAAATTCCCACGGGAAAGCGGGATACACGCAAACGAAGTTGCGCGGGTTTCGCTAGTAGTTTATATTATAAAGAGGAATGTTTTTTTTTGTAACGATTAACTCAATAACTAGACCGACCCTACTGGACCGATTTTAATAATTCTTTTACCGTTAGGAATCTACACTATCCATGGGTGACGTGGGCTATCCTTACTAATATTATAAATGAGAAAGTGAATTTGTTTGTTTGTTATTCCTTCACGGCTTAACTAATCAGCCGATCATTATGAAAATTTGTATATATATTGTCACGGGTACAGAGCCCAACATAGGCTACTTTTTATCCCGTAAAAGTATGTCATTCCAGTGGGAAAATATTTTTTCTACTATAGAGGGCGCTGTATCGGCCAACAGATGGCACCGCAAGTCGTGGTATGGGTTGTTTTGTTGTCAAACGAGATCTATGTCATAAAATTAACGCGACCGAAGCCGCCGAGAAAAGCTAGTGTTATATAAAAAAAATATATAGGAAACCTATCAAAAACCCGTGTGAAGCTGGGAGTTGGCTTTCTGTATGTACAGTCAGGTGCACGTCGAGCTTTACACTTGCAGTAAAATTTTGGCTCTTATGACATAGAACTTAAGAATGGTACAAAGTCCAATATGTAAAGGTCGACCTGCTCTTGACTGTACAACTGTACAGTCTGTTTCTGTTTTTTAAAGATTGACACATGAAATGACAGCGGTCACTGTCAAAGTAAAGAATAAAATATAGAACTGGAGACGAAATGCGTCAGAAATCAGAGGGGCAACTATGAAAGTGTTCCGAAACAACGAAACACGTAGTCCTGTCATAAAAGACATTACTAGTTAGAATAAGGTTCAAAACTAAAACATAAGTCCGTATTTTCGGAATTTTGTTTCATGGTAGGGGTCCAGGTTGTTAGTTACCTATAAAAATATACCGGAAACCGTCCTACGTATTGTTAAAGATGTTCTGTATAGAAAACGCTACTAATTAGACATTTCAGAGAGGTAGGGCACAGCGGATAATCCGCTCAAATCGGAGCAGTTCTGGGGAAGAACCTCCACCTTACAGAAGATCGTAGCCAAATAGCATTATTGGTCTCGGCCATGTTGTGTTCCTACAGTGAGTAAGGTCTCCAGAGCTCCTCTTGGGGGGGTTGGGTGGTGAGTGATAACGACTCCTAGGAAATTAATATCGATCACTTTGGCAATCCCTGGTTGACTATGTAATATTTACCAATAAACGGTGTTATACAGTACCTGCATAAAGAATTCGACGTTAATACATCATGTTCTTTGATTTATGTGTTGGAATGACAAATATGAAAATTACAATTGTAATTTGCGTTGATTACAAAACTCTATCTAGTCAAAAGATCTAAAGTGAGTAATGATTTTTATAAAGTAAACATTATTAATACATACTTTATTACATTGATTTTATATTACTACTGAATATTTTATATAAATATTAATCATCGATGATACTAATATTATTAATGAGAAAGTGAGTTTGTTTGTTATTCCTTCACGGCTGGACTAATCAGCCGATCATTATGAAAATGCTCGGGGTTACAGAGCCCAACATAGGCTACTGTTTATCCTGTGAAAGTATGTCATTCCAATGGGAAAATATTTTTTCTATTATAGAGGGCGCTGTATGGGATGGGAACAACAGATTGCGCCACAAGTCGCGTTATAGGTTGTTTTGTTGTCAAACTAGTCTGTGTCATAAAATTAACCCCGAGCGAAGCCGCGAGGATAAGCTGGTTAGTTTATAATCTTCTTCTTGGTTCGTATTAGTCATTAAGCATGCGCTAAATGGTTTAAAATATTGGTACCCACACTACCTACGTAACAATAACGCTTGGATTGGCATGAAACCTCTTGTCTTCACTGTTTTAAACTTCCTTTTAAACCGAGGTCTCCAGGAGCTCCACTTTTCACAGGGTCGGCAACGGTGACTGCTTACCATCAAGCGGGCCGTATGCTTATTTGCCACCTTAGTGTTATAAAAAAAAGAGTAGCGCAGGTCACAGTACACATAAAAATCAGAAAGGTATCGTCAGTGTATCAGTTTATTATTTGATTGAAACTCCCTACTGCAACGCAAATCGCATAATCGGAACGAAATCATAGTCAAAAAATAATTTCACTCATTCCACTTTGTAATAAAATAAATTTAATTTGAACCCGTGAAAATTGGTGTTACCATTTTAACCACTAAAAACAAAACAATTATCTAATTCCCCAAAAACAAAACAAAACCCAGAAACAAAACAATATCGTTACAGTCTTATGTTTTCTAGTAGATAGTCTTATATCGAAAATCTGATTATGTCCCGTCCCGAGTCACCCACGCACCCGTCTACAAATACAACCAGATTGTATCGACCCCTGACATTAAAATAGGTCTAAAATAAATGTTCTAACAATGCGTTAATGTATGTATGATGAGGGGTCAGGATAAACTGGGTTTCCAATGACAATGTAGGTCGGGTCATGACGGTCTATCGTGGATGCGTTAGGTCTGTTTTGTTGTTTCATTTCGTATGTTCTTGGCCTAAATGTGTACGTCCATAGGCTACGGTGACCACTTACCATCAGGCGGGCCGTATGCTTGTTTGCCATCTTAATGGTATATAAAATAAACTAGATATGGAAAAAGAACAGTTTAAGTGGGTTTTTTGGAATGATAAAGCTTTCAAATGGGTTAGCTCAATGAAAGTATCACCATCTCAAAGAATATGGGCGTGTAGCAGCAACGCGTAACGTTTGATGAGTGAGAGATCCGAAAGCCAAATTGCTTTCCAATATTTAGTAAAAAATTTAGCGACACTGTACCTCTCTCGTATTCGCCTAATCTCGTTTAATTTTTGCGATTTATATAGTTTACTACTCACTATGGCGTATACAATTACATACGTATACATTAGTGGCCATGCTATAGTGAGTATTTTTAGGGTGGTGGTTTTATCATTTACTAAAAAAAATCAGTGATATCTAACGACAACCTCGAAAAACTAAAATAAATGTTTAAACTAAAAAGCATCGCAGAACATCAGTGCCGCTGTTATGTTGTTACTATACGCCGATAGATGTCACTACTAGTTTTTGTAGTCGACTTGACACAAATAAATTTCATTTTCTCGAATTGCACAAATAAATGCATGGATTATAAATTCTCATAATTTTAACTAACAAAAATAAATAATTCTAAAATTAATATAAAATGAAGATTAAAATGTGTTTAAACAATTCAATGTACCAACATTCACGTCACAGTCACACCGCACCCGTGTTAATTTGCATAAAACTTAAATTAATAAAACTTAAATTAAAAATTTAAAAAACCCCCGACCCAAAACCTCTAAAAAGTAAATAAATAATAATTATGTACCCCCCTATTCGACCTTTTAATTTTATGATATAAGTAATATTTATATTAGTTAATAGTAGTTAGTCATAATACCTACTTCCAAAGCGTCATTCCGTCGGGGGAACCGCTAAGTAAAAATTTATTACTAGCTGACAATTTGATATCTACTGTCTATTAGTTAATAGTACCTACACAGTTATGTTTAAATGTCTATAGCGGTCCCCCGACGTGATGACGCTTTGGAAGTAGGTATTATGACTAACTACTATTAACTAATATAAATATTACTTATATCATAAAATTAAAAGGTCGAATAGGGGGGTACATAATTATTATTTATTTACTTTTTAGAGGTTTTGGGTCGGGGGTTTTTTAAATTTTTAATTTAAGTTTTATTTGGCGTTTTTTATAGTTTCGTTCCTATTTTATTCTAATCCCTATCCGTTTCATTTGTATTTTAGATATGTATGAGGGTATTGTGAAATATGTATGAATGGTATTGCGAAATAGGTATGAGAGGTATTGCCAAATATGTATGAATGGTATTGCGTGAAATATGTATGAATAGTATTGCGAAATATGTATGAGCGGTATTGCGAAATATGTACGAGAGGTATTGCGACATATGTACTAGAGGTATTTAAAGTACTCGTCAAAACGTATCAAACGAGCCCAAACTCGATGGGGTTACCTATGTCTTTTAATTACTGAGTACCTACCCATGACCATCTTCCAGCTCCATCATCAGATCAGCTCCATGACTGTTTTAACAAAAGTAGGTCGAGCCTCGCTCGCTTCGCTCGCTCGGTTTTTGATGGTCACAAGCCAAACCTAACCTAACCCAGCAACGGCGGAATATCATAGATAGTCATCCAGCTTCATCATCAACTGGTTACCATCCTGCATCAAAGTACTCGTCAATACGGATCAAACGAGCCCAAACTCGATGGGGTTATGTTATGTCGTGTAATTACTAAGTTCCTATGGCCACCTTCCAGCTCCATCATGAGACCCTGGTTACCATCTGGCACCAAAGTACTCATCAAGACGGATCAAACGAGCCCAAACTCGATGGAGTTATGTCGTTTAATTACTGAGTTCCTATGGCAACCACCCAGCTCCATCATCAGACCCTGGTTACCTCTAGCACCAAAGTATACAGATACACACGTCAAACTTATAACACCCCTCTTTTTGGGTCGGTGATAAAAACACAGCGCGATAGCAATAAACATTAAGTATGACGAGCGAAGCCGCGAGCCCAGCTAGTGAATTATACCTAATAAAAATGAACTATTCAATGAGACCATTCCAATGAACCCAAACACGATACATCTGCTGTAATTTGACGAGGAGTTGAGTATTCTGCAGGTTCCAGATGCTGCAGCATCAGATCAAGTTTACCATATTCTTGCAATATCATGACAGTAACAGTATATCAAATTTCAAATCGATCTAACCAGTGGAAGTTGCTCATTTCCCTTCATCAAATAGAAAAAAGCTGGTTATCTTCAAACGGCTGAACAGATTTTCATGAATTATAGCTAAGAACACTCCCGCACAGGTCACCTTTCAAACAAAAAAAACTGCATCAAAATCGGATCATCCGTTTGGTTGCTACGATGCCACAGACAGATCCACAGATCCACAGAGCCACAGATCCACAGAGCCACAGATACACACGTCAAACTTATAACACCCCTCTTTTTGCGTCGGGGGTTAAAAATTTAAAAAACCCCCGACTGAAAACCTCTGAAAAGTAAATAAATAATAATTATGTACCGTATTCGACTTTTTAATTTTATGATGTATTATTTATATTAGATAATAGTAGTTAGTCATAATACTTCCAAAGCGTCATCCCGTCGGGGGACCGCTAAGTAAAAATTGATTACTAACTGACAATTTGATATCTACAGTCTATTAGTTAATACCTAGTACCTACACAGTTATGTTTAAATGTCTATAGCGGTCCCCCGACGTGATGACGCTTTGGAAGTATTATGACTAACTACTATTATCTAATATAAATAATACATCATAAAATTAAAAAGTCGAATACGGTACATAATTATTATTTATTTACTTTTCAGAGGTTTTCAGTCGGGGGTTTTTTAAATTTTTAATTTAAGTTTTATTTGGCACTTTTTATAGTTTCGTTCCTATTTTATTCTAATCCCTATCCGTTTCATTTGTATTTTAGATATGTATGAGAGGTATTGCGAAATATGTATGAATGGTATTGCGTGAAATATGTATGAGAGGTATTGAAAGTACTCGTCAAGACGTATCAAACGAGCCCAAACTCGATGGGGTTATGTCTTTTAATTACTGAGTACCTACCCATGACCATCTTACAGCTCCATCATCAGATCAGCTCCATAACTGTTTTAACAAATGTGTGAGACCAAGAGTAGGTCGAGCCTCGCTCGCTTCGCTCGCTCAGTTTTTGATGGTCACAAGCCAAACCTAACCAAACCCAGCAACGGCGGAATATCATAGATAGTCATCCATCTTCATCATCAAATCCTGGTTACCATTCTGCATCAAAGTACTCGTCAATACGGATCAAACGAGCCCAAACTCGATGGGGTTATGTTATGTAGTGTCATTACTAAGTTCCTATGGCCACCTTCCAGCTCCATCATGAGACCCTGGTTACCAGCTGGCACCAAAGTACTCATCAAGACGGATCAAACGAACCCAAACTCGATGGGGTTATGTCGTTTAATTACTGAGTTCCTATGGCAACCACCCAGCTCCATCATCAGACCCTGGTTACCTCTAGCACCAAAGTATACAGATACACACGTCAAACTTATAACACCCCCCATTTTGGGTCGATGATAAAAACATAGCGCGATAGCAATAAACACTAAGTATGACGAGCGGAGCCGCGAGCCCAGCTAGTGAATTATACCTAAAAATGAACTATTCAATGAGACCATTCCAATGAACCCAAACACGATACATCTTCTGTAATTTGACGAGGAGTTGAGTATACTGCAGGTTCCAGATGATGCTGCAGCATCAGATCAAGTTTACCATATTCTTGCAATATCATGACAGTAACAGTATAACAAATTTCAAATCGATCTAACCAGTGGAAGTTGCTCATTTCCCTTCATCAAATAGAAAAAAGCTGGTGATCTTCAAACGGCTGAACAGATTTTCATGAATCATAGCTAAGAACACTCCCGCACAGGTCACCTTTCAAACAAAAAAAACGGCATCAAAATCGGATCATCCGTTTGGTTGCTACGATGCCACAGACAGATCCACAGATCCACAGATCCACAGATCCACAGATCCACAGATCCACAGATCCACAGATCCACAGATACACACGTCAAACTTATAACACCCCTCTTTTTGCGTCGGGGGTTAAAAATACGACCTAAGATACGACTAATTAAGAACACAATTGCCATCACATAGATGTTTGCCCTGTGCAGGATTCGAACCCGAAGTCATAGCCATGGGTAATGTCAACTTACTGGCTGAACATAGGTATACTTATACGGTTTACCGTACCTTTTACTTTTACTTACGAAGTGACTATTAAACCACTTGACCGTTTATTAGAAGCTTATACTATTGAGATAGGCACTTCATTTCCGGTTGCAGTATTTCATCTCTTTCTACCCTATATAGCCGTCTCTTTCGCACATCCCTTTCATTCCACTAGGCGTGGGGGGTGCTGGTAGGGATAGCCAGCAGCCCCTTCGGTAATCATTGGCGTCTGAATTTCCGTTGCGACAACAAGTGTGAAATCGACACTACGTGAGTTTTTACATTTCAATTAATTATTTCATACTTAAATTGTTTTCTACCCTCAATAATTTTAACTTTTAATATATTAATAGAACTTCATATTTAAACGGTTTTACCGTTCGTTAAATAATTTTTTGTGTTATCTGTGATTACAATATAGGATTTTCTCATAGATTGTGAATAAAATGGATAACGATCAAAGAGCTAAATCACGCGAGCGTCGGGCATCCTCGTCGAGTAGTAGTAGCTCAAGTTCTTCATCTAGCTCTCAATCTGGACGCGAGTCCAAGAAATCAAAACGCGCGCGTCGCCGTCGTTCTAAAAAACAAAAACGTGAACGCAGCCTTTTAGAAAAATTGTCGAAAGAAGTAAGCGAGTTGAGAAAAAATATTTCGAGTGTTAATTATCGTGATAATGATAACGAATCTTTTATCTCTGATGTTAGTCGGGAATTGTATAACACCCATAATTGCGATCCATCGCAATCTATTGAGCCGGCATGTGACCTACATTCCAACCAATCGGATAATAAAAATGACGGTGTTAGTATAACTTTTGATATTGAGACGAAAGTTAAGGATCCCGCGGTACCCTCGACTCCTCAAGAATATTTAAAAACACTAGACGATATTCAACGGTTCGGTAATAGTGCATGGTCAGATATACGCTATCTCGAGACACAAAAGTTATACAATCACAGTCCCGGATTTACGGAGCTCGAAACAAACGAAGAGGTAAGGGCGTATGACAATATACGCCACCTAACGTACTCCGATAAATCATACGCTGCTATAACCTTCGGTATATTAAGGCAGAAGGAAGTTTTTGTTAACAGTTTGCGTGACCTAATCTCTTGGTCTAAAACTTCCGAGGCCTCACTATCAAAAATTGATGAAAAAATCGAGGAAATTTTTATTAATGGTGATTTCCATAAGGTTTCTAGAGACCTATTACAAATGACCTGCGGTCACAGAGCGGAATCAATTGAAATGAGAAGGGATTCTATTTTAAAGTGTATTCGCGATCCACTACTTAAGAGTACATTAAATAAGATCCCGCCATCCAATACTCATATTTTTCAATCTGAAGCTCTGACTGCTGCTTTAGACAAAGCAGGTGGAGTGAGAAAAGCTCTCTGGCCCTCAAGCCAGCCTTATAAAGGGAATGCTTCGCGAGCAAAACCCGCCAACGCTTCACAGCGCCCCTCGCAGGGGCGTAGCTACCATGTACCATCGCGTGGTACACCAGGATATTGTTGCAATCCTGGCCCCAGTACATATGGTACACATTGCCATTATAACCAGCCCTCGCAGGGCGGTTTTCAAACGGTTAGTCATTGTGCTACTCACAATCAATCCAATAATAATCAGCCCTCGCGGGGCGGTTATCAGAATAGAGGTTCCTTTCGATCTCGCGGATCGTACAATAACAACAAACAACAGAGAGGACAGAAGCGCTCATATTCGCCGCCTGGCAATAGGAGTAACAAAAGACATAGGCAATGACTGCCAGAGTTTTCAAGCAGGGAGATTAGCACTATATGTAAGACGGTGGGACCAGATGGGTGCTTCCGATGTAATTTTAAAAATGTTAACAGGGTATCGGATACCCTTCTGGCGGAAACCTCCTTTAAAAACACCAAACATAAAGACCAATCGCTATTGCACCATAGTGTCAAGCGAGATGGATGCAGCTATCTTACAAATGAAAAATCAAGGTGTCTTAAAGAAGGCCACCATCTCCCCGAGCTTTGTCTCGCCTCTTTTTCTAGTGCCAAAAAGCGACGGCTCCCATCGTCCGGTTTTCAACCTGAGACGTTTAAATCAATATGTACATGCAGATCGGTTTCGACTGATAAATATGTATCGCATCCCAGATTTTCTTCAATACCAAGATTGGATGTGCAAGGTGGACTTATCCCAAGCCTACTTCAACCTGCCAATAGCTCAGGCTCACAGGTCATTTCTGCGCCTGATATACAAAAGCGAGCTATTAGAGATGACTTGCCTGCCGTTCGGGTTAAGTTCAGCTCCGAAAGTTTTCGCGTGCCTTACAAATTGGATAGCGAATGTCCTCAGAGAAAAAGGTCTAAGGGTTGTTGTCTATCTCGACGACTTTCTAGTTGCTCACCAAAACCCGAGCACATTAGCCGAGCATGTAAATCTGCTTGTGGATACGTTGGAGTTCCTTGGTTTCCAAATAAACTATGCAAAATCAACCCTAGTGCCTCAGAAGTGTATAACGTACCTCGGAATAGTCTGGAACCCCTGGACAAATCAAAAGTACCTCCCAGCAGAAAAATCTGCTGCTATAGACAAGAAAGTGTCTCGAGTATTACAGAACGGTACAGTCACACTAAAGGAACTTCAAAGTTTAGTGGGGCTATTAAATTTTGCAAGCTTTGTCGTTCCACGGGGAAGACTATATCACCGGGTCGCTCTAATGTTTCTAAACACCTTGCCCGTACATATAATATCGAAGGCGTATGTTTGTCCAGAGCAAATGTTGAAGGAAATGAGCTGGTGGCTTCAAAATTGCAGACAACCGTCGTCAGTACATCTGCCTCCACCAAGTCATTTCCTAGCAACAGATGCCTCGGACATAGCATGGGGGGCGCAGCTAAACAATCTTCCTATGATGGGGACATGGACACCCGAGGAACAGTATGCACATTGCAATTTAAAAGAAATGCTAGCTATATTAAAAGTCCTCGAAATACACGCACAAAGCATGACACACAGCTCTCTTTTAATACAGTCCGACAGTCGGACGGCGGTAGCTTATCTCCGCAACGAAGGCGGGACGAAGTCTCAATCTCTTATGCACGTGACGTATCAGATTCTTCGTATCCTGGACAATCACCAGATACATTTCAGAATACATCACATACCAGGTCCCTTGAACAATCAAGCCGATTGTCTATCCAGGCATCGCCGACCCCCGGAATGGCATCTACTTCCGGAATGCACGGAAATGATATTTGCCAAGATGGGAACACCGGTGATCGATTTGTTCGCATCCAAGACAGCTCGGGTAGTAACAAATTATGCTACTCTAGACCTGAACGATCACAATGCAATGTTCCACGATGCGTTCAGCGTGACATGGAACTTTCCGCTGGCGTGGGTCTTTCCACCGCCTTTCCTCATGCCTCGTGTGCTGATGCACCTCAATCGAGCCTCAGGAGTATATCTGATTGTAGCTCCTCTTTGGGAGAAAGTCTTCTGGAAAGCGGATCTCAGAAGCCGAGCTATTGCCAGTCCATTCACATTGAGGAATCTGAATCGGGTTCTAGTAGATACGTCAACGGGATTACCACCGCCCAAGATTCAGGACATGAACCTACAAATATGGAAATGTGGGGGTGGTCTGAAAAATTAAAATCATGGTCGGTTGAGCAATTATCACTACTTAAATCTTCCTGGCGACCATCCACCTGGAAAACATATAAAGTGGCTTGGAATCGGTGGCTAAGTTGGGCAGGGCAACATAACATAAATCCATTGACACCTAACGGTTCACAATTGGCGCAATTTTTGGCAGATCTGTCTTTAAATAATAAGTTGTCCTACAATACTATTCTCCTTCATAAGTCAGTTGTTTCCACACTCTGTAACACAGATTTGTCCGGTAAGTTGAGTAATGATGTGCTTGTTAAACACATTTTGAAGTCAATATCTTTGAAACATCCAAAATCCCCGAAGCCGCCTGTTTGGGATATTGATGTTCTCATTGAACATATGGGTAGTTCCGTAATTCCTAATAATATTTTTAAAACAGTTCGTCATACGGCCGCATTATTAGCACTTTGTTCTGGTCGTAGGATCCACGATTTAACGTTGTTAAGCTGTGATAATGAACACTGTGTAGTGAATAATGATTACATTGTCTTATGGCCTCGATTTGGGTCAAAAACAGATTGCAATAACTATAGACAATCTGGTTGGAAGCTCTTGTCCAACCCTCAAAATCACAACTTGGATCCAACACACTGGGTCAATGAGACTATATCGATTCTGAGCGAAAGGCGAGCTAGCTCAGGTTCTAACAATCTATTTGTGACCTTACGAGGACCTCCGCGTCCTGCCTCCAGGACAGTCATTGCTGGATGGATTAAGTCACTGATGAAAGATGCAGGAATAACAGCTACCCCGGGTAGCATACGTTCGGCAGTAGCGTCTAAAAACTGGATCAACAATTTCCCTCTTGACGATATTTTAGCAAGAGGAAATTGGAGATCAGCTAAGACTTTCCAGAAATTTTATCGTAGAGAGGTTATGGTTTCTTTGGGTAGCAATCCCAATATCTCCACCGTTTTCAATCCAATTAATTAAATATTAAAAATATGATTCGTTTGTGTTATCATTAATTTATTATACAATAATGATTATTTTGCTAGTAATCGAATATGGTTTATTTTGTTTTAATTTATAATTTTAAAGATTGTTATTATATAATTGTATATTCATTATAAATTATTTGTTGACAATAAGGTCATATCAAGAAATAAGTTTAATTCATAAATGGTTCACCTACAATAATTGGTGTTTACTTTGTGTTTCTTTACTTTAAAACTGTTCGTTTTCGATAATAAATAAATTTTCATGTTAGTTCAAAATATTGGTTTTACTTTCGCACATAGTATTTACATTTTAATTAATCTGGTCACAATGGCGTTTCTTTCTTCCACCAGGCGATAACAAACAGGTCTCAATAGTATAAGCTTCTAATAAACGGTCAAGTGGTTTAATAGAAGCGTTTTACCTGAAATAAAACGCATATTAAACTACTTACCTTTATTAGAAGCTTAGTTTTTATTTCTGCCTGGTGTTTATTTCGACACAATGATTACCGAAGGGGCTGCTGGCTATCCCTACCAGCACCCCCCACGCCTAGTGGAATGAAAGGGATGTGCGAAAGAGACGGCTATATAGGGTAGAAAGAGATGAAATACTGCAACCGGAAATGAAGTGCCTATCTCAATAGTATAAGCTTCTAATAAAGGTAAGTAGTTTAATATGCGTTTTATTTCAGGTAAAACGCTTCTATTAACTAATCTGTGTTTTTACCGTGATTAATAAGAATAGTTTTTTAGTAGATCTCTAGTTAGTATCATATCGGTGCATTTGTATTTGTAACTCGCCTTTGTTGTAGCTCGCCTATGTAGCAACTGGTCTACAAATGAAATCGATGCATTTAAAGCTCGCCTAGGTAGCAGCTGGTCTACAATTTTTTTTTGACAATGTTTTTAAGATGTATTAGAAATTCCTTTAGGATTATTTTGGAATGTTTTTGGGATGGGTTAGGATTGACTTTAGGATTATTTTGGGATGGATTAGGATTGACTTTAGGATTATTTTGGAATGTTTTTAGGATGGATTAGGATTGACTTTAGGATTATTTTGGGATGGATTAGGATTGACTTTAGGATTATTTTGGAATGTTTTTGGGATGGATTAGGATTGACTTAAGGATTATTTTGTGATGGATTAGGATTGACTTTAGGATTATTTTATAATGTTTTTGGGATGGATTAGGATTCACTTTAGGATTATTTTAGAATGTTTTTGGGATGGATTAGGATTGAATTTAGGATTATTTTGGAATGTTTTTGGGATGGATTAGGATTGACTTAAGGATTATTTTGTGATGGATTAGGATTGACTTTAGGATTATTTTAGAATGTTTTTGGAATGGATTAGGATTGACTTTAGGATTATTTTGTGATGGATTATGATTGACTTTAAGATTATTTTCATTTTGATTAATATACTATTGATAATAATAAAATTGGTGTAACCCTATTAACCATTAAAATTAACGATTAAAAAAACATCCATTAACTTCAATATTTTTTTTATCGATATCTAATAAAAATATCAGTAGCCGACACTAAGTCTCATAAAGAATGAAGGAAAGTTCATTGAATATTTTAGACGTAGTTACCCGACTGCCCCAGAAGGAGGGTTATGTTTTTCGAGAGTATGTATGTATGTATGTATGTATGTATAATTGTTTGGCACGCTCTGCAGCCTGAACGACTCGATGGATTTTAGCTTGAGAGGTGTCGTTAGATTTGTATTTACTGTGAGAGTGACACTGGATATATCAAAATAAAAAATAAAAAAAATGGCGGATTTTTGGCGCCAAATTCGAAGATTGCTCTCTCTGTAGCCTAAATGGCTTGAAGGATTTTAGCTTCACAGGCGTCGTTAGAATCGTATTAATTGTGAGAGTGACACTGGTTATACATTTTTAATCAGAACACGGCATAAGCTGGGAGTACCTCCACGCGGTGAAGGCGGTAACAGTTTAACTGGCTAAAACTACCATAATTAAATCAATGCCTTCGGGCTTATGTTGTTGTCATTGTGTGCACCTTTTGATATCCACCTGATGATCATAACACGCGACTCTTTCGGTAGTCCATGGTTTTCTTTGGGATCCTGAAACTGAACAAATGAACTAAATTTCAATCACCTGACTGACTGACGTCCGCTCTGTTCAAAGGGCTATGTTACAATCCGCTAACAGTTAAACGTTGAGTGACGCTTGTTCAATCAACGTTCGGTCTAGTCATTCAATTAAATGTCGTCATTCAAAGAACGCACTAGTCATTCAATCAAATAGCAGATTCAACCAGATGACGGCGACATGTATACTAGATTTAAACACTACATACAAACTAAAAAGCCGGAAATAAAAACGGTAATTTAAAAAACTAAAAAACCCGACTGCGTTTCTGTGTAATTCGGAAATGAAAAAACCCTAAAACAAGAAAGTCGTCATACCCGATTGCACTTAACTTAGGAATTTCCAAAGTTGCTAAGGCGATGTTTATAAGCGTCAAATCCATGTTGTAGCATTGTAGCAGTCGGGACCCATTCAAGAAATGGACACTTCGTGAATTGAAAGCACACACATACATTGTCCATTTCTTGAATGGGTCCCGACTGTGACATTTCCGAATTACACAGAAACGCAGTCGGGTTTTTTAGTTTTATAAATTACCGTTTTTTTAAAGTTCTCAAAATATTACCGATAAAAATATAAGCGAATAAAAAAATATCTACATATATAGATATTTTTTACAATATATGTTAGTATAATATAAGGTCCTACTTAATAAGTGTACTTCCTTTTAACTAGGTCTAGTATTAAAGTCAGTAAAATCATAAAGTCAATCCCAAAGTCAATCCTAATCCATCCCAAAATAATCCTAAAGTCAATCCTAATCCATCCCAAAAACATTCCAAAATAATCTAAATCCAACCTACATATGTCGGATGGCCTAACGGTTATTCTTTGTGCAATTCAACATCACAAGGGCGTATCGAGGGTAATCGTGGTATGAGAGAAACAACAGTTTTAGTTCTACTTTAAATAACTTTATTAAACTACCAGCACTTCACAATGACCACTGAGGGAAAAGAAGTGCCGCAAGAAAAACCCCAGTCTAGGTCTTTTTATTCTTTTGTAATTTAAATTATAATCATCATTAAACTATTAAACAATAAGCAATAATTTAAACAATAGGTTAAGCTAAATAGAACAGCTTTATGACAGCGTGTGCATCGCGCCAGAGCCAGGGAGAGAATGCCCCTTCCATTTGCGTTCCACGCCTTTTATACTGTGGCTAGTGCGTCACCGCTCCGCCCGGTGCAACCGATGACTCACGGCGCACGTGCTGTTTTGACGTTGCGCCGCCAGCTGCCAATGATTCATCGGTCGGTGTTGTTCTCCACCACCCGTGCCGTCACGGCCATTCTGACATGCGCACGTCCTCGTGCGTCTTTACAGGATATTATCTGAAACAATACTAATTTTTTTCTTTGAATTTTTTTTAACGGTCGACCATCCTGACTCTTAACTCTCTACCAAGTCTAGTCTCTAATAATAATATCCTTAGATCTTAGAATATGATCCTTCAGAGTCAGATACCCTGGACCGATCAATAACACTTCAAACATCATTGGTCCGGCTGAGCCCTTCAATGATTACAATCTATCTTACTTCCTCTTTTTTTTTTTTTTACATTGATCATTCTTTTTTTTTTTTACTTCACTCTTTTTTTTACTCTTACTTTCTTTCTCTTTTTTTTTACAACATGTAAATCAACTTTTTTTTTTACTATGAAATATAGCATTTGCTACAACACTAATTTGGTCCTATAACTAATGAGTCTACCGACATACTCCGCACATGACAGTGCTCGGAACTATTCTATTACTATTGGCAGTTAGGGTCCTAGATATCAGTATCAATAGTCGGGTAGTTGGTTTCATGAACACGTTATTCGGACCTACCCCCTTTTCGAACCACTTGTTCATGAAACCATTCACCCTTAAGTAAGTCTCAATTACTGCGCTAAATGAGGCTGTATTCTGAACCAGAGTGAGATATACAAGGAAACTGAATATCACTTATCTTTAACACATCTCGCTCAGCTTGAGATCATAGACTCGAGGCATGTCGCTGCCTCGGTTGCACTGCAACTCGGGGCGCGTCGCCACTACACTGCTGCACCGCCACCGCTTGGCGCGCGTCGCTGCTCAGCTTCCGCTATACGTCACACACCGTCGAGTATCGGACGGTCGTACACCTGAAATGACACATTTTAAAATCCCTACACGTTGAGGTTAAGTACCCACCATACGATACTCTTTGTCGCTGAATTCGTCTACTCGTAGTCCGCTAAACTACGCTACTCGTAGTCGACGACAGCAAAATCTCCGTCGTACATTGAACTCACTTTCTTAACTCGGAAATAACTCCATCCAATTTACATGTCACACCTACCTAATCTGTTAAACTCTCAATACCACGACATGTATCCCGCTTCTGATGTCGGATGGCCTAACGGTTATTCTTTGTGCAATTCAACATCACAAGGGCGTATCGAGGGTAATCGTGGTATGAGAGAAACAACAGTTTTAGTTCTACTTTAAATAACTTTATTAAACTACCAGCACTTCACAATGACCACTGAGGGAAAAGAAGTGCCGCAAGAAAAACCCCAGTCTAGGTCTTTTTATTCTTTTGTAATTTAAATTATAATCATCATTAAACTATTAAACAATAAGCAATAATTTAAACAATAGGTTAAGCTAAATAGAACAGCTTTATGACAGCGTGTGCATCGCGCCAGAGCCAGGGAGAGAATGCCCCTTCCATTTGCGTTCCACGCCTTTTATACTGTGGCTAGTGCGTCACCGCTCCGCCCGGTGCAACCGATGACTCACGGCGCACGTGCTGTTTTGACGTTGCGCCGCCAGCTGCCAATGATTCATCGGTCGGTGTTGTTCTCCACCACCCGTGCCGTCACATATATTGCAAAATCATAGGCGAGTTGATAAATAGGCGATTTACAACTTAGGCGATTTACAACTTACAAGAGTTACCAGTTGATAAATAGACCAGTTGATACATAGGCGAGTTACAAATGCACCGATATGATACTAACTCGGTTTACCGTACCTTTTACTTTTACTTACGAAGTGACTATTAACTAATCTGTGTTTTTACCGTGATTATTATGAATAGTTTTTTAGTAGATCTCTTACCGTCTACACAGCAGAAACTTTACCTGAAACACAAGATCTTCCTAGTTCAGGTAGGTTCAGTGCCTACATAATCTTATATTTTATCTCATTTGTTTATAAACTGTTAACTATTGTTACTCTAGCCGTAAGTTTTTTTATGCAAACAAGCATACGGCCCGCTTGATGGTAAGGATTAACCGGAGCCTATGACCGCTTGCAATATTTGCAATACAAGGAGGGGATCACTCGCGCGTAGCCGACCCTGTAAAAGGTGGAGCTCGGGAGACTTCACTCACCGTAGGAACACAACATGGCCGAGACCAATGCTATTTGGCTACGATTTAAGATCTGTAAGGTGGAGGTCCTTTCCCAGACGGACTGCTCCGATTACCCCCTGTGCTCTACCTCTCTTATTTTCATGAATAAAGATTTATTTTTTATTTCATATTATTTATCTTGCCAGTAGCCTTACTTATTCTATGCCAGTGCTAGGGTGTGAAAATTTCTTTGAGTCATTGACACGAAAAGAAAAAATATGTCCTTGGCCCAAAAGGATTGCGAAAAAATTTTCATGGTCACTCATTATAAACATGCGAGAAAGGCAATTTAGCGAGTTTAAAACAATCATGTCACGAAATACTGTACTTCCTAGATAACAAGTCATCTAATTAAATTAAAATGTGTCATAAACACCTATTACATGAAATGTGACGTCATTGATCATATGGTGAATAAAATAGGCGATAACTTTTTATGATTTTGATTTATAGTTGTTAGGTCATTAGCCATTCATATTTTGAAATTGATTATAAGAAAGAAAAATTTCACCCCCTCCCCCCATATCGAAGGGTCGTGGGTTCGAATCCCACCTGGGGGAGGGGGTGAAATTTTTATTTCAAAAAATCAATTTCAAAACTAATAACTTGTTGTCCGCGACTTCACGCGGGTGGACTTTTTCTGTTTATTGCTGGAAAAATAATTTTCAAAATCAGTTCAGTTTTAGAAAAATAAATATTTGTTCATTTAATATAATTTTTGGTTGTAAATAAAATTTGGAAATAAACCTTGTACACACCTAAAACTAAAAGTACTTTTTATCACCACGGGATGTCGCTGTTCATGTTTTCCCGATTTCTGAATCGCGCTAACAAAGTTTTTTTGTTCGGAATGACCCGATCTCAATGGACACATCACATTATCGCTTCTCGGCCTTTTGGCTAAGATCAAAGTGTAGTATCTGTTCTTTTCAGCTTAATATCTGAAAGTTCCCTCACTGAGGGACCAGTATATTAAACTGATTTTTGTAAATAGATGGGATGTTCGGGGCTCGCTCCACTCCCGTCACGGGTCGGCCCGGCATTGCAGTGCCGCCGGGATCGGCCCACATAATTATGTATGAATAAACTAGAAGCCAATAGTAACAACTCGCGGGCGGCTTGCTACTATTATCAAATACTATAGAAGATATTTACCCATAGCTCCTGACTTTCTCATACAATGACTTGGCAACCTCCGTTCACCTCATGCCGCTAGGGGCGCTATAACATTTTGCATACAAAAGTTTTGAAATCGTTCACCTCATGCCGCCCTCATGCCGTAGGGGCGCTAGTGTCGCGTCTTGCCTGAATTCTTCCGAAGCTGTGGGTATTACTCGTTTATAGTATTTGGTATTAGTCTTCTGTAGTATTTGCTATTATTTCGCAATAAAAACTAATGACTTTGACTACCTACGTTATGGCCGTTATGCTATGCGTTATATAATGTTAATATTAGGCTGTTTGGCCACCGAGAACGAGATGACGATACGATGCCGATTATTTAGCGATACATACATTACATACATTTACGATGGCCGGTGTATCAGTCCACCGCAAGCACGCACCCGAGCACCGTCAGTCATCCAATGATTGTTTATTATTACCTATAGAAAAAGAGAGTTAAAATCAGAAATCTTTTAATGCCCCTTTTGAAGAACCCCTTATCATAATTATAGTCTAACTAAATGAAAGACCTCGGCGGGGATCCCATTCCACAGCTCGGGAGGAAACTCCTCTGAAACCGCGCAGTACGCGACCATTTTGGTTCAAGCGTGTGAGGTTGGATTCCCCACCGGGTTGTGATCTTTGTGTCACGTAGGCATCCGATAATGAAGGATTTTTCAATGGAAAATCGGGATACAGGCAAAGGAAGTTGCGAAGGTTTTGCTAGTGTAATATAAAAATTCTGTGTTAAAACGTGTGTTGAATATATTCAATATAGGTAACAAAATACATTTTATATTACAATATAAATTAAGCATACGTGTTCTGCTAGCGAAGCGAGCTCAATCTCTGTGCTTTATTAAATGCTAATGTGTTAGGCTTAGGCCGCGCTCAAACTTGGATACTTTTCATATCAACGTTCACAATTTGAGATGCAACTTGGGAGGAATACTGAGGGCAGGCTTTAACACTTCCGAAATAGCTTTTTCGTTAAATTAATGTGCAAATTTTTGATATTTTGTAAATATTTTCGAAAGAAAAAATTCATCTCGCCCCAGGTGGGATTCGGACTCACGTCCTTTCGATATAGGGCCGGGTGCCGAGTGCTTTTACTACTGAGCTACTTAGAAGGTTAAGGGGTAATGGGTTCGAATCCAACTGAAATTTTCTTTTCAATATTTTCAAATTAAGAATGGTTAGTTGAACCTACTACGGTTCAACTAAGTACTACTATATAAAAATATTTTTTGACTTTTTTGAGTTCTAGATCTTTACTCTGATCATCATAATCGATCAGTTCATTTATTCCTACATGTTCGTCGTTTCTCTCCAAGAAATTGCTCAGCGATACGACTGCTTATCGTATTTTTTTAATTTTAATATATTTGATTTGTATTCTATCATGCTTACACTCGAGATGGTTTCTCGCACGCGACAAAGCTTCTTCGCCAATAGTAATGCCTGTTTTGTCTACTGTAGACATAACCGAGATAAGCTATTGGCAGAGCGGAGAGAGAAAAATTTGTCGCGCTTGCCATGTTAGCCCGGCAGGGGTGGAATTGCGGAAGTACCTACCGCCAATTCCCGCACCCGCTGCTACTCATATGGAATTGGTCGACGCACGAAACGCGACGAATTCTACGACCAATTCCTCAAATGGCAAGGTGGTTTTTAGTCAGAATGCCCCTCGAGTGTCGTTGTGGCGGGACATGCAGTAACTATCTGCATTATCCGGACTTACAAAAAAAATGACGGCGCTACCAATGCGTAACCGCAAAGGAAGGTGAAATGCATAGTTTATTCTATAGTAAAAATATTTAGATTTTCATGCAGGACGCTGCCAACCGGATTACTTTGAATTTTATTACAAGGTTAAGGCCCTTTATAGTTATAAAGTTGCGTTGTAATTTATTTGTAGCAACTAGTTTCCAAGTCTGCGATATGCCTCAAGGATTATGTACATGTATTATGTAGATTGAAGCAAGACTGTTCACTACTTTGTAGTTTGTACAGTCAATTGCAAATAACGCTATAACTTGTAACGAGATTTTGCCTCTATAGCGCAATACGTTTTGATAGTCCAATAGTTAAGTCTTAATGTCGTTAATATTACACTAGTAAAATACTCGCAACTTCGTTTGCGTATATCTCGCTTTCCCGTGGGAATTTTGGAAAATCCTTTCTTAGTACACCCCTAGACGTCGTAAGGAACCTACTTACATTCCAAATCTGGAATCTCTAGACCCAGCGTTTTGGGCTGTACATTGATATATCATTAAGTCAGTCAGGTTGAATTTTATGTTTATATATTTCTCTCGACAAAATATTCAACTTTGTCGTATCATAAAAGTTTCTTTTAAGTTGTCCTTTTTGTCTACATATTTCCTTTTGCTTTTATATTTTGTCACATAGTTTCATTTAGGAAAAGCGGTGATTGTCAAGCCTGTAATTCATCAGGCCCTGTTTTCACCAAAGCGGAGAGGAGTGGAGATCCACCGGCCACACATATCTCCGCTTCGTCACGCGCACGTGCTCGCGTGCGGAAAAACATTTCCTCAAGTCTCCGCTTTGATGGAAACCGGGTCTTTATGTCATACCATCTCCTACTAAACTTATTAGATAGATAGAGAGAATAAGCTTTATGTGCAATACACACAGTGACAGTAAACAATAAAAGTTATTACTTGCAATGTTTAAAAAACTTTAAAATACTTGTATATTAAATTGGCTTTCAATAAAGGCTATTTGTTCTTGAGGCACTTCTTCTGAACTGGCCATTTACGTCGTAGTGCTGGGGGGATAAAAAAAATTTGACGTGCGAAAGTATTTCCTGTAAATCTACTTGCAAAAAGAATGCTTTTATTATTTATTTTTAAACAAGTAAGCAGGCCCCCTGATGGAATGTGGTTACCGGCTATAAACATCAGTAATACCAGAGGCGCTACCAATGTTTTGCCTGCTACAAAAGAGAAAAGGAAAAGGGAAGGGTTAGGGGTTTACGAATTTCTACTTACTAAACGAAACGCATAGATGCTTTCAATAAGAGCAATATGTGGGTCTCAGAGAAAATAGGCGCAAAGCAGCTATCGTTCCGTTAGGTGAGTATGTGATATGCAGCAGAAAGAGGGTCGGGGACATTTCTGATAGTCGGGTCGGGGAGATAGTGGAGCCTTGTTTCACGTCAGCATTTGCCAGCATTAATATCCATGCGGTCCGAGCAGCCTGCCCGTCATGTCAACTATGACACTTATGCTTCTGTTGGACAGAAAGCTGGCTACCCCTTTTCACAGTCCCTCGGGAATTCCGTATGATGGTAGCTTCGATAGAAGACCCCTGTGCCAGACCCGATCGAATGCCTTCGCAATATCTAGGCTGACTGCCAATGCCTCACCTTGACTCTCAACGGGTTTACTTCCCAGGTCCAACTAGCCTATTTCATAATGCTTTACCACTCCAAAAAGTGGTATGTGTATTCTGTAGTTGATCTGAATATCCACGAAGACCGACCTTGACTAGTAAGGGCGAATTCGCCGCGTGTTTTTTTCGCGTTTCCTTATTCATCGCGGAGTTCCAATCATTTTTATCGTGAGATTTAACAAACAAAAAGCTCCATGTTGCACGAAACGCGATGCCAAAGCGCGTACACCATGTACAGCTTCGAGAAACCTGACCACCAATGAAGAAAGAATTAGGTTTTTTAGAAATTCGAGGAGCCCGATGGCGTCGCTGTGTGTCGTACTCTAATATGAACACGCAAGTTAAGCGACGTCGAACCTAGCCAGCGTTTGGATGGGTTTCGTTATATCGATCTTCTCCGTGATTCGGAGGGCACGTTAAGCCGTCGGTCCCGGCTGTTGTAGATAGATGACAGTCGTTAAGTCAAGTCGGTCTTCGGGCGGCTTGGAAACACTGGTCTCAGCCAACCAGCATTGGAGCAGCGTGGCAGAGTACGCTCTAATTACCTTCGATTGAAGGGAGACCCGTATCCCTGCAGTGGGATGATTGTGGGTTGATATGAAGTAACACTAATCAGATTTCAACGTAACAAGACGTAATCAAAATGTTTTTTTAAAATTAATTTTCGTTTAAATACATTGAGAATTACATAAGAAATCTTAATTCTTAGTTCGTTTAAGGGTCAGGTTTCTCTACAGCTGTCTGTACAGGGTCTAACTTTTCCTCAGAGTTTTCAAAACGTTTACAATAATAACATTACGCTACAGGCCCTTTGACATGGCGTAGACTTTTGCAATCAAATGTAGATTAAGGGACAGAGGACTCCAAAACTTTGCAATGAAAAAAGTTTATATTCCATTGTCCAAAGACAAATTCAGATAACATTTTGTTTTATGATGTTAATTAAAGAAAAGTTTACTCAATTCTTGTATAACATTAGATAAATTCGTCAAAATGTTTTAACATTAAAAAAATAGCATCATTTCCTTTTTTATTGAAAACAAGAACTCCATAACTTTCTTTCTATTATGTAAGACACACTCTAGATCCTGCAGTTCCTGATTTTAATGTCAACAAACGACCAATATGCTTGTTCACCACTTTCTTTCATAAAAAGGTCGAGATGTATGAAGCAATATTTCTTATAATATAATTCGCTATAATACCAAGCAATAGTCACAAGTATGTACTAATATCATAATGAGGTAAGATTTATCTGGGGGCTTTACGCGTACCCCCGCCAAGACGAGCCAAGCGAAGCGCCAGGGCTCTACCTACCTTTTCTCGAAGCGCTTCGTCGTTTTTTGAACCCATTTTTGTACATTTGTAACGAATAAACTCATTATGTAACTTGCCTTTGATTGCTAATGAATTAAAATTGTTCTCTTCTCAATTATAAATTGGGACCAGTTTAGAAAATGTATAATATAATAATTAGTCATCTCACCCCGTATAACGTACAGGGTGGGATCGTTTGTAAAGAGAAAATCATGGCATCCCTACACAAAGCGGGAACGAACGCGGCAGTTGCGTGCGGACCGGCCAGCTAGAGACACGGTTCTTACGTCTCGCTATTACCCACCACGATTACTTCCCTCGCAATTACTAAAACAATGGATTAGACGTCACTTATTAATGGGTAATATTTTTTTTATTATCTATCCAGCGCTATTAATTCCCTTTGTAATTTTGTATATATATACTATACGTTCTGTATGACCATGAAAACGTTGGAGTTGTAAAAAGTTTTTGTGTTTATGTTGGCTTGATTTTCCCTCTTGTTTACTTTAGTACATCATTTTACCGTACATCGTCTGGTTTTCTTGAGTTTTGTTAACTGATTACTCTCTAGTTATTAGAGGTTTTATGTTTGTGCTGCGTTCGGTCGTTTTCGAAACGTAAACAACTTCAATCATAATTGTTTTTCGTTTGTTTTTTGATTGTCAAAGATTAACTTGCCCCTAACGCGACTCTGACCAGATTTTATTTAATAATATAATAATAATAATATATTTATTTATCAGACAATTAAAATCCATAATATTGTTAGTACATGCCACTTAACCTATGTTATTTATTTAATTAATTCTGAACAATAATGTGAAAATATTTATTTTATGATCTGCCCCACCCAATATCCCAGAATGGGACAGTCAACTTTGTCAGCTATTGCCATCAGGACGCTGTTAGGGCTGTCCCGCATCCTGCTCAGCAAGGACGCTATACGTTTGCGTCTTATGGCGAAGAAGTCGTCAGTTAATACTAGCGCTCCGCTTTACACGGGTTTTAGTAGAGACCCCTAATAATAAAAAAATACAGCCTGTTACCCGGGGGGTAATGTACAGTCACCTCCATAAATATGTAATCACTTTAGCACCTTGTCACTTTCGTACATCATTTCAATTACTTAAGACATTTGAGTGAACATGTCAACAATGTTATAGTGACAAGGTACTAAAGTGATTACATATTTATGGAGGTGACTTGTACCTTCCCAATCCCAACTAGACCAAGTTCAAAATTCTTTGTTTGTAATACAAACAAAAATAACAAATCTTTCCTCTTTATAATATTATCTTTATAACTTTAAATAGATTTCTATGTTTTTATTTTTATTTCCGATAAAAAGTTTTAAACTTTTTTTTTTCTTCTTTCATTTGTTTTTATTATATTATATTCATTGTGATTGTGATGGTACAACTGCGTATCTGATTTCAAAACAATTCCTTTACATAGTTGATTTGAGTCTCATCAAAAAAATAAATATTTACCTGACGTCGAAATTTTATTTATATTTGCATTTCATAAATTAGTTTACAATAAAATTTATGTACATAAAATCCGTTCAGATAGACAGACGTAATAGTGACTTTGTTTTATGGCAAAAACCACAAGCCAACAAAAGTAATAGTACCTATAATTATTTTATTAACATTTAATTAAATTTAAATAAGAACAAGCAGCTTTTACCCGCGGCTTAGCCCGCGTGGTTCAGAGGATCTGCCATTGATTATTTTGTATCGTTGCAATATCATGTTTTTCCGGGATCCAACAAATTGGGTGTTGGGACGTTTCGCACCGCGAGTGGTTGGAGCGGTAAAAATTAGCCTATGTCACTCTCCAGACCTTAATCTATTCGTAAAATAAAAATCGTATCAATCCGTTCGTTAATTCGGGACAAATAAACACACTTTATAATATTAGTATGGATTGGAAAAACAACATACGGTAGATACTCGAGCAGAAACGCGTAAAACTAGATTTTTCTGAGGCTTGTCTAACGATACAGATTTGCACTTGCATACATCTGTGTTTATTTAATGCTGTCATTATGTAATTAAAGACGCAAAAAGAGTATCTTCGGAATCTTGCCTAAACGGACTCCTTTTAATAATATATTTTAGTTATTTTTTTATATTTTTTAAGGTTTTTATTTTTAGGTTAATTATAATTTATGTTTATAATAATATGTTTAGTTTAGTTTAATGTGTATGTATTCAATAAAGATTCATAATATCATTACATAGTATAAAATGAAGTCGATTCTTCTGTCTGTCCCTTTCTATCTTTAAAATTACGCAACGGATTTTGGTGCTGTTTTGGGATTCAAGATGAAGGTTAATATGTATAATACATTCAGAAATTCCCACGAAAAAGTACATACCTACACGCAAACAAAGTTGTGCGTGTTGCGCTAGTTATTAAATATATATCAACTATAAAGTAACTGGTGTGTCACACAAACTATATTATCGGATCATATTGTCAACCCCAAACGTTTCAATCTTCGTACAAACTCAGTGTTCACTTTTTATTATTTTTATTAGCTTTCTCAAACCCTTTGTTATACTCACGCTTTGTGGGGTAAGGGTCCTCCTAAGCCCGACAATAGGATGGCATAATAGCGTAGGGGCATATGTAGGGTGGTTGCACCGTCACCCCTAAACGTAACTGTGATAATACTCCGATTTATTGGGCAATTCTTAGTTTGGTATCTTATCGACACTATAAATTAGAATTGGGTCTGTTGTTTCGGTTTAACCCCAGTTGCAGACTAGAGTTACATGAAGATTACAGATTCGAAGTTATCCGAAATTATAGACAAAGGAATAGTTAGACGAAACGCTCCATCAAATCAAATCAAATCAAATCACATAATTTTTATTCAAATAGGCATTTTGCATTTTCGAATCGTCAAATTTTTTTCCTACCACCAATTCAGACGGCAGATTTGTGCTAAGAAGAACTGGCAAGAAATTTAGCACTTGCTCTTTTAAAATGGTAATGATAAAAGTTACAATTATGATTAAAAAAAGTAAACATTGAAACATTAACAAAAAAAAAAAAAACATTATCATATTCTTCTCGATCTCGATTAACTTCTCGTCCTGCACAGGTAGTATAGAGGTATATATTGATATAGATAATGGGCTTTTTGTATATAAATGTGTAATAGTTATTTGTTATGCAAGGCTGCAAAGTTGTTTTTTGGCGCGAGTACTTAAATTGAAACCTGAGCGTAGCGAGGGTTTCAAAGGTACGAGACGCAGAATAACTTTGCTGCCGAGCGAAACACAAAATTTTTCACCTCACTACAGCGAGGAAAATCCTAGGTGCAAGAAAAACGCAAATAAAATATTAAATAAGTGTTTATTTTTTTTCATGCGGTGTCATGCTGGCCAGTTCGATTATTCTAAAAATATGGTTGGCGCACTGACATGAAATAAGTATTAATGCATTTTCAGAGGACCTGCGGTATAAAAAATTAAAGAATAGAAAGGTTCGAATTTTAAAAATACTTTCCACGCTAGGGCACAAAATGCACTTTTGCGCTCAGATTTCAAATGACAAACAGATTCTTTCCGAGCTTGTGAGGTGAAAAATACATTATATAAGCTAAACGAAGTGACTTAGATTAGCTTTTGTTTTGCAACCGGTATAAAGACATTTTTACAAAATAATTTTATATGCTTTTGATTGAAAAATTAATAACACATTAATGATCAAGCTATTCCTCATTTTTCAATTTGACAATGACAGCATCATATTATCATTAACTTTAAAATGTTTTTCTGCAACTTATCTTTAGCCATGCATACATTATGTAATAATTTCTGTATTTACAGTGTTTACGTGTCCCAAGCGGGAGTCGAACCCCGAAGCCATAATATTTGTCTGTACCGGCACGTGTCAGTTACGATAAGTGCCATAAATATATGACCCGATGTTGTTTTTTAAATCACACAATTAAGGAGGTTAAGTTTGTTGACGTAGGGGAATCTTATATCTATTGACAGACACGATCAAAAAGTAACTTTACAAGATCATATTATGGAAATCAAACTAACTTATGGAATAGTGGTTACTAATATGTAGTCATTGCCTAATTTTATACACATTTGTAATACTAGGTCGTAAGGAAAAAAATACATTAGCATCGCCTGACTGAGCGAGCCCTTAAAATATGAAATTAACAACAAAAAAGGGTTTCCGTAACTGGGTTTCTTTCGCCATTTATATTTTTCCAGTGGTCATTATGCTTTGTTTCCGAAATGGTGGTTTATACAAAAATATCTCTCTTTTCTTAAAAAAATATCACTAAATAATAATAATAAAAAAACTATAAATCGATAAGGATAAATAAAATTGTGCAGACGAAGCCACAAGCGTCAAGTTGTTTCATATTAACTACTCTTGTGACTCATTTCATACAAATAGGACATAGTATTATTGTATCGGTCTAGTCTAGGTATTAAATCATTGAGTACTACACTTACTTGTTTGCCTTCACCGAGAAATAGCACAAACAGTTACGTTTATGTATGTAACACACTACTTAATGTTACAAAAATAAAACGTGAAACGTTTTTGTAAAATATTTTTTTTCCATTTATTTTAAAATAAAATAAAATTTATTTTCTGGAATACGGGTTACAAACATCTTAAGTTGTTCATACATAGTTTCTATGCTACATTTTACCATTACGGCGTGTAAAATTAAATAGTTGAATGGTTACAATGCAATGTAATAAAATCTACAAAAAAAAAGTTTTAACAAAAAATGCCTTGTAAATAAAAACAGGTATTTTTTTGCGATTTCTTAATATAAATGTTTGCCCTGTGCGGGAATCGAACACACCTGTACTTTGATACATATTGCAGAAAAAATCCTATTGATAGTTGTTATTATTGCTAATCAATATCCTATTGGTTAATTATATATCTCCCCGGCACTCCACTAATCTCCGCACTACTCCGCACATCTCCGCATCTATTTAGAAACCTTAGGAACATGTTGATAGTATGCAAAACGTCAATAAAATTGTGGTCCATTTGTTCGCGCCAGACGTCTCGTTGAATCGCAAATGTGGCCTTCGGTAAACTGATTACACTGACCCAACTACGCACTACATTGGCGGTCCGTTACGGCTTCCACCGGTCTGATTTCCGGGATAAAAACTATTCTATATCGTCCCTTAATTATTAAACTACCTAAATATATAAAATTCAAAGTCCTGACGTCCTGACTGACTGACTTAACTATATATCAACGCACAGCCCAAACCGCTGGGTCTAGAGATTCCAAATTTGGAATGTAGGTTCCTTACGACGTCTAGGGGTGTACGAGTACTAAGAAAGGATTTTTCAAAATTCTCACGGGAAAGCGAAATATACGCAAACGAAGTTGCGAGGGTTTAACTGATCCGCTGGGTCTAGAGGTTCCAAATTTGGCATGTAGGTTCCTTATAAGGACCGGCACAGATGGAACTGTACCGTACCGGGCCGTGCCGGACCGGAATTTGTTTCTGAAGAAAAATATGCTAATTGTTAGTAGGCCACGCAGGCGAAGCCGTGGGCAGAAGCTAGTCACCATACAAAATTTCATCCTAATCAGTTTAGTGGTTTAGTTATAAAATGGTAATACGGAAACTCTTTGATTTTATAATATTAAGATCGATAGATATAATGGACAAAATATTATTTATTTGCATTACACAGTCAGAAAAAAAAATACATTAAATACAATTATAGTGTTTCATAATACGAATATTATATTTTGAGGAGCACGCATTAATGTGAGAACCGGTTTTACGTTTTTGTACGTATTCCTAAAAAAAAGTAAAATTTTTTCATACCACCAGTTCAGACGGCAGATTTGTGGTAGACCTAAGTACTTTATTCGAATAAAAATTTGATTGAAAACAAGCATACAGCCCGCCTGATGGTAAAGGGTCACCAACTCACCACTCGCGCGCTACCGACCCTGAAAAATATATCTAGGCAAATATATCTAAAGTAGAAAAGTATATCTAATATCTAATACTTTTACGATAAATAAATAACTTCCTATATTATGAGATTACTCGTGAACCGGTATAACCTTGTTTACGATGTCCGTATCCTTGAAGAACTCAAGGTGAGTTTTCTCCCCAGGGATACTTGACGTAATATGACATATCCACTAAATAAATAACTTCAATACCTTACAACTTACATATTTCGTTAAAATATTCATCACTAGTGGTAAATAAAGAAATGATAAAATGTTTATTTGGTGAGAGGATCGTTATAACAAACTGACAAACAAGTAACAGAAATAAACAACGTGAACAAAATTTATAATAATTTCCACAGTAAGTTATTAGTTATTCAAATAAACTTTAATAGTACTATTTATTTATTTCATTACATGTGACACATACATTATATTACTGTACATAATACATAGCAGTTATCTACATGCACCTTTTAAGGCATAGCAACTTGTAGAAAAAGAGAGGCAGACATTTAATCCAAATCAAATTATAGTTTATCTTCCAGATATTCATTGACGCTATAGTACGCTTTATTAATTAGCAATCGCTTAACTGATTTTATAAATAAGATACTATAAGTAATCCATGTCTAATGAATTATTTTGTTTGTTTTTTAGTACCAAAATAAACGTTCTTTCAAAGAAACAACGCTTTGAAATAAAAATATATAAATGTAAAGAGTTTGTTTTGTAACACGAGACACGTTGGATGTCCAGTGAATTATTAAGTTCTAGAGACGAAGGAAAAACGTCATATTTCTATTTGAATTTTCTTTGAGAGAATATTTTACATTATAAAGAAAGGTTTTTGAGTGGTAGAGTTTATATTAAACTAGCTTTTGCCCGCGGCTTCACTCCGCCTACCAATTTTTAGGTTTCTACCTTGAATATTGCGGAATGCTCCATACAAACTTCCATTTTAGGGAGTGGGGGGTTAGAAAGAGACAAAAAGTAGTCTATGTCACTCTCCATCCCTTCAACTATCTCCATTTTAAAAAATCACGTCTCTTCGTCGCTCCGTTTTGCCGTGAAAGACGGACAAACAAACAGACACACTTTACCATTTATAATATTAGTATGAATGGGCTCGCTCGATCGGGAAAGCAGATTCGCCGACCCACCGACATAGACCCGGGGCGACCGGTGATATGAAAAGAACAAAATTATAATCGACAAACTGCGGTTCTATACTAGTAACAAAAATCGTTTAAATTCTTCGTATTTTGTATTAATGAGACAGCGACTGATATATACACGAGATTATATGTTAAGACAAATTAATGGCACTATTTATTTGTTGACATTCCGAGTGCGTAATGTTGTATGTACCTAGTTTTAAAATGTTGGTAGTATATGGAGTAGATTAATTTATTAAAACTGTATACTCTGATAAGAGAACGTGTTTGTGAAAACCTATTCTCTGAATAAAAGTTTTGAATTCTGAATTTTTGAATTTGAACAATTTTCGTTACTAGAATGGAGCCATAGAGCCCGCTGACACATTTTGCGCCTTGTCATTGTTGCCACCGACATGCCGCCGACATAAAAGGTGTCAACATAATTTGTTGGCGGATCATCGGCTTTAGTGTATTGCCCATTAAGTAACAATTTAAAATCGCATTGAGAATGGACGGAATATTCCGAAATCCATAGTCGAGCGCACATTATAATTAATGTTCATCTCACGTACACATCTGCTCACAATGGACAGCTTCGGAACGCAATTCGATATTTTATTCGTCTGAGTTTTTTTTTTGGATAATATCATAATGGTATTAAGTGTCTATGAATAAGAATAAGTATATTTGAGTAATGGTTAATTCATACAGCGACATGACACGATGGTAGTACCTTACCTTGGTATTGGGCACCAGGGGGCTACATTGTCGCACGGGGCTAACATCTTATGTCATGGCGTTTAAGTTTGCTCCGGGTGTTCCGATTGAGCTAGCCCCAAAGTAAGTTCGAACCTTGCGTTATGGGTTACTAACTCGACGATACTATATTTTATAACAAATACATATATAGATAAACATCCAAGACCCGAGGCCAATCAGAAAAGTTCGTTTTTCATCATGACGCGACCGAGATTCGAACCCTCCTCGGTTGGCAGTCTAACGTGGTAACCATTACGCCACGGAGGTCGTTAAATTAAATATATATTACGTCTGGTAGTTGGTTGGTACACAACACATGTAGGTTACGTTAGGCCTATACTTTGGGACCAGCAGCCGTATTTAAAGCCCACCATTCACTACACGAACCCGGACCCGACTCGCAACCTGGACCCGACCGCGGACCAATCCGGCGTTGTCCATACACTGCACGAACCCTCCACTCGAAGTATGGCATGTGGGGTTCGACAGGCGCTCGCAGCTCACAACCGCGGACCTGCGAGCCCGACGCCAACCCATTTGACAGTCTGGCGAACCGGTTCGTCGCTTCCATACACAAGCGGATTAGTCCGATGGCCGACCAATCCGCCCACCCGCCGGACCAATCTGCGTGTGAATGGTGGGCTTAAGCATCATTTGTTAACTCGAAAGCGAATGCAATTTTGGCATCTCACCGCGGATTCCGCTTTCGAGTTAACAAATGATGCTTAGAGAATACGGCTATAGGTAGCGTTATGGAGCAAGTCATGAAAAATATATTTTTTAAACCGACAATTTTTGTTTATACAATTTTATTTTTCTTCTTGATATAGGCATTATGTACCTACTTACTGTACAAATTACTATGGTGCATTAAAGTATTGAGTATGTTACCTAG
Source organism: Endotricha flammealis (assembly GCA_905163395.2). NCBI lineage: Eukaryota > Metazoa > Arthropoda > Insecta > Lepidoptera > Pyralidae > Endotricha > Endotricha flammealis. The sequence goes on along the minus strand of LR990859.1, from coordinate 2,562,586 downwards.
AATTTTTGAGTACCTAATATTAAAAATATATATATTGCCTTGATATACATATTACTAAAGACCTTAGTAATTATTGAATGTTACATTTATCCATACTTTAAAATCTGGAATATCACAAAAATAGAAATAGGAAACGTTAGTAGATAATTTCAGAACTATGAAGTGTAATAAAATAATAAAATAAACAGTGAAACTTCGCAATAAAAGGTTGATTTATGAATGTATGTTCAATGTTCAGTTTTCACTCAAATGGTACAGCCGAGGTCACTACACGTAAACTTCGTAATATAATAAAAATTACTTAAAGAGTTTTTCAAACTTTACTTCTTATCTTTTTAGGACTCCGTAGTAAACAAAAAACCCTAGTGTCATGCCATGTTCGTCTGTCTTTCCGTCCGTGCATATGTTCGTCCGTCCATGGTCTAGCACCTAGAATTCTAGACGTTTAATGTTAAAAAACTACAATTTTTGAATATCTACTCAAAATATGCTAACAAAGTGGTAGAACAAATTTACATTGGTAATATTAGACCGATCACAGAGATTTTATTAGCCGGATCCACATCAGACGATCTAATGCGATCCAAATGCAACCGCAAGATCTCGATCCCATAGACAGTCCATAGGATCGAGATATTGCTGCGCGAACACGATAGAAATATACTGTCTCCTCTGTTATCTTAATGAAAAAAAAACTAAAGGAAGACACAAGCTTGGTGGTCTCACCACTTGTCTTGTACTACGATGAGTTCATTGTTTTAAAAAACTAAATTCTCTGAGTCTCGAAACAGGAAGAGGAAGTCAGAATTGGCACTCAAGTCTTGTTTTCCTGTGCAAAATGTCTAAGATGCAAGGAGAAGTAAATTATACTACGTGACAGAATATTTACTTGAATACTACGTATGTTGAATTTTAATGAATACAATTCTATATGATAAATATAATTTCGCAATACGGTGATGCGCTTGTTTGGTAGACAAAAATTGCATAGAATTTCGTTTCTCAGAAAGTATTTTCAAAGAATATTTTGTTTTACATATTTTTATTGTCACAAGTAAAATATACAAGTAGATTTTTTTGAAGAACGTTGTTTGTTCCATGTTTATTTTAAGATATTTCATTACTATCTACTACCGGGAAAATAGATTGAGTTAAAATTATGGCCACATCAGAAAAGATCACTAGAAAATGACCATCACAATCGAGCTGCCACCAAAGTTTTTACCTCATATTCGGATAAAATTCTAACGCGCTCGTATTCGAACGTGAGGTTAAAGAACACGTACTAAGCAGGCACTGAATGGCGCGAGGAGCCAGAAAACAATATCCCACTAAAAACATGTTCATGTAAAATGTAGCCAACACTAGACCATATGACTCGCACTGTCAAGAAGTTATCAGATCTCATGTAGAGCCAGGCTTCTAACTCTACACGCCCTACCTCTACAAGGCCTAACTTCAAAAACAACTCTACACCTTCAAATTACCAATCAAAATATGTTATACATTAGTTCTTGTAGTATGTAACGAAACGGCAAAGACACATATTTTGATTTAGGTGTAGAGGTGTTTGTGAAGTTAGGCCTTGTAGAGGTAGGGCGTGTAGAGTTAGAAGCTTGGCTCTACATGAGATCTGATAACTTTTTGACAGTACGAGTCATTATGGTCTCGTCTTGGCAACATTTAAGATGAAAATGTTTTTGATAGGATTTCATTTATTGCTTGTCGCTAAGCCAAAAGTATACACTTCTTTCTCGCAAAGTTGATCTAAATTAGATGAGGGTTAGAAGGCATTTGATTTTCCTCTGTCTTCTCACATATCGACCACAGTTAGTCTTCATCCTTTATCGTCTTACAACCTTAACAAGTTAATACTTTAAAATTAAATTATAATGAGAATAAAACACATAATGCAGTTCGAACAAATTTCGTGAAATGAAATACAGAGTGGTACGCGGCCTCATTTCACTTGCCTGTTTAAAGTTTCAGTGGTACTCAGGGAGTGTACTGGGAGAATAGTGATACGAGAAATAACGTGGCTGATATTAAGCTTTGACCCAATTCGTTCGGCGCATCTGTTTGTTGCATTGGTGCATCACGGTTGAAAGGTATTAGCGGTGAGCGGATAAACGTAAGCCCAATACAGACATAAGCCTCCGCTCTGGCCCGCCCGTCGGCGCCGCGCCGGCACAATCCTATATGAAAAGAATCATGTAGGTTTGCATGCCGTCGTCGGGTTGTGCCGGCGGGTTGTGTAGGCTGGCTTTGGTGTGTATTGCCATTATGCGTTGTTTACTGACTCCAAGAAAGAAAGAGGTCTGCTTCTTTATTTGTTATATGTTGAATGATTTGCATAATTCTTAGTTCCTCTGAATCTGGAAGAGGCCTCTCTTCAATTGCAGGAGATGCCACTATGCCTGCCAAGCTGCTCCAATGCAGATTGGCAGAAGCCACTTGAAGTCCACCGATTTGGCTTAACGACTGTCATCCATGGACAACTGCCAGGACAGACAGCTTAACGTGCCCTCCGAAACACGAACTCTGAATAAATGATTTTCTGAACATATCTTCAACGCGTATAAATCGCTGTAGCGTCTATTTTGTACCATGAAAAAGTGTTGATTGCTTCTGCAGATTTCAATCAAAAGCTAAACAAAGTAGATTGTGTTGTGTGAACGACGTCACGGGCGTGTCGTAATCAATAATATAAATGGGTATTATAATGTGCCATGTGTGAGGATTCTCTTGTAATTGAGATGCTAGTAATTCTATATGACGCTTTGTAGTATGATCTTATGGAATTGCTTAGTCTGGGATAGTACTATTTATTATTCTTTGGGACTAGACGATGTAGTAGATCACTATAAAGAGTATAGAAAAAGGTAATAAATTTATTTTGACACATTGTTTATCCAAGCGCATATTATGGTAAACACCGGTGTTATATTATTGAACAAATTATAACATTCGGTGTGGGAGCAAAAAATCATAAGGTGTTTCAACACCAGTGTTACAATATTTTTGAACTTTGTAACATTGGTGCTAATTCTGTTGTACATTTAACTAGACTAAATAAATTTTGACATGACTAGAAGTGTTGCTATCCTTGTCACTAATTGTAAACTAAGGAAGGACAACAACACCTTTAGTCCTGTCAAAATTAGTTTAGTCTAGTTAAATGTACAACAGAATTAGCATCAAAAGCTAACATTTTAAAATATAAAGGTGCTCTCACACCGGTGTTATACATATATAAACATTATTGAACAAATTGTTATGTATGTATGTATGGTTTCACATTGTTGTTCAGTGTGAAACCATACTTGTCTGATAAGGGCTTGCGTCCATAGGTCCGCATCGTACGCATCGGAACAAATGGATCGTAGTATTCCTTATATAGAAAATCATACTAGTGCTTCCACTGATCCGCATTGTACGGATCGGTACGAATCTACCCATGGGCAATTCCGATGCTGCCAATGACGTCATACGGAAAACCGAACAGTGAACGGACGACGACGCGACGCGGAGCGAGCGAACAAGCGAGCAACGCCATATAGGGTCATGGCTGGCTGCGATCTGTGGAGGTTTTGTGAAAAGAAAATCTGATGCCTTCGATACATGCCATGTCGACCTGTGGACGCAAGCCATATGAAAGAATAATTGGATTTATTAGGACTTATTATCCTAACAAAGTGGAAGATGATTTATGTATTTATTAATTGAGACGAGTGTCACATTCCACAATTTGGATCAGGTTACATCCAACACACTACCCATGTCCCCATACAACTAGATCGTTTGAAAAATTTAAACCAACAAATTAACCGTTTTAATTCGAGACAAATTAGTTTGTTTTGCAAATAAATTAATGGGATTCAAACTAGGGGTCAGAGGGTTATCTCAATTTAGAAAATTAGATTAAAGTTTCATATTATAAATTCGTATTGTATTTTAACTACATACATACTTAATTAACTCTAATCAGATTTCAAACGAAATTTTATCGAAATAGTATATTTTTTGTATAAATACATTACTTACTTCTGTTTGGCTTATGTTTCTCTGTCTGTACTCGAAGAAGGGACAAATGCATACAATACTAAAAAAGAAAGTCATGATAATTTAAGCTCTGTCACGATTACAACAACACCATCATTCTTAATTGAGCCTGACAGATTTAAAATCTTAAAGTTGGGTTCAACAGATTGATACTTAAGTACAAACATATCTCAATTGGTGTTATGTAAGTCGCCATGTTAAATTTTTTATCTATAAAATTTTTAAATGCTGACTCTTGACTTATTGATTGTAAGTATAATATCAACGCACAGCCCAAACCGCTGGGTCTAGAGATTCCAAATTTGGAATGTAGGTTCCTTACGGACGTCTAGGGGTGTCCTAAGAAAGGATTTCTCAAAATTCCCACGGGAAAGCGAGATATACGCAAACGAAGTTGCGAGGGTTTACCCAGTTAATCATAAAATAATTAAATCTCTATATATAGAGTACCTAACAGAATTTAAAGGAAGTTGTATATTTATAAATTACATATTTTTTAAAATAGAATTTTTGCTTTAATATGAATACACAAGTTTTGATAACCAACAAGGCGGCCTTTTTCCGAACATAAAATTTTTTTTTTAGTTGTATTGGCACACAAAATCCATATAGGTACTTTACTGGACAACTAAGCAAGGTATACAAAGACAAAACTTTTCCATCGTTTATTGTTACTGAGTTCTCTAGCGTACAAACTGATGGACATTACTGACTTATTTTGTTCTTTAAGTGACTTATAACAAGTTATAGAATAAGTTTATCCTAGGTGTATAGCCCATGGGATAAAACTTTTTTATTTATTGTAAGTTTCGTAATGGTACAGAGATAGGAATTCACAGTTCGCTGGATCGAATAGTTTTTATCTATTTCTATATAATCGTGAGAGATAAAGCTTAGCTACTAGGTACTATGAACTGGTATTGGCTAGAAAATGAGATGTCTCGACCGCTGCACTACTCTCTCACAGAATATCGACGTAAAATAGCGGTGGTGCCACTGTGTTTCGTACGATGGGTGAGAGAACTGAAAACCTATAATACCCCCTCCCCCTGCCTTACTTCCTGTTTAATGTAAAGTCAGCATTTTTTTTTAAATCTATTTCACCGGTAGTTTTCCAAAATTATAATCTTAACATAAAAAAAATCCTAGCTGACACTTCGCCGTACAGTCCAAAACCTTTTATTAATAATTAGGAATAAGTCCGAATTTTTGGAAATTCCCACGAGAAAGATACTAATGATTTTTGAGAGTATTGCTTGTACACTAAAAACTATGAAGACATGTTTAAATCGATCAAATAAAAATGTATATATGAAGGTATGAAGTTTTTTTACAAAGGATTGTTGCTATATCCGATTCATAGAAAAAAAACATCGATTCAATTCAGAGATGAGCGTGAAGTGGATCTTAACAATGACATGTATTCATTCTTGTAGATTTTGCTTGCCAATTGATGGCGTGAGGTCGAGTTGATAACCTAGCTATTATACTTTGTCGTATGATTTTTATATTAAATCCTTTTATTATAATAATAATGTGTTTAATTTAAGAATTCGAGAAAATATTCATAACGATTTTAATGATTAAAATAAACTCGTACGTAACAACTCGTACATCTTGAATACGTATTTTTTTATAAGTATATTATGTGTCTGTGCTGAATTTTTGGTACCCACTAAGCCGTTTTTAATAATTTAGTCTTTCTAATTATTTTACAATTTATCAAAAAATTTACCGTTTAAACATGTTCATGATAACCAACAATGTAAAAGATTATTTCTGTATTTACTTTTTCAATAGTTTGTACCTTTATGGCATTCCTGTTTCCTACCTTAACATTGTAAAAAAATGTAGACAATATTAGTTATAGGTAGTTATGCATCCAGTCCCCAGTAATATCGTTACGATAAGAGCTTAGGCGTAGGCGCCATCGGTCCGAGACTGCTGAGTTCGCGTCTGCAACGGCGGTGGTCTGGGATGCACAACAATTAATGTAGTATAATTTTAATTCATTAATATTAAGTCACTCTGATGTATCGCACATCTTTAGAAATTAAATTAGTCTTTAATTAAATTTTTGTCTTTTTAAAAATACAACTCTACGAGCCCCGACCTTGACTGGCGCAGCCGTTCGGATTTTGGGAGTTTACGTAGTTCGCACAAATCGCGGGCGAAATAACGGCGCGTGTGTAATCGTAATCGCGCCCCCTAAATCCGCGAACCAAATAAATTTGTCAAAATTGTGGTGCAAGGACAGTGAGTGAAAAGACAAGCCTAACTAGAATAGAAGAATGTGGCCGAGTATACCGTGAGTAAACCTTTTCACGTATTCACCTCTGTTCCCATTTATTTCTGTTGGTTAGAACTTTAGATATTACCAAATAATCGTTATTTGATTTTTCTATAATATAGTGTTAAATAGTGGACAAACATAGCTGCTATTAATTGTGTTATTATATAGTGCTCTAGATAGCGCTTAATTTTGTCGTTATACTTTCATTAATTAAAAATATATATATATTATAATAATAATAAATATATATATTTTAGTAAAAGTAAATATAATAATTATTTTTGTGTGTTATAATTAAAATTTAATAATTAAAAATGGAACATATTAGGGTTATTCAGAGAGATTTATTGTGCCTTATTCCAGTGTTTGAAGGTGACGAGCGCTTATTAAATTTATTTATTAAGAAAGCTCAGTATGTTTATAATAGTTTTGGCGAAGTTAACCCGTCCTCAGCGCAATCTATATATACATTTCATGCCATCAGTAGTAGACTCTCTGGTAGAGCTGCGGCTCTATTGAGCGAACGTGAAGACATTAAGACATGGGACGATTTAAAGCATGTTTTAATTCAACATTTCGGTGATCCACGCTCCGAGGAGTGTATAGCAATCGAATTAGAGCAGATAAAAATTAAGCATGGTGAATCTTATATTGATTTATGCCATAGAATACAGCATATGCGTAGTACCTTATTCGCCAAGGTTAACCTACTTAATGACGAGGGTGTAAAAGCGGCTAAGATGATAGTGTATAATAATTTAGCCTTAAATGTCTTTTTATATAATTTGTCTGAAGATTTAATTCGAATTGTTCGTTTTAAGCAATGTACTAGTTTAGAGAGTGCTTTGTGCATTGTAACGGAAGAAGTTAATTTCATAGCCCAATTTAATGCCAAAAATAAATTGCGTCATCCACCTAACCCTTCAAATATTAAACCCCAGCTGTCAATTAACCCCGGTTTTACCCCTAATGCTGGATTTAAATTTGGTATTCAGAACAAAACTGCATTCCCGAATAACCAGCAGTTTAATAGATTTGGTGTTGCACAGCACCAGCCCCAAGGTTATAGACCTAACTTTCAAGGTCAACCTAAGTTTAATGGAAATTCCCCGAACTTTACGTTTGGTGTGATGCCGCAAGAAAATAATTTTAAATTCGGTATCCCCCAACAAGGTCAGTATTTCAGACCGCCATTAAATAATTTTTCTAGGCCTCCACCAGTATTCGGACAACCTCAATATAACTTTGCTAGGCCACCAGTGTTTGGGCAACCGCAAAATAATTTTAGATTTGGTATCCCGAACCAAAATTTACAAAATCATCAAAAACCTTTTGAGGATAATGATGTCTCTATGCGCACGGCTCGTCCTTTGAGACAAAACATGTTAGAAAGTTCATTAGATAATGAGAACTTATTTTATAATAATGAGCTTGTAGAGGAAGTACCAGATCAGTTCAATACTCCAGACGTTTACGAACAATACTATTCGTATAATGTAGAAATGCCGGAAAACGAAATTCAGGAAATAGGTGATACTAACATTTATAACGAGGAGACAAATTGCCCTGAAAATTTTCAGGTAACAGCCTCCAAACTCGAACCGAAATAATACAGATAAATTGCGACTCTCTTCTAGAGCTCCCACATATAGAGATACCTGAAATAAAATCCCGTTTTATGATCGATACCGGAAGTACACGATCTTTTATAAGCCCAGCTAAGGTAGAGCAATACTTTTCAAAATTTAAATACCATGAACCGTTCAAGGTTATCAGCACACATGCTCGCAGTTATCATGACGAAGTCATTGATATACCGTTACTGAAAACTTTTAAAGCATTGGGAAATCATAAATTTTTCGTATATGACGTCGATAGTCGTTATGATGGGTTAATCGGTTCTGATTTATTAAAACAATTACAAGCTAAGATTGACATGAAAAATCAGTTATTACAGACCCCTACAGCAACCATACAGATCATTTATAACCCTCCATACGAAATAACCTTAGAACCTAGGACTGAGACCCGTGTTAAGGTCCCTACAGACTTACGAAACGGGGAAGCCGTTATCGCGTACATAGATTTTGGGAAAGGCGTTAGAATGCCGAGTGCTATAGTGAATTGTGCCGATTCGTTTGCTTATACGGTAATTCAAAATACATCCGAAGATAGGGTAACAATAACATTTTCCAAGCCTTTGAAAGTAGACAAGTATGAGAGCGAGGGATGTATGGTGAACGTGACTATGGGCGACTATGAGGTTGATGATATATTAAAAGAAAATTTAAAAAAACTCCGTTTAGATCACGCTAATAAGGAAGAACAAGAAAGCATAAAAAAACTCTGTTACGAATTTCGAGATATTTTTCACTGTGACGACATACCCCTTTCATTCACAAACAAGGTTAAACACGAAATAAGAACCAGTAACGAAGATCCAATATTTATTAGGCCATACAGACATCCTCCTGTATATAATGACGAAATTAAGCGACAGGTAGATACACTTCTTAAAAATGACGTCATAAGGGAATCGCATTCCCCGTGGAGTGCACCGGTCCATCTAGTCCCAAAAAAGATCGACGCATCCGGTCAACCCAAATTTAGGATGGTGATCGATTATAGACGCCTCAACGAAATCACCACTGACGACAGGTACCCCTTGCCCAATATTTCGGACCTTTTTGATAAATTAGGGAAGTCAGTATATTTTAGTACCATTGACCTTGCTAGCGGTTACCACCAAATTGAGGTCAAAGAAGAGGATAGGCAGAAAACTGCATTCTCTACACAATGTGGGCATTACGAATTTACTCGTATGCCATTTGGACTAAAGACAGCACCAGCAACTTTTCAGAGGGCAATGGATAACGTCCTTAGAGGACTCCAAGGCTTGCACTGCCTCGTATACCTCGACGATATCATTGTCTATTCCAATAGTCTTCAGGAACATATAGATAAACTACGCATGGTTTTCAATCGGCTTAGACAAACCAATTTGAAGGTCACATTGGATAAGTGTGAGTTCTTTCGCAAGGAAGTACTCTACCTTGGTCATATGATTACAAAGGCAGGTCTTAAACCGAACGACGACAAAATACGTGCAGTAGTAAATTTTCCCATTCCAAAAACGACAACCCAAATTAAAAGCTTTTTAGGTCTCATTGGTTACTATCGCAAGTTTATCAAGGATTTCGCTAAAATAACGCGCCCTCTCACAAATTGTCTAAAAAAACGTAATAAGGTTGAATTAACAAAAGAGTTCATTGCAGCCTTCGAGTTATGCAAGGAACTCCTAGTTAATGCGCCGATTCTGCAGTTTCCAGATTTCACAAAACCGTTTGTGCTTACCACAGACGCATCAGACTATGCCATTGGAGCAGTGCTCTCACAGGGTCCCATAGGGTCCGATAAGCCTATAGCGTATGCGAGTCGCACCCTAAATGACACCGAATCCCGATATAGCACGGTGGAGAAGGAACTCCTGGCAATTGTTTGGGCAGTGAAATATTTTAGGCCTTACCTTTATGGTAGACGCTTTACTATCTTCACTGACCATAGGCCCTTAGCGTGGTTGAATAGTATGAAGGAACATAACAGTAAGCTCACAAGATGGAAATTACGTTTGGCGGAATTTGATTATGACATAATATATAAAAATGGCAAACAAAATTGTGTAGCAGATGCTCTATCCCGGATCAAGGTTAATGCAGTAGGTAATGATAGCGAGTCTATGCAGGTGAATGTGGATAGTGAGGAAAGAATACAAGAACATGTGGATGAGGTTTTTAGGGAGATTGAAAGGTTAAGACAGGACAGACTAAGTAGTGATAAGGACTCTGAAAGTGCTATAGTAATTTCATCTGATTCGGAGGAAACTATATCGATCAATTCACGCGAATGTAAATCCCCTTTTTCCATTCCGTCGCCATCTAGTGGCACTATATCGGCACCCGAATCATCGCTACATTCTCAAACACAGCACTCTGTCTATGAGACTGATACGAACGGAATCCCTATCTTAAACGAGGCTGTCGACACTAAGCCGAATCAAATATTGGTATACACTTGGTTTAAGGAAGAATTAACTGTTAAAGATTTATCTAGATCCAAGCAAAAGATTTTAGAAGTACATTTACCATTAAATAGACCAGATTTAGTGAAGAAGTTTCTCAAGGAATACATAAATCCTAAAGTAAGACATTTTATCTATTTTGAACACGAAACGCATAGAAAACAGTTTTCGGAGGCAACTATCACCCTCTTCAAAAAGGACACGGTTAAGATTTTTGAATGTAGTGAGAGAGTAGTTTATGTAGAAGACGAGAGTGAACAGAAAGAAATAGTATTAAAACATCATGTAGGCAAAACGTGTCATCGGGGTATAAAGGAGACCTTGATGCATATAAAAAGGACATATTTTTGGAATAATATGGATGTGACCGTGGCAGCTGTTATAAATTCCTGTGATAGTTGCAAGGTTATGAAATATGACAGAAAACCAATAAAACCAGAATTACAATTAACCCAAACACAAAATAGACCATTCCAAGAAATTTTTATTGACGTATTCAGTATAGAAGGCATATCTTATTTAACTATAATCGATGCGTTTAGTAAACTCGGCCAGGCCATTGAAATAAACAGTAAATCAACACCTGAAATAACAAGGGCTCTGATTAAATATTTTTCTATATATGGGACACCGCGCAGGATCAGTGCTGATCCTGGAACGGAATTTAATAACACCTTACTCAAAGAAACTTTAAGCTTTTATAAAATTGACTTACACATAGGCACACCACACAACCCTAATTCAATGGGACTCGTTGAACGCTTCCATTCCACATTGATAGAGATTTATCGTTTGGCCAAATATGAACGAAAAATTACTGACGCAGCGTCCGTCATGACGTACGCAATTATGTCATACAATCATTCTATACATTCAACTACGGGTCTAACTCCGTTTGAGACCGTATTTGGTCATACGGACTCTACAAGTACATTCAGTATCGAATTTAATAAAGAATATACACAAAAATTAGTGCAGGATCATAGAAAACGTACGGAATATCTATACGATTATTTAGCAGACAAAATGATAGGTAGGAAAGAGAAAATCAAGGAAAAGCATGGAGGTGAGAGAGAGTTTAACGTTAACGAAGGAGACAAAGTTTTTATTAAGGGGGTGAATGTAAGGCGGGGTAAGGATAAGCCGCGATTTAAAAAGGCGGAAGTGATAGGTGATGTAGTTAGGAACGTTGTACCAGTTAAAGTCAATGGTCGTGACACAAAAGCACCTATTAAGGATTTGAAACGTCCTTCGCAGATTCATCCTGTGCCTGATGGGAGCATCAATGACCCTGGCCCTTCTACTTCAGCGGATCGACCGCAATCCTGGGATACTTCCGATAAAGGAAGGGCAAGCCCTCATTAGTAATGATAAGTGGATTATAATTAAGATTTTAGATTTAAGCCTAATTCGTGAGGATTTAGAATATAATATTAATCGTTATGCTAATTTAAATAAGCATACACTCATATACTTTGGCAAAAGTCCACCCAGTTCCGACATTAATGATTTAAAAATTCAGACCGATTATATTATGAATATGACCATTGAAAAGCTTAGTCAGTTACTACCCGCCAAAAGAAGTAAACGCGGTATTCTAAACCCTCTCGGTTCTCTTATTAAGTTAGTATCGGGTAATTTAGATAACGATGACGCAATAAGGTACGATATGCTGATAAAGGATGTTCAGTCGGAGCAGAACGCGGTTAATAAAAAAATGACAATAATTGCCGAAATGATGAGTTCTTTAGTTAATATTACAAATAATACTAAATACAATTTCATCCAGTTGGATAAAACTATCTGGGATTTGCGGAAGCAGTTAAATGATACAAAAAATACACAAAATGTTCTAAAAATTTCAAATATTTACCATTTATTCTTACACAATTTTCAAACGCTTTACTTCAGACTGGACGAGATTGAAACTACAGTAGCACTGAGTAAGTTAGGAATGTTACATCAAGCAATAATTGATAGTAATAAATTTTTGACAGTACTTAAAAATATTGAGAGAAATAACAAACTTATATTTCCTGTTAAAATTGAAAATTTGTTAAAATTAGAACAATGTATAAATTTGAAAGCATATGCAAAGGAAAATCAAATAACGTTTATAATGGAGGTCCCGCTAGTTGAAAGCGAGACATTTTCATATTACAGAATACTTCCCCTTCCTATGACAGATACCCATAACCAAACTTACCTTATTTTACCTAAATTCCCATACATCCTAACGAAAGGGTTGAAAGCGATATCACTGACGCGCCCCTGCAGCGAGATTGATGAAGGCTTATTCCTCTGTGAAAAGGACTACTCACCCTTGCTGACTAAAGATGTCTGCGTGGCGAACCTCATCAGCTTCTCTGCTAGTAAGACAGACTGTCAACCAGTTCCCGTAGAGCTAGATCCTGTTAAAATAGAGAAGATACAAATAAATAGATGGATGATATATACCAAGCTCAATATTATACTTACCAAAAGCTGCAACAACGACGTTACCTACCACCATATCCAGGGTACTTACATACTCACTGCTGACGATGACTGCGAGGCTGAAATACAAGGAAAAACATTGGAAAGACATGGGAAAAACTTAATAGAAGACATATTACCTGCATTGCCTATTGTGAATCTTCCTGAACTTTCGCAGCAAACAGTGACACCTTCTTTGGAACAGAGTCCTGCAAACCTAGAGGGAATAGATTTAACGAATCTACAGCATCTGTCGACCGTTCTAACGAAAAGTGCTAGTGTTAGTGAAAAAGTCATTAATGTGAAAACAATTAGTGTCGGAACGGTGATTTTATATGTAATATTAGTTGTAGTTGCCTCCCTCTATGTAGCGAGATATGTATACCGAAATCATCGGGTCCGAGTTAATTCTCCCGATAATTTCGGGACTGAGGGGGGAGAAGTTATGCATCCAGTCCCCAGTAATATCGTTACGATAAGAGCTTAGGCGTAGGCGCCATCGGTCCGAGACTGCTGAGTTCGCGTCTGCAACGGCGGTGGTCTGGGATGCACAACAATTAATGTAGTATAATTTTAATTCATTAATATTAAGTCACTCTGATGTATCGCACATCTTTAGAAATTAAATTAGTCTTTAATTAAATTTTTGTCTTTTTAAAAATACAACTCTACGAGCCCCGACCTTGACTAGGTCAATAACATCTAACATAAATATCTTAGGAGACATAATAAAAGAAATGGACGTGAGCGAGCAAACTGCTCAGGACTTACTTAATGATGGAATGACATACTCGGCAAATGATACACGACCTTATAGCGATGGCAATAAGGAATTAAACTGTGTAACTGTATAAATTATTTATAGCTGTGATGTGATATAATCTATGTATAATGTCCGTAGTTGGACAATAAAACTTGAGATATTTTTTTGTTTCACGAAGATAGTTTAGTTGCCATACACCATTAGGACTTCGCAAACTTGATCAAGTCAGAATCGAAGATAGATTTCCTCCAAATAATCATTCATTTAGGTATGCAGCATAACTAGCGGCTCGCCTCGGCTTCGCACGAGTTTCAGTAAAGATCTCTAATCTTTATGGAAATATAATATTGCCTAAGTTACCCGGGGATAGCGTAGTTTCTCGACGTTGAAAGAATTTTTCAAATCGGTCCAGTAGTTTCAGAATCTATCCTATTAATATATTGTATACAAGTATATTAACCTTATGATTTTTTCTTTATTATTTAATGTTTTTTTTGTACGATATTTTCGGTTTCGGGTGTACTGACATCCTCTTCTGAGACACCGGACAGTAAAGTTTTTGGAAAACATAGGGTTTTATCCCGAAAAATACGCGATTCCCGTAGGATTTAATAAGAAGTTTGGTAGTCATGGCGCTTTGTAAAGTAGATGGCGCTGCTGTGACACACGCAAACGAAGTTGCGCGGGTTTTGGTAGTATTTTATAAAATCGTTTTGTTTAGTGAACGCTATACAAGAAAGTATTTGTAGGGGTTTAATTGATGAGACACGACTTGCAAAGATATAAATACAAAGCCATTTGTTAGCTTAAAACTACTAATTAATGTTACTTTCGCAAATTCAGACGTTATTTATGACTAATTATGACCTAAACGACTCATATCGCTATCCAGCTCAATTTTTATGTTATACTAGCTTTTCCCCGCGGCTTCGCTCGCGTTAATTTTATGACATAGATCTCGTTTGACAACAAAACAACCCATATTGCGACTTGTGGCGCCATCTGTTGGCCGATAGCATCCCATACAGTGCCCTCTATAGTAGAAAAATTTTTTTTTCTACTACTTCTTTCACGGGATAAAAAGCCGCCTATGTTGGGCTCTGTACCCCTGACAATATATATACAAATTTTCATAATGATCGGCTGATTAGTCAAGCCGTGAAGGAATAACAAACAAAAAACAAACTCACTTTCTCATTTATAATATTAGTATGAAGTATGATGAGTTAAACAGCGATTGTGATTGACACCAGATTTAAACCATTTTTGTTACGAGCATAGAGCCGAAGTTCTAAACGAATTAATCCGAATTTTTCTATTACAGATGCGATGGTGCTGTAATGACTCAGACTCGAGAACCACTGAGCATCATGGATCACCCACCTAACTGTGACTTCTCAACGAAGACTAAAAGAGGCGTATACCTCTCCAAAAGCCTTGCTATAGTCGTTCTTGTGATCTTCGCTTTGGCAATAGTAGCCACTGCATTCATAGTATACAATTTCGCAGCCTGCCCACAGACTGATCAGTTAGCAAACGTGACGAAGTATGAATTAAGTCATTGTGATCAATCAAAACTATTAGTGATACCTTTAAGTACGGATAATAGCAAAAGTGTTATACCAATAGAAACAACTCCTAATCCATTATCAACAACAACTGAAGAAGCAACAATTACTGATGTTCGTTTACCAAGAAGTATCAGACCAGATAGATATTACATCAAACTGACTCCGTATATTTATGAGGGGAATTTCACTTTTGATGGAGAAGCGAGTATTGTAATAACAGTGAAGAATGATACACAGCAAGTTACTTTTCATGGTGTCGAAATAACTTTCAAAACGATAGAACTGTATGAGAAAAGTGAAGGAAAGTCATTGACGATTACTAGGAGAACAGAAGATGTGCCGAGGCAGTTTCATATATTATCTGTTTCTGAGACGCTGAGGGCTGGACAACAGTACGTACTGAATACTACGTTCACTGGTATCTTGAATGATAATTTACATGGATTCTACAGAAGTTCGTATGAAGATAAAAACGTAACAAGGTGGGATTGTATTTCCTTTTTTTATTTAATTCACCAAAAATCAAAAATTTTACCGGATTGCAAAAACCTAGCAGGGTTTATCTGTATTCGATAAGTCGCTATAGCTTTGGTAAGTAATTTTAGCTTACCTCATTAACTTTACTTTAAAATTTTTAATTGTAAGAAATTTATTTAAAACGTTAAGTATCAAATACCTACTCAGTGAGTCTCTTCCCATAAAAAAATGTTATAAATTGGTAAAATTAAATACATTTTGGCATAAGAGAACGGTCTCAAGTAGCTAGGACCACAGTGCGTTCCTTAATTATTAAACTAAGGTACTTGATACAAATAAAGCCTATGTTCTAATAGGGCCTATACGTTAGAAAACCCGAATAAATAAATCCAACCGCGAAAATACTCCTGGGATATGTTCATAGGCGTCCTATAACCCGACAGAGAGCGAGATAGTCCTGCTAAGCGTTCCCCCCGTCTAAAAAAACGCATTCTTCGTACGAGGTGGGCGATTTCGTGCTGCGTTATAAAAATCTTGTGATTTCGAGCTAAGTTTTCTCCTAAATTAACACTGTTGTAGTATAAGCTTCTACTAGTGATTGTTTATTAATATTTATAATTAGCTATTTCTAACTATAATCTGCACTATTGGCCATGGGTGCATTAATTATGATTTTTTAAGGCAACTGGAGCGTAATCTCGAATAAGGCCTTAGGCCTTATTTCAGCACGATAGGCCATATTAATGATAGTAGCCCTTAATGAGAATCTCGCCACTTATATAACTTTTATTTCATTACATCTACGTGTCAGCGTCATCTAGCTGTTTTAATGACACACTCCAACACAGATCCAGACACAAACGACGACACTCACTGTTCGTCGTCACTTTAAAAGAACTGCGAAATTTGATTTCCACAGAATTTTTGCCAACATCACCTGGTACCTAAACCAGATATTCAATTGCTGCAAAAATATTCTTCTACGTGCCACACGCCAACAAAATTTAGTGCTGGACGTATAGATGAAGAAAAAGAAGAGGACGCAAATGTGCCAAAGCCACTAGGCTTCTTGCACCCTCTTGTAGATTATAGCGATACAAATGATGATGAGTCTTTGGAATTCGAAATTATGAGAAAATTCATAAAAAAAATCTATTCCAGCACAACGGCGCTTACGAATATATTCTTCTTCGGATTTAGAAACAAACTCTGAATGAAAGCTCATATAACGAGCTTCTACCTCGGCATTTATCAACTGACACGGTGAATGATAGAAGCATAAATGTGAATTTGCCTCAGAATTCAGGAACAGAGCATCAGCGTGTATATCTACAAGCCTTAAAAATCTATCGCGGGATCAGAATTCATCAGATGAAGATAATACACCTTTAGCACAAATAAGTACAAAATCTCCTCTTCAGAAATTCATGCCAACACCGATTATAGCCACATTAAAACTCAACCACGCAGAAAAGCATTAAACTACATTGGTCAAAGAGTGACAAAAGATTTATTTAATAAGGAAGATAGCACAAATAAGAAAATATTATCGAATAAAACAATAAAACCAGTAAGAAAAGAAACAAATAAGAAACGAAAAATATAATAACTTAAAGGACTACTGACAAGAAGAAAAGCAGATAGTTTTAGAGGAAAGAAGAATGAAAGCTGGTACCTGCCATGCCTGTCTTGAAGACAAAGTAGCAGATGTGCGATCTTGTAAAGACTGTTTTAAATGGTATTGGAATAATCCAATGCAATCCTCGTGATACCACTTACACTATACACACATAAACTAAACACCAAAGATGATTTAGAAGCCTTTGTATGCCCTGATTGTGACAAAAATTGAGATTTCATGTAGTTTATAAGAAATAAATACTAATATTTAAGTTTTTAAAGTAAGAAAAAGTTGTTTTTATCACGTGGCCTTATTCGAGCACTGTATTATAAATAAGGCCTACCAAAAAGTTATTATTTTTTGTTTTTGATAAAAAAAATTGACAAATTATGATTGTAATCTTTATTTTGATGTAATGAATATTCAATTTTATTGTTATTTCATGTGTATTCCTTAATAAGTGAAATCTAGATTTAGCCAGAGATTAAAGAGATATTATTATATATTTCTTTGTAAAACTTTTCAAAACGCAAAGAAACCATGCGTTTAATGTTATGTAGACTGTATTTTGTTTCATATGATCTCAATTTAAAGGTATTTCGTACTTAGTATCTTATAGACCTTAATAAGTGTACTTGATTTATTATGGCCAAAGTCTATGTCTGCGAAACTTAATTATTTTGCTCAGATTTTATTATAAACTGTTACGCTTTTTCTTCGAATCCTATAATTAACGAACGAAAGATGCTAATTACCAATGTTTTTATTTGATTGCCTTAATATTTATTGAAATATGAGCATTTAAAATTAGGTAGGCCTTATTTGTATCAAGTACCTTATATAAATTTTGACGATTCAGCGAGAACTTGATGTTAAATTTTTTCATAGGTATACATTCATTACATTACAATATGCAAATATCATTTTTTTTCTATAAATTCATCATTGATAGTTACAAAAATATAAACGAGTAGCGTTCATTGTTACAGAATCACGAATAACTTATACAAAATGGTAATTATTAATAGCAATGAAAACATTAACGCGTAGTAATAAGTACATCAATTCACAATTAGAACCTTTATTTAACAACAATAGTACATTAGCCATTCCGCAGTGGGAGGTCACACAATGCTCGCATGTATCTTAGTTAGAGCCTACTGCGAATATTGATGACAAATTAATAGTAAATAAATATATAGGGACAATTCACACATTGAGCTAGCCCCAAAGTAAGTTCGCAACTTGTGTTATGGGATACTATATATTGTAACTAATGAGTGGAAAAAAAAAAAAGTACAAAATGACAAAAAAGGCCGTAACCGGTTTTCTTTCGCCATTTCTTTTTACCGGTTGCCATTTTGCTTGTGTCCGAAATGGTGGTAGTATATAACGTAGTTTATTTTTTTTATTTAAACAAGTTGTAAATGACAAGAAAAAGTGCCTGTGAAGGTCTAATTTCTGAAATAAACGATTTCATTTCATTTCATTCCATCCAAACACTGGCTAGGGAGGCGTGTTCGTCTCTCCTCAATAATGTCCGTAGTAGCTTATATAGTAAATAAATAAATAGGGACAAATCACACAGATTGAGCTAGCCCCAAAGTAAGTTCGCAACTTGTGTTATGGGATACTAACTCAACGATATTATATTTTATAACAAATACATATATAGATAAACATCCAAGACCCGAGGCCAATTAGAAAAGGTTCGTTTTTCATCATGACCCGACCGGGATTCGAACCCGGGACCTCCAAGGTGGCGGTCTGGCATGGTAACCATTACGCCACGGAGGTCGCAATAGATGTGATGTGATTGATTTACATGTATGTATATATTTATGTATTTTCGCCAACGAGGAGCTCGATGTCGTCGCTGTGTATCGCACTCTAAACGAATACGCAAGTTAAGCAAAGTCGATCCTAGACAGTGTTTGGATGGGTCGGGTTATATTGAGTTTCTCCATGTATGTTAAACCGTCGGTCCCGGCTGTTGTCCATGGATGACAAGCATTAAACCAAGACTGTGGCCTTCAGGCGGCTTGAAAACATTGGCCTCCGCATTTGAGAAACGTGGCAGAGCACGCTCTAATCCTCTTCGATTGTAGGGAGACCCGTATCCCTGCAGTTATAGGAAGATTAGGGTCATTCATTAACAAGGTCTATAGTTCAGTGGCTCGGTTGGTAATGACCTTAAGTTCGGCGTCAAACTGTAGAACTATTATTGAATGAGTTTGAATTTCAAAAAAAAATGTTTTTTAATCAAAAATATATTAAGAATATTAAGGTTCATGACGATGATTGTGCTCGTTGTGGTCAATAACTGGACCCTTAACTGTTTTATCAGTAAATTACATTGTAACGTTTCCTTTATGAAAGAAATCAAACCACAAGAAATGGAAAATCACTTTGACGCACAAATGTGTGGCATAAATCTATTTTTTATTGCCCCACCCGAAGCCAAAACGGCACAGTAAATTTTATTTATCTTTTTCTTGTTTCACACAAAATGTTTATTGGTAGTTTTACTATATTTCAGGCTTGCAGATTTTATAAATCATACTCTCTATTTTGAGCCCTTTTGATGCCCTTTTTTAACACCTTCGCGCGAACATCTTGACACGTCCAAAAGCAGTCGATACGATGTTGAACAACGGATTGGCACGTCGAACTTTTTTATTACTTCAAGAGCACCCACGTTAGTTGGCTGTATTAAATTCCTATAGTGACGTCATTGCGCCATATTATATCAACTCCTAAAGCTCTTGCGCCATAAAGTATAAACAATTTAACACAACCAAGTCAGCTCTAGGCACACATTTCAAAGGACCTCCATATGGACACACAACGTCACTATACGTCGCGCAGCGCGTACAAATTCTTTACAACAGTCTGGCTGCGTCACCGTGCGTTAATTAGTCATTAACGTATGTTGACGTTACTGTGTGAATTATATATAACATCGAAGGTTAGTATACAACAAAACGTTCATATACGTCAATATTTTGTATGAAGAAAATGTGCATCACGGCATACAGTTGAGAGAATAGTCCATGTTCGCGCGAAAGTGTTTAACACAGTAGTAAGTTAAGCTTGTCATCCATCGACAACAGCCGACGGCTCGACGACGTGCCCTCGGAAACACAGAGAAGCTTGAGATAACGAAACCCATACCTACTTATACCTACATTGTAACTAATGAGTGGAAAAAAAGGAAAAAAAAAAAAGTACAAAATGACAAAAAAGGCCGTAACCGGTTTTCTTTCGCCATTTCTTTTTACCGGTTGCCATTTTGCTTGTGTCCGAAATGGTGGTAGTATGTAACGTAGTTTATTTTTTTTATTTAAACAAGTTGTAAATGACAAGAAAAAGTGCCTGTGAAGGTCTAAGTTCTGAAATAAACGATTTCATTTCATTTCATTTCATTCCATCCAAACACTGGCTAGGGAGGCGTGTTCGTCTTAGTAGCTTATATCTATAATATAATAAAAGTGTAAAAAAAGTTTGTCTGTACATTGAATATATTTCCAAAAAAATTGTTTAGGGCGATGAAGAATAAGCAATAGAACAAGAATTTCGTAAAATTTTGTCCGTCTGTTTGTATGTTTGTATGTATGTATGTTTGTATGTATGTTTGTACACGCTAATCTCAGAAACGGCTGAACCGATTTGGATGCGGTTTTCACTAATATGTGGCGATTTGCTCAACTTAACATTTAGTGTATGTTTCTTTTCAAAATTCCCACGGGGATCCGAGATATACGCAAACGAAGTTGCGAGGGTATATCAATGCACAGCCCAAACCGCTGGGTCTAGAGATTCCAAATTTGGCATGTAGGTTCCTTACGATGTCTAGGGATGTACTAAGAAAGGATTTTTCAAAATTCCCACGGGAAAGCGAGATATACGCAAACGAAGTTGCAAGAGGACGCACAGACCAAACCGTTGGGTCTAGAGATGCCAAATTTGGCATGTAGGGTCCTTATATGGTCCGGACCGACCAGACCGGACCGGACCGGACCAGAACGGACCGGACCAGACCGGACCGGACGGGAACGGACCGGACCGGACCGGACGGGAACGGACCGGACCGGACCGGACAGGAACGGATCAGACCTGATCGGTCCGGAAGGAACCGCATCGTACCGAGTCCGTGCCGGACCGGACCGGACCGTTTTTTTATGTCCGTCTGTTTGTATGTTATATGTTTGAATGTATGTTTGCACACGCTAATCTCAGAAACGGCTGAACCGATTAGGATGCGGTTTCCACTAATATGTGGCGATTTGCTCAACTTAACATTTAGTGTATGTTTCTTTTCAAAATTCTCACGGGAATCCGAGATATACGCAAACGAAGTTGCGAGGGTATATCAACGCACAGTCCAAACCGCTGGGTCTAGAGATTCCAAATTTGGCATGTAGGTTCCTTACGATGTCTAGGGATGTACTAAGAAAGGATTTTTCAAAACTCCCACGGGAAAGCGAGATATACGCAAACGAAGTTGCGAGAGGACGCACAGCCCAAACCGTTGGGTCTAGAGATGCCAAATTTGGCATGTAGGGTCATTATAAGGTCCGGACCGACCGGACCGAACCAGATCGGACCGGACCGGAACGGATCAGACCTGATCGGTCCGGAAGGAACCGCACCGTACCGAGTCCGTACCGGACCGGACCGAACCGGACCGGACCGGTTTTTTTTTCTGTAGAAAAATATGCTAATTGGCATGTAGGTTCCATATCAGGACCGGACCGACCAGACCGGCCCGGACTGACCGGACCGACCGGACCGGATGGAACCATACCGTATCGGGCCGTGCAGGACCGGAATTTGTTTCTGAAGAAAAATATGCTAATTGTTACTAGGCCACGCGGGCGAAGCCGCGGGCAGAAGCTAGTAGTAAATAAATAAATAGGGACAAATCACACAGATTGAGCTAGACCCAAAGTAAGTTCGAAACTTTTGTTATGGGATACTAACTCAACGACACCATATTTTATAACAAATACATAAATTATATAAATAAACATCCAAGACCCAAGCTAATCAGAAAAAAGTTAGTTTTTTATCATGACCTGACCGGGATTCGAACCCGAGACCTCCTGGGTGGCGGTCTGGCTTGGCAACCATTACGCCACGGACTTCGTCAGAGTAGATTAATTACACTTTTTTTTACTGTTTAACGAGAGAAAGTGTCTGTGATAAAGATATTTCAAAGATATCAATAAAAAAATAGTCTCAGTAACTTTTTATTTATAGAGGTATTTGACCATGACATTGAACTTCTTCAGATGGATAGCAGTGACCCAGTTCCAAGCCACGGACGCCCGCCGCGCGTTCCCGTGCTGGGACGAGCCGGCTCTCAAGGCAAAGTTTACCATCAGCATCGCACGTCCAGCTAACATGACCTCTGTGTCCAACATGAATATTGTGAAGAGAGAGGCCCAGTAAGTTTAGTAACTTTTTTATTAAGTTATTCTCGTGGTTGAGCTTGCGTAGGTTATTTTTTCATATGACGTAGGATCTATAAAAGTAATTTTCACGTTTTTTGCTCAAATAAGATAGATGGATAAATTTTTTATTTGCAATACACGTGTACCTACATCTAAAGGAATAGAAAATGATATTGGTACCTTACATTACATACTAGTGTATTAGCAACACAGCGTTTTTGCTAAAAACAATTCTCGGTATATTCAAAGATATTAGTTAGTAAAGTTACATTGAATATAACAATAATAAAAAAATTAAAACACAGAAACATAAATGTTTGCTAACTGTAACCCTATTGTATATTAATAAATAACTACATATTATAACGATAAGTCCATGGAAGAGTCTGACTCCCAGAACACAGGAAACTTATGGGAGCGAGTGCAACAACAAATTGTTATAAACTTACTAAATAAAATATAAATGTTTTTTCCTCCTTTCAAGGCAATCTTATTGTAAAGAAATTTTGAAAGAAAGAAATGGGCAGGGTTAGCAAGACATAAATCAGTTTTTTAATGCTATTAAGGTGGCAAACAAGCATACGGCCCGCCTGATGATAAGCATCACCGTAGCCTAAAGATAGACGCTTGCATAGACGCTCCCAATCCCAACCCCCCTCCCCCCCCCAAGTGGAGATCTGGAGGCCTTACTCACCGCAGGAACACAACATGGCCGAGACCAATGCTATTTGGCTACGATTTTCTGTAAGGTGGAGATCCTTCGTCAGACGGGCTGCTTCAATTTGAGCGGATTATCCGCTGTGCCCTACCTCTCTTACTTACTTTCTCTCTTAGTTGTTGAAAGTGCCCGTTCTATCATTAACATGCATTATAATTGAATGAAAATTAGTTTTTAAACTCAAATGCATCGATGTATCTGACACTGGCTGTACATGACATAATCGATCCATTGTTTGAGAAAAACTTAAGAAAATATATAATTTTCCGGCACCTCTTTAACATAGTCACGACACGTTGGTTCCCACAACAATGAATAGTGTGAAAGTTGAATAACACTTTTTTAAAGACTAAATGTGAAAACAAGCGACCCATATGATGTTAAGATTATATAAATGTCAGAGGACAAAGTAGGTAGCAAACATGTTCCTGATTCAGTATAAAATTTCTTATAGACTCGTTGCAAAAAAAAAGTATTTATCTTGTGCAAGATTCGAAAACTGCAGGTTTTATTTTTTATATCACAAAGTTGGCAAACAAGCATACGGTCCGCCTGATGGTAAGCATCACCGTAGCCTACCCACGCCTTGCTGTGGAGTGGAGCTCTGGAGACCTTACTCACCGTAGGAATACAACATGGCCGAGACCAATGCTATTTGGCTACGATCTTCTGTAGGTGGAGGTCCTTCCCCAGACGGGCTGCTCCAATTTGAGCGGATTATCAGCTGTGCCCTACTATGTGCGTGTGCTCTCTATAGGTTGTGGAAGTATCACCAGATACTCAAAAACGCCTATATAAAGGATACGTATTCATGGGTGAATTATTTCTGTAACACATATTTTGAATGTTTTACTTCCTGCTTTTATACCTGTTACACTTTTATAAGTGTTACTAGCAAATGCCTACACTATGTGGGGTACACTTACTGTATATTCACATACATAGAAAATTGTAGTTTAGACCTTGTACCGAAATGGCAACCCTTTGTGAGCTGTCGCATAGTTATGCCAATGTAAACCTCATTGGCTGTAACAGTTATTAACACTTATGAATCGGTATTTTGGAAACAAACAGTGTTACATTCTCTTACTGTTTAATTTTAAATCAGTAATGAAAAACTGTATTCAAAACTCTCTATTCGAATACCAGTAAAGTCTCCGAGTATCCTCATTCCCAGGCACGGTTAGGATGGGGAAGGTGACAAACACAGTTGCTGTTTAATAGGCTGTTGGAGGTACTCAGTCACATGTTAAATTTTAATAAATTATTCTCAATTCTTACAGTGAAATACTACCAGACTATGTATGGGACCACTACGCAGAAAGTCTGCCCATGTCGACATATTTAGTTGCATTTGCCGTCACTGACTTCGGGAGCAAGAGCGACAAGAATTTCTCTGTATGGGCAAGGAAAGAGGCACTATCATCAGCTGAATATGCCCTGGACATTGGACCAAAGATTCTCAAGTTTCTAGAAGATTACTATAAGATTACATTCCCGTTGCCAAAGATCGATATGATTGCTTTGCCTGATTTTAAAGCTGGCGCAATGGAGAACTGGGGTCTACTTACCTTCAGGTACGTAAATCTATTTAACTGGCCAGTGACTTTGCCCGCCTAAGAAGTTTCGTAGACCTATGAGACTCACTAATAATGTAGCTTTGTAATAGTAAAACGAATTTTCGAAATTGGTAGATCCAAAGATTATCCTTCATGTCAAAAAACAACAGGTCTATTCTCTTAATAACAACAGTCAAAATCTAGTCTCATATATTTTTTTATGCTACAAAGGTGGCATACAAGCATACGGCCCGCCTGATGGTAAGCATCACCGTAGCCTATAGACGCTTGCAATACCAGGGGTATCACTCACGCGTTGCCAACCCTCCTAACCCCCCCAAGTGGAGCTCTGGAGACCTTACTCACCGTAGGAACACAACATGGCCGAGATCTATGCTATTTGGCTAGGATCTTCTGTAAGGTGGAGGTCCTTTCCCAGACGGGCTGCTCTTATTTGAGAGGATTATCCGCAGTGCCCTACCTATCTTAAATTGCTCATGCAAAATACAAGACGATCGACATAGGAGCTTGAGATTGAGAATAGATTTTGACCGTTTTTCTTACGTGACTAGACTCACAGGTTAAAATCTGTCTATCCAAAGAGTTTGCCAGTGTGTGTCTACAGTTTTTTTAATCGACAAAAGGTCAACGGAGAATGTCGTAAACAAATTATTATGTTTACACTTTCGTTGTCACTTTGCGTCAGCCTTCTGAATAACAACCCTCGGAGTTCAGGGTCACATTTCAGAACAACAAATTAGTTTGGGTAACGATTTCGTAAATTAAACGATACTTACATATTATTACTATTTTATTAAGATAAGCATTGACATCGTTTCCATGGGAATATTAACGAATTTAAGGCCAGGTATTATGACCTATGTATGATCTATATCTACCTTGTATGAAAGTATGAAAACATCAGGAATAGTCCTACGCCATGCAAATTGGGTTATGTTTACCAAATGCACCCAGACCGATGGGCACAATTTAAATACGCAAAAACTCATCTCCATCGTTTCGGTCGTTTTAACATGAAGAGATAACAGGCAGACAGGCTTACTACAGACTTTCCCATTTATAATGTTTAAGGTTGTAATATGTATCGTTTCTTGGTCGTGTCGGTGAGTGTAAAACAGACAATTTCCAATAAAACCGTCCTATACGAACGGACACTTCATTAGTGGACACGTCATTTATCAGCATCAACGATTGCCTTCGCACCCTCGTATTTTCTGCTCTGGTATGGGGAGGATTTCTTAGTTTATTTGTAGAGCCTGGTGTACTGAGTGTGCTTGGTACATACCAGCTTCTCACAATATTGGTTCATTTTTTTTTTTTATGAAATGTTTATGTAATAAATGTTTATCATTAATTGATAAACATTTATTGGGAAAAATTACAATGATTAAACTTCATTAAAACTTAAACTAAAAGCTAAATAAAATTAAAAATAGATCATACTTGAACCTAATACTTATTAAAAATTAAAATGGCAGTAAAACTATATTCTTTTTTGTTTTATATTATTCTTTACCATTTTATTACTCTGTAATATTTTAATAATCGTTTAGATTGGAAAGAAATAGAAAGGATTTGTTTGTTTGTATACAATATCTATTTAATAGAGGACAGGACGAAGAAATTTTCATTGTCTCCGTCCCTGTCATTAAAAAATCCTCAAAAATCTTCGACCGTCTATGACGACTGGACTCTATCACACTCACACCCCTCGAGCTTTAAAAGCGTGATGTTATTGCAGCTGTGAACAAATGTTTCTAACGAGAACAAATCATGCCATGACTAATTCATAACATGACTACAATACCATAACGGCCATAATCTTTGTAAACTATGATAAAGGATAGTTTTGATTTTTTATATAAGGAATATTATTACTCACATATCGACTGACATTAGTCACTAAAGTCTTGAATTGGACAGCTAGTGCAAGAACAGTTTACTGCCAACCTATGAAAGAGGTGATCAGCGTAACAAAAACAGTAACAATAAATAAAATAAATATATAGGGACAGATCACATCGATTGAGCTAGCCCCAAAGTAAGTTCGATCGAGACTTGTGATAAGGGATACTAACTCAACGATATAATATTTTATGACAAATACATACATATATAGATAAACATCCAAGACCCGAGGCTAATCAGAAAAAGTTCGTTTTTCATCATGACCCTACCGGGATTCGAACCCGGGATCTGTGGCGTGGGTGGCGAGCCGTCATTGGATTGGAATCGCATCTGGGGTGGGAAGATGAAATTTTTCTTTCAAACATGGTTTAGAAATAAATAAATAAATAAATACATAGGGACAATTCACACAGATTGAGCTAGCCCCAAAGTAAGTTCGAAACTTGTGTTATGGGATACTAACTCAACGATATTATATTTTATAACAAATACATATATAGATAAATATCCAAGACCAATCAGAAAAAGTTCGTTTTTCATCATGACCCGACCGGGATTCGAACCCGGGACCTCCTGCGTATCGGTCTGGCGTGGTAACCATTACGCCACGGAGAATAGGGAGTCCTTTGTCCAGCAGTGGGACAATAAAAGCATTTTAGACTATTTTGTGTTTCTACTTTCACAGAGAAATAGCAATGTTGTACGACAGTGGTGTGTCACCCACGACAGCTAAGGCGCGCGTAGCAGCGGTGGTGGCCCACGAGATCGCCCACCAGTGGTTCGGCAACCTGGTCACGCCAGCGTGGTGGTCAGATATTTGGTTGAACGAGGGTTTCGCTAGCTATGTGGAGTATGTTGCTGTTGACGCAGTAAGTTTTTAAACTGAATATTTTAAACTTTCGATTTGATTGAATACAATTTTTGTTATAAAGCTCATCACATTTGATATATTTAACCGTTGTCGTTGTGAGTTCTTGAAATGCCAATAAGCCTATTTGTCAGTTATTAAATATATTTTATTTGAAAGATATCTCTGTGATAAGGTTTTAAGAGATTTCGGATATTATTTTTGAAACAAGCGTCCTGATTGGACATTATTGAAGATCATGGGGACAAAGAACGGAGTTGAAAAAAACAACCTAAATCACTTCAAATTTCATTGCAGGTCGAAAAGACGTGGAAACTGATGGAAGTGTTTGTTCTGAATGAAGTGCAGAGCGTATTCAAATTAGATGCCCTGACTTCCTCACATCAGATATCTGTGGAAGTCGGCAACCCGGAGGAAATCGGAGCTATATTTGACAAGATATCTTATGGAAAAGGTATTAATAAGATTTAATTTACTCATGTAAACGAAAATGCGTGGAACCTTGTGAATGTGAGTCAAAACAGGTTTGCGTTACTAACGCTCTTTGCAGGTTCCCCATAAGTGTCAGATAAATAAAAAAAAAATCATGCTACAACTGTAAAATCTACCTGAAACTTAGAACATTGTGTAGAACAGAACAGTATAGAAAGCAAAATTTGGGTACCAACCGTATTCTCTAAGCATCATTTTGTTAACTTGAAAGCGGAATCCGCGCTTCGCTTTCGAGTTAACAAATGATGCTTAGAGAATACGGCTACTGCTCAGGATTGAGGCGAGTAGCTCTCCACATGGAGGCCTATGTTCAGTAGTAGCTTTCTATATGAGGAAATGATGACGAAACAGAGAAAAGAAAGGATTTCTGGAAATATCTATTGAATGAGAAAAATTTGTGCCTTTCTAAAACAGATCGAAATGGAAGACTTTGTAATATTTCTGTAAAGCAAAGACAAATTCTTTCTTTCCAGGGTCAGCAATCCTCAGAATGATGAACCATTTTCTAACTGATGATGTCTTCAACGCCGGCATAACTGATTATCTGAACGCCAAAAAGTTTCGTGATGCTGAACAAAGAGACCTTTGGAGTGCCCTGACTAATGCAGCAAGGAAGATGGGTTCCTTCGAAGCTGATGTAGCTGTTGTGATGGACTCTTGGACCCTGCAAACTGGTTTTCCAGTATTATCCATCTTAAGGAATTATGATACTGGTGTTATCCAGTTCAAACAGGTTAGATAATAATCACATTAATTGTTTACAATGAAACAATTTATCTTGCAGTCTTATTATGTCTAAATTCATCATTCCTTTCTTCACTCTTTTGTCCCAAATGATTTTAATTTATGAATTGTGGTATCTATAATTTTGATCGAACGAAATAAATGATCCGGTAAATTACCAAAGCCGTTTTCCTATCTGACTTAAAAATGTGTTCCTGCCTGAGAATTTCTGCATACATAATTTTGCCATAAAATATTAAATTATGGTAAAGTTTGGGTAATGATTATTATTATTGGTTCGATGAATGAAAAGGTCGTAAGCAGACATTTTGACTTTAGGAGCTAGTTTGGAGATACTAAAAGTCCCTATGGTGAAAAGAAGTCCGTTTTTTTTCTTTTTTTTTCTTTCCATCTTAAAAGTGATGGATTAAAGCGATAGATGTCGCTACTATACGCATTTGCTCCTTTATTTTTTCAGTACAATTCCCCAGTAATGAATCACAGATAATTTTTAATAAACTTATCTAATTTCGATAAATATGTGTGCAATGTAATGATTAAGTATCATTTTTAATGATAAGATAAAGTCTAGTTCTAAAAATTTGGGTTTGTGTACCACTAAATTCGAGTTTCCGGATTTAATAACATATTTTCTAATTATCCCTTGCCCCCTATGCTCTGAAAAAATTATTTAAATTTCACCGTTCCCTTTTTGACATTACCTAGTAGTAGGTACTAGTAGCTCAACTAATATAGCTCACACTGATCGACTTCGACTACAGCAAACATTTTAATTAATCGTCTTTGGCATTCGAAACCGCAATTGCCATATATCATCACATCAAAATCAATTCAAATCATGACATGAGACACAAAAAATAGGCCCGCAATGCTGGTCGTGAAATGCTGATATTATCATCATTATTGCAGCCTATACCACTGCTAGATAATGATAGAGATGAAATTGGGAAGCAAATAATCGGCCACACATTCTACGCCTAATCACAGCATAGATAATACCTAAGCATAATTTGCATAATATGACATTATCATTATTAAATAAAGCTGTCAATCAATGAAGCTTAACACTTTTCTGATTTACATTACTTATCAATAATCGGACAGGTTTTTCTCCCAAGGTCATCAAGGATTATATTGTTATTAAACATGTTTTTCTTTAAAAATCTTATTAAATAAATAAACAAAATGTACCTGCGGGCCTAACATGCTTACACTCGAGATAGTTTCTCGCACGCGACAAAGCTTCTTCGCCAATAGCAATGCCTGTTTTGTCTACTGTAGACATAACCGAGATACGCTATTGGCAGAGCGGAGCGAGAAAATTTTATCGCGTTTGTCATGTTAGCCCGGCTGGACGAAGTACTCATTCAAAACATATCCTGAAATCGAGGATTGTCAATAGGGTTATGTCGCCCGAGTCTTGCTGATTAAATCCTAAAGATTTTCTTCTCACATCATAATGCCGGAGGAGCGGTTTATCATTGTATTCCACGACCAGCAGTGCTAGCCTATTTTTCGGGTCTCTTCTCTTAAGCTTCAATTTGTGTGTTGAGTAGCGCATATAGTAGCATATATACTCTTGAGTTTTTTTCAAAAATCGTTCGCTGTGCAAGTTCGTCTCTCATGTCTATTTAAGGAGACCTCTGGTTAATATAGCTGGACCTATAAAGCAAGACCCGGCAAAGGGTTACATTGTGTTTTGACCATGCGTGTTGCAACGCATTCTAGGAAGCATTTCACATAACCGGTACCAGCTCGGATCCTTTCGCATTACGTTGCGAAGGAAACACGTAAAGGAATTCCTAATCAGTCTATTTTCTTTCTGATTAAATTCGTTGTGAGTTCCAAGACAGCTGTAATTTCTCCCCCCGACGTCAAGAAGCTTCATTGCTTATTGTCGATCTGAGGTCGCCGTTGTTCATCCTGGCTATACAAGAGACATAGGGTGGTTTTGGTGGGAACGTGTGGTGGAATTGTCTTGTTTAAAAGGAACTTCAGATTTTAGTTACTTGTAGAAAGCTATGGATCATCGGGCATCGGAAAGCATCGGGCGGCATCAGTTCAATATTTTAAATTATTGGAATTTTTCAAAAAACGTGACATCTGACATTATATGCGTGTATACAAGTTCCATTAAATGCCGAGTGATATTCTCACTATGCCAGTTATCAAAAATGATAAATAGCTTTCTGCATGTACTGAGAACTGTATTATTTTTTATTTATGATGCTCTGTTTACGTAGGTGATAATAATTTAATGCATATAGATTATGTTAAGTTATGATTAAGTGGCATGATCTTCGATTATATATGATCGAAGGGCATGATAAAAGACAATGTTCAAATTCAAGTAAATAAAAACAAAGTTTAAGGATAAATCTTTGGGAGCCTTGCACAGCGCTGGTACTTCTAACAGTTTCCTAACATTGAACTGCTGCCGCCCGCTGCTCCATGGCTTTTTTTTTAATTTTTTAATTTTTTTTAATTTATTTTTTTATTTTTATTTATTGATCACCAACATAAAAAACACTATTACATTAAATTGAATACGTCGATATACATTTCTAGTAAGTAATGTTAATACATTTACAGGTGAAGACTGCATGCGTTTGTAAAGCAACAACAATAAATAGGCTTTCTTCAAGTACCTACTAAAACCTGAAGTTCCTTTTAATCGGGACAATCCAACTACACATTCCCACCACATACAGGAGGCACAGGCCTTCTGTATAGCCAGGATTAACAACAGCAACCATAGATTAACAATTCCTTAATGATGCTGCTTATTGACGTCCCTGGGGAGAAACTACAACTACAGCTCTCTTGGCTTGGATCTCACAATAATCAAACAGAAATGTATTTTAATAAAAGGGGATGACATTAACATATCTTCATCGTTAGTTTGGACCTCACAATAATAATAAATAAATTAAAAATAGGATGGAATTAAAATAATTCTTGGCTTGGACACAATGAATAATAATTAGAAAGAAATGAAAAATAGGATGAAATGAAAATAACTTGATCATTAGAGAGAAATTTTAAACATTTTATTTTTCTAGGAACGCTTTGTTCTCATCAATACAACTTCAGAAGAGCAAAAATCACCAGTCTGGTGGATACCAGTCTCCTACACTACCGCCTCGGAGAGAGACTTTGAATCTACCAGACCTAAACTTTGGTTGAGGGGTGAAAGATCAATATCAGTTGATAATATTACTGTTAATAAGGATGACTGGCTAATTGGAAATATACAACAAACAGGTAAGACAACCATACAATTTTACAAAAATTTTCAATGTATAAACTAATCAAATAAATCTTAAACACATGTTACGATGAAAACTCAACAGTCAGACTATAAAAAAAGCTGACTGTTGAGTTTCTTGCATGATCACAACAGTCAGTAGTTTTGATAGTCTTGGAAAATCGTTACATTAAGGTTGCCTTGAAAAGATTGGTGTCAGAAAGGCCGCCTTGTTGCTTATACATATACTAGTCTACATGTTACTGTTTACTGTATCGTTTGTGTAATAAAGCTTATTCTATTTAGCTCTCTATCTCAACAGGCCATTCGCGTCGGAAGTGTTAGCAGGATAATAATATTGATCTGCAATAGTAATTATTGTAAATCTACTTCCTCACATAAAAAACAAAGTCCTCCCGCGCGTCTGTCTGTCTGTTCGCGATAAACTCAAAAACTACCAAACGGATTTTCTTGCGGTTTTCACCAACGGATAGCCTGGTTCATGAGGAAGGTTTATGTATAAAATTTGTCAGGATTTTATGTAAATTGGCTGAAATATAAAGATTATTATTGGGAGTGTCGGAACGCTGGCTAAACCCTTTGAGATATAACAAAACAAAAAATATAGGATATTCCTCTTATTTAGGTCTCTAAAAAAGTCCGCGATAGCATATATTTATCGTTTACGAATAACTTACTATAAAATAAAAAGCGATTTCCGAGTAATAATGCGGAAATAGCGCCATCTAGCGTAGAATAGAAAGAACTTGAATTAATTTTGGCAAGCGCGTAAATTTTTTTCTATCTTAAAAAGTATCTATTTAAATTATATGGTGTAAAGATTATAATAAAGTACATGAAATGCTTAAGGTAACTAACGTAGTTAACTGGATAAGGATTAATACTGTATACGTCAAAATCAGTTTCCAATTTCCGCATTATCGCAATTTATTTGGAAATCGCTTTTTATTTTATAGTAAGTTATCCGTAAACGATAAATATATTATGATATCGCGGACTTTTTTGGAGACCTAAATAAGGGGAATATCCTATAATTTTTGTTTTGTTATATCTCAATCAAAGGGTTTAGCCAGCGTTTTTGTCGACAGCTTCCAAGCGGGTTGTTTTTTTCCGACACTCCCAACAATAATCTTTATATTTCAGACAATTTACATAAAATCCTGACAAATTTTATACATAAACCTTCCTCATGAAATAGGACTGTAAGTATATTATCGCAGGCGCTCAACCTAGAAAGCTGGAAATTTTGTATAGAGGTTCTCTTTATGATGTTGACAAGGACAAAGATAGGGTTTTATAGAATTCCCACGGGAAAGGGAGTATTAGGACTATAAGTGTATTATCGCAGGCGCTCAACCTAGAAAGCTGGAATTTTGTATAGAGGTTCCCTTTATGATGTTGACAAAGATAAAGACGGCAATTTGTAGAATTCCCACGGGAAAGGGAGTAATAGGACTGTAAGTGTATTATTGTAGGCGCTCAACCTAGAAAGTTGTAATTTTGTTTGAGGTTCCCTTTATGATGTTGACAAAGATAAAGACGGCAATTTATAGAATTCCCACGGGAAAGGGAGTAATAGGACTGTAAGAGTATTATCGCAGGCGCTCAACCTAGAAAGCTGGATTTTTGTTTATGGTTTCCTTTTATGATGTTGACAAGGATAAAGACGGCAATTTATAGAATTCCCACGGGAAAGGCAGTATCGGGCGAAGCCGCGGGTACAGCTAGTGTAAAATAAATTGTATTTTGTTTTTAATATTTATTTGTCAAAATGCGAATTCCAAGGCTATAATCTATATGTCTGCTGTTATGAAATATATATTAAAAAATAAATGTTTTTAAATTAATCTCATAATTACCCATCAATTACAATAATGGTAATGATATAGAAACGTACCTACTCGGTATTAAGTGATTAAAAAGATGTAATTTTTTTTGGGTTCTGTACTTATATAAGCAACGAACCCTTAATGACTACTTTGTCGCCTGTCTATTTCCCCTAGACCAGTGAAAAATCAAACATCTAATGCAATGAAGAGTTACAGCCTATATTTAGTTTTTCATATAAATCAAAAGTTGGTTTGACATGAAAGACAGTTAAATGAAAGGTAGTTTTTTTTTTTCATTTATTTACCATAAAAAAATATATGTAATTTTTTTTTAAAACTTATTATAACATATAGAAACCACGCAGGTTTGTGCTTATGTTATTAGGGAGTCCAAATAAAATTTCTTCAGTTTTACTTTAATGTTGGTAGGTTTAATTTAAGTTAAGTGTAAGCCCACGTAAATAATTGAAAGTTGTTTTTTGTTACAATTATTAAGAACTTAGATATTTTACGAATTGAAATCCGCTAAATAAAAATACTTTTTTAAACATTAATTTCAGTGGTTGTAAAAAAGAATCGAATATAAATAGATTACCTACGTCATAAACGAAAACATTTATTTCAAGTTTCGATTATTTACGTAGGGGCTGACTGTTTGTACGGAACCATATTAGCACTTGACCGGCTAGTTTGGTCGGTTTTTTTGGTAGTTCGGATATGGATCATTAATATAATAACTGATTGGGAGTAAAACTAGTGGACTTTGATAAATCACGTTTTGCATTTTATCAAGATTTTAGTTTAATAAATTCGAATCATATAATAAAAAGGCGAATATTATAATTGTAAAAATTTGTATGCTTGTAATATCTTAGAAAAATTCTAAGACCATGTCAACAAAAGGCAAATACGTCGCGAAATTATCAAATTTATCGCGAATTCACGCGACGACGCAAGGCTTGACGCAATGATGGACACGTAGGGATTCGCGGCGAATTCGTGTTGGGTCTCGAAGTCAAGTAGTCCCTTAAAAAATGCATTGTATTATGCTAATTATTTTTTTTCCAGTCAACGGTTTTTGAAGGTTTTATCCCCTTTTTCACCAACGCCCCCTAGCGTCCGCCGCGTTTTAATTCATACAAAGTATGAGTACGTAGTACTATTTATTATTCTGTGGTATGAGTTAAGAAGCGGCGCGGTGGACGCTATTGAAAACAGGTATTACTATTGAGCGATGGTTTAAATGTAAATTATTCCTCATTTCAGGCTTTTACCGCATAAACTATGATGCAAAGAACTGGCAAATGTTAGTAAAAGTTATGAACGATCCAACGAGATTCGAAGAGATACACCCAATAAATAGGGCTCAAATTGTTGACGACGCCATGAACCTTGCGCTATCAGGAAGACTAGATTACAGGACTGCTTTGGATATTACCAGCTACTTGACTCACGAAAGGAGTTATGTTCCATGGAAGGCGGGGCTGGTTGCTCTAGGATACATCGACACTATGCTGTCAAAA
Organism: Endotricha flammealis; assembly: GCA_905163395.2. Classification (NCBI taxonomy): domain Eukaryota; kingdom Metazoa; phylum Arthropoda; class Insecta; order Lepidoptera; family Pyralidae; genus Endotricha; species Endotricha flammealis. Next base: position 2,526,860 of record LR990859.1, on the reverse strand, counting down.
GGAGCTTATTATTTGGAGTATAAGGTTAGTTTATCAGGAATATACTATCCACAGAAATAAAAAAAATACTTCCTACTCCGACTATCTTCTTTCTGATTAAATTCGTTGTGAGTTCCAAGACAGCTGTAGTTTTCTTCCCCGGGACGTCAATAATTTTCATTGCTACAGGAGACACGGTGGGAATGTGTAGTGGGCTTGTCCCGATATCCACAGAAAATGTGTAGAATGAACCGAGGGGTTCATTCTACACATTTTCTGTGGAAATTGAAAAAGGAAATTGAAAAAGGGTGTAGAGAGCAGGAGGCCTGCTCTCTACACGCTTTTTCAATTTCCTTCCTTATTCATTCCTATAAAGGTGGGCAACGCATCCAAGATCTTGTAGTCGTTGATGTCCATGAGCAGCGGTGATTACTTACCTTCAGGTGACCCGCTAGCTAAGTTTTCCTCTTCTAGCATAAAAAATCGCTGAGCACTGACAATAAGCAGTGCTCATTGACGTCTTGTGGAAACCGGTTTTTGGAAGTCACGAAAAAATCTGATCGACAAACGAAGCATTGAAAAATGACGATCAAAGAGCTTGTACATAGAAGTACGGAACCTATTTGAATAATAAAGTTTGACTTTGATATTCTTGGTCATAATCAACCTGGCACGGTACCGTAAGGTCTCCAGAGCTCCACTTGGGGGGGTTGGAAGGGTTGGCAACGCAGTGAATTATATAGGCTACGTACGCGTGAGACATATAGGCTACGGTGATGCTTACTATCAGGCGGGCCGTATGGTTGTTTGCCACCTTTGTGGTAAAAAAAAAACTCGGACCGACAGTAATTCGTCGTCGATCAGATTCGTAAACTCGGACACGGATCAGTTTTTTAATGTCCGAGTTGCCCCCTACTTATTAGGCTGGCTTACCAAAGGACCCATTAATGTTGATGAACTACACCAGTGAAAAGCCGCATGTAGTCGTTAGTCTAATCATTATTACAGTATCACTGAGTATATCGTTTATGATATCCATGGATAACGTTTATCAATATTAAAATGTACCATCATCATAGTGTCATCATGAATTTTTAAGCCCTCTTATCAGTTCTATAGTATAATGTGTATAGTAATTATCATTATCGATAAAACAATTTCGAGATACGTTTTATAGATGGCGTTAGTCGTCCTAAAACAAAGATACCTTTACATATTTTTTTTCCTATTGGATGCCTACGTCATACAGAGAATACACCTTAGACCTTCCTAGTTTCAGATCTCTACGATCAGCGGTTTAGGCTTTTCGATGATCCGCCAGTTAGTCATTCAGGACATTTTTAGATGTATAGATTTTAAATGTGTATATAAATATTTTATAGCACCATCGTGAATGTAAGCTCTGTTATCAACTCTCTGGTAAAATGTGTAATTTTATCATCATCAATAACATAGTTCTGAAGTATGATTTGTAGATGGCGTTAGTGGTCCCAAAAATGAAGTTATCTTCATATTCCATTGAACAAACTTTAAATCTTTACATCTATCTATTTTTTCCATATTTCTCTCCCAATATCTTGTTTTAGACCTTCAAAGTTTAAGTCGGATATTTTTATTCAAATCGGCCTAATAAGCCCATTCGAATCGTCACAATTTTTTTCTACCGCCAGTTTAGATGGCAAATTTGTACTAAGAAGAACTGGCAAGAATAGCACTTGCTCATGTTAATTTAAAATTAACGTTCTTTCAGAGATATGTCCTTCGTCTACTTACGGGAGCAGTCCAGGATCTTGGATGGGAGGTATCAGCGAATGAGAGTGTCGTGAGGGCCCAGCATCGTGTGGATTTACTGTCGACTGCCTGCCATCTGGAGCATTTGGACTGTATGGAGCATGCTGTCAGGATGTATGCAAACTGGATGCTGACACCTAACCCTGACGCTTATAATGAGTAAGTTGTTTAACAAATAATATTTGAAACTTTCGCGTTGCGTGATAGTTATTACGAAATTATCATCATATCAGCCCATTTCTGCCCACGGCTGAGCAAAGACCTGTCTTTTTATTTATTTATTTATTTAAATATAGGGACAATTCATACAGATTGAGCTAGCCCCAAAGTAAGTGCGAAACTTGTGTTATGGGATACTAACTCAACGATATTATATTTTTATAACAAATACATATATAGATAAACATCCAAGACCTGTGAGGTCAATCAGAAAAAGTTCGTTTTTCATCATGACCCGACCGGGGATCGAACCCGGGACCCCTGGGTGGCGGTCTGGCGTGGTAACCATTACGCCACGGAGGTCGTCAAATTTATAATTATATACAATACAATATTATTACAGGTTAGTACCCAATTGAATACTGTACCTTAGTTTTCGTTACTGAGTACGAATAGTGTCGCTCTTGTGAATTCCGACAATGGACAGGTGAATATGTCAATCTTATTTGCAACTGAGTTGAGAACCCACTCGGCTATACGCCAACCCACTCGGTGTCCTGTACCATTCTCATCCAGGTACGATCTTTACTTTACGGAAGCACTAGCCAAGACGCACTGGCCAGCGCAGCGTGGCGTTTCAAAGCAAAATCCCCTCTTCAATTTTTTTACACAATTCAAACAGTACCACCTTTTCCAAAGTAAGCTAAGCTAAACTAGCTTATTATAAACTAGTACATCCCTCGCAACTTCGTTTGCGTATAACTCGCTTTCCCGTGGGAATTTTGAAAAATCCTTTCTTAGTGCTCCCCTACGTTATAAAAGGAACCCCTGTCCAAATTTTCAAGTTTCTAACCCTTATAGTTTAGGCACATGAGTAAATAATTATTTACTCATGTGGTTTAGGCCCTGCGTTGATATGTCAGTCAGTCAGTCAGTCAGCTTTTCCTTTTTATATTATATAGATTATACTAGCGAAATCTGCCCAACTTCGTTTGCGTGTCATCCACTTTCCCGTGGGAATCGGAAATCCTTATGAGAATTAGGTAACATAATTATTATAAACATTCCTTATGAATCACTTTTATCTATGTCATAAATAAAGAATTAGTATTACAATTGCAATTTTGTTCAAGAGTAAGCTACCTGTTTATGGCATGTTTATGGCTTGTTGTTATTTATGCATTTTCGATGGTAATCATAAAGTATTTTACGTGTCAATATAAAAATAAAATTGAAGTCATTAACATTTTCCTTTTAGATAAAAAAACATCCGTTTCCGCGTGCTAATATTTTGAGTTGTAATCTTTATTTTATCATTCGTAAATAAATATCTTTTCTGACTAATGCTCTTTTAATTTATTAATTAATGTAACGGACATGTAAATATCCTACTTTTGTGTTATTTATCTGACTTTATCAATACATATTTTTATTATTAGTCAGTTAAATTTGCAACGTAATTGAATGTTATATGTATTAATGATAAGAGTTTTTTTTACACGTACGGCACGGGAAATTGCATCTATAAATCGATCTATGATATTATTATGTCGCGGAGATATGGACGAGAAGGGAATGTTGTCACTTTTTTTTTTGAATACGACTAAGGTGACAAACAAGCTTACGGGCAGCCTGATGGTAAGCAATCACCGTAGCCTATAGATACTTGTAATACCGGGGTCGGGGGTACGAGTATCACACGCGCGTGGCCGACCCTGTAAAAAGTGGAGCTCGGGAGATCTTAGACCAATGCCGCTGTGCCCTTTATATCAAGACACTCACGTCACCGGCCCTCCGAGGTATTATCCCATTACGAATGTATATATGTATACCAGTATATTGATACGCCTTTTTTTTTCTATAAATTTTTCTTTATTATTAAAAAAAAAATTGCAGTTTTTATTTTTATTTTTTTATTCTTGTTTCAATGTTTACTTTTATTTATCGTAATTGTAACTTATGTCATTACCATTTTAAAAGAGCAAGTGCTAAGTTTCTTGCCGGTTCTTCTTAGCACATATCTGCCGTCTGAACTGGTGGTAGGGAAAAAAAAGTGACGATTCGAAAGTGCTTGTAATATGCCTATTTGAATAAAAATATTTTGATTTGATTTAGAATGCAGTGATCTTTAGTCTCAAGTTGTGTTTTTTTCTACCTTACCGATGCAGTTTCCATGTGCAAGTGCATAGTGCAATGGGCATAATGGATTTTTGATCAAAGTCAGCGATATTCCTTGAAGGACTTGTCAAAATCAAAGGAGAGAGGCGAACCAACGCCATAGAAATATTTTTTATGGATATTGCTTTTAGGAAATATTTGATAAACCATTTTTTCTCGTCAATATATCTAATCTTTATTGAACTGATATTAATCGGACATTCATGTCACTGTATGACGTCATCAGTCTGGTATGAAGTGACGTCAAATCGGTCCAAATCGACCCATAATCATCCCACTGCAGGGATACGGGCCTGCCTTATATTGAAGGGGATTAAATAATAAATAAATAGATACATAATAACTAATTTATTTACTTACTACACACTAATTTATTTATGGATAGCCAATAGTTGAGTTTCTTGCGGCACTTCTTCTCAACAGGCCATTCACGTCTGAAGTGCTAGTAGGATAAAAAAAAATTGACGTGTAAAAGTATTTCTTGTAAATCTACTTGCAAAATAAATGTTTTATTTTATTTTAAGACGTGGGTAGGCATCTTAGAAGGGAAATGGAATCTTAATAGAAGGATAATTTTAGAGTTTGTTTTTATGCCCTAATCTCATGATACGGTACTTTCCATTGACGACCTCCGTGGCGTAATGGTTACCATGCCAGACCGCTACCCAGGTCCTTGGTTCGAATCCCGGTCCCCTTTTTCAGATTGGCCTCGGGTCTTGGACGTTTATTTGTATATATATTTATTATAAAATATAGTATTGTTGAGTTAGTATCCCATAACACAAGTTTCGAACTCACTTTGGGGCTAGCTCGATCTGTGTGATTTGTCCTTTATTTATTTATTTACTTTCCAATTATCATCTAGTTTTCATATTAATGTTTCATATTAAAGGAATGTCAAGGCTTTTTTAATTACTTTCTGTATCTACCACTAATAAGGTTATCTGACATAATTCAGGCAACTGATTATAATCGTTATCAATAAAAATAATTAGTTCCAAAGAATTATAGATAGATGGAGATAGTTGTATTTAAATTTATGTTTTCATTATGGACTAGTAAACCCGCGCAACTTCGTTTGTGAGTATTTATTTATGCACATCAGCGCCATCTATAATCAGACTTTTCATCAAATCCTACGAGAACCTTTCCGGGATAAAAAGTACCCTATGTGGTAATCCAAAATATCCCCTACCTACGTACCAAATTTCATATATATTGGCCCGGCCATTTGAGCGTGGAGGAGTAACAAACATACACACAGCTTTCGCTTTCATTATATTTGTGGGATGGATTTTTTTTTTTTTTTTTTTTTTTTTTTTTTTTTTTTTTTTTTTTTTTTTTTTTTTTTTACTTTATTTGGGTAAACAAACAATGACATAATAAGATCTTACTCTATACATATAAATTAGTTGTAAAATAATGTAAATATGTCATCAGCATCGTTCACCACAGATTACTGATTGAAAAAATAACTTTTTAGCGATATGTAGGTATGTAGACAAATTTTTAAAGAAAAGAAAAACAATACAAAGTTAATGATATCAAAGTGATAAAGTTGCAAGAAGCAGCTTTCTAAAAACACCAGCACGCGTCGCCGCTATATCAATAGTGTTAAAATTATAATTATATGAGTGCATAATACGATACAATGGCGAGCGCTTTCCAGCGTTTGTGCGGCATTTCGTGAGTGCAAACACTTGACATTCTTTACGACTGTGTGTCCTGATGGGAACTCTGTAGCTTAATTTGTTTGTTATAACAATACAATCATATTTGTTGTGACACAGATCATGAAGTAACATCGTCTCTAACTGTAGGCGTCTGGATTTAAGATGAAGAAGATTATATTTTTTAAGTAGTTGTTCGTAGGACAATCGACTGTGGAAACATCTATAGTACATGCAACGTAGGAATTTTCTCTGCACGGATTCAACAGCATCGGTATATTTAATGTAGTAGGGATTCCAAACAGGCGCAGCATATTCTAGTTGAGAGCGGATCAATGTTTTGTATAGATAAAGATAAGTTGATGGTTTTTTGAACTGTGTATTGGACCGCATGACTAGCCCATACATCTTGAAAGATTTAGCTATAATGTTGTGGATGTGTGTATCTAGGTGTAGTTTATTATCAAGTGTAACTCCTAGGTCCCTAATGACTTCGACAGTATCCAGATTGATACCACATAAATTATATGAAAATTTACTCAACTTTCTCTTTTTTGAGAAAGTGATAATTTTGCATTTATCGATACTGAGACTTAGTTTATTATCAATGCAAAAAGTAGTAAGACGATCCAGGTCCTGCTGGAACTCATAGTGGTTGTTAACAGTTTCTATAGTCTTATAGACTTTTAGGTCATCTGCGTAAAGCAAGAACTTACAATGTTTAAAGCAGTGCTTAATGTCATTTATGAAAAGCACAAAGAGCATGGATTAATATTTCAAGGTGCGGATGGACTCAATAAGCTACGGTAGAATGTTTTTGTTACCATGAGTCGTAACATTGGGAATGTGTGGTGGGGTGGTGGGGTAGAAGAAATGCATCAAATAGAGGCAAAATTCCAATATAATTCAATTTAAGGAAAACTTAGGCAATGTTGCTGCAGAAATTATTTCTGCTTGGCAAGTTACGACAATTTCTTTGCACTGTGGTCTATGGCAATCAATCTTCAGTTTTCCATTTCTTTAGGAATTCTTTCAGGAAAATAAACGGACTTATTATTCTCTTTTTGCAGATGAAGAGAAATTCTCATGTTAAATGTAAATAATTCACAAAAATGATCTTCCCACACCCCTAATGTTTTTAAGAGAACTATTCAATGAAATTCGGTAGTCGAGTGGCTAGCAATGACCACTTTGTTCCAAGGGCCGCGGGTTCGAATCCTGCCCAAGGCAAACAGTTGTGTGCATGAACATGTCTGTATGTTTGCTATGTATATTATGTATTTATTTAAAAAAAAAAAGTATCTATGTATATTTATCAGCAATCTTGTATGCAACTTGTATCAAGCTTTGCTCAGTTTGAAACTAGATGGCGTTGTGTGATTTGTCCAAGAATATTTATTTCCTTTTGGCCGCAATGGCAACTGAGTTTCGCAACCAGTTGTGAAAAAGCAATTTTTATTCTTTCTCGGCAATATTATTTATGTAATTCCCAAGTGGTGAATGACACCACCAAAAAATATTGTTACAATAAACTACGCCGTCTACTTCAATTTATTTCTGATTAAATTCGTTGTGAGTTCCAAGAGAGCCGTAGTTTCTTCCCCGGGACGTCAATAAGCTTCATTGCTTATTGTCAATCTGAGATTGCCGTTGTTGATCATGGATGTACTGGAAATACAGCGGTGGGTATGTTTTACCGTTTAGTAACTACTGATAACAAAAACAGGAGCAAGCTTGGGAGCCTGGGACATAAGGGCGCCGTGAGAATTTTATTGTGACCCACACTAGTAATAAGTACATATTATAAGTAAAAATATTTATTATTTTTTAGAATTCATGCGGATATTCGGAGCACAGTATACTGCGTGGGGGTGCAGACGGGTGGAGCTAGGGAATGGTGGTTCGCATGGGAAAGGTTCCGAGTGGCCAACGCCCCCTCTGAGAGGGAATTGCTACTTTCTGTACTTGGGTGTACCAGGGCGCCATACTTGTTGTACAGGTATGTTTTACAAATACAAAGTTTATTTTTATTTAGTAAGCGTTAAAACTAGTTAAGTTCCTAACCTTAATTTATGCAAATGTCAATTTTTATTTAAAAAAAAACAACATAATAATAACATGGTTTTCTACTGGTAAAAAGGTAGGTAATTTCTGTGAGGTATTAATTTCTAGATTTACAGAACTTGGTTAGAAAATTAGTTCAGTAGATTCAGAAATTACCACCTCACAGACTCAACTTACAATTACAGACTGAATTACAAGAAAAATTACCTGTCTGTCAAGGTTTAAATGAATACCTATAAGATTTCATTTCAAACAAAAATAAAAACTCTATAATGCAGAATAGGTAAAGAAAGACATTATTAAGTCAAGGTTGCATTCTGCGTCATAAATTTTTTTTGTATAAAGTAATTAGCTACGCATGTAATCGATGAACGATAATTTTGTTACAGCCCTGATAAAATTACAGTCACATATAATAGTTTTCGAATTGGTTCCGATAGATGGCGTTAGGTGTATTAAGATTTGCTTCATCGCAAATTCCTTTTGGGGTAAATAAGAGGACTTTATGTTAATTTTATTTCAAAGATTTAAGAGAAAAAAGGTAAAGGTAAAATATAGGTAGGGTTCCAAAACTGCTGTAGTTTTCCCCTGGGATATCAATAAGCATTACAGGTCCGGTGGTGGAGTGGCTAGCAATGGTCACTTTATCCCAAGGGCCGCGGATTCGAATCCTGGGCAAGGCAAACATTTGTGTGCATGAACATGTCTGTTTGCCTTGGTCTGGGTGCTTTCTATGTATAATAAAAATTTATTTACAAAAAAAGTATTTAAACTCTGTTTCTTTTAACTTGACCAATGTAGTAAACAATCTTAGCACGTCTTTTTAACGAAAATAGGCAATTAAAATTATTATTCACACCCAAACAGTAATAATATAGTTAGAAATGGCATTTAACACAACACTCTTATTATTCTGGCGATTTATGGATTTTACACATGGATATTTGAATAAAAAGACACTCTAAGATTGTTTACTACATTGGTCAAGTTAAAAGAAACAGGCTTTAAGTATATTTATCAGCAATCTAGTACCCATAGAACAAGTTTAGTTGCTTAGTTTCGGACTAGATGGCGTTGTGTGATTCGTCCAAGAATATCTATTTATTTATTACTGCTTATCGTCACTTGTTAATACTGGCTAAAAGGGAGTACTGTGGGTAAACTTCTAATATAGGGACCTACAAACTGTGAGACATTGTTTTGAAATGAAATAAAAATCTTTATTCAGAAACTACGCTCTCACAATCACAGGCACTTTTTTGTCGTACAAATAAATAATATTGATTTTATAAATAAAGCTACTCTATATACTACCAACATTTCGGAAACAAAAGCAAAATGGCATGGCGATGGCAATGGCATAAAAGAAATGGCGGCCATTTTTTCTCATTTATAGTACGCGCCAAAATTTGGACTCACAGTTAATAAAACAATTGAAAATCGATTGTCGTTATGCACTGATAAATACTTAAGTATGAGATTCGATCTTCGTTTTTCGACTAGTGTCCCATCATTATTACTTTGATTGCATTATAGACTGCAAAACCGTTCATTTTTCTACAGATACCTGGAGTTGTCTCTTCGCAATGACAGCGGTATCCGTAAACAAGACACGGTACGAGTGTTTTCAGCTGTAGCCAGCTCGGCTATCGGACAACCCATCGCTTTCAACTTCGTGCAGGCTAACTGGCAAAGAATAAAAGAATTGTAAGTTTCCGAGTTTTTTCTTACTTTTATTCACTTTTAATGATTTTGAGGCATAAAGTAAGCTCAAAGTAGCATTCCGATCATCACGACCGCTTGATTGATAATCGAATAAAATTTCAAGATATTAATTATTTATAATGTTAGAAACTAGAAAATATTATAATAAAACAATTTTGCTAATTATATAATATGATATAGAAAGTATATTATAGTTAAAATAGATAAGTTATTATATTGTATAATGTAACAATAAGGTGGCCCACCGATTGTAGTTGCAATGCAATACTACTATTCAGGGTCCATGTACCAATTAGATTAATTAGATTTAAGCTGTACATGTGCAATGAATGATAATAAATAAATAATTTAGTCTTAATGTCATAAAAAAGATTTTCTAACCGACCCTTTTTTTTGCGGTCCTGTGTGTATCTTATAATAAAATGTATTATTATGTTTCAGTGTGGGATCTATATCAACTTTAAATTCCATCCTTAAAGTAGTAACACGAAGACTAAACCAGCCCCATGAGTATGAAGAGGTGGGTACAGTTACTTGTATTTATTATTCTAGCTTAACATCGAGAGTGACTGAAATTGAGTGAAAACGAGTGTGCGTGGGCTCTTCGTTCTACTTCGGCTTCGGTTTTTTTAGTCTTCTTTGCCTAGCTTTACTTCACTTCGCTATAAATACACAGCAGACACAGCTCTCTGTTTCACTGGAAAGACGTGGTCTCAAGCCTTCCTGGCCGCTCAAAAAGGCATTGATACAGTGATGTCATGGCTCACTGACAACTCCCTCTCCTTGAACATAGACAAAACCAAGTTCATTTCCTTTTCAATGCGAAATAGAACCCAACCTCCATCCTCGTTTCGACTCTTGGTTCACACTTGTGACAACCCTCAATTTAATTTATGCCAATGTCGTCAACTTGAACGAACATCCTTCATCAGGTATCTGGGTGTTATACTGGACCAAAACCTAAACTTCACGGAACATATCCAAAACCTCACAAACAAGGTGCGCAAACTAATATACATCTTTAAGAACGTTGCGTCACGTCACGTTGCAGAGTTTAATCTAATTAGGAAAATTTATTATGGTTTATGTCAGTCGCTGATTCAGTACTGTGTTACAGTTTGGGGTAGCTCGAATAAGACCACAATGATAGGGCTCGAAAGAGCCGTAATTAAAGTTGCCACTTTTCGCCCAATCAGATTCCCAACTCAGGAGCTCTACAATCTCGTTAAAGTCCTCAGTGTCAGACAGCTGTACATCCTAAATCTCGTTTTGAAACAACACTCCAATCTGCAACACCCCTCAAATATCATTCTCCCCAAACGCAGACTTCACCGCATATGTGACAAGCCAACCATTAATTCTGCATTCATCAAAAGATTCTTTTCATTTAACGGCCCCTTCCTGTACAATAAACTTAACAAATATTTATCCATCTACACTGTCAATAAATACGCCTGCAGAAAGTTAGTTATTGATTGGCTCCTAAATATGTCCTACACCGATACCGAAAAAATACTTCTCCCCTTTAATAATAATGAGAACTTAATGATATATTAGTCATCTCCACATCCCGTATGTACCTCCCATTTATGTTAACACCACCCATTACAATAATTTCCAGTCATATCTCACTATTAATACACTACCCAACCCAATCCATTTTCTCTTGCTCCCACCAAACCAGCTGCTGATTGTGCTTTATATTTTTTATCTTTTATTATTACTTTTCTTTAAGTTTCATTAAATTATTTTTTTTGTCATTAATTCCGTACTCTTATTATATAAATTCCAAAAACAGGGAATCACTGAGGCCTCAGAGATACAGCATTCGTTGCTAGTTCAGAGGACTCAAGGCTCCAAACCCATTGTTATCCTACTGTATTTGTTTACATGAATAGTTATAAAAAAAACTCGTATAATTATTTATCTATGTAACCCTCGACAACTTGGTGAACAATGTAATGTACTATTTGTTGTGTATGATAAATAAATAAATAAATAAATTTGACACTGATGAATTGGCTAACAATGGTCACACAACAGAAAGTTATGTATTGTACTATGTGTATTTATCAGATCTTGTACCCATAGTACAAGCTAGTTGCTTAGTTTGGGACTAGATGGCGTTGTGTGATTTGTCGAAGAATATTTAACAATGTTTTTTTAATTAATTTTTTTTTACAGTTGAGAAGATTCGTAGCAGAATCCTACAGCGAGCTCGGTCGTCCGGCCCTACAGGTCTTGGAGAGGACCGAAGCGAACGTTCAATGGATGCAAAGGAATTACCAGACCATAGTCGATTGGTTATTAATCGCTGACAAAGACGCACCAAAGTCATGGTGACGGATTTAGTTTGTCATATTATAGATAAATGTTTATTGCTAAGTGTGAAATAGCCGAGGAACATCTGTCTTGTTCTGTCGTGATGGGTGAGACGCATATCGGTTTATACATGGTTTCTTAAAACGCGACAGACGCCACGCGACGTGTCAACCCTGATCGAAGGTCCCAAGCCAATCAATTTTATGTTTAAGGCCTCGTTCGTTCTCCATTGATTTTGTATGCCTCGTCCTTATTTGCTGGGTACTTTAATAGTACAGTTAGCAAGATGAAAAGTACTATATATATATGTAATGGAAACATTTAAAGTCTAGTTTCAAACTCACGCCATTTTTCGTTCATTTCATATTTGGTATGAATAAGATGGCGCTGTTTTTCTTACTAGAATAGGTTCGCTGGTGAACTGGTGAGTTCAAAGTTTCGCGTCGGGTGTTCGTAGAGTGATTGTGGTCTATAGTAGGTACGCTTCGCGTTTTATTGTGCCGTGTGGCGTTTTAATAATTCCTTAAAAGCTATCGAGTCTGATGTGTCACGGCACAATACAACACAATACATTTCTGGCTTTATTTTATGAGGGCATAGATGGTAAGTGGAATGAACAGCAGGCGTTTGCATTTTGCAATGATTGTGCAATTACAAAATAAACTTTAAATTCGTGTCGTTTGACAATTTTATTGTAGCACAAAGGTAGCAAAAGGCACGATTGTATTAGAACGGTACCGTCATTCGATCTTACCATGTCGTCATGTCAGGTACAGGCTGGGGCCCAAGTCTGCTAAATACCAATGCACCAAATAGAGTGTCGATAGTGTGTCACTTGAATAGTTATTGACATTTGGTATTCTCGCTATCGAACTACTATCTTTTCGGTAGTATCTTTCACATAAAAGCGATTTAACTGAAATAGGTAGTTCATGGTCGATTTTAACTGTCGACCATTCCGTTCATATTCCACTGACACTCTATAGTCAATACATTGAGATAATAGTTAACTTTTAGCAGAATATCAAATTTGGCACTATGGAATGACAATAGTGTCGTGATAGTATGGCAATAGTTGGTCGCCTAATTTAAAATAGCAGACTTGGGGGCCCAAGTTGTAACGTAACATATAATGTAACACGCAATGAAAGAAATTCCCGTACACATAATGCTCTGTTCGTGCGCGTAGTGTGCACGGTTCCTGCGTACACATTATGGCAATTTTGTTACATTGCACTGTTACGTTACATCAGTCTGTAAGCAGCATTATGTTTCCATGGTCCCTTTTCTATAAGTATATTATTATAATTTCCTTATAATATTAATGTTTATATAGTTTTCTATTATATTATAGTATTAATATTTATGTGTTTTATCCTAACTAATATTATAAATGAGAAAGTGAGTTTGTTTGTTATTCCTTCACGGACTAATCAGCCAATCATTATGAAAATTTGTATACATATTGTCAGGGGTACAGAGCCCAACATCCTTTTATCCCGTAAAAGTATGTCATTCCAATGGGAAAATATTTTTTCTACTATACCTACATGGTGCTGCGATTGCGATGTCGGCCAACAGATGGCGCCACAAGTCCCGCTATAGGTTTTTTTGTTGTCAAACGAGATCTATGTCATAAAATTAACCGCGTACGCGGGGAAAAGCTAGTTATTAAATATTCCGCATTCCTAAATATTCCCACAAAATCGTTGTATGTCCCGCAATTATTATATTAATAAATCGTATTTTTTATAATAAATATCATTTTTATCTTACAATATTATAAGCAGAAGCAACGAGTAGACGAAATATTGCGTTTCGAAATTCAGACTGTCGGAAAAATTATTGTCCAAGTTCAGAGTTACAGAATTAATTTAACTCACACTTTATAAAACAATTGAAAATCTATTGTCGTTATGCACAGATAAATACCTAAGTATGAGATTCGATCTTCGTTTTTCGACTAGTATCACATCATTACAACTTTGATTGCATTATAGACTGCAAAACCGTTGATTTTTCTACAGATACCTGGAGTTGTCTCTTCGCAATGACAGCGGTATCCGTAAACAAGACACGGTACGAGTGTTTTCAGCTGTAGCCAGCTCGGCTATTGGATTTATTGTCCAAGTTCAGAATTACAGAAATATTTTAACAGTTTAAAATTACATTTGGAGATTTAATGATACATTAAGTTTATTCATTGGCTTATTATCACTATACTATATATATAATTAACCTGTAAGTGAAATAGAGCAATTATAATTATTTAGGCAGGTAACAAGAAGATACTAATACATAATGTATGATAAATAATAATGTATTTGTACGATAATTCCTTTATATCACGATTACGTGATAAGATGCTATGTACAGTGTAATGTTCATATATATTAGTACAATCAACCTATGAAAGAGGGAAGCAAGGCAGTAAATAAATATGATTGAGGGTTTCTAAATGTTGAAGGGATTTACTCAAATTTTTATTTATCAACTAGCTGACCCTATCCTACCTATGTCCTTCTACTGGTTCTAAGCTACTTCTCAACCAATTTTCAGCCAAATTGCTTAACTTCAGCCGTTCTCGAGATAAAAATAGTGTAACACTAACAAGACACTCTTTTATTTATATAGCTGACCCGGTGAACTTTGTTCCGTCTTAGAGGCACTACCCTACGCTACCCCTACCCCTACCCTAGCTTACCCCTACCCAGCCCCTACCCTACACCTAACCCTAGCCCCTACCCTATCCTTACCCTACCCTACCCCTATCCCTACCCCTACCCTACCCCTATCCTACCCCTACCCTACCCTACCCCTACCACTACCCTACTCCTACCTACCCTACTCCTACCCTACCCTAATCCTACCCCTACCCTTCCCCTACCCTACCCTACCCCTACCCTACCCCTACCCTACACCTACCTACCCTAATCTAATGGGATAAAAAGTATCCTATATCCGTCTCCTGGTTCTAAGCTACTTCTCCACCAATTTTCAGCCAAAACGCTTGAGCCGTTCTTGTGTTATAAATAGTGTAACTAACACGACTTTCTGAATATAGTTTTCAATTTATTATGGTACTATGTAATTACAACGCAACGTTTCATAACGATGCTTACATTATTAGCATTTGTTTTTACCTTGCTCACCTCTTTAAACTACACTTTTAAGATTATTCGGGTAAAATAAAAAGTACCTATAGAGTAAAACTTGAGGTGATTTTGACTGTACAGTCTGCAACAGAAATCGTCATCGTATCAACTCACAATCATCCCACAACAGGGATACGGGTCTCCCTTCAATCGAAGGGGATTAGAGCGTGCTCTGCCACGCTGCTCCAATGCGGATTCGCCGAGGCCAGTGTTATGTGTTATTATGTAAGACTAGTCAGCATAAATAAATACAGCAAAATTGTCTAAAGAAATTGTATTATTTACCTATTTAACCTATGACCTACTTTTCCGTACATTGGTGATTGGACTATCAATTAAGTTAAAGCCAGCAACATACATGTGTGATGTGGGCTAATCATACCTTAAGGATATCGGCTACATTTGTTATGATGGAGTCACACAACGTCGTTAGTGTAGCATAGATGACGTAGCGCGTCATGACCTTCTGGCATGCCACACCACACCACACATAAGGCGGTTTGCACCAAAGCTGAGAGGAGAGGAGATGTCTAATTTTTGTATAGAATCTTGTGTCGCATGCGAGCCAACGGGGCTGTAGCCGAGCGGAGATGTGTGTCGCCGGGCACATCTCTTCAATTCTCAGCTTTGGTGGAAACCGAGCCTAAGTTTTTCTACTATAAAACTGTATTTTATATTTAATCTATATTTAATTAGATAAATATTTAATAGTAAATTTTATTAATTAATATGTTATTATTTAGTAAATAGTTTGTAAAATAAAATTATGATGTAGACTTTGCTTAACTTATTCGTTGTAGAGTGCGACACACAGCGATGCCATCGAGGTCCTCGCTCCACTGTTAGGTACTTTTATATGTATTTACTTCATATCGATTATAAATTTGCATTCATACGATTTTTTGTAGCTTTTGTGTCAAGTATAAAACAGAGTAATGCTTTGATTGAAAGCTTTTCAAATTCCGAGATTTAATTAGACAATTTAATAGCTTAATTTAAACGGAATTTCTGATAAGATTTTGAAATAGATAGTGAATGTAGATTATATTAGTTTTGATAAATAATAGTAATAATCACCGTATTAAATATGGCACAATATATATTGAATGGAGAATAGCCTAGTCATAATCTACGACTACAAAAAAATGTTTTTATTACTCGATAAGATACTCGATAACGCCTAGTTTCTGAAACGCATTTTTAAAGTTTATAACACATTTAATTAAAGCTATTACTATCAAAGCAAAAGCAGAAGAAAAGAGATAACATTAATACTTAATGTAGAATCGAAATTAAAATGTGTTTCAGAAATAGGCTGTTTGACTTTTAAAATCATCAATAATTCTGTTAATTGGCAATAAATTTAAATATTAGGTACTACTGAGATGCTACTGAGCAATAAAGCTACATCCAAGTTATTTATTTAATTTTAATGTATTTTACTTTTAAATTATTTTTAAGTCACACATTTTGTAAAATCTCCTTCATTCGATATAATTTGTAATAATAAGAGTAATTTTATATATTTATTGTTTTTCATTTACTAATACCTTTCCAAAGAAATTCAGCTAATAACCACTGTTAAGGACCGGGACAAGCCCACCACACATTTCCACCGACGTGTCTCCTGTGTAGCCAGAATCAACAACGGCGACCTCAGATTGACAATAAGCGATGAAGCTTATCCCGGGGGAGAAACTACAGCTGACTTGCAACTCACAACGAATTTAATCAGAAAGAAGATAGTCGGAGTAGGAAGTATTGAAAGGACTTCCCTCCTTAACAACTACGTGAGAGACAGCAATTTGAAGCAAAAGGCAAAAAGAGGCAAATCAAGTGAGGCTCGATTGCCGAGCACCACGGTCTATTGTTACATTACTATTGGGACCTATTGCTATGAGCTGCTGTTTACTATTTTGATTCCAATAATATAGCATCGGTGGTTTAGTGCTAGAATGCTTGCCTGCCACTGTTAAGGACCATGTCCTTATTTTATTATAGGCGAGTTGATAAACAGGCGATTGACAACTTACAAGGGTTACCAGTTGATAAATAGACCAGTTGCGAGCTACAAATGCACCTATATGATAATAACTCATTTTATTTATAACATTACTTTATTTTATAAACGTACATAAGGCCCGGTTTCCACGAAAGCGGAGAGATGTATAAACTTTTCTATAGAATATTGTGCAAGCGGGGAGATGTAGGTATGCATAGCCCATGAGATAGCCGGGCGGCACATCTCCTTTCCGCTTTGGTGAAAACTATGGGCCTAAAGAAGAGAAAAATTCACAGATTTCGTGCCTCACACGACTATCGTGCACATTGGAAATGAATCTACGGAATTCGAAAAAATATTGTCTCTGAGCGACGAGGAGCTCGATGGCGTCGCTGTGTGGCGTGTCGCACTCTAATATGAACACAGCGATAATTAAGCGACATCGACCCTAGCCAGCGTTTGGATGGGTTTTGTTATCTTGAGCTTCTCCGTGCTTCGGAGGGCATGACCCGTGGGCACGACCCTTTCTTTATAAGGCAGCGGGAATTTATTCCTATGGCAACAAATTGTGGATTTCATATAAACATTTTTTATCTAGGAGTTAAGAACGGACGTCATAATATTTTTTTTATCTGTGACAGTTACAAGTATAAAAACAACTGAATATCGACACCTGCTGTTAAATCTTTATGCATCTTAAAATTTTGCGACTTTCGAAAGATAAGTTGTTATTAAACTTAATGTCTAATGTATATTGCATTTGGAATAAGTTTAATTTTTATATTTACGAGGCTTTTCTTACACGCTTTTTTTGTGGTGGTAAAAATATTCCCTTTGCCCGTGGGGTGACCAAATTCAAATTCAAAACTTTTATTTAGAGAATAAGCTTTCACAAACACGTTCTCTTGTCAGAGTATACAGTTGTAATAAATGATTTGTATAAATCTCGCACGAGACGAGCCAAGCGGAGCGCAAGGGCACTACCTACCTACCTTTTCTCGAAACGTTTCGTCGTTTTTTTGAACTCTCATAACTTTGTTTTGGATGATGCTAAACAAAGATAGTTAAAAATTTCAAGATATAATGACACCAGTACAATCATTACATGAAGTTTGAATGTCGTAGCTAATTATACTTTAGATTTTATTAATGTCTTAAAACCCCCTATTTCGTCACTTGAAGGTGACGGTGACGGTTCGTCACTCGTAGAGTTTGTGAAGCCTTGTAGAGGTAGGGCGTGTAGAGTTACAAGCTTGGCTCTACATGAGATCTGATGACTTTTTGACAATGTGAGTCATTATGGCAACTTCTCATTATGGCGTCTTGGCAACATTTTACATGAAAATGTTTTTGGTGGGATAAATCTACTCTATATACTACTACTATTTCGGAAACAAAAGCAAAATGACCACTGGCAAAAGAAATGACGAAAGAAAACCTGTTACGGCCTTTTTTGGCATTTATAAATATATCGTGTTTTTTTTTACCATAAAATTTAAAACTAGATACATACAACATTACGTCAATAAATAGTGCCATTAATTTGTCTTAACATAAAATTAGATCTAAAATATAAAATGCAAAATCGGTGTTAAAGATAGCAGCAGACCAGACCCGCAAGGCAGCAACCGTTCTCGTGTATTTTCGAGTTGACGTGAGAGTCAGCCTGCCAGCCCCCACTACTGGGCTCACCATCAACAATATTATGAACAATATTGAAGGGAACAACAGTAACCCGACCCACAACGCCACCGCCAGTTTGGACAATTTGCGAGTATGACGTGCCCGTACACATTAACATCCTTGTCACCAATTATTTTATCTAAATCTAAAAAAATGTTTAAAAAAAAAATTATCTAATATAATATCGTAAATGTCATAATTGTAATTTTTTTTTTTCATGAATTTATTTTTGTTTTGAATGAATTTATTTTATAATTGTATAATGATAATTAATTGATGATTAAACGAACTTACCTAAAGTGAAGTTCTATCATAATTATACGATTACCTTGTCCGAAAAGATTAGCATTTATTAGGATTACTTGTAGTAGACATACGGTGTCGCCATCTGCACTGTATTTTGAGAGATTTTTTTTTTTTATTTTTTTTTTTATGTCGGTAGGCATCGCTAGTTACTAACTTTTGCCGCCGACGCTCGTCATTTAGTTCAGAGCAAACAAGTTGATATTTTGATTCTCAGTGGGTACAGCATCAGCTGGGGTGGGTGGGATGCTAATCTTTTCGGACAAGGTAATCGTATAATTATGATAGAACTTCACTTTAGGTAAGTTCGTTTAATCATCAATTATACTCAACCTTGTCCTCAAGATTAGCATTTATTAGGATTACTTGTAGATGTTGAGAGAGGAAAAATATCAACAACCATGAAATGAATCAATCATGTGTATTATAATTATGAACAGAAATCAATACATACTTTTCATAATTTTAATTACATAACAAATCATCTATGATATTCCTTGCAAAAGGATCAGCCTCATTATCACATTGAGTTATAATACGATTATAAAATTTCCCAAACGTATTGGAGCTACCACTCCATCCTGCCATTTTCCTTATTATGTTTAAATGAACGCCCTGTTTGTATGCCTTCGACGTTGTGGCATGTCTAGTACTGTGTGCAGTGAAAATGGACACATCTATTCCACAACTTCCTAGTGTGGTTTTAATCCATCTACTTAGTGTTTGTGAGGTGATGGGTTTGTGCGGTCTTTTTGTACCAATAAAAAGGATGTTACTGTTACGTAAACACTGTGTTTTGGACATGTAACACCTTAAGGTATTAACTGGGCATATTCCTGGACGTTCGTGGAAAAAGGGGAGAACCAATATTGGTTGTGCAACTCCAGGACGGGAAGTTTTTAATAAATCAGGAATCTTAATAAGGACCTCATTAGGAAAGAACTCTATGTTTTCTATATTTATCTTAGAAATGGTCTGAGCTCTATGGGCCGTTACTAAGGCGAGTAACGTTGAAAGCTTTGCAGATATTTTTTCCAAACTGAGATTTTCGTTTGGATACCAGCTCTCTAGGGAATTTAAAACAACAGATGTATCCCAAGTGGTATGATACTTAGGAAGTGGCGGGCGTAGCCTGAAAACTCCTTTGAAAAAACGTTTTATGCGATCATCACCAGTTAATGTGTGGCCGAGAATTAAAGAAAGAGCTGATCGGCAACTATTTAAAGTCCCGTATTGAGCACCTGCCTCAAATAATTCGGTTAGAAAAATTAATAAATTTTCGATTGAAGGGTCATATAAATCAACGGTATTTAACCTGCAAAAGGTAAACCATTTTTTAAAGCAGGTATTATATTGTTTCAGCGAGTTATCTGAAAGCGACGCTAACATTATTGGTAAGGCCGATAAAGGCGTCCCTCTTCTTAGGAGTGACGTCCTGATAATAGTCCGGCAACCAGGGTAACTTTCTGATGAACATCGCGGTTGCTGGAATGAGAAATAATTAGCGTCTTAGAAGCCTTGAAGGTCAATGGTTCTGCAACAAGTAGGCTTTTAAATAAGGGGTACCATGCTTGTGTAGGCCAAAGTGGGACTACCATGACACCTCTAGCACTATCATTAATGACTTTTCTCAACGCTTTCAATATAACAGCAAAGGGTGGAAAACTATAAAAATAGAAACCGGTCCATGACACTGTAAAAGCATCTATAACAAAAGCGTCAGGATCTCTGTGCCAAGAAATGTACTTTGTACATTTTTTATTAAGTCTACTGGCAAACAAATCTATTTCCGGAACTCCAAACTTTTGTACAATTTTTTGATATGCAAAATCGGCTAGTTCCCACTCGATATCTGGGTGAACTCGCCGTGATTCTGCATCCGCAATATAATTATCAGTTGAGCTGATGTAAGATGCGAAAACCATTATATTATGCTTTTCACACCACTGCCATAATTCTCGTGTAACCTTTGTAAGGTGAGGGAATTGTACCCCAACCATGCGGTTGATATAAGAAACAGCGGTGGTATTGTCTATACGCATAAGTATTTGGCAATCCCCGTAGTTGAGGCATCACTAAAGATTTCTAAACAAAATTCGTTTTGTGTGATATCGTTAGAAGAATATCTTATTGCCGAAGACCACCATTGTAGGTCTGGCATTAAGGACGATGGTATATTCATATAATTATTGTAATTATCGTCGTCTTTCAAATTTAAATACTTGCACCGCTCCATTTCTTTTGTGTATAGCCAGCCATATTTAATGGCTGGGCAGGCGGATGTAAGTAACCCTACTAAACGAGCGAATTCTCTAACCTTACATCGGTTTATGTTATAGAATTTATCAATTTCTGTTTTTATTTTTAAAACTTTGTCCTGTGGTAAACTAACTTGTAAGCTATGCGAGTCAATTATGAAACCCAAGAATTTACTTCTGGTGGCGGGACTCAGATTGCTCTTTTCTCTGTTAATAATGAAACCGAGTGCTTCAAACAATCTAGTAGTGTCAGAAATATTTTCTAAGCACGACTGAAGACTATTTGCTATTAATAAACTATCATCTAAGTAAACGGTAGATAGATAGCCACATGAACGTAACAAACTGATGACAGGATTCATTAGCGCAGTGTTAAGACCAAATGACAAAACGTTAAATTCGTACAATTTGCTATTAAATTGAAAGCGAAGATATTTTTTATAGTCCTCGTGTATACGTATCAAAAAATATGCATCCTTCAAGTCTATTGTACTCATGAAGCAGTCCCTTGAAACAAGTTTCAAGGCTGTTCGTAAATCCTCAAGTTTAAAATGAGAGGTATCAATAAATTTATTTAGGGCTTTTAAATTCAAAATAAACCTATATTTCCCATTAGGCTTAGGTACAAGAAAAATGGAGGACACAAATTGGCCTTGGCATGGTGTGCATTCGGTAATGGCACCAATATTTAGCAGTTCATTAATGGAAAGTTCATATTGAACTTTTTCGGAACCGTTATATTGCTTTGCAACTGGCGCAAATGACTGATGCACTGGGCGAGAAAAAGGTATTCGATAACCTCTAATCCATGACAATATAGTTTCATCATGAGTTATAAGTGACCATTGTTCATAATATTTAGACAGTCTGCCGGCGTACATTACCGTTTCTAACGGCGGTTGTGGTTGCGACCTTGCGCTGGACGCGACGATCTCTTCGAGGAGTTCGTGGGGCGGTCCCTGTAAGTGAAAGGCTCCTTCCTCCTCTGGTTCCCCTTCGGCCTTTGACTTTGAGGAGGAGGTCGCCAGTTTAAATTTTGCGGCGGTCTTTTGACAGCTGGTTGTTTAGCAGGCGCTGGTCTCATATCAGCCCCTGTTTTTGATATAGCCTTCGCCGCTCTAAGGGTTTCTGCTAACTTCTCACCAAAGAGAAGTTTGTCAACCTTGGTGGACTGTAATTGGTCCTTCAAATATTTTTTAAGACCAGTAAGTACAAAGTTTCTTCGTACGTTCGAATCTGCGGCTTGGCTGTTGCAGATGAGTTTTGAAGCATCCATGAGTAATTTGATGAGAACTGTATTTTTTGGATCTGATGACATAAGCAATGTCAACGCCTCAGCAACGCAGGACGTTGCGGCTGCCCGCTGTTTTTGCCTTAGCTCAATTCCCTTGTCCCGTTTTAGGACAGCTTCTGGAATGGCGTATATCGCCTCTGGATTCAACATAGGCGCGTCAATCAGCATACAATTAGCTGGTGGCAAGTACCTATCAAGTAGCTCCTTGCGCACCTCCTTGGTCAGTCCGGTTGTGGCTATGTACTGTAGCCTTATGGCAAGATCTTGCAGAATATCTTTTCCGTAGACCTTGGTCTGCGAGGGGTCTTCCCCTAGTATTCCAAGAAGTTCCTCGTCCAGTTCCGGAGGAGGATCCTCTGAGCAAATTGGTAGTAGATCTGATGCAGCTATCACAGATTGCGTGGTCGCCTGTAAACCACTAGTAGAGGGTTGTGGTTCATTATATACGGCACTAGTAGATGGTTGTGGCTCGATGGGCTTCGTGACTGTAGCGCTGGTAGACGGCTGCTGGGCGGTGTTCTCCGGAGGGTCCGTCAATATTGGCACACCTTGGAGAAGACAAATTACGGTTAAATAAATGGTTAAGTGACAGCCCTTGAGGCTGACCGCATGACCCGTATATAAAGCAAATATTAATAAAGTAACAGCCCTAAGATGTGGCTGTTCGCATTAATAATTTATTGCTTTTAATATTTTAAAACCGTTTGTTGCAAAGTGGCATTCCCATAGAATACCCGCATTGCTTGTACTAAAAGTAAAGTGTTAGTCCCAAAGACTAACCGCATTACTTTGTTAAAACTCATCAGTAAAGTGATAACCCCAATGGTCATCCGCAATACTGGTATAAACAAGAAACATCTTTTTCAGCAACAATTTTACCCACCTTGTGGTTGTGGCAGCGCGGGCAACGACGGCATATTGCTAACAGGTGACGCGGAGCGAGAACTCTGAGATGAACTGCGTGATGAAGAACTCGACGACGGCGTAGATAATCTTTTCTTGCGTCGATCTCGTTGTCGTGCACGTGTTAATTCTTCTTGTAACTTTTTCATTTTTTGTGCAATGCATTCAAAATCTCCCGACGACGCGTTGCGCGTGCGTTTTCCCATAATAATATTACGTAAGTGAATAATTAGTTCACTATAAAGTAACACAACGTAAGACGTGCGACTTGGCGGAGCACTGAATGTGTAATGACGAGCGTCGGCGGCAAAAGTTAGTAACTAGCGATGCCTACACTACTATAAAAATAAAAATAAAATCTCTCAAAATACAGTGCAGATGGCGACACCGTATGTCTACTACAAGTAATCCTAATAAATGCTAATCTTGAGGACAAGGTTGAGTATAATAAATAATTATATTTGCACGCCCAAAATCGGGCAGAATAAGCGGACAATTTAATATTAAATAATCTATAATGTACCTTATTTTACGCAAATAAACTTTATCTTATCTTATCTTATCTAAATTATATTAAAATGTAAATAATATAAAAAACAGCCCCATTTGGATGACACTACGACGCGTGTACATATTACAATATTGAACACAATTTTTTATTTTTGTATTGACTGGCTTTTCACGACAAGTTTTAGAATTTCACCTTCGCAAGGAGGCCAGGGAGACCTTTCATTTAGATACTCGTTGATAGTATAGTACGCTTTACTGGTTAAGAATTTTTTGTCATTTGATTTAAATCGATTATTGCGCAATTTTTTTTAAATATTCTGGAATTTTATTATACATAATGCAAACTTTGAATTATAAATAACTTGCCCGCTTTCCTAAGCCTGAATTTAGAAACAGCTAATTTATTTCTATTACGCGTATTGAAATTATGAATAACACCTGAATGTTTTTATGAACAAACATGAGGCTGTCAAGAATGCACTGTGATGCCACTGTGAGACTATTAGTGCTTTTGAAAAACTCGCGAAGAGACTCTCGGACCACGTTAAACCTATTTCCTTTTTTGTTTATTACAGACTATCTGGAAAATGAGTAGGAGTAGAAGAATACTTAACGACTAGCTGTGCTTCGCCCGAGTGGAATTGGGCTTACGACTATAATAGTATAGACGGATTTAACAGTCTCCTATTACTACTGCTATAGTTTTTCCCCGAGACGTCAGTGTTCTTTATTGCTCATTGTCTATTTGCTCGCCGCTGTGTTTTATTTAATTTTATCGTACCTAATCAAAATACCGCATGTTAAATCAGTATGAAAAATTTAAATGGTCAGCTCAGTTATACTAAAAAACTTTAATAGTGCGATTTAGAATCTAACAGTGCCATCTAGTGAATTTTAGAGGAACAAAAATTTTAAATGGTTAACTCAAGTAAAAAAAATACTTTCATACACAGTGCTACTGAATTTAAAAATGGTCGATAAGAGATATTGGGCGATTCCAACTCTGCAGTGAGTGACAATTTTAAAATTCTTAGGCTGTTGAAAATTTAAATGAGGGTAACTTCTACTGACATCCGGTCCGGTTCGATTCAGTTCGGTCCGGTCCGGTTCGCTTCGGTCCGGTTCGGTCCGGTCCGGTCTAGTCTTTTGTCGGTAGTTATGGTGTACCAAGTCTCAAGTTTGTAAGTGCAAGAAATTTATTTTTTCTTACATAGACAGGGTAGAGACCTTTAAATGACCATAACTTATTTTCCTGACATCCGATTTAAATGCATGTATTCAGCTCCAAGCCGAGCTCTATCTTCCTGTGAAAACAGCATTAAAATCCATTCAGTAATTTAGAAGATGTGCGCGTTCAAACAGACAGACAGACAGACAAAAAAATAAAAAATAAAAAATTTCGCTTTTATTACCTTTCTCTAACTGTTCCCTCTCCATTTTTGCCAAATATGTTCAGACATATCGGGGTCTACTGTTTTATTATATGTAGATTTACAAATAGTCAACGAATTGGAAGACATATTTTGTCTTCCCGATGTATCTGATGATGGTTTTGAATCTGTTGAAGACGAGGTTCAGTACGTACTGTATTGAACGATCCTAAAAAACTATGACGAGCCTAATGACGGGCCTATGGCACCGACACCTGATCCACCTAATACCTCTCGAAAGTCGAACCAAGCAGTTCTTCTGTTGATTTTTCATCTAGCCCTCCGTCCTCCGTCGTCCCATCCCAACGCGATCGTTCGAGGCGGGCAGCAAGATTTGAAATTTTACCCAATATATCTGGTACTCAGCAGACCTCAGAACCTCAAGCCACACGGGCAGAGGGAATATTTTTAACACCGTGTTTTTATTTTTATTTTTTGAAAAACATAAAAAAAACAATCTACAAACATAGTTTTTTTTATTTACCCTATATACCCTATAAAGGGTTAAGCCATCGGTCCCGGCTGTTATCGATGGATGACAGTCGTTAGGCGACCCAAGTGGCTTAAAGGGGGAGCCCGACAGACCCCCGTCGCTTCCCCAGCGGCGGGACATGCAGTAATGCATTTTCCTGACTATAAACAAAAACAAAAAAAAAAAGTCGGTGGCCTTAGGGCGGTTTGAAAACACCGGCCTCTGGCAATCCTCATTGGAGCAGCGTGGCAGAGTACGCTCTAATCACCTTCGACTTCGTATCGACCAGCAATGGGATGATTATGAGTTGATATGATGATGAGCGACGATAAAGTCGGGATAAGGAAAAGGTTACAAAATAAAACTACAATGCCAACCAATGCAAACCCTTAACCCGATCATCTTTGTTTTAGGCTCAAAATATAGCTGACTAAATTGTCCAGACGAGTTTTTCTCAAATTTTTGATATCATTTTTCATTTCCAAAATATCGAGCGCCAAAATCAAAAATTCGGAAAGAAATGATTTTTATTTTCACTTTCGGCCATAACTTTCTTCATTTTTGACTCTCTCAAATAATTCTTTTTGCACCTTACAGCTCTCGTGAATACGCGTCTTTTGAGCCTTTTATGAATATCATATCTTCACAACTCTCCGAGATATAAGGGGATCGCACTTTTTCGTGAAATCGGAGCCCATACTAAGAAGTATAAAAAAGAATATAAAAAAAATAAAGTCTTGCCTTGTCTTGCAAATTCAAAATATTTTTATTCGAATAGGCCTAATATAAGCTCTTTCGAATCGTCACAATTTTTTCCTACCACCAGTTCAGACGGCAGATTTGTGCTAAGAAGAAGCTGGCAAGAAACTTAGCACTTGCTCTTTTAAAATGGTATTAATAAGATACAAATTACAATGACAGAAAATATAAAATTAACACAAAATATCAGTAATTTCTGATGACGAAAAAAATAATAATGCAAATAATTAAAGATTAATAACACTATAAATGAAGAGAAAAAAAAGCGCATTAATATACTGGTATACATATATACCTACATTTAAAGGTGTAAAAAATTAAATAAAGGTAGAAAGTGTATTTACAATATATGCATATATATATGCGCAATATATTAAGTACCTAGCAGTAGGTAGGCTTGTGTTTGGTGTCTGTGCCGAGTTTATCATTCCAGCTATTTTTATCATTTAGATAATCTTCAATTTTATAATAAGCCTTTCTGCTGAGTGAATATTTAATGTAGGATTTAAACCTTTTTCCTGGTAAATTCAGCACGTTTTCAGGCAGTTTATTATAAACATGCGGCCTTCTTGGCCGGTGATTCTTCCCAACAACCATCTATTTAGATGGCTATTTCGACCCTATCTTCCGTGCTAATGAAAGTAGGTTCGATCTCCGCACAAGACAAGTATTTTTGGGTTTAACACTGTGATGTTAACGTTATAGAATAGAATAGAATAGAATTGTTGAACTGTTTCGGGACACAAAAACGATCTGGTTAATGTGACTATCAAGTTTTGACTTTATAATAAGTACTCATATAGAATCCAAACCGTACCAACATTTTATTAGACAATGTAAGACAACAAATGAAAAAAAAAATTACCAATGTCTCATAAAATAAAAATGCGGGAATCAAACCCGTGCCTTCTGGTGTTGAAGGATCACTACCAATCGACTATCGGCGTAGGGCGTCCGTCGCGCGGCGAAGATATTCGCCTGGCCCCTATTGATCTATGTATATGTAGTACGGCTGGCCCCAATGTAAACTGCGATGCATATACTTACATATAATCCTAACTAATTTTAAAAATTAGAAAATGAGTTTGTTTGTTTGTTATTCCTTGACTAATCAGCCGATCATTATGAAAATTTATATACATATTGTCAGGGGTACAGAGCCTACTTTTTATCCCGTGTAAGTAGGCATGTCATTCCAATGGGAAAATATTTTTTCTACTATTGATGGCGCTGCAATTGAGATGTCGGCCAACAGATGGCGCCACAAGTCGCGCTATGGTTTGTTTTGTTGTCAAACGAGATATATGTCATAAAATTAACCGCGAGCGAAGCCGCAGGGAAATCGCTAGCACTATATAAAATACACAAATGTCATCATACAAATGTTTGCCCAGATCTGGAATTGAACACGCGCTCCTGGTGCCGAAGGTAAGATCATCACCAATACACCAGTGGGCCTTTATCATCCCTTTATCAGTCCTCTAAGCAATTGAAGGTGTATTGCTACTGTTTATTAGTTTGATTTGTAATTTAAAACTTAATTTTGAATTGGTATTAGTATTGTTGACGACCTCCGTGGCGTAATGGACCGCCACCCAGAGGTCCCGGGTTCGATCCCCGGTCGGGTCATGATGAAAAACGAACTTTTTCTGATTGGCCTTGGGTCTTGGATGTTTATCTATATATGTATTTGTTATAAAATATAATATCGTTGAGTTAGTATCCCATAACACAAGTTTCGAACTTACTTTGGGGCTAGCTCAATCTGTATGAATTGTCCCTTTAAATTTATTAATTTATTAGTTCTCCGTAGCAGTACCATCCTCTCCCAGAATATATATTTTTTTAATGCCATATACGTGGCTAAACAAGCATGCAGCCCGCCTGATGGTAAGCATCACCGTAGCCTATAGACACTTGCAATACCGGGGGTATTACTCACGCGTTGCCAACCCTCCCCAGGTGCCAAGCTGCGCGTTTGTCCTTCTCAGTATTAAAAATAAATATTTAAATTTGTTAAAAATTAACTAAATTAACAAGTATACCAAATGATGATTAATTTTTTTTTATCATCACTGATAATATGTCGGTTGCTTTATTTGGATAATTGTGATACGATACTGATAGAGTATCGCGCTTGATTATTGCATTCGTTATATTCCAATAATTTAGATTATTGTAATCCAGTTGGGCGAGCCGTCTCGCCGTATTCAACCAAGGTAAGTTACTCTCTCTTATCTATAATAGAATTGTTTTTAAATCTGTGTTATATATCACAAAAACTCATGAAAGATCATAAAAATTTAATGCTCTACACTTACAAAGTGCTGTACACTCGCCATCACTACTTAGATTAGTGAAAAGTCATAAAATTTTAGTGCCAAACACTTAAAAAGTACTATAAGTTTGCACTTACCATTTTACCCAAGAACACAGGGTGTAATCTTATCTATATATTTACAACAAGCCTGCATCTACGGTAGACTTATGCAGGTGTATTCCTAACTAGATTTACAGTTACAATAAGTTACACCTCGGAAACTAGGTAATTTTGATAGATATTTTAATCAAGAAAGTGTTAAGAAATAATGTAGGTATAACCTAATTAAAATCTATGAAAAAATATTAGGTGCGATTAACTAAAAGATGACGTGAATTGTGAAAAACAAGATGGCGTCGCGAGGTGCAAAATTGTGGTAACAAAGGTTACTTAAATTATAATAACGATTAAAATGTATTAATGTGATATTTACTTAAATCGTATAGTTTAAAGAAAGAGCTACACGATTATGATAGTTGTACAAAATTAAGTGTCTTGACGCTTGATTGCACATTAAAACCCTATTAAAACACACTGCATAAAAATGTCTTGTCTAGTGACGTAACTAAATAAGAGAAATATGTCATATTCAGAACTGAAATGGATCGTCAGTTAATTTGTCTATGGGAATATTGAAGCTACGTCCAATAGCCAATGAACTCATTGCCAATAGCAGTTACCTACCGTCAGTCAACAAATGCCGTTCGCGTTTAAATTATTAATTTGCAGTAAATTCGTCTGTGCACTAATACTTTTCGAAATTCCCATGAAATAAATAGGTAGGTAGGTAGTTGATCAGTTTATAATACCGTGTTGGCCAATTTCAATGGATAAGTTTCAATAAAATGTCAGAACTTTACAAGTAGGTACCGTCAAAAATTTCCGTGTTAAAATAACAATTTTGTATGATTTGACATTTGTGAGTCAAGCCTTTAAAATTGATTTCAAAGTGAAATAGAGATAATACGGTTTTAAAGTTGCATAACATTTTTTATTATCTTTTTGATAAAGATCCTTACTAATACATATTATAAAGGGTTTCTGCTATAGAGGGCGCTGTATGGGATGCTAACGGCCAACAGATGCCGCCACAAGTCGCGCTATGGGTTATTTTGTTGTCAAACGAGATCTATATTATAAAATTAACGCGAGCGAAGCCGCGAGGAAAAGCTAGTATTATATATGGCTTGATTCCTTATCCGTCAGATAAATTAACAGGTTTTGTTTTTGAGAATTAACAGATAAGCTATCTTTAACTTATCAGGATAATGTGGAGTCGGGTGTTAAGTTAGTGCATTGAATAGATAAGTACTTTTTAAGTGCAAATTAGTTTGAGTACCACATTAAAAAAATCTTATTCGATTTCGTAGTCCATTAGTTATTGCAAATACAATTATATACATATATATATATATATCAACGATAATAGAAGTAAGTCAGCTTATGTTGATTAGATAAGAATAATGTGATATTAAAATTTATCAATATTATGATTACTATCTTTACTAGCGAATATTAAACTAATTAATTTTTCAAGGTCCAATTAGATTTTTGTGTGTAAATTGTCAACTCCTTTAATAAGAAAATGTAAATTCTGTAGTATCGAAGTTACTATACCCATATTTTCCACTGATTCTGCAACCTTATAAGGCCGGGTTTACACCTGCAATTTCACTCAAGTACGTTGGCGACAGAGAAGCCTGAACTGCTTTATTAATTTTCAGATGGCGGTGACGAAATTGCTCCTTCTTGCACTTATGTGCCTGGGCGCCACCGCCTTTGACAACCATAGAAAGATTAAGAACACAGTCTTCTTAGACGAACAGCTTGAAGGTGAAATATTTGAAAACCTACGTGGTGATCAGAGGAACGATGAAGTTGTCACCAATGTAGTTGTCAACCCATATAGACTGCCAACAACCACAAAACCAACGCATTACAAAGTCCATTGGATAGTCGACACCCTTGCTACTGAACTTACATTCGGTGGTGTTGTTGAAATAACATTACATGCCACTCAAGTAAACGTAAGCGAAATAGTCATACATTCAGATGGTTTGAATATTGCAGACGTTTTATTAACTAGAAATGGAGAGATAGTTCCACGAACATATTATCTACAACCCGAGTACGATTTTCTGCGTGTGCAATTAGTTGGCGACTATTTAGAATACAATGAAGCGAGTAGTGCAGATTATGTTCTAACTGTCACATTCAATGCCGAATTACGCCATGACATGTACGGAATTTATAGGAGTTGGTACAGAGACTACTCTCCTTCGGAACAACCGGACCCGAGGTAAGAAACTTCATTAGTAACAAATGTAACAATGAAAATAAAAGAGAATGATAAATTTCACCACTAACCGTCCAGTCCAGGTAGGTCAGTGGTGAGAGCACTCAGCGGGCGTGGATTCGAATCCAACCTGGGGCGGGAGGTGAAATTTCTGTTTCAAAATAAGAATGGTTAGTTATATAGGGACAATTCATACAGATTGAGCTAGCCCCAAAGTAAGTTCGAAACTTGTGTTATGGGATACTAACTCAACGATATTATATTTTATAACAAATACATATATAGATAAACATCCAAGACCCGAGGCCAATCAGAAAAAGTTCGTTTTTCATCATGACCCGACCGGGGATCGAACCCGGGACCTCCTGGGTGGCGGTCTGGCGTGGTAACCATTACGTATCAACTATAAAATCAATCATAAAATAAATATAAATTATAAAGACCAGAAATAATGATGAGTTATAAAGACCATATGAAAATAGACATTGTTTAGACTAAGTTTAACAGAAATTTTATTTTTCAGTTACATGGCAACAACACAATTTCAAGCAACTTCTGCTCGGCGCGCTTTCCCTTGCTACGACGAGCCGAGCTTTAAGGCAGAATTTGACGTTATCATCACACGACGACAAAACGTCAAAAGCTGGTTCTGCACAAAATTTAATTATACTGATGACTCCATTAATGGGTATGACTTATAAACAATTTTTTTATTCAAAATAAACTGGCAGTTGCGTCATTGTTTTATAATAAGCTAAAAATAAAATCATCATGTAAATCTAACAGTGAGCCAATTACATTATTTTAGAAACTTGATTCCACATTAAGTATCAACATTTTTCTTTCTCAATTTGACAAACATAGCATAAGTATTAATATTAATGTGTCGTAAACTGTTAAATTGACATTAAATTAATATGTTTTTTTCAGACCGGACTTTCTAGATGATTATTACACTACAACTCCAATCATGTCGACATATCTTTTGGCTTTAATTGTCGCAAACTACGAATCTGAGATAACACCTAATACGCCCACTGGACAAGTTCATGAGGTTATAGGAAGACGTGCCGCAATGGAGGATGGTCAATATGTGTTGGCCTTGCAACTTGGATGGGATCTCTTAGAGGAAATGAACGATCACACAGATTTAAATTTTTTTTCTGTTAGCGATAACCTTAAAATGACACAAGCGTCCATCCCCGATTTCGGAGCTGGTGCCATGGAGAACTGGGGTCTGCTGACCTACAGGTAAAGAGAAAAAATCCTACTTAAAACTACACTTGTTACGCCAACCTTGTTAATGTAGTTGTTCTGTTGAAGTACAATTTTACAGTTGAATAAAAAAAACAATAACTATAAAAAGAGGTGACTAAGTGCCAGACCCACAGAATTAAGTAATTCAGACTTTTAATTTTTCAGGGAAGCCTACCTCATGCACCACGAGAACCACACAAACGCCAATTCTGAGCAGTTGATCGCATATATTTTATCTCACGAAATCGCCCACATGTGGTTCGGAAACCTGGTCACCTGCGATTGGTGGGATGTGTTGTGGCTTAATGAAGGTTTTGCCAGATATTACCAGTATTTCCTTACTGACTCGGTATGTGTAACGTCTATTTTGTAATCATTCATGTAAAAGTGCTGAGTAAAAGTATTTCTTCTGTTACCTTATCCTCTCCAAGACTATTAAGTTATACCGTAGCAGCTGCGAGCCTCTTTGATACGAGCCTTGTCCCATTCGATCGGATGAAATTTTTACATTATAGTGACTAATGCATATGGTGTGGGACAATGTACATATTAAAATTTATAATATTATGACTATTTAGTTCCTGACGAGGTTTAGGTTTATTTCTTATTAGAGGAAACCCTTATTCTTAACCACAGAAGACAGAGACAATAAATAGCATGTATTACATAATTTTGCAATCTTATGAACAACTTGTTATATTTTGCAGGTTAAATCTGAATACGGTCTTGGAATCAGATTCATCAACGAACAAGTTCATACATCACTACTCTCTGATTCTGTCGTTAACGCGCATCCATTAACTAATCCTGGAGTAGGAAGCCCCGGTCAGGTCAGCAGCATGTTCTCTACAATCACTTACAACAAAGGTGCTGCTGTGATTAGAATGACTAAACACCTTCTTGGAGAGCTGGTTCACAGAGAAGGTTTAAGGAATTACTTGCAAGAAAGGTTAGTTAATTAAGTTTTACTTAAAGTAAGCGTGATGGGGTCAATACATAATATTATCTTGAACAGGAATGATGGAATCAGGAGAATCAGGATTTTGTGCCACCTCAGCCGTGGATTCAAAATCAGTTGCGCGGCGTCGATGATATCCTACTAATATTATAAAGGCGAAAGTTTGTGTGTATGTTTGTTACTTCTTCTTGGTCATATGGCTACACCAATTTTCATGATATTTGGTATGTAGGTAGATGATACCTTGGATTAACACATAGGGTACTTTTTATCCCTATAAGTACGTGATTCCCGTAGGATTTGATCAAAACACTGGTAAAAATGGACCGTTATGATATAGGTGTCACCACTATCTATGCATACAATTAAAAACGTATGGTAAAAAAATATTAGACCTGGCGCAGTTAAAACGACTTAATGGAACAAATAAAATATTAACAACACAACATAATAATTATGTTAAATCTATATCTATCTATATATATAAAATTCAAAGTCCTGACTGACTTAACTATATATCAACGCACAGCCCAAACCGGTGGGTCTAGAGATTCCAAATTTGTACTGTAGGTTCCTTACGACGTCTAGGGGTGTACTAAGAAAGGATTTTTCAAAATTCCTACGGGAAACCGAGATATACGCAAACGAAGTTGCGAGGGTATATCAACGCACAGCCCAAACCGCTGGGTCTAGAGATTCCAAATTAGGCATGTAGGTTCCTTACGACGTCTAGGGATGTACTAAAAAAGGATTTTTCAAAAATCCCACGGGAAAGCAAGATATACGCATACGAAGTTGCGAGGGGACGCACAGCCCAAACCGCTGGGTCTAGAGATGCCAAATTTGACATGTAGGATCCTTATAAGGTCCAGACCGACCGGACCGGACCGGACCGGAACGGACCGGACCGGACCGGAACGGATCAGACCTGATCGGTCTGGAAGGAACCGCACCGTACCGGGCCGTACCGGACCGGATCGAACCGGACCGGACCGTTTTTTTTTTTCTTCATCTATATATATAAAATTCAAAGTCCTGACTGACTTAACTATATATCAACGCACAGCCCAAACCGGTGGGTCTAGAGATTCCAAATTTGGACTGTAGGTTCCTTACGACGTCTAGGGGTGTACTAAGAAAGGATTTTTCAAAATTCCTACGGGAAACCGAGATATACGCAAACGAAGTTGCGAGGGTATATCAACGCACAGCCCAAACCGCTGGGTCTAGAGATTCCAAATTTGGCATGTAGGTTCCTTACGACGTCTAGGGATGTACTAAAAAAGGATTTTTCAAAAATCCCACGGGAAAGCAAGATATACGCATACGAAGTTGCGAGGGGACGCACAGCCCAAACCGCTGGGTCTAGAGATGCCAAATTTGACATGTAGGATCCTTATAAGGTCCAGACCGACCGGACCGGACCGGACCGGAACGGATCAGACCTGATCGGTCTGGAAGGAACCGCACCGTACCGGGCCGTACCGGACCGGATCGAACCGGACCGGACCGTTTTTTTTTTTCTTCATCTATATATATAAAATTCAAAGTCCTGACTGACTTAACTATATATCAACGCACAGCCCAAACCGGTGGGTCTAGAGATTCCAAATTTGGACTGTAGGTTCCTTACGACGTCTAGGGGTGTACTAAGAAAGGATTTTTCAAAATTCCTACGGGAAACCGAGATATACGCAAACGAAGTTGCGAGGGTATATCAACGCACAACCCAAACCGCTGGGTCTAGAGATTCCAAATTTGGCATGTAGGTTCCTTACGACGTCTAGGGATGTACTAAAAAAGGATTTTTCAAAAATCCCACGGGAAAGCAAGATATACGCATACGAAGTTGCGAGGGGACGCACAGCCCAAACCGCTGGGTCTAGAGATGCCAAATTTGACATGTAGGATCCTTATAAGGTCCAGACCGACCGGACCGGACCGGACCGGAACGGACCGGACCGGACCGGAACGG
The DNA here is from genome assembly GCA_905163395.2 of Endotricha flammealis. Classification (NCBI taxonomy): domain Eukaryota; kingdom Metazoa; phylum Arthropoda; class Insecta; order Lepidoptera; family Pyralidae; genus Endotricha; species Endotricha flammealis. Next base: position 2,491,397 of record LR990859.1, on the reverse strand, counting down.
ATCAGACCTGATCGGTCTGGAAGGAACCGCACCGTACCGGGCCGTACCGGACCGGATCGAACCGGACCGGACCGTTTTTTTTTTTCTTCATCTATATATATAAAATTCAAAGTCCTGACTGACTTAACTATATATCAACGCACAGCCCAAACCGGTGGGTCTAGAGATTCCAAATTTGGACTGTAGGCTCCTTACGACGTCTAGGGGTGTACTAAGAAAGGATTTTTCAAAATTCCTACGGGAAACCGAGATATACGCAAACGAAGTTGCGAGGGTATATCAACGCACAGCCCAAACCGCTGGGTCTAGAGATTCCAAATTTGGCATGTAGGTTCCTTACGACGTCTAGGGATGTACTAAAAAAGGATTTTTCAAAAATCCCACGGGAAAGCAAGATATACGCATACGAAGTTGCGAGGGGACGCACAGCCCAAACCGCTGGGTCTAGAGATGCCAAATTTGACATGTAGGATCCTTATAAGGTCCAGACCGACCGGACCGGACCGGACCGGAACGGACCGGACCGGACCGGAACGGATCAGACCTGATCGGTCTGGAAGGAACCGCACCGTACCGGGCCGTACCGGACCGGATCGAACCGGACCGGACCGTTTTTTTTTTTCTTCATCTATATATATAAAATTCAAAGTCCTGACTGACTTAACTATATATCAACGCACAGCCCAAACCGGTGGGTCTAGAGATTCCAAATTTGGACTGTAGGTTCCTTACGACGTCTAGGGGTGTACTAAGAAAGGATTTTTCAAAATTCCTACGGGAAACCGAGATATACGCAAACGAAGTTGCGAGGGTATATCAACGCACAGCCCAAACCGCTGGGTCTAGAGATTCCAAATTTGGCATGTAGGTTCCTTACGACGTCTAGGGATGTACTAAAAAAGGATTTTTCAAAAATCCCACGGGAAAGCAAGATATACGCATACGAAGTTGCGAGGGGACGCACAGCCCAAACCGCTGGGTCTAGAGATGCCAAATTTGACATGTAGGATCCTTATAAGGTCCAGACCGACCGGACCGGACCGGACCGGAACGGACCGGACCGGACCGGAACGGATCAGACCTGATCGGTCTGGAAGGAACCGCACCGTACCGGGCCGTACCGGACAAAATCGAACCGGACCGGACCGTTTTTTTTTTTCTTCATCTATATATATAAAATTCAAAGTCCTGACTGACTTAACTATATATCAACGCACAGCCCAAACCGGTGGGTCTAGAGATTCCAAATTTGGACTGTAGGTTCCTTACGACGTCTAGGGGTGTACTAAGAAAGGATTTTTCAAAATTCCTACGGGAAACCGAGATATACGCAAACGAAGTTGCGAGGGTATATCAACGCACAGCCCAAACCGCTGGGTCTAGAGATTCCAAATTTGGCATGTAGGATCCTTATAAGGTCCAGACCGACCGGACCGGACCGGACCGGATCGGACCGGACCGGACCGGAACGAATCAGACCTGATCGGTCTGGAAGGAACCGCACCGTACCGGGCCGTGCCGGACCGGATCGAACCGGACCGGACCGGATTTTTTTTCATAGATAAAATTCAAAGTCCTGACTGACTGACTTAACTATACATCAACGCACAGCCCAAACCAATGGGCCTAGAGATTCCAAATTTGGACTGTAGGTTTCTTACGACGTCTAGACGCGTACTAAGAAAGGATTTTTCAAAATTCCCACGGGAAAGCGAGATATACGCATACGAAGTTGCGAGGGGACGCACAGCCCAAACCGCTGAGTCTAGAGATTCCAAATTTGGCATGCAGGGTCCTTATAAGGTCCGGACCGACCGGACCGGACCGGACCGAACCGGACCGGACCGGATTGACCGGACCTGATCGGACCGGATGGAACCGTACCGTACCAGGCCATCCCGGACCGGAATTTGTTTCTGAAGAAAGATATGCTAATTGTTACTAGACCACGCGGGCGAAGCCGCGGGCGGAAGCTAGTACTAATATATAAAGCTGAAGAGTTTGTATGTTTGGACGCGCTAATCTCAGGAACTACAGGTTCGAATTGAAATATATATATATGTATATAACATATAACAAAAAATATAGTATAACATGTCCATGGTACGGATAACGTGGCCTTTCTTACTTTAGGACTGTTGTGTACAATTTATTAAAAAAGTCTTAGATACAGCGCTTCTTTTTTAGTATCATTGCATTGCACTAATGCTAAATGTAATTTTCAGGGAGTTAAAGACGGCATTGCCCATTCATCTTTTCCAAGCTTTGCAAGACGCCGCTGACAATAACAATGCTACTTTCGATTACGGTGCAGACTTCTCAGTGATAGACTACTATAGGAGCTGGACTGAGAAAGGAGGTCATCCAGTACTTAACGTACAGGTCAACCATGCTACTGGTATAATGACTGTTTCTCAGGTATATCATTTTAAACTTCTACCTGATGCATTTATTATTAGTGTCTATTGATTAGCTAGAGTAGCGGTTTCATAAGTAAACAGGACTGAGATGCAATAAATAATGGAATTTAATTTCCATGATGCCTTAAAAGAAAGGACAAAACTACTTGTGATACTCAGGCTTGCTGTTAAAGAATATCTTTCCGGCTCTTTTTCTCGTCATATGTATTATCCTAAACTTCAGGATCCCCGAATATCTCAAAATTTGTTTGCGACACGTCACAATGGTAAAAAAATGCTGATTTAATAATTACATCAACCAAATTATTATGTTTTAGCGTCGTTTCGATATTAATACTGGTTACGCAGCATCACCTAACTGGATTATACCAATCACATTTACAACGGAGTCTAATCCTGACTTTAACAACACTAAGCCTACTTACATTGTATCCGAAGGTGTCGTTCATATCGATCGCGGTTCAGTTGGAGACGAATGGGTGATCTTCAATATACAACAAACAGGTATGTTTAACCAGATTAGGCGCTTAATAAGACAAGTAATAAGAAGAGCGCGCGCTAGAGAGTATGAACAGTAAGCACAAGGGTGAACAGTCTCGAAATTGCAAGGGCGACGTCATTAGTGACAAAACGTCAGGCGCGCTGATTGCTTCTGTCACGGTATTTAATTAAATTTTAATTTTATCATGGTGAAATTACCGTACACGATTCTCGGAAGCAAACTAAAAAGAACAATGATATTTCTTTTCATCGGTAAGTAGTATTTTGTCAGGAAAACACAGATTTTAACTAAATTAACCAGGATGTGAAAGGGTGATGCGGGGGCGCGCGGGCGGGTTGACAACGCACGTCCTCCCCGCGCCCCTCGTTTTACAGCTCTCCGAATTAGAGGTAGTGCTTTACCACGTTGTACTCGAATATTTTGTTATATCATGATTTCTTTCGTAATAATAAAAAATTATAGGAACATCAAAGTATTAGAAATTAAATCATTTGTATTACAAGACCTATCAATGTGGTACATACATTACAGTAGAATGTTTGATTTGAATTGTTACACACTTAACAATTTAATTAAATATTTCCAATAAACTATTTTTGAATTAAACCTGTATAAAACGCATGTCTGTAAGGTACATATCATCAAACTGTATACCTAAGTCTTATTTTATTTACAAAACTAGGGAAACCCGCGCTACTTCGTTTGCGTGCATCCCGTTATCCCGTGGGATCTTTGAATTTCTCGTCTTTTCTGTACCTACTATAATATGCATGCATACATAGGTATTAACCTTCCTCTTAAATCCGTCTATTTATTGCTGAAAACAGCAGTAAAATCAATAGCGTAGTTTAAAAGATTTAAACGCACAGACAGCGGGAGTGATTTTGTTTTATAATGGTTTTATACTATGTTAGTAAAGATTTATTTACAAAGTGTATAGAGAAGATTATTTATTGAAAAACATTATTATCTGTACTCTTTGACAAGATTTTGACAAGATAGAGTGCCTGTAAATACCTGTAATAATGAGTGCCTGTAATATTCTCTGAATAAACGTTTTCAATCTCATATCATATTCGATTAATAAACATCGTTTTGTAAATTCACACCTGTATTTTATTGAAACTAAATAATGTGTACAACGGTTTTGTAAATATGTAAAGTGACGCTAAAAGTAAGTTGAGCGATTTTATTGCGATATTTTTTTATGAAATGATCCAAAATTGTAAAATAAAACAATTTTATTATGTTTATTTACATCCCCATACGTATTAAGTACTTAAATTAATAATTACATTTACGCACAGGTGCGTCAATCATGGCACATCACTATTTACGCTTGGCATAATGGGCAATGACTGATGCGCGCGCTCTATTACTTGTCTTATTTATACTCTAAGGGCGCACACTATTATTTTTCCATAAACATCCTGTTTATTTTTTAAATGGAACTATGTTTGTCTTGCCCCAATAAGATGGAGTTATTTTAGATATTTATATGTAGTAAGTTACGTATAAAATATTTTTTTATTTTTCAGGATTTTACAGAGTGAACTATGATAGTTATACATGGAACCTTATTGCTTTAGCTTTGAATGGTACTGAAAGTCCAATTCACGAATACAACAGAGCTCAAGTAAGTATTTTATTCATTGCTTCCAGATGAATTCTAGAAGCTAAGCCATCAAGTAAACCTTTTACTTCATATTTAAAATCTTCATTTAGAACATTTCTTTTTAGATTGTGAACGACCTATTCCAATTTGCTCGCTCTGGTTTAATGAGCTACAATAGGGCATTCAGTTTATTAAGCTTTTTAAAATATGAGATGTCATATAACCCATGGGTGGCAGCGATCACTGGTTTCAACTGGCTAAGAAACAGATTTGCAGCAACTGAGCACGAGGAGACTTTGAATGTAAGTATTTTTTTAAAAAGAATTAAATAATTTATTGTGCAAGTACATTTAAAGGCAATACTTTTGCACGTTTCCATAAACTTAACACTGCTGAAAAACTAACACTATTGATTTCATACTGTGAAATGCACGCAAAAAATGGAAAATAAAATACCATTTTTATTGATTTAATTTCTTGGACAATGTCAATTTAATTATCTAGAATACTACTTCAACATATTTAATTTAATCTTTCTACAAGTGAAGTGTATTACTTAAATGGGTATTGGATTTAAAACATGGTGTTGGTTTGACATTGCGTTAATTTTTTTGATTATTTTTACAGAGCTTCATCAGGGATCTGGCTGAAAATGTCATGGCGGACCTGACATACCTCCCAGATCTTGGTGATGAGGAAAATGAAGGTGAATCTTTCATGAGGTCATATCAGCGTATGCAGCTTGCACCTTTTATGTGCCTGTCGGGAAGCCAAGAATGCCGCGATGCAGCAGTTGATCAATTTAATACACTGAAGAACGGGGTATATGAGTAAGTTTCCTTTATACACTAGACTATTGCAAGACAGTGTAGAAAGATTGTGGAAACATCAATACCAATGTTAGGGGCAGCCGCTGTTGTCAAATTTCTGATGAGACGATAGTATTATTTACTTAATATTTTTTTGTTTCAGAGTACCAGTCGACAACCGTCCCTGGGTATATTGTAATGCTCTTCGAGCTGGCGATGAATCCGATTATGATTTCCTTTTTGACAGATTCTTAAATCATACTGTGTATACGGAGAAGATTGTGATTCTTGGTGCACTTGGGTGTACAAATGATGAAGAAAGTCTTAAAGCGTAAGTTTTGTTGTTATTAGCTTTCACCTCTATTTTACTGGACATACTATTTCTAGCCATCGTGATCCAAATAAATATTTGTAAAATTTACGATGTAAGTTTAAATCAATTATTATATTTATTCAAAAAGGCATATTACAAGCACTTTCGAATCGACTCATTTTTTTCCTGCCACCAATTTAGACGGCAGATTTGTGCTAAGAAGAACTGGCAAGAAACTTAGCACATACTCTTTTAAAATGGTCATAAATTGTTGGTAGATTAATAAATTAAATAAAAACATAAAATCTATTTCAACACTTCAAAACTTTAGTTAAAACATATTATAATAATAATAACTTTTTGAGAAAAAATATTGATTTACAGTTTAAACATTAAGTTTAACCATTAAGTGTTGTTATAATCTAATTTATAATTTTCAGATTCTTGGATTACATTATGGAAGATACTTATGTGATTCGTCGTCAAGACTACAGTACAGCTTTTAACTCTGCTGTCACTGGCAATGAAAATAACACTCAAATTGTGTTCGAATACATCAAGGGTAACCTAGACAAAGTTATCGCAGCGTAAGTATCTATACTTGATATTTTAGGTTAAATTCACATTTAAAAAAACCTTAAATATTGTAAAGCTTCCCCCTTTATTATTCTGGTTACGAGAACAGTTTAAATTTCATAGAGGCTGTTTTTTTTACGAGAACAGGGACATACCACTTGAAATATAAAACTGAAAAGTCATAGAAAATTTGGTTATACGGAAGAAAATCTTATCTATTACCATTGACATAAAAGTAAAGACAAGCTGTCCGGTACTGAGATTTTGCGGCATGGCGATGGTGCACATGCACACCACCACCCTTCAGTCAGTTGCGAGCGAGAAGCAGTGGTGTCCAATTGAAGAAAAAACCATCGGACAGCTCGTCTTTACTTTTATGTCGATATTATTACTAACTTTGTGATGTGAAGATTACAAACAATATAATTTTTCATTGACAGGTACAATGTAACATCATCTATTGCTTCTCCATTGTCTACTATTAGTTCTCGACTGAGGACACAGGAAGAAGTCGATGAGGTATGAACTTTTCTAAGCATATTGTCTTATCCGAGTATGGTGGTAGACTATTACCGCCACAATGACGTACAGTTGTTATGATAATTATTTCGTATGAACATGCTCTCATATCGGAGGCCGAAGACCCAAATACCTATGTAGAGGAAGAAACAAAACCCTGACAAAAAAACATAACTGCAATTTTCTTTTTCTATAGCATATAACATTGTTATTTTTAATTGGATTTTGTAAAATTATACAAATTTTATATCGGCGTCTATGCAACCTTTCTGTATATTTACTCGTCTAGTAATGCAAACAACATTGTCGAATAGCAGGTTCATGATTTTGATTAGCAGTCATACACAGTCAATCTGACGGATTGCGGGATTGAGATACGTGATTGTGATCAGTGATCTAGACCCATGTAACGTGTTGGATTGATAATTTTACGTACACGTTACACAGTTAGTCTGGATCAAGATTACTGATTACGATCATGAATCTCGTTCTAGATCGACCATAGCTGCTTAATATACACTATTGACACAATTTTGTACCTGAACGTCTTCCGTTGTTTGTGCTCACTTCTTCTGTCTTTCTATTAAGAATTTGACAAATGTATAATTTTGTTACAGTTCCTATTATGGGCTAATACCAACCGTAATGCCCTGGGTGCATCCTTCAACTCGATCGTATCAGGTGCCCAGTCCCAACTTACCAGCTTCGCATGGACTGCAGAGGCGCAACAAGATATCGTTGACTTTATCACAAATGGTGAATCGGACGAACCATTAGATACCAGTACTGCCGCACCAGTGACGCCGCCAGAAGTTGAACCGACTGTTACCCCATCACCTCTAGTATCTCCAGCAACTCCTGACATCCCTGAAAGGGCTTCAGCTGTTACTGCCGCTGTTTCAGCAGCAGTAGTTGCTATTGTTGCCGCAGTGAATGTAGCATTATAAGTATAAGCTTCATAGATGCACAGTTTTCAATTTTCTTTCGTAAGTCTGCCAACCAGAGTGACATTTTTGAGGGTTAAATATGGATGTATTTAGAAGGCTGCAGACCCTTGTTTACTTTAGGTGTATTAAGTTATTATAGATAAGTTAAATAAAAACAGATTTGTAGTTTTGAATGTATTTCCCATTATGTGGTTTGTTGTATGTCAATTTTATTTATTGTATAAAATCAGTGACAATAAGAATTTAGATAAAATAACCATATTTTTGAATGTATGTATCAATGCATCGAATTGTAAATAATTCTATTTTAGTAAATTATTTAAAATTAAAATTTTAAATCAAATAATAATTTGTTTTAATCATTCTTTTTAATTACATTTTCTAGGTAAACAACATAATAAAATACCTATTCTAAGAAACCATATTGGTTGTGCGTGTATTGGAAAAAATGTATATGCTGTAGAACCAACTTGTATTTAGGAACATTTGACAGGTCCGGTGATCGAGTAGCTAGCAATGGTCACTTGCTGCAAAAGGCGAACATTTGTCAACGACCTCCGTGGCGTAATGGTTACCACGCCGGACCGCCACCCAAGAGGTTCCGGTTTCGATTCCCGGTCGGGTCATGATGAAAATCAAACTTTTTCTGATTGGCCTCGAGTGTTGGATGTTTTTTTACCACACAGGTGGCAAACAAGCCTACGATCGGCCTGATGGTAAGCCGTCACCGTAGCCATATAGACGCTTGCAATACCGGGGGTATCATACTCACGCGTTGCCAACCCTCCCAACCAATCGTCCCAACTGGCCTTCCAGTTGGGACGGTTGGCAACGTTGGGTTAGAGTTAGAGTTGAGTGGAGCTCTGGAGACCTTACTCACCGCAGGAACACAGCATGGCCGGGACCAGTGCTATTTGGCTACGATCTTCTGTAAGGTGGAGGTCCTTCTCCTTCCCCAGACGGGTTGCACCGATTTGAGCGGATTATCCGCTGTGCCCTACCTCTCTTAATTTTTTTATCTATCTATGTATTTATTGTAAAATATAGTATCGTCACGTATCGTTGAGTGTAACCCATAACACAAGCTTCGCACTTACTTTAAGGCTCAATTTGTGCGATTTGTCCCTATATTTGTCCCTCAGGGTTCACATTTAGGTCCTTTATTTTACAATATTTATGTGTCGGATATTGTATCCTGTCTAAAATGGTCGCGACATCTCATGTTTGCAGATGACAAAAAAATATTCTTAAAAATTAATAATGAAGAAGATTGTTTAAGGATACAATCTGATTTAGACAGACTATCTAACTACTACAAAGAAAATCATATTACAGTAAACGTTGATAAGTGTGAGTGTATAACTTTTACTCGAAAAATCGCACCTATAACTTTCCCTTACAATTTTAACAGTAGAATAATTCGCAGAACATCCTCAATAAGAGATCTGGGCGTGCACTTCACTACATAGTATAAAACAAAGTCGCTTTTTCTGTCCCTATGTCCCTTTGTCCCTTTGTATGCTTAAATCTTTAAAACTACGCAACGGATTTTGATGCGGTTTTAATTGATAGAGTGATTCAAGGGGAAGGTTTTAAAGTATCATACATTCCAAAATTCCCACGGGAAAGCGGGATACACGCAAACGAAGTTGCGCGGGTTTCGCTAGTCGATAATAAAATGCTTCTTGATGAACATATAGATAAAATTACGCATAAAGGTTATAAAAATTTAGGATTCGTAATACGAACATGCAAGCCCTTTACAAATATAAATACTATTAAAATCATATATTTTGCTTATGTTCGCAGCGTTATTGAATATGCCAGTCCAATATGGAATCCTCAATATACAATTTACAAAAAACGTATAGAACGCTTACAGAAAAGATTTATAAGACATTTGAATTACCGTACTAGGACCTCTAATTCGACTAATTATAAAGACAACTGTATTTGCTATAACTTATGAACACTAGAAGACAGACGTAAGTTAATGGATTTAAGTTTTCTGTATGATATTGTGCGGGGTTGTGTCGACTGTGCCGAGCTCGTCGAGAGTATATCGTATAACGTACCGGCCCCTCGCAACCGTAGGCGAACTCCGTCTTTGTTTCTTCCTCCTCGCACATTTACAAATTACGCACAGAATGCACCTACATCCCGACTTACTCGAACCTATTATGAAGTATTTAGTGACATTGATTTGTTTATTCACAGTAAAAATAAAGTAAAAACTCAAGCGATAAATATTCTGAAATCGCAATAGATTTGTTGTTCTATAATATCGAATGTGTATTGTAATATGATTGCGTAGGTTTACGTATGTATATATTATTCATATATATTATTATGTTTATATGAGTCAATAAATAGTTAAATAGTTATTTATATATTTATTTATTTATTTATAATTTGTGTATTTTGTTATTTGGGTCCTATGTTGGCAGTTGACATTTGTTTAATATACCTATACTAGCTGAATTGTTTGGAGTTTACTAGTAATTAGACACTAATTAATAATTATAAAACAATAAAACAGTGAAACTTATTAATATAACATGTCCTAAAAAGTAATATAGGGAAACCTGTTATTAGCCTTACTTATAATATAAAGTACTATTTTGTAACTATTTTTATGTAACGCTGTTGGTTTTCTAAATAAATAAATAAAGATTTATTTATTTGTGTACATGAACATGTCCGTTTGCCTTGGTCTGGGTGTTTTCTATGTTTAAAAAGTATTATGTACCCGCATAGCGACTAGCTTGGAGGTGGACGTATTTTGTTTTGCTCATCGTAATAAATTATTTTCAATATAATTTTTAAGATATTAGCGCTATAAAAGTAATTATTTCATTAGTACAAGTGAACTTTAACATAATTATAACATTAAATAAGTGCAAAGTATAAAAGTATTACAATTAAAAGTGAATATTAGTGAATTGCAATAACATTTCTACCGCCCATACGTGTCTAGTGAAGTGAACCTGACCTTGGTCAACATTGCTGTACGCAGTAAGGGAGACAAGCGGCAGAGGCGGCATTAAACAGGACTGGACAGTTCGTTGTTTTGTTAGTTTACGTTTGATTACAATAATTATCTTATTCAAAGATGTCAATAAGAACACCGCCTAATAAATTCTTGTCAGAAACGGATATAGACAAATGCGGTTCATCAGACGTGGATAATCTCATTATCAACCGCAAAAAGCGTAGACTACCGGACGTAGGAAGCAGTGACTGTGAGCCGCGCGATGTCAACATGATTGAGCGGAGTTTGACATGTTTTGAGGAGAAAATAAATAAGGACATGGCAGTATGGCATGCAAATATCACTGATAGTATTTCTAATACTATTACAGCTGCAGTACAGTTAGCCATCAGCACGGAGTTATCCAAAATTACATCCTCGCTATCAGAGATTAATATTAACATACAAAAATTAAAGGCAGACAATATAAACATTAATAAAGCTTTGGCTGATACTAATAATAGGCTGACAGATATGGAGAGGTCTTTGGATTTTTCCTCGGAGAGACAAGATGAAATGGAAGACCGTGTGAAAGTCTTGGAGGCCGGGAAGGCAAGCAATAATGACATTGCAAACAAAATAGATTCGCTAGACAATAAAATATCCGTTATGGAACAGCAAGCCCGACAGTGCAATATTGAAATATCTAATCTTAACGAAAGGCGCGGGGAAAGCCTTGTAGGCATCGTCGAGTGCCTTGGTACAGTGATCAAGCATCCAATAAGAGGGGAAGACATCGTATCCATTCACCGTGTGCCTCACGCGGTCCCAAACAATCCACGTCCCAAGAACGTGATAGTAAAATTCAACAGTAGGGTGCTACGGGACAACGTGATCTCTGCCTGCCGTGCGACGAAGAACTTGGACTCGGCTATGCTGTCTGTCTCTGGAACACCTACAACAGTGTATGTGAACGAACACCTCACACTCAAAAACAAAATGTTATTTCGGCAGTGCAAAGAGGCCGCCAAAAACCACGAATACAGGTATGTGTGGGTTAAACACGGGAACATCCTTGTCAGAAAATCGGATACTTCCCCAGCAATCGCGATTCGATGTGCCCAGGATGTTGCAAGAATCAAATAAAGAAATTGCTTGTACCGTTATGTATTTGAAAAGATTAGAACATGCGTGTTATTTTTTTCTATTACTTTTTGTTAATTTTAATCTATTTTCATTAAACTTAATTTGTAAAACTATACTTTCGTGGGTGCACACATTCTTTTTTAAAAATCACAATATAAAAAGGACAATGTTAAAAGAACGAATTGCTATAAAAACAATCATTTTTCTACTTTATGACTTGGCACTTATATCTTTTATTCAATTACTGCTTTTCTCTTCCAGATATGAACAGCAATATATACTTAGAATATACACGGCACTAACACTCATACTAATCCACCTATGTTTTATTTTTATAATTATATTATATCGTTATAAAATTAGATTGCAATATCCCTCATATTCAATACATATTTATAAATTGATAACTTTTAATGGATAGACAAAAAACATTATCTGTATTTTATCAAAACTGCCGGGGTCTGCGGACAAAATTACATACTCTTTACATCAATATTTTAGCTAATAATTATGATCTTATAATATTGACAGAGACTTGGTTGCACAGGGATATTTGTCTTAACGCGTTTATAGACGATAGATATCGTGTGTTTAGATGCGACAGGGACTGCGTTGGCACGGGCAGGCGCGACGGCGGTGGCGTGTTAGTGGCAGTACGACGCGAACTAAATGCTGTCCCACGACTATTTCCGATGCCTAACGAATGCACCCGACGGTCGCCGCTCGTCGACCACATACTTATTGAACTGCGCGCACGCAATAAGTGTTGTGTTATTAGCGCAGTATACATTCCTCCAAATCTTGATACTGAAGCGTACACATCTCACTTTGATTTGCTGACCTATGTGTTACAATCTCCAGATGTCGAAAGTTTTATCATACTAGGGGACTACAACCTACCCACGCTAGAATGGCGCGAATTTACATCACACCTTGAACCTATTATAAAAAGTAACTATTGCCAGTCTAATATATGCCTTATAAATTTTCTATCTTTAAATAATTGCATACAAATTAATAAATGTAGAAATGTTAAAAGTAGAATTCTGGATTTATGTATAACGAATTTACAGGATAGCACTGTCTCACTCGCCCCGAAACCGATTGTTCCTGTCGATACGTATCACCCACCCCTACTCGCGTTTCTGATCGTAAATAGTAGTTTTTCTGCAACAGTTACAAAACCTAGAATCGGTTTCAATTTTAATAAGGCTAATTACACGTTGATTAATAACGACTTATTAAAACTTGACTGGAATAAATTGTTGAAGGATAAAAACGCTGAATGCGCTGTCTCGGAGTTATACGAAAACATTTATCGTATAATTAAAAACCATGTCCCACAAAAAATTATTAAATCGTTGCATTTTCCTGTCTGGTTTTCGCCTGCATTATCCCATATCTATAAAGATAAAAATAAAGCATGGATAAAGTGGAAGAAAACTAATAACCGATCTGACTATGATATTTTTTCCATGTTTAGAAAACGGTTTAAAAAGGAATGTCATAAATGCTACAAACGCTATATAGATAAGGTTGAATCAAGTATTTGCGACAACGTTAAATATTTCTGGACTTACATTAATAATATGAAAACCCGGCCAGATCTAACAAATAGTGTATCTGATAATCCCGAAGATATTCCTAAATTATTTTCAGAATTCTTTAAGTCAGTCTTTGGAAACTCATGTGTCCCAGATAACTATGATATAGATAATATACCTGATACCAATCATTCCTCAGATTTGATTATTAGCAATATACAAGTCTCTAAAGAAGATGTACTCAAGGAGCTGAGATCTATGGATCATTCAAAGGGCCCCGGGCTAGACAATATACCCCCAATATTTCTAAAAACTACTGCTTTAACGATTTGTCAACCATTAGAAGTTATTTTTAATCTATGTTTGCGGGAAGGATTCTTCCCAGCTGTTTGGAAATCCGCACGCATTGTGCCAGTTTTTAAGGGTGGAGATAAGTCTAGCGTCGAGAATTATCGCCCTATCTCAATATTACCCGCTCTGTCGAAGCTTTTCGAAAGACTAGTACATAACATCATCTATCCATCACTACACAATGTTATAATAGAGCAGCAACATGGTTTTGTTAAACATCGATCCACTACAACTAACCTTCTCACTTACACATCTGATCTTTTCGATGCACTCGATGCTAATAAACAGACAGATAGTGTGTATACTGATTTTCGAAAAGCATTCGACAGAGTGGATCACAAAATATTACTGGACAAGTTAGCCTTTAATGGAATACGTGGTGATCTCTGGCGCTGGTTTAAATCATACATCACTAAACGTACTCAAAAAGTGGTTGTCAGTGGATATGAATCTAGCTTTGTACATGCCACATCTGGCGTGCCGCAAGGATCGATCCTGGGTCCTTTGCTCTTTGTGCTTTTCATAAATGACATTAAGCACTGCTTTAAACATTGTAAGTTCTTGCTTTACGCAGATGACCTAAAAGTCTATAAGACTATAGAAACTGTTAACAACCACTATGAGTTCCAGCAGGACCTGGATCGTCTTACTACTTTTTGCATTGATAATAAACTAAGTCTCAGTATCGATAAATGCAAAATTATCACTTTCTCAAAAAAGAGAAAGTTGAGTAAATTTTCATACAATTTATGTGGTATCAATCTGGATACTGTCGAAGTCATTAGGGACCTAGGAGTTACACTTGATAATAAACTACACCTAGATACACACATCCACAACATTATAGCTAAATCTTTCAAGATGTATGGGCTAGTCATGCGGTCCAGTACACAGTTCAAAAAACCATCAACTTATCTTTATCTATACAAAACATTGATCCGCTCTCAACTAGAATATGCTGCGCCTGTTTGGAATCCCTACTACATTAAATATACCGATGCTGTTGAATCCGTGCAGACAAAATTCCTACGTTGCATGTACTATAGATGTTTCCACAGTCGATTGTCCTACGAACAACTACTTAAAAAATATAATCTTCTTCATCTTAAATCCAGACGCCTACAGTTAGAGACGATGTTACTTCATGATCTGTGTCACAACAAATATGATTGTATTGTTTTAACAAACAAATTAAGCTACAGAGTTCCCATCAGGACACACAGTCGTAAAGAATGTCAAGTGTTTGCACTCACGAAATGCCGCACAAACGCTGGAAAGCGCTCGCCATTGTATCGTATTATGCACTCATATAATTATAATTTTAACACTATTGATATAGCGGCGACGCGTGCTGGTGTTTTTAGAAAGCTGCTTCTTGCAACTTTATCACTTTGATATCATTAACTTTGTATTGTTTTTCTTTTCTTTAAAAATTTGTCCACATACCTACATATCGCTAAAAAAGTTATTTTTTCAATCAGTAATCTGTGGTGAACGATGCTGATGACATATTTACATTATTTTACAACTAATTTATATGTATAGAGTAAGATCTTATTATGTCATTGTTTGTTTACCCAAATAAAGTGAAAAAAAAAAAAAAATTATTTACAAAAAAAGTATTTAAGTATAATATTTATCAGCAATCTAGTACCCTACTGAAAGTCTTAAAAAAACCTTCTCAAAATCATGCCAGAACCAACGGCAACAATAGCAACTACCGCTGCTGAAACAGCGGCAGCAACAGCGGCAGCAACAGCTGAATCCCTTTCAGGGATGTCAGGACTTGCTGGAGATACTAGAGGTGATGGAGTAACAGTCGATTCAGGAACATGCTGAGTGGCTGTTGTAGCATGAACTTAATGCTGTACGTGAGGGGATGTCCTGAGGACCTGGGCGAAAATAGCCCAAGACGACTCCTGGAAATTAGATATCCTGGAATAACCTAACACAATGCAAAAATCTAAAGAAGGGTACTCGCCAGTATTTTAGGTTCCTCGCACAAATTATAGTGACCAATATATACCACTACGTGGGTACTTGTGCCATAGGCAGTGTCGTAGACTCCCGGCAGCGAGTATATGGAGTGAATCGACTCCATGTCACGGATGGCTGTATCATGCCGACAATTAGTAGCGGCAACACCAACGTGCCCATCATGATGATTGGCGAGAAAGCTGCTGCTATGATAAAGGAAGATAATCCTCGTGAAATAGGGTGTAATGTTGTTTTATACGTGGCATCATTAACTTTATTTTTTATACTTAACTGATTTTCATAAAAGGTATCCGCAGAAAACCAGCACCGTGGACCACACCACAGCACACGCTGAGCGAATACCTATTTGGTACAGTACCAAATATACAATAGAGGATCGGACAGTAATCAGATTAAAATCTAAAATGTACTTAGATAAAATAAATATACTGTTTTAAGATTATTTATCGAATAATATAATTCATTTAAATGTTTTTAAATGAAGAAATAAAATGTTGTTATTTACAATATTTTTAATCTGTACCGAAACACCGATCACAGTGCGTGACGTCATTTGTGAGCAATCATTGACTGCACGGGTAGGTACATTAACTAACTTAATTCACTCAGTAATTTCCATAATTTTGTTGAAATTTTAAAAGTTGCTAAAAGATTACTGATAAATTAGGATACGGTGATCAATTTAAAAACTGTCACGTGGTGTTTTTCCAGTTTTTCATAATGGAAACAGGATTTACGAAAGCCGACAATCGAAATCTTCCCAGAGTGTTTTTTTTAATGATTTGTAATGTCTTTGCAAGTAAGCCAGACTTTCGTGACGCTGAATTTCGAAATGTGAAAACTTGTGTAAGTATTATAACTGTGTATTATAATATTACTTGCCTTATAATACCCATGCAGCTGTTTTGTTATGACCACAACTGACGTCACGCGCTGTCAGGTGGCGTTTTGGCGGGATTTTTAGACAAAAAATATTAAAACATGATTTTGAGTACCTAAAAGGCTATAAATAAATAAAATATTATTTTTCATGAGAATAAGTATGCATAAAGATTAATATAAAACACTTTCTGAAAATTTGTCCGATCCCCTATTTATTGTATTTTTGTGTTACCTCCATACTCTACGAATTGTAATATTTGTTTTTTATTGTGTCCAAATTATTTTATTCTACAATTTTTCTGGATGACATGGTTTCTCGTTTATCCGTCACTCAATTTCCTAACCGTTGATGTTTCATTTTATAATAGTGATACTAATAATAAATTCTACACAGTTCACACAGCGCCACTTGTCCGAAAGTCTTATGTTTAGAAATATGAAAAAAATCATGGAAGTAGTCCATATGCTGAACCTTCAATGAAAACTATGACGGTTAACTAGGCTCTACTAGTTACAGAGTAAGAGCCGACGAACTAATAAAATAAAATAACTTTGATGAGAATTTACAAAATGTGACAGAATTTGATATTAGACTCAACTGAAGGCAAACAAAGTAATGCAAATACGGAACCCTACATTGTGCGTGGCCCAACACGTACTTGCCCGGTTGTTTGAGTGATTGGAAAATAACGTAGTTCGTGACTTTGCTCGTGTGCTCTT
Source organism: Endotricha flammealis (assembly GCA_905163395.2). NCBI lineage: Eukaryota > Metazoa > Arthropoda > Insecta > Lepidoptera > Pyralidae > Endotricha > Endotricha flammealis. Next base: position 2,474,084 of record LR990859.1, on the reverse strand, counting down.
GTTAAATAACTGGAATCTTTAGAATAAGATGACTGTATGCTTCAGTAGGATCGCCTATTCCTAACTGTTTAGTATAATAATTAATCTTAGCATACTAACTTAAGTGATCCAGTCCGGTTTCGCAGTCACACAAGTTGGCGGGGCGAAGCGGTACTTCAATGCGGGGCAGAGACTTGTACTGTGACCCCACATGGAGTACTACTGCTCACACCTAAGGGTTGGAGCGCTGGCATACCAACTTGGACCTCTTGACTCGACTTAAAGACGTGCTATAAGGATTATCGGCGCCTCTCTGTCAGCGGAGAGACTTTGCCTCCCTATGTGTGTTCTACCGCTTGTATAATGGGGTTTGTTCCGAGGAATTGTTTGACTTGATGCCTACGGCCACTTTCTACCATCGAACTGCTCGTCACCGGCGGGGAATCCAACCTCACACTCTAGAACCAAAATGGTCGTGTACTACACGGTTTCAGAGAAGTTTCCTTCCGCGAACGCTGAGGCTGTGGAATGAGATCCCCGCCGAGGACTTTCCTTTTGACTATAATATGGGGTTCTTCAAAAGGGGCATTTTTACAGGGTCGGCAACGCGCGAGTGATATTCCCGGTGTTGCAAGCGTCCATAAGCTATGGTGACCACTCACCATCAGGCGGACAGTAAGATTGTTTGCCACAAAAGGTATAAAAAAAGTAATACTAAAGAAACAGTAGTAATTAATTGCTGCGATAACATATCCATACTTAATATTATAAAATGTGAAAGTGTGTTTGTTTGTTTGTCCTCCCTTCACGTCGAAAGTAATGAATGGATTGATATGATTTTTTTATTGGGGATAGTTGCAGGTCTGGAGAGTGACATAGGCTACTTTTTATCCCGGAAAAACATCTTATTCCCACGGTAAAAAATAAATTCTTTCACGTCGAAAGAAACCTAAGTACCGACATGATTATTTTAACAGAGATGATTTAATGTCTGGAGAGTGACATAGGCTATTTTTTTTATCCCGGAAAAACATCTCATTCCCACGGGGAAAAAAGTATAACATTATTTTTTCATAATTTTTTAACGGGATTATTTAAGGTTTGGCGAGTGCCATAAGGCTACTTTTCCACGGGATAAAGATATTCCCATGGGAAAAATTATTGTCATTTTCCCTTGACCACGCGGGCGGAGCCGCGGGTAATAGCTAGTTTTTAATAAATCCTATTTCCAGAAATGACGGTGTTTTTATTGCTATGTTTGGTGAATTAAATTAGCCTATTAGATTTAGATAAAGCGAATAATCATCGATTAGCATTTTATATCAAACATATTGATATGGTTTTGATATCATATCTATAAGGATGGCAAATGCTATGTACAAGAGCATTACCATTTCAGGTCAGCATAACAATGGTACGTACATTTTTTTTCGCTATAAAAAATATTTCTTATTTCTTTTGGCTGTAATTTACTAATAATTATGGTAATGTAGCTGCTTTTGTAACCATATCAAAATTTCTAATTTGATTTTTCCGAATTTTCAACTTAAGCTCACTTATTGTATTTTTAATACAGGCTGGCCGCTGGAGTATTCTGGTTGGGATCGCTCTCCTACAGGGTGTCTTCTCTTATAGCCCCATACCAGAGTCACTGGATGTCGATTCAGAATGGGCACAATTCTATGAAAGATTAGAGGATGTCAGTTACCGTCTACCAACAACAACAAGACCATCAGTATATCAAGTCTCACTTACTCCATACCTTGATGATGCACCAACAGTAGAGAGAGAATTCACCTTCGATGGCGAAGTATCTATTACGTTACAAGCAACAGAAGAAAATGTTCAAGAGATTGTATTGCATTGTAACGATTTGACAATATCGAGTGCTCGTATTGAACGCACAGTAGGCACAGAAGTAACAGATATAATTTTTCCTGAAGACGAAAGGATTTGCGATAACAGAACAAATTTCTTGGTACTACAAACAACAGAACCTTTGCAATTGGGTCAAGATTATGTTGCGAAACTTGTGTTTACTGGAAATCTTCAAACCAACATGAGAGGGTTTTATAGAAGCTTCTATTTTGATAGCACCGGGAAAAAGTAAGTTATTAGATTAATATGGTTACGCAAAGCCACAATAGACTTATGAACTAAGGGCCTCTTTCACCTCTTCCTGATAAATGCCAGATAAACGGAAAGTTATTAAATGGTTTGGACAGTTTTTATCTAACATACTCATCTCTATGTGATGAAACAGTTCTTAAATGTCAAATCAGTTAAAAATCTTTGAAGAGAGAACTTGTTCACCGTTCACTGATGATACAATTTGCTTTTATGTTTATTGGAGTAGGTCACAATTTCAAGGAAGACCACGAAATTAACTGTAATAATTTGCTCGACCAAGAAATACACGAAAAAAGTTTAGTGTTCCGCTACCAACAGCTTTTAATTATGTTTAAACATCACTAAAAACGGTAGTAGGGACTTTTTGCATAATATCTTTATTGATACGCCCCAAGGTTAACAAATTATGATTTAATCGGTTTTTACAATCCACTTCTTCAAAGGTACCTAAGTTATCAACGTAAATTTTTATCAATGATAATGAAACCTATAAAAATATTTGTTGAAAATATAATGTAAAATAATAGGTACCTGTTTCAAAAGTGTGTTCAAAGTTTAAATTCTCGCAAATAAAAATTGCATTTACATACATTCGATTTTTCTATTTCGCTTCGACATCGGCGACCACAACATGGTTTTTATTTACATAGCCTTCATTGTTTTTTTCTAAATATCGGCATTTTAATGTCCTTCGATGCCATGAGAGAAGAAAGAGTAAAATACTGTCAAATATGAATTAAGATGGCCGCAACAACACGCAACGGTGGAAAGTTATAAAACCAGTAATTGTATCAAACGGTCCCAATAGTTCGGAATCTTGAGCTTATTCGTGATTAGGAGCATGCATTACGTTAAACTCTCAGCCCCGACTGCTATTGATAGATGACACGTTAATAACCGAAGTAAATGACCATTAGGTAACTTGTGAACAATGACACCAACTGTGTGAACAAGAAATGGTGATAATAATTTATCCATTTAGATAGGCTTTCATCTATGACACTTACAAATATCGTGGCTTTCGATTTATAAAACAATCTTCAAAATCGGTTCAATAGATGCAGAAATTATTTCCTACAACCTCACAAACGTGATCTCTATAATATTGAAATGAAATCGTTTATTTCAGAAATTAGACCTTCACAGGCACTTTTTGTTGTCATTTACAACTTGAAGAATACGCGGAATGTTATACACAATGGTGTAGAATGAACAAGTCTTAAATCTAAAATAAAATAAAAGTCAGTACTGACAAGAGTGAGCAGACCACAATATAGTAAAGTCAAATATTTTTATTCAAATAGCTATATTATTAGCTCTTTCGAATCGTCATATTTCTTCCTATCACCAGTTCAGACGGCACTATGGCAGATTTATACTAAGAACCAAGAAGCAAGAAACCATTAATTAATTAAGATTAGTATTATTAAAAACGTTTTATTTCTAGATGGATGGCTACCACACAGTTCCAGCCTGGTCATGCAAGACAAGCGTTCCCCTGCTACGATGAACCAGGGTTTAAAGCTTACTTCGACATCACTATGATCAGACCTGCAGACTACAGCCCAACTATATCCAACATGCCAATCAGTAATTTCGACAGGTAAGATATTTTTGTTATACCGTGGTCTTCTATAAAAGTCATCGAACGTTTACCAAGATACGTCTTGTTCCAATGCTTACTGTAGATATGTACTAATGTAGTCTCTATAAGACGCAGACTTCGTTGTATGAACACGACGAAACATTGCAATTTCTGTTTTTTTATTTTGGACTGTGGATATCTGACGCGCCATATTACAAACCTATATGTCTTCTTCTTCCGGTGCCTCTCCAACTAGTGAAGGTCGGCTGTCAGCTTAGCATATTTCGCTTTATCCTTAGCGAGGCGAAACAGTTCGGCGGCGCTCGCTATTCCGGGCCACTCCCTGATGTTGCAAAACTACTATTTCCAAATGTATACCTATATGTATAGATAGTATAATAATATGGCTTCGTATTATATTTTTATTGGTAACTTATGATTTTATAGCTTTTAGTAATCTAAAGTAAAAGTGCATTGAAACTATCTATATCTATATAATCTATATCTATATCTATATATCTATCTATATCTATATCTATAATATAATAAAAGTGTAAAAAAAGTTTGTCTGTACATTGAATATATTTCCAAAAAAATTGTTTAGGGCGATGAAGAATAAGCAATAGAACAAGAATTTCGTAAAATTTTGTTCGTCTGTTTGTATGTTTGTATGTATGTATGTTTGGATGTTTGTATGTTTGTATGTATGTTTGTACACGCTAATCTCAGAAACGGCTGAACCGATTTGGATGCGGTTTTCACTAATATGTGGCTAATTGCTCAACTTAACATTTAGTGTATGTTTCTTTTCAAAATTCCCACGGGAATCCGAGATATACGCAAACGAAGTTGCGAAGGTATATCAACGCACAGCCCAAACCGCTGGGTCTGGAGATTCCAAATTTGGCATGTAGGTTACTTACGACGTCTAGGGATATACAAAGAAAGGATTTTTCAAAATTCCCACGGGAAAGCGAGATATACGCAAACGAAGTTGCAAGAGGACGCACAGACCAAACCGTTGGGTCTAGAGATGCCGAATTTGGCATGTAGGGTCCATATAATTCGCTGTCCCCGGCGAATATTATGGTTATCGAAAAATCTAAATTTTACAGGAAAAATAAAAAACTGTTTTTACTAAATAACTTTAAAAATACACAAGGTAAAGAAACCATTCATATACCAAAAGAAAGCTAATTTTTTGGGAAATAAAGATATGCATTTTGTGATTATTAATTATTATTGGTATTTAAATTATTAATGAAATTAATTTTACCAGAAATTGTAAGTGTATTTTGCGACGCTAAGCTACATTACAATAGTATTCGAGTAAATTCCAAGATTCTAGCTTCACAATAATAAAGTATTACGATATTATTCGTTATTCTCAATATTGCGCTGGGTAAACGTAACGAATTAAAGCCATTTTATTCGAGTATCAGTGAAAACAAACGCATTGACGTATTGTTGTGTAATCGTGTTATTCGTCGAATCTAGGTAATTAGATATTTTATGTATAACAGTTTGCAGTTAGAGCAAATAACAAATATTTATTGTAAAAAAACACTATTTTTCAGTTAAAATCTTTATTTTAATATTAAAATAACAAAAAACGATTACTCTTTTAGAATTTATTTTTAGAGCGTCATCCTTTGTATTCTTTGCCTGAATTTTTTAGTCGCCTTCGATCAATTTAATCTCTTGAAAACCCTTAAAAGCCGCAAAAGTTTCATGGTGACTAACAAACCTTCCCCAACACTGCCCGGAATGTATGGAAGTCCCTCAACTTACAAATGCAGTCGTGTTCCCATTGACTATTGTCCTGGCTGCCAGAAGTTCTCATGAAGTCGAGGCCCAATACGCAGTCATCCATAATTTCAGCCACGATAACGTTGTGAGTGTATAATGTTTCACCCACTTGCAATGTGACCAAAATTTCCCCTAGACCCGTTCTATATGCTGGCCGTAAGCGGAAATAAGTTGAACATCAGTGGTATTGTTGCGCCTCTTCATGGTTTGCATGAAGTTTCGTGGCAGCTTCCGTTATGCTGCTACGAAGTGCTGGAATAATATTCTGCCTCCATGTAGAAACTCTTGTACTCTCGGATCTTTTAAAAAACAACACAAGGCGTTCCTCATGACTTGCCAAAAATATTATAACTAGTTTATGAAATTTGAGGGAATGTGAGATTGATTTTATTTTATTGTATTCTTTTTTTAAACATCTTTTAGGTAATTTCTGTTGTTTTTGTAATTTAACCGGTGTCCACGGAAGACCAGCGTCGTGGCGTCGCAAGGTGCCCCGACAAATGCTGAGTGGACACCGTTTCAGCATTATTTTTTGTGTTTGTCATTTTGTGTTTTTTGCTGAATAAACGGAATTATTTATTTATTTTATTTATAAGTTGCAGTTTCGGCGTGATTATTGTCCTCCCGTCCTCCCGTCACCCGTGTCCACAGTTATCTTGCAGTCTCTCAGGAGAGACTGCAAGATAACTGTTTAAGGATACGCTAGTTCAAGGATACGCCGCTCAGTGAACAGGTTCACCGAGTGCCGTATCGTTAAACTATTTCCATTGCTAGCTTGTGAGACGATCATTCTCGGGGTTTTTTCTGTTCCAGCCAGCACCCGCCCCTTAGCCCTGGCTGTTAGTCGTTTTCCTGATTCTCAACAGAAGCTGAAGTATCCATCTTCTTTGCCATTTCCATAAATTGCTTCTGCATCTTGCTCAACTCCTCAGCAAGTTTAGCCGTTTGAGGCTCCTTCTTCAAACTGCAAATGGCTTGTTTCTCCACATACACTTAGGTGTATAGCACTTAGGTCCGGCCTTTTTCTTCGGCTGGAACGGCTGGAACGACACGTCTTTATCTCCCGCACTTTTTCCATTACTTCCCGTACTTTGTAAACTGGTCGAACATCACGTCGCAGGGTTTCACCTTCTTCCAGGGCTTGCGCTAGGGCTTCCTTTAATAAGACATGATGGCGAAGCCATACCGCAGCCCTAATCTCCATGTCTTTGATCCCATCGACGAAGCGCTGTAGTATAGATAGGTAGGCCTTGCGGACAAGCATCTCAATTTCCAAGGGCCACTGCTGCAGCTCTTCTACCGAACGCTGAGTTCAGTCTCGTAATTGAGCACGGAAGACATGCTCCAGATGTTGTTCGCCGTACCTTGCTTCCAGTGCCTCCATTAGCTCCTTGAATGTGCTCCCCGAGGACGGTAGCGCCTCCAGAACCGAAAGAGGCGATCCCCGAAGTGCAACTGTCAGAGTTGTCAACCTTTGATCTTCCATCCAATCATTAGCATTGGCCACGGTCTTAAATTTCTGATGGTAGGCGGTCCAGGATGTAGTGCCGTCGTAGGTTGAAACTTCTACTAGAGGCGCCCGGCTGCCTATAAGCAAAGTCATTCGACATGACAGGGGCCCGATTCTACTAAACAAATGCACCAATGGACTCTCAATTGTGTCTCAATCGTGTCTCAATAGAAAGCCGAAAGTGTATCAGTGGAATAGTTTTTCATATTTGTTATGGACTTAAACAATAAAATAATGTTTAACTTATTGTTGTAGTCTCCACTCGCAGAAGCCCCTTCCGCAGCCATCGACATCTTTTTTTAGGGTGTCCAATGTCCATGTTGTCCTCCAGATTGATAACCCTTTCTTCTACTTGGTCTACATTCTTCTGTAGGTTTTCCACCTTATCATCCACTGAACCTACGGCATGCAGTAATTTTTGACGCCATTCCTCCTGCTCTTGGCGCATTTTCTCTTGCCCCTGGCACATGTAGTCCATAATCTGCATTAATCTATTAAAGTCGAATGCAGATGCTCTAGCCTCTTAAGCTGGCGACGAGGTCCGATGGGTGGATCTAGTGGACGGGGCCTACATAGTTGATGTCGCCTGGTCCTGGTCGATGGAGTCGGTAGGCGTGTCCCGATGGTCCGTTGATGGGTCCTGTTGGGCAGTAGCCATGACTTCCGCGGCTTCCTGTGCCCTCGTTCTGACCCCGGCGGTTTCTTCCCTCGGAGTCACTAGCATCTCCAAATCCTACTTTTGACACCAAATGTTACGAACGTGGGGGTCGGGATTTGGTTTAAACACCGTTGACTTGTTAGAAGAATTTGTTGAGCGATGTACAGGTCACAGATACAATCACTGTAGCCAAATCACACACAGAATCGAAGTAATACGTTAGTTGTTTTCATTTAAATAAAATGTATTAGAACTTTACCAAAAACACAAAACAAAACTATTTACTCGAATAATATTGTATTTGCGCTTGCCGAAAAATTTACGAATATTTATGTCTCGAACAGTAAGGTTATAATACACTGCCGACAAATCTCGAACTACCGATATCAATAATCAAATGTAACATCCTTTTTCGGGTACATTAATGAACATAAAATTTTAACGAATGTCATTGTGAAGTACGTTACAATAGGTGTGGAAAAGTCCTAATTCCGTCAATATCAATAAAAAAATCTGAAAAAAATTGACAAGGTGTAATGGGACCTTAAGATAAAGAATCTGTCAAAAAGTGAAAACTATGGTTATAGTTGAATACGGGAATATTCCCGGGGGGCAGCGATATGGTCCGGACCGACCGGACCGAACCGGACCGGACCGGACCGGACCGGACCGGAATGGACCGAACCGGACCCGAACGGATCAGACCAGATCGGTCCGGAAGGAAACGCACCGTACCGAGTCCGTGCCGGACCGGACCGAACCGGACCGGACCGTTTTTTTTTTGTCCGTCTTTTTGTATGTTTGTTTGCACACGCTAATCTCAGAAACGGCTGAACCGATTTGGATGCGGTTTTCACTAATATGTGGCGATTTGCTCAACTTAACATTTAGTGTTTATGTTTCTTTTCAAAATTCCCACGGGAATCCGAGATATACGCAAACGAAGTTGCAAGGGGATATCAACCCACAGCCCAAACCGCTGGGTCTAGAGATTCCAAATTTGGCATGTAGATTCCTTACGATGTCTAGGGATGTACTAAGAAAGGATTTTTCAAAATTCCCACGGGAAAGCGAGATATACGCAAACGAAGTTGCGAGAAGACGCACAGCCCAAACCGTTGGGTCTAGAGATGCCAAATTTGGCATGTAGGGTCATTATAAGGTCCGGACCGACCGGACCGGACCGGACCGGACCAGACCGGAACGGATCAGACCTGATCGGTCCGGAAGGAACCACACCGTACCGAGTCCGTGCCGGACCGGACCGAACCGGATCGGACCGGTTTTTTTTTCTAAAGAAATATATGTTAATTGGTATGTAGGTACCTTATCAGGACCGGAACGGAGCGGACCGACTGGACCTGATCGGACCGGACTATATATATTTATATATATATAAAATTCAAAGTCCTGACTGACTTAACTATACATATATCAACGCACAGCCCAAACCGGTGGGTCTAGAGATTCCAAACTTGGACTGTAGGTTCCTTACGACGGCGACGTCTAGGGGTGTACAAAGAAAGGATTTTTCGAAATTCCCACGGGAAACTGATATATACGCAAACGAGGTTGCGAGGCTATATCAAATTTGGTATGTAGGTTCCTTACGACGTCTAGGGATGTACTAAGAAAGGATTTTTCAAAATCCCACGGGAAAGCGAGATATGCGCAAACGTAGTTGCGAGAGGACGCACAGCCCAAACCGCTGGGTCTAGAAATGCCAAATTTGTCATGTAGGGTCCATATAAGGACCGGACCGGACCGGAACGGATCAGACCTGATTGGTCCGGAAGGAACCGCACCGTACCGGGCCGTGCCGGACCGGACCGGTTTTTTTTCTGTAGAAAAATATGCTAATTGGCATGTAGGTTCCATATCAGGACCGGACCGACCAGACCGGCCCGGACTGACCGGACCGGATGGAACCGTACCGTACCGGGCCGTGCAGGACCGGAATTTGTTTCTGAAGAAAAATATGCTAATTGTTACTAGGCCACGCGGGCGAAGCCGCGGGCAGAAGCTAGTTATAAATAAAATAAAATTGAATACAGTTCTGAATCGAAATAACGTTCAGGATAAATGTATTAAAAATTATTGGTTTCAGTAAAACATTTTGACTATTGTATTTGTATTCACTAGATTTGCACAGATTCTAAAATTTATTATACGCTTTTTCAGCACCAGCATACCTGGCAAAGTTGTGGAAACCTTCTACAGAACTCCTCGTACCTCTACATATTTGCTTGCTTTTATCGTCTCTCATTACAAGCTTATAGCAACTAACAATGATGAAGACCGTCCGTTCGATATCTACGCAAGAGACAATGCACATGGAACGGGAGATTGGGCCTTGGAAATAGGAGAACAACTTCTGAAAGCTATGGAAGAGTTCACCGACTTTTCTTATTACGGCATGCAAGACTCTTTAGACATGAAACAAGCGGCTATTCCCGATTTCTCTGCAGGTGCCATGGAAAATTGGGGCCTATTGACTTATAGGTAAAATAATTTGTTTTTTTTCTGTCATCTTATTTGAATTTAGTTTTTTGCATAAATTATTATTTGACTTTCAAGTTAAATTTTCAAATCACATTAGCTCATACTTCTTTATGTATAGTCTGCAGTGTATACCTACTTAAAAACCAAGGATTAACACTAATAAGAAATTCTACAAGAATGAATATATAAATAGTGAAACCGGTTTTAGTTAAGCATTAGCTCATATTATAGGGGGTCAATGTAAAGGCCAGATGGATAATTCAAAACTCATAATTAGAAATGAAAGATTTCGGATTAAATTAAACTTTGTCACTAACATTCCTGAAATTAAAATTAACCTCCATTTCTGACATTTCATAGGGAGGCCTTGATTCTTTATGATCGACGAAACTCGAACGGCTTCTATAGACAACGTGTGGCCAATATTGTTTCTCATGAAATAACACACATGTGGTTTGGAAACCTTGTTACTTGCGCGTGGTGGGATAATCTTTGGCTGAATGAAGGTTTTGCTAGATTCTATCAGTATTACCTTACTGATGTGGTGAGTAAATTTACTTTATAATTATCATTATTTTCAGTGTACATACACCCACACCTCGGTATAATAGGTCTCCCATTTCTTTGGTAAATTTTCCCGTGAGCTAAAAGTATAAGTGGCTATTAAGTGGTATTCTCGGTACAAAAACAGCTATAATCTCATCTCAAGCGCTCTGTCTCAAAATACAAAATACGAATTATGTGAGATAGTGCGTGAGTTTAAGATAAGATTGAAACTGTTTTTGTTACAAGAATGGGTGGCAGATCGCATCTTAATTAGGTATTTATTCACACAGGTACGTCCAGAGCTTGGATTTTCGACTAGGTTCATGACTGAACAACTGCACGTAGCTATGTTCTCTGATTCAGTCGATTCCGCTCACCCTCTAACAGACCCACTGGTTGAAGACGCTACTACCGTCAGCGCGCACTTCTCTACCATCACATATGCAAAAGGTGCTTGTATCTTGAGGATGACACGATATTTGATGGGACCAGATACGTACCAAAAGGGGCTACAAAATTACTTAGTGGACAGGTATGTTTTTGATTAGCCCCCTTTTTCTTGTAACAAAATCGTTAAAATTTCGTGTCAATCTCAATTGCTATCTCACACATACAAACTATATGGATAGCTATTGAGATTGACACGAAATATAAACGTTTTTTTTTTACGAGAATACCTATTCTCGTAACAAAAAAAAGGCAGAAGTAGGAACTATATAAATATAGGATTATTATTTAAATATACACTCGAGAGCAATGAATGCGGGTCACCTAAAGAAACCTATAAATTTCGGAAACTAAGAATGATAGCTTAATAAAATAAACAGTGTTTAAGCTAGCATTCTTAGTTTCCGAGATTTATAAGATCTTTAGGTGACCCGCATTCATTGTTCTCGAGTGTATTATCTCTTCTACAAATGATAATTTTCTAGACTGTTGTATGTAATACCTACATCTTCTCTGTGCTTTTATATGTACATATTCGACATAATGTAAAATAATATAATACCGAAAATTCATTATCTCAGATTGAGAGTGTACCTAACATAAATGAAATTCTAAAACATCCCTTTGGTCTAATAACTTCTATAACTTTTGAAAAAAATAATGTTCATTGTTTGCAGACAATTCAACGTTTCCGAACCCCATCATTTGTTTGAAGCTCTTGATAAGGTTGCTGTAGAAGAAGGTGTTCTAAGTAATTATACCGGAATCACCATTGACAAATACTTCAGAACTTGGTCCGAGAAGGCCGGACATCCCTTGTTGACTGTGACCGTTGATCATCGTACAGGACGTATAACTCTTGTTCAGGTATTTTTTTAATGAAATTAGTTATAACAGATTTGATTATATACGTAGTTTAAATTAAAGCTTACTCTTTGATATCGTTGAGCCGCGACGGTACGGCTGTTTTTGTGGTATAACTTAATATACATTTAGAAGGTTTAGGAGAGAGCACCCTATATACTTTAATACATTTTTAGGAACGATGGGAAAGAAATACTGGTGTATCTTCTAGTGGAAGTCTTTGGGATATTCCCATTACATGGACTCGCGAAAACGATTACGACTTTGACAATTTGAAACCAAAGCTGATTATGTCAGGACAATCTACTTTCATCGAGAGGGGATCCACTGGACTGGAGTGGGTGGTATTTAACTTACAGGAGTCAGGTAATCTTTGTTATATAGCTTATCTACATATACTAATTCTAGGGATACCTCTTACCTTAAGAGAGATAGGGCACAGCGGATAATCCGCTCAAATCGGAGCAGCCCGTCTGGGGAAGGACCTCCACCTTACAGAAGATCGTAGCCAAATAGCATTGGTCTCGGCCATGTTGTGTTCCTACGGTGAGTAAGGTCTCCAGAGCTCTCCACTTGGGGGGGGGGGGGGGGATTGGCAACGCGTGCGTGATACCCCCGGTATTGCTGCAAGTGTCTATAGGCTACGGTGATGTTTACCATCAAGCGGCCCGTATGCTTGTTTGCCAACTTTGTGGTACCTATACAAAAAACCCCCCGTTCCAGCGGAATGATTGTTACCGCAGCCAGCCACATTAGTTGGCAGGCAGATGTCCCGTGTGACATCAATTCTGGGAATGTATTAATTCTTAACTAAAGACATAAATTCAATCACATATAACTTAATGCATACAGTACGCTTATGTCCAGTTGATTAATTCTTGTAGCTGAGATATCATTGACGATGATGATAACTTTACAGGATTCTATCGCGTTAATTATGATGATATAACATGGAATTTACTCACAAGAGCATTGAGAAACAATACAGAAAGGACTAACATTCACGAGTACAACCGGGCTATGGTACGTAATTCGCTTCTTTAACAAATTCTTTAAACATGTTTGATTGAGTAAAGTTATCTACAGAAAGCAGAAAAATGTCTAGTGGTGTAGTATAGAGCTATCTTTGTTATAAAGTACTTTGCCAACTGATTTTAAGACAATTTGTATATTTTTTTAATTCTTAGGTTTAGTTAGAGAATAGGGTGAATAATAGGCATCTGTCATAATAATGATAGATCATTATAAAAGTGATAATAAAATATCACAAGTCAATCACTTACTTACAGAAGATCGTAGCCAAATAGCATTAGTCTCGGCCATGCTGTGTTCCTACGGTGAGTAAGGTCTCCAGAGCTCCACTTGGGGGGTTGGGATGGTTGGCAACGCGTGAGTGATACCCCTGGTATTGCAAGCGTCTTACCATCAGGCGGGCCGTATGCTTGTTTTCCACCTTAGTAGTATAAAAAAACGTTGACCAATTAGAGGTTAACTCATCTATCATCCTGTATGTAGACGTCATGTGGATTCTGTCTGCCAGGTTCCAGATAATCCTATTGTTTCACGCTTCTACTCTGGCAATTAAGGATACGATTCGGTATGGCACTGAATGGCATTGTTATGCCTAGGTAAATAAAATTGATTATAAGGTATGCTATGCCTGTTCTGTTTCAGATTGTAAATGACGTTTTCGCCTTAGCAAGAGCTGGTGTGATGCGATATGAAAGAGCTTACAACATTTTATCATTCTTGGAATATGAAGACCAGTATGCTCCTTGGCTAGCAGCTATCGATGGTTTCGCATTTGTGCGCAGGCGTCTAGCACATGTTCCTGATGATTTGCAAAAATTACAAGTTAGTATTAATAGAACAGATTTTTTTTTAACTTAAACTATTTCTATCAATAGTGTAGATTACCTATTATGTCGTAAGACTCGTAAGTCGTCTTATTAAAGCCACTTTATTGAAATAAAATTTTATTTTAAACGCGATTTTCTCTTCGAGCCACTTTGTATTATGGATTGTCGTTGCTGCAGACTTTACTTTACTTGTTTATGAATAAAATTACACTGATCGAAGACTTTCATTATTTAGCTAAAATTTCCTAAATTTTTAACCCTCATGGATTTCAGACAAGAATTGTTGAGCTCAGTGCGGCAGCAGTCGCTCGTTTGGGTTACAATGAGGTTGAAGGTGAGATTGACGGTACGAGTTACATGAATGGCATGTTGAGAATGTACCTCATGGAATTCCTCTGCAATGTTGGTCATCCAGACTGCATTGCTTCTGCCAAAGAGAAATTTGAACAATGGAAAACCGCTGGAACATTGTATGACATTTTATATATGTTTTCATTTTGACTTTATTCCGCCTGATGTTAATGGTATTGAGTTACTTATTGACTATCAAAATTGGTTTCAGCATCCCAGCAAATGAGCGTCCTTGGGTGTATTGTGTCGGTCTCAGAGAAGGCGATGATGATGACTTCAACCATTTCTGGGATCGTTATCTTGAGGAAGATCTTGCTAGTGAACAAGTGGTGATGCTTCAAACTGCCGGATGTACAAAAGATCAGGCTAGCCTTAATAAGTTCCTAAGTGCTGTCTTCTCTGACACAGATGATGTCAGACCTCAAGACTATTCCACAGCTTACAGCAATGCCGTTGGTGGAAATGAAGAAAACACTATGAGAGTTTTTGAATGGCTGAAAGTTAATCACGAAGACCTTTCAAAAGGGTAAGTAAAGTTTGGTTTGACCAAGTACCAAGAAAAACCTATTAATATAATATTATAATCCTTTTGGTAGATTATTTTATTTTATTTGCCAGAATAATTAGTACACAAATGCAGAAGTAGGTACTTTTCTAGATACTTTCTATTTCTACTGAAATGATATAAAAACATAGCAAAGCTAAACGGTGTTTTTCTTATTTATTATTATTATTTTGTTTTTTCTTTATCTACAAGTTTTTATTTTAATATTGCACATTACATTTAATTCATCATTTTCATGCATGATCCGTGGCTGCTAAATTATGTGCAATGTAACGACCAATCAGCTAGGTTACTCTGCATAGCAATCGCGATTTTAATTTCAATTCTGTATAATTTCAAGCAAAATTAACAGCAAATCCTAATTCGTACCCTTGAAATTTTATACTTTACTAACTATTTGGTTAGCATACAATCCGATTTCATAATTAGGTTAGCGC
Source organism: Endotricha flammealis (assembly GCA_905163395.2). Lineage (NCBI taxonomy): Eukaryota > Metazoa > Arthropoda > Insecta > Lepidoptera > Pyralidae > Endotricha > Endotricha flammealis. Next base: position 2,458,842 of record LR990859.1, on the reverse strand, counting down.
TAGTTTAGCTGTAAAGAGTACCTAAAAGTAACAATCTAAAGGCGATCGTGCGGAATTATCTTCAAGAGTAAGGGGGCTGGTCTACTTGTAAAATTAATTTTCATTGTATTTTTACGACTGGTTAACCAAAATATGTATATTTAAAAATGTGTATAGTAACGTATTTGTGTATTTCAGATTTAACGGCTTACAATCTCCATTAAACACCATAGCTGGACGCCTTTGGCAGGAGTCTGATATGCTTGAGGTAATTATGAAAATCATGCCAGTAACTTTAACTATATTTTTTTAGCTCGATAATGTTGAAATATAAAATCTCTGAGATTCGATGTGACCACATCTCGGGTCGAGCATTCTGTACCTACAGCGAACAACTTTATGACCTATGTCGAAATTGTACGCTTTCCACGCCAATAATCTGTACCACTAGGCGGGGCTTTATCTTTCCCATTCTAGGCTGGAAGGCCGACTCTCACGTCAACTCGAAAATACACGAGAACGGTTGCTGCCTTGCGGGCGGTCTGCTCCTATCTTTAACATCGATTTAGCATTTTTTATTTTAGATTTAATTTTATGTTGAGACAAATTAATGGCACTATTTATTGGCATTCCGCGTACGTAATGTTGTATGTATGTATCTAGTTTTAAATTTTATGTTAAAAAGAAAAAAAAAGAAAAGTACGATATATTTTTAAATGACAAAAAAGGCCGTAACTGGTTTTCTTTATTATATATTATAATTTAGTATGTTTAGGAACTGAGAAATAATGACGTCTGAATAACTTCTATCAAGTTAATTAATCATATTTAATTATTAAAATTTTGAAGCAGCGTTTAAATTAACTCTTTAGCAGCCCTTATCACAAAGGAAATGATTCATCATTTGTTGATAGCCTATCTATTGGATACAAACTCTAAATAATACAACAACTATAACATTACCTACACAATAGGCTAACTGGATCTTATCCACAAGTAATGTAATCGGTTTTATATTTTTTTGACAGGTCGAAACTTGGCTGGATGATAATTTAGATATTCTTGGCGATGATACATCCAATAGCGTCAGGAATAATATTAACGCAGCTAGAAGCAATTTGAGATGGACAGACGACCGACTTGGTGAGATGGAACAGTACTTTGAACATGGTTACCTTCCAGAAGACATTGAGGATATAACTGACAGCAGTGAAGAAGAAGATGGTGAAGATGGTGAAGATGGTGAAGATGGTGAAGATGGTGAAGATAGTGAAGATGGTGAAGATGGTGGAGATGGCGGAGGCGGTGGAGATAGTGGTAGCGAAGAATGCAATAGCGAAGAGGATGAAGATTGTGACGGCTCAGCGAACATTGCCGCAATGAGCTTTATTACTTTGATTATAACTCTTGGAACAACTTATGTACTGTAAAGTCATAACTTTTGTTTTAAATTAATATAATTATATAAATGAAATATTTTATGCATTATCTTTTTTATTTCATACGGTAGACAAAAGCAAGCGGGTTATCTAGTTACCTAATAGAAATAGTCACCACCGCGTATTAACATCATCAACTTTAGTGCTGCTCCCAATGCGTTGCCTGCTGCAACTAAGGTGTGAATGGGGAGAAAAGGATATAAAAGGAGTTAAACTTCCGGATCTCTCATTCACCGAAAGTATTACAATGCAATTGAGATGTTGGTACTTAGCCGGTCAAGTTGACCCATTTCATAAATGTTTCAGAAAAAAATTACATCTGTGCCTCTAGTGTTAAAGGGGTTAAACTCAAAAATCATAATTTTACATGGCGGCAAAAAAAGGTTTTAAATCTGATTTTGTCCGTTACTGTTTTAAATATATTATAATCTTACACTGATTACGACTAGAACTATAAATAAACTAGAAATTGAACTCAATATTAGGCTGTAGTTTAATAATGCTGCTGAGATATAAGCCTGCAAAAATTATTTTCACCACTGTTCACCGCGGAAAGCACTGTGAATAGGGGTTAAAATAGACTTTAACTTGCTAAAATGATTACAAAGCTTTACGTGAATTTGTGTAAAGCGGTCAATTTTCTAACTAGAACTATGTTTTTAATAATTTATTTGTGTTTATAGATTGTAAGTAGCTCAAGAAATAAATGAAATGCTTTAAGGAAATTAAGTAGTTATATTTTAAGAAAATTATACATAGTAATCAAGTTAGAATTAGTACAAAATATAAAAAAATGTAAGAATTAAATTTAAATTTGTGTTGCAAAGAAAATCATTCGGTACTTGAGCTCTAAGCTTCCAGTTGTCTATCTTCGAGATCAGGATCGACAGTGACACTGGAATCAGATTTAAGACTAGAATAAAACTCTTGAGCCTCTTTGTTGTTAAAATTAATCTTAAAGATGAATATCACTGCTCATGAAGCCGCCCAAGTGATTGCACTGCTGTAATCAGGCATGGGGCAGTGACATGTCGCTCGGCAACAAAACTTGAGCCGTTTTTTGGGACGAAGAGTTTACCAGCGGTTCCTGGATACCTGTGGTTACATCCGGAGACATGGATCTGGTAGAGGTTGCTGCACCTCGGAGAGAGACAAACGATTCATCGTATCGACGTCTTTGGAAAATAGGTTCTCAAATGCTGTTGAGCTGCAACAACAGCCCCAGGCGACTCGCAGAAGAGCCATAAGTGTGTCTACAGTTAGACGAGACTGGAAGAGAAGAAGATAATGGTGCAAAGAGCTGCATCAGGTCCAAAACCACAGCACATCTGAAAGATCGCTCACAATTCGCTTACGAACACGTAAATTGGACCCTTGACCAGTAAAGTGCTATTTTCTTCTCAAACAAGATGAGGGCGTGCCATTTTTACATTGATAGACTCAAGAGAGTCTACAGAAGACAGGTGAGTGTTTTAGCCAAGTTTGCATACAGGAGACAGTAGAATATGAGGGCGGATCTTGTATATTCTGGGGCGACATATCGGTCAACGGGAAGACCGATCTCTCAGATGCGCTGCGATCAATATTGGACCTGCTGCAGCTCTTTGCGCCACTATCTTCTTTTCTCCCAGTCTTCGTCTAACTGTAGACACACTTATGGTTCTTCTGCGAGTCGCCTGGGGCTGTTGTTGCAGATCAACAGCATTTAAGAACCTATTTTCCAAAGACGTCGATACGATGAATCGTTTGTCTCTCTCCGAGGTGCAGCAACCTCTACCAGATCCATGTCTCCGGATGTAACCACAGGTATCCAGGAACCGCTGGTAAACTCTTCGTCCCAAAAAACGGCTCAAGTTTTGTTGCCGAGCGACATGTCACTGCCCCATGCCTGATTACAGCAGTGCAATCACTTGGGCGGCTTCATGAGCAGTGATATTCATCTTTAAGATTAATTTTAACAACAAAGAGGCTCAAGAGTTTTATTCTAGTCTTAAATCTGATTCCAGTGTCACTGTCGATCCTGATCTCGAAGATAGACAACTGGAAGCTTAGAGCTCAAGTACCGAATGATCTTCGTTGGTGTAAAATAATCAAAGTATACTTTTATTTCTTTACACAAACTCTCATATTAATGTGGTTTGTTAATTAAGATCAAATTAAAGTGTAACCGTTTTTCACAATTTTAATTTTCAGAAAGGACTTTGCTTTAGTAACTAAAATGGAGTTTAACCGTTTTTAACAAAATGATTGCCAAATTTTGCAGACATTGATCACTTTACACAGCTCCTAAAATTGAAACTTATGGTCGTATATAACTGAGTGTCAAACATATAGATATAGCTGCGTGAAAGACATAGAGTGGTTAAAAAATGTAAAAATTGGATAAACTCGAGTTTAACCCGTTTACACTAGAGGCACAGACATATTTTTTACTTATATTTCTGCAGACCTATACCTTAAAAATCATGTCAATCCGTACGTTACTTTCGACGTGAAAGAAAGACATTCAAACATACTTTCGCATTTATAATATTAGTTCTGCCTTTCATTATAATAATATGGTATAGGGTAGATAGAATGTCCTTTATACAGTAAAGGATGGGGCGACTCTTGGTTTAGGACGCGACATGCGTTGGCATCATCGAGTACACGTATGGTTGTCCGACACACTTGCCCCGTCATATTTTCTCGGTACGACTAGACTAGTGTTTTTTTGGATGTGCATAATAAATTCTACATAATTTACACAGCGCCATCTGTTCCCAAAGTAAGTTGTTTACCCTGCTTGTGTTATGGGTACCTGACAACGGATATATTACTGTAAATAGATACATAGAATGCATAGAAAACACCCAGACTCGAGAACAAAGACAAATGCAATCACATCAATGTTTGCCCCGAGCGGGAACCGAACCCACGCTCTCTGGTGCCAAAAGGATCGCTACCAACACACCACTGGGCTGTCAAATAATCATGATGATGTTCTTGATAGATAGCGGTGATAATAATTTACAAAAAGTACCTAACCGACATAATGGAACTATTAAATTGCATGTTCCCGATAATACGGACATCCGCTATAAGAATTTTCCATTATGCATACAGTATTTAGCAGTTGTTATTATAATTATTATTATAGAAATTTTACAGTCATCATGACTATAGTAATTTTTTCACATTTCCGACTTTTGATAGAGTGAGATGATGGCCAATTCCTAAGACTAAGGTAAAGCACCTTACCAATCTTAAAGAATTAAGAAACGTTTTAACGCTAGGAGGAAGAATAAGAGAAAAACGTAATTAAATAATGTGTGATAGTGTTGAACTATGGCTTTGAAACATGGTCCTTTACTATGGACCTCGCGAATGCGAAGACTCAAGGTCACTCAGCGAGCTATGGAGAGAGTGCTATGCATGATGTTTCTCAACGGGATCGAATCAGAAATATCCGGCAGAACGAAAATAAACGATATAGCTCAACCGATCAGGAATCTGAAATGACAATGGCCAGGGCTAACGCGCATAACCGATTGTTGCTGGAGCAAGAAGGTTTTAGAATGGTGACAGCATACCGGAAAATGCAGCGTAGGCCTGCTTACTTCCTGGAAAGGTGGTCGACGACCTAAGGAAAGTTGCAGTAAGCCGCTGGATGCAAACCGCTGCCAACCAGTCATAATGGAGGAGTTTGGGGGAGGCCTATGTCCAGCAGTGAACTTGTTCAGGCTGAGATGATGAATGATGATAATTGAATCCTACAACATTAAGAAAAACACTCATGGGAATCAAGAATTGAATCAAATCAAATCAAATCAAAATATTTTTATGCAAATAGGCATATTACAAGCACTTTCGAATCGTCACTTTTTTTCCCTACCACCAGCAAAATCGCAAAGTTGTAGCTCGCTTGGTTGATTATAGACCAGCTGGGAATTAACATGCACATACGTTGCAAGTTGTAGTCTACACAAGATTTCTAGCTATACAAGCTAAGCTCAACTTTATTAGTTTTGACTGAATAGTTCTTTATCTACTAACGTCAGCGTAGACAGAAACTAGAGCAACTCAATAATAAGAATAATATTAATAAAACCGAAATTATTTACAATAAAGATTTTCCGTGATAATTTAATCTGATATGATAAGGTTGATTTCGTTCCAATGCTGATAAATTCGTAAAGTTAATCAAGTCATTAGGCTTGATAATAATGAAGAATAATGATAAATAAGTAATATGGTGATCGTCGAGTTCTAGTCGTCCAGTTGGTGTTGTGTGGACCGATATGGGTGAGTCCTTTTTTTATTAAAAGATAATAAAAATTTAATACATATATCTTTATGATTTTCATTTGATCGGTGACGTCAGTCAATGGATAAAATATTAGCCGTTTCGTCGTGGCTAAATGAGTGGAGGCATTTTCAATAGCAATTTCAATGATGGTACAATTTTGCACCTATGAATGCATTTTTTTGGAAATTGAATATGATTGTATTCTATTTTATTCTGATTATAAATATGGTTCTCCAAACTTTTTTTACACATATCTAAGGATATTTTCCAATTTGTAATATCGTCGAATAGCTTTAGTAAAACTAATAAAACACTAGTAATTTTCGGAATTAAACAGAGATCGACTAGAAAATGTTCACAGTATCAGAGCCAACCAAGTGACCGTTTTAATAAGAAGAATTTAGATGACTCTATTTATGTCATTATAAATATATTAATTATATCAATTTTGTATGGAAAAGCAATAATTATCGAATGTATAACATTCGAAATATATCACGTTTTCCGTTTGTAGCTCTTAGGGCTTGGGGTTCTGGTTTGATTCCTGCATCAAGAAAAAAATATGCATAATCAATACTTGTTCGAAAAATCAGATAAAGGCTTAATGACATTCTCTAATAAAAAAAAAATCTTATTAATATGAAATTTTCTCCCCACTCTAATGACTTCTTGATAACAAACAGGTCGAGTGTGCTTTCTAACTAATATTCTTTTTATACCTAGTTTCTTTGGATCAATTAACCTCATCTTTAGGGTTCCGTATTTCATTATAAAATTTAAAAATAAGGTTATGCCCGTTTTCACCATCAACGCCTCCTAGCGTCCGCCGCCTCTTAACTAAAAAGGTGACGTTGTTAAAAGAGGGCATTAGACAAATAAAAATAATAATTTTCTAAAATTACATTATATGATCTCTTTGCGCAGATTATTTTAAGTTCGTACTATTGTTCTCAATATGGACTAGCTTCAATTTTTATTTGATATTCTTTCCAGGTTCCACCATGCTAGTTTCCCTAGTATTTTGCCTCTGCCTAGGGGCTTCCCTGGCAGTATTCCCCGATGAGCTCAGAACTAATTTTGAGCTTCTAGAATATAACACCAATCTGGATGAACCAAAATACAGACTAACAGATAGCGTCCAGCCTACAGAAGTATTTCTAGACATCGATGTTGATTTAGAAGAGAGAACAATAATTGGCTCTGTACAAATTGTAGTTCAGGTAAGAAGAAGTAAATTTCGGGTTGTGACTCATTTGGATTCCTTCTAGGTTCCTATCCAATCGGATATCCTTGTCATAGGTTGCCTTTCATCAAAAAACCCATCTTTTATTTTATTGATAGAGTTTTGGATATTTATCAAGAAAACGTTCGAACATTAAAAGTAAAGGGCTATTCTTTATGATAATTCACTTTTCTACCTATATCTTTATTGATAAAAAAACATTTATGAAGATAAACAATTTAATTCATATTGCACTTCAAATTCTTTTATAACTTATGCTTTTTAGACAGTCTAAAATAATTCTGAAAGATAAGCCTTAATACATTATCATTTCTGATTGTTTTTTTCACTTATTAGATTATTATAATCTAAAATTATAATAATTATTTAGGTACTTCAAAAATATTATTATAAAACAATTTTGAAGACACGATAAATAACGTAGTTCATGCTGTCGATGAAACATCCGATAAAATAATAAACTTTGTATCTATTAAATATTATCATTTTGTTAATATTTTACTCAAGGTTGCAATTTGCCTCATTTTAATCAGTTTTTTTATTTTTATCTTATCGATATAATTTGGTGACGGATTCATAATTTCATTTGCTGGCATGAAAATGAACTTGTGATGATGTCATTCAAATGACCAAAAAAGGGCAATTTTAGAATGGTATGAAGACGCAACCATTTTTGGAATCTTTGGGAAAATAAAACTAAATACTCTTCGACGAATCACACAACGCCATCTAGTCCCAAACTAAGCAACTAAGCTTAGGGTATTAGATTGCTGATAAATACACAAAAATACTTTTTTTGTAAATAAATACTTATTATACACAGAAAACACCCAGACCAACTTTGCGAATTGTGCCATGTCCGACAAAGAAAAAAACATGGATTTATAAAAGAGAAGTAGAAGAAAAGACAATATTTTAGAGAAGGAATTATTAGAAGTAATTTATGACAAAAATAACTAAACAATAGAGTAAGGGAATGTTTGTTGGCATGTTTTTGTCGTCTCATGAAGTGTAGAAGCGAATCTAGATTTTTTCCATTGCGTAGTCGCAAGCCCGCGACTAAAACTAAATTTATGCGCCTTCAGAAATTTCACTAAATTATGCGTTTTGAGTGTTGTGTCACCATACGCAACACCATATATGAATAAAGTACCGGTTACCCTGTAATTTGTCGTAGAAGAACTGTAAAACTCTACGACTGCCAAAAAAGTTAATTTTAATAAGCCAATCAGGAATTGTAGAACAAACCTAAAAATGGAAAACAGTGAATGTTAATATGAAATTTTATCTTTTTTAGGTCACAGAAGAGAACATGACACAAATTGTTCTGCACCAGAAAGTAGTATCTATCGAAGCGGTGTCTGTTTTCAACGCAAACAACCAACAAGTAGGTCTCCGGTTCCCAGAACCTTATAGCACTGATGATTATTATGAAATTATTCTTATTAATTTCCAAAGTGCTCTTGCTGAAGGAGAATATACTATTCAGATCAGATATACAGGTCAGATCAACGATAACCCAATAGACAGAGGGTTCTACAGAGGTTACTATTATTACCAGAACCAAAGATAGTAAGTTTATCTTATATTTATTTATTACTGTATATATTAAATTTTAATATTTATATTATACCTACCTACCCACTATTATAAACAATAATATAGAGCACAAACAAACGACACACCGTTGTCGATCCTCTAAGAAAATTTCTCACTCTCCGTTTCAATCTCATTAAGATATCAATCTGATTCAATATGTTTATTTCTACACTATCGATAAAAGTAGTAAGTGCTAGCTGAGTCTGCATTAACTATTATGCAAGAAAATGCTTTGAAACCTTTGTTTTATTTGTACAATCTTAAATCTATTTTGATTTCAGCTATTACGCAACAACTCAATTTCAACCCTACCATGCAAGGAAAGCGTTCCCGTGCTTCGATGAACCACAATTCAAATCGAGATTTGTCATCGCCATTACTCGTGATGCGGACCTTTCTCCATCCTTTTCTAACATGGCTATTAATACTACTGATCCTTTGGCGTAAGTGAAATCTTTTTGATCATTGGTACATTTGATTTTTTTCTATTCTTTTATTTCTATCACTAACTTGAAAAATCGAAAACTTACAATCGCAGAAGTAAACTGATATAATTTACTTTTATGTTTTATGTAGTTAGTACTACTTGAAAATATTCTATTCATTTTATCTGTTGATTTTTTTTTTCAGTAACGGTCGCATTAAGGAAACTTTCCTTCCTACACCCATAATCTCAGTATATCTTATTGCTTTCCACGTGAGTCGTTTCGTTACAACAAACGATACTAGCACACTTACTAAGCCTTTCGGCATCGCCTCCCGTCCTGGAGTAACTGATCAACACCCCTATGCTGCTGACATTGGTCTGAAGATCACCAATGAACTCGATGACTACTTAGGTATTGAGTACTATGACATGGGAATTGACCAACCGATGAAGAATGATCACATCGCATTACCTGATTTCCCATCTGGTGCTATGGAAAATTGGGGAATGGTAAACTATAGGCAAGTTTTCTTATAATTTTTTAATAAAAATTCAGCTTTTAGGATGATGAAAATAGATATTGCATATTTTATTCAGCCTTCGTAGACAGACACTTTCTCTAATCAAAATGTTAGATGATAATTGTTTAAATAATTAAATTTATGTCAAGTCTACGTTGTAAATTTACAAACATTCTTAAAAAAATATTGAATCAATTAAAAAAACTTTGATTAGCATTTGAAAAATTAATACCCGTTTTCATAAAAATAAAACGATCATCATTACGATAAAAATACGGTTTTTATATCATACACGTAGGTACAAAAAACAAGGATTTAGACATAGAGAAAGCTGATAAGAAACTTAAGTTTTAGGAAAATTATTGGTGAAAACGGACATTTCTATAAATGGTTTCTAAATAAACAAATTATTTCAGGGAAGCTTATTTGTTGTATGATGAGCAAAACACAAACTTATTAAACAAAATCTTCATTGCCACTATCATGGCTCACGAGCTTGCCCACAAATGGTTTGGAAACCTCGTCACTTGCTTTTGGTGGAGCAACTTGTGGTTGAACGAATCTTATGCCAGTTTCTTCGAATATTTTGCTGCTCATTGGGTAATTATGAATATTGAAAATTTTTTGGTTTTCCTGTTTTAATCATAATAGTCTTTAATCATTTCATCATTTAATCTTCCGCATCTACCGTTATATTTATGGCTACGTCCATCATCCTTTTTCACAATTTTCTTTCTTCTTTCTCTCTTTTAATTTATTGCACCTATTTTACATATTATAGTTCTTCATTATGCCTAAAATTCTTCAACTTATCTGTCAAACGGATTAAAATTTTTCCCAAAGTATATTTTGAATATTATTGATGACTAGCTTTTGCCCGCGGCTTCGCTCGCGTTAATTTTATGACATAGGTCTCGTTTGACAACAAAACAATCCATAGCGCGACTTGTGGCGCCATCTGTTGGCCGATACAGCGCCCTCTATAGTAGAAAAAATATTTTCCCATTGGAACGACATGCTTTCACGGGATGAAAAGTAGCCTATGTTGGGCTCTGTGCCCCTAACAATATGTATGCAAATTTTCATAATGATCGGCTGCTTAGTCATGCCGTGAAGGAATAACAAACAAACAAACAAACTCACTTTCTCATTTATAATATTAGTAAGGATGATATTATGTAATTAATTATAATATTTGTTTCAGGCTGACCCAAGTTTGGAACTGGACGATCAATTCGTTGTCGACTACGTTCATAGTGCCTTAAACTGGGATGCCGGTGGCAATGCAACACCTATGAACTATAGCGCTGTTGCGGACAATCCATCGATTACAGGTCACTTCAGTACCACCAGCTACGCCAAAGGTGCCTCAGTACTCAGAATGTTGGAACACTTCGTTGGACCTCGTACTTTCAGAAATGCCCTGAGATATTATCTGAGAGACAAGTGAGTGTTTATTTAACTGCTTATTTTGTGTAAATTTTGAAAAATCCTTTTTTTACATATATGTAGTTGAGCGCAAACCTCTCTTGTTTACCAGACTATAGAAGGTTATATTATTTTTGCGTATGTATTATACTTATGCAATTCGTGTTCTTAAGATTTACGATAATTACTCAACGCCTCAACCAATTAGTTTGGGTAGTAAACCAGTAGGTATCATTGAATAGGAATTTGAAAATCTTCAAATAACTATTTAGAATCTATAAAAAAATTGATTAGCAACCATTCAATTGATAGCGATACGCTGACTGAGTTGGATATATTATTTAGAAAAATATATTTATTATATCATTTATTTTAACTTCATGAGATTCTATTAATGTATGACTTTCACATGAACTCTTTGCTGCTGCACACACACAAACACTATTTAATTTTCTCTCACTTTAAGGCACTGCGTTGTATTTTTTTTGTTTATATGTTTTATTTCTACTAACTCTACTTTTAAATGTTTTTCAAATTCGTTTTTAGTCTTCCCGTAATTTTTTAGTGCACTTTCCTTCCCACGAAAATTCGTAATAATATATTTTCAGCGCATATGGCGTTGGTTACCCTGAAGATATGTACAACGGCTTCCGTAGAGCAACTGACGAAGATTTGGAGTTTAGTAGGCTTTTCCCTACCGTAGATGTCGGAACAGTTTTTGATAATTGGGTTCAGAATCCTGGATCTCCAGTTTTGAATGTTAATTTCAACATGGATACAGGCGTTATCGGTGTTAGCCAGGTACTGTTACTGTAAATATATAATACTTTTCAATCTGCTTAGACTGGAAAATGTTAATTTTAGAACTACTTTGAGCAGTCAATCAAAAAACAGCTCAAGTGGTATTAAAACTGCTGATTGTCCAATACGACCGCTAAGATTTCATAAAACGGTCCTAATATATGGTGACGCCTATTCGGAAGTATTTCCATATCGATATGCTTAGCAGGAAAACAAAAAGGTATTTTTTTTATTACAAAGTTGGCAAACAAGCATACGGCCCGCCTGATGGTAAGCATCACCATAGCCTATAGACGCTTGCAATACCGGGGTATCACTCACGCGTTGCCAACCCTCCCAACCCCCCCAGTGGAGCTCTGGAGACCTGACTCACCGCAGGAACACAACATGGCCGAGACCAATGCTATTTGGTTACGATCTTCTGTAAGGTGGAGGTCCTACCCCAGACGGGCTGCTCCGATTTGAGCGGATTATCTGCTGTGCCCTACCTCTCTTGAAAAACAGCCCAGAATTATTGAAAGAATTTTATGTTTTAAAGTAGTAAAATTTTACATAACCTTAACATATTACAGGAACGTTTCTTGCTAACTGGCACCCCTGACACACAAATCTGGCATATTCCTATCACCTGGACTCAACAAGGTTCCGCTGATTTCACCAACACTAGGCCATCCTTGCTGCTCACTGAAGCTTCAACTACAATCACTGCTAATTCTGGTCATTTATGGGTTATGTTCAACATTGCTCAATCAGGTACTGTTATTGAAACAATCTTTTTTCTAAATCCATTTATTAAGTACTAGCAAAACCCGTGCAACTTAGTTTGCTCGTATTTATGCACAGCAACGACATAATTATACTTTAAAAAGCGTCATTGACTATCAGACTTTTGACCAAATCTACGGGAATCGCGTATTTTTTAGGAAAAGTACTCTATGTGTTAATCCAAGGTATCATCTACCTACATACCAAATATTATAAAAATAGGGTCAGCCATTTGAGCGTGAAGAAGTAACAAACATACTCACAATCTTTTGCCTTTATAATATTAGTGGGATTCTCATAAATTTATCTAATTCAATCTGTACATAAACCCTATTATTTATTTATTTATTTATTTATTGCATTACATGTGACACATACATTATATTACTGTACATAATACATAGCAGTTATCTACATGCACCTTTTAAGGCATAGCAACTTGAGTAGAAAAAGAGAGGCAGACATTTAAATTTGTTTATCTTCCAGATATTCATTGACGCTTTATTAATTAGCAATCGTTTAACTGATTTTATAAATGAGTTGAATTGATCTATCGATTTCATTCTAGACGGTAGGTGATTATAAATTTTTACTGACATTGGATAGGGCCCAGCACTGTGTAAGCATAATTTTGATCCCGAAGCGAATAAATTATTTCTGTAACGTGATTCGTAACGACGCGGCATTTCGCCTATCTTAGTATACGAATCAGGATACCTTCTGACAAATTTACACGCTTCCAATATATAAATGAATGGCAAAGTAAGTACTTGTAGGTTGATAAAATGAGGTTTACAACTGTCTTTCTGTTTAATATTTGTAAGTACCCTAATACATTTTTTTTGCTGAATAAGGAGGTCGTGCGGATGCGAACTATTGCCCCACAATATCACGCCATAACTGAGCCACGCATGTACAAAGGCAAAGTATACTGTGAGAGCGGTCCTTGTGTTCGTGGATTTCTTTAATTCCCGTAATGCGTATTGAAACTGCGATTATTTCTTAATTATTATTTGAATATGAGGTTCCCACGTGAAATTAGTGTCAATAACGATTCCTAGTAATAGTAATAATAATAATATATATATAGTAGTAGTAATAATGATAACCGTGATTTTTGAAGATATATCCATGCATTTTTGTATGACTCTCTCACCTAACAGCTGGACAGTTTTTTGTTTGGGACAAATCACACATTGAGCTAGCCCCAAAGTAAGTTCAAAACTTGCGTTATGGGATACTCACTCAACGATACTATATTTTATAACAAATACATATATAGATAAACATCCAAGACCCGAGGCCAATCAGAAAAAGTTCGTTTTTCATCACGACCCGACTGGGATTCGAACTCTTGGGTGACGTTCTGGCGTGGTAACCATCGCCATGGAGGTCGTCGATTCGTCGTCGGTCGATTTACTTAAACACAGGATGATAAACAGATAGTTTATAGCCAGTGGGCCTATTCTTATAACTAAATTCTGCGCAACCAATGGTTGACTAGTAGAGAATGCAATTAGCATTAAGTCCGCCAATAGTATCTGTACTTTGTGTATTGTGGTCAATAAAGTTAAATAAACAAATTCAGTCAATAAAGTTAAATAAAACAAAAAAGATTATCTAAAATATTTCGACCTCACGCTCTATTTTCCTTATATAAAAATGTGAAACAAGCAAAATAGCGTAGGATTTTTATTTTCGAAATCACTCCTGCGCAACTCCTGGATTAGAAACAACATGATTTCACAGCTCAAAACTTCAGGCTTATAAAAATTTTAACTCTTGCAGGTTTGTACCGTGTAAATTATGATGACCACAACTGGGAAATGATTGCTGCTTTCCTACGCAACAACAACAATAGACAAACTGTTCACAAGCTGAATAGAGCTCAGGTTTGTGTACTATACATACCAATAAAAGTTGAAAATTTTCACGCAAATTAACGGATATCCAGAAAAGTAAAACTGAACAAAATACTCTTGTCAGGGGCGTACGTTATGACGACGATTCTAAATCAATTTCGGTTTAGTTTCCTTTTAACTATCTGTCAAACTATTAACGTAATACCGAGTCCTTCAAAAAGTAATCGTGCGCCTTCGGTTCAACTCCATTTCAGCTGTGATTATTCAGCGCAATTGCCTTGCTGAGTACTTTTATTAAGGAGACTCAACTGCTACAATTTAAGATTCAAAATAATTTCTGTAGGAATATCAAGATACAGCTTTTAGACTATCGAACTTGTCTGTTTTGACTCTAATAGTCGTATTATCGACAAAGTAATACGTAAATTTTCTTGCAAGAGCAATGGTGTTTCATTACTGTATCCTACGGACCCAAACTTAGTTTTGTATGCCATAAACTATAAAACATTTTTTTTTCTAGATTGTCAATGATGTCTTGTACTTCCTCCGAAGTGAAAAGATCAGCATTGAGCGTGCTTTTGACGTACTCTCGTTCTTGGAGAACGAAACTGACTATTACGTATGGAATGGTGCTCTAGGTCAGCTCGACTGGCTTAGGAGCAGGTTGATCCACATACCCAATGCGCTTATTGAATTTGACGTAAGTTAATGTCATATAATTAGCGAATACTTGTATAATAGACTGTGAAGAAATTACTTTTGGTTAGCTGCATACCTAAATATTCGTCATTGTAAGCTTGAGCAAGAAAAAAGATAGCTTCTGACTTTACATGTCATTTATATAAAAATGTTTTTGTGCAATTGGTTTATCTGATATTATGCCTAGCATAACAATAACAAAAATATAACAAAAAAAAGTTTCTTTCAAAGTATAAAAAAATAAGATGAAATGAGGTTCTCAGCATTATTTCAACAATATGCTCTATTCCAGATGTACCTGCTTAACCTTATCGACACAGCAATCCGTCACTTAGGGTATGACGAAAGTGCCAGTGATTCAACATCGACCATCCTGAACCGCATGCAGATCATGAATTTGGCCTGCAACCTCGGCCACGAAGGCTGCATCGAAGACAGTTTGCAGAAATGGAATAGGTTTAGGGAAGATCCTACTGCCGAAAACTTGTAAGTATTCGTATAGGGCTCCTACACATAATATCTGCTACCCCACACATATTTTTATTTTATTTTTCAAACAGATTGAGCTAGACCCAAAGTAAGTTCGAAACTTGTGTTATGGGATACTAACTCAACGATACTATATTTTATAACAAATACATAATAATAATATAGATTAAGCATCCAAGACCCGAGACCAAACAGAAAAAGTTAATTTTTCATCATGACCCGACCGGGATTCGAACCCGGGACCGTGGTAACCATTACGCCATGGAGATCGTCAAAATATGCCACTGCTCCCACTAAATCCATAATGTAACAAACATTGTAACTAATAGTACCGGTACTCAACAACAGATGGCGCTGTCGTCATGTTACATCGAGCTATGGTTTCGTTTTTGGCAAAACGGTCAACTATTAGGACTATTGTCATTATTTGAAGAATATAGTTGCTTGTCAATGTTGATGTAGATTTTTAAGGGGTATGAGATGGATCCATTTTCCACAAGGACATGGCAACCCCATCGAAAACGCAAGGGCACATAAATATTAATAATACTTGTAGGCCGTAAACTTGTATGCCACCGCCGTGATATAAAAAACCTAACAATTGTTGTATGTACCTAATGTAAAATTTGTAATGTTGTTGCAATGTTGTTGGAATTAATGAGTAAATATTTTTCTAATCTATTATTATTTTTACAGGGTGCCGGTCAACATGCGTCGTTACGTGTACTGCGTTGGTCTTCGTGAAGGTGATTCAGAGGATTACGAGTTCCTCTTAAACCAGTACAATACCGCCAAAAATACGGCTGACATGGTTGTCATATTACGTGCTCTCGCTTGCACTAGAGATAATAGTACAATAGTAGAGTGAGTATTTATAAAATCTATATTATAATAACTACTATGTTTTTAAAATGTGTAAATGAACGTGCTATTCTAATAATCAAGCATTCTATTTTCTGCATAAAATCTATCAACTGTCTACGTGAATAATCAATTCACTAAGGCCCGGCGAATATTATTGGCTTGGCTCAGCAACTCTCGAACTGTCAAGGTTTACTTAGGAATTCTCTTCAGCAGTCTTCCAGTTGCTAAAGGCCTAAGCGATAACCGAATGCCGCAAATCACGGGTAGCGTCTGTATTGTTCGGGCTACATACACTGGGCTTCATATTCTTACCAAATGTTGTTACGAAATTCCCAGCACACTTCGGCCAGCCATATTTATTTAAATTTGGTAATCCTTTCTTTGCAAAGTTCCCTTGGTGTGCCGTGGGGATATTGATGCCCGCAACCACCTCTTTTCCTGCGACTGAATCCATTCCAGACGTTCATCCAGTAAAAATTGGCTCTGCGACACGAGAACCGCATTCCCAAAGGCTTTGACCGGCTTTTCTACATACTCACAAGTTAAGGTTTTTCTAAATTATACATTATTTTTTTCAGCTACCTGCGTGAATCTATGTACAATGACAGAATTCGTATCCACGACAAGACAAACGCCTTCAGTTTTGCTCTCCAAGGCAACAGGGAAAATGTGGAAATTGTTGTGGATTTCCTGAAGGAAAATTATGAAGAAATCAGAGAAACGTTAGTATTTATATAAATCAATTGTCAATGACTTTTCGTTTATGATGTCAATTACGTAATGTCTTGTCAATGCATGAATTTTATTAATAAAAAAATGTCTAATCATAGAATCAGTAATGAAAATTCAAAGATCTTGACAGTGTTCATATTTGAATATGTTTTTTGGAAAAAGTGGAAATTTTGCTATAAAATACGGTTTCTTACAGATATGGTGGTGAAGCTCGTCTCATCATCGCTATTAACGCTGTACCCGCATTCTTGACAAGCTTCGCTGCTATTCAAGAAGTAAGTTTGTACCACACTATGTTTTTCTATGTATTTTTATGTATCACAATCTACACTATCCATGTTCATCCACTCTAAAGAGTGTCAAAAGAGCATACGTTGGCCACCTACAAAGGATTTTGAGAAGGAGAAACAAGAAGTAATAAAATTTTAATAAAAAATTATTTCCTCCACAATATACACTACTGGCTTTTCCCCACGGCTTCGCTCGCGTTAATTTTATGACTGTATAGATAGATCTCGTTTGACAACAAAACATCCCATAGCGCGACTTGTGGCGCCATCTGTTGGCCGATACAGCGCCCTCTATAGTAGAAAAATTATTTTCCCATTGGAACGACATACTTTCACGGGATAAAAAGTAGCCTATGTTGGGCTCTGTACCCCTAACAATATGTATGCAAATTTCATAATGATTGGCTGCTAAGTCATGCCGTGAAGGAAAAACAAACAAACTCACTTTCTCATTTATAATATTAGTAAGGAGTAAGGATATCACTACATAATAATTGCAAATGTACAATACAATACTTATTACAGTATTAACATGCATGTGTCTAAGAAGTAGGAAGTGGGCTGGCTATTAGGCAGCGATCTACGCTATCCATTTACATCTACTTCTCCAAAGAGTCTTACGCCGCTCACCTATGAAGGAATTGAGATGGAGAAAAAGGGAAGAAGCAGCATCTATTAGGCATTCAGCTCAATTTCATTTCTACATTTTATGAGAGGATACTTTACCCAGTGTTTTACCACTAAAAAAATGGTCTTTTTTACAGTTCCAATCTTGGGCTTACAGCCAGCAAGTAGCACTTGCAGGTGCTTTCGGTAATGCCCAATCCGCTGTCACAACTGCCATGAACAACTTGCATTGGGGCAGCAGAATGGCTGAAGAGATTCACGGTGAACTGTACGAGAGAAATAGTGCTGCCGTGTTCACGTCATCAATCCTATTGATGTCTGTGACGTATCTAGTGTACTTAGTCCGTTAAAATATGTTTATGTTGCGTTATGACGTCAATATGACTTCAGTTGTTTCAAAATTATGTGAATGCCAATGACTTCTAAAAATGTTAGGTATGTTAAAAACTTTGCAAATTAGCAAACCTCATTTGTTTTATTTTCGATAATGAAGACATACTGCTTCTATTTGATTCATATGTTATCTAATCAAGGGTTCTTATAATAACGTAAGAATATTTGGAACTTGTGTTAGTAACCTATTAACGCCTATGCATGTAATATCATTGGTAAACACAGATTAGTAAATGCACAGAGATTCTATATTACTAATGTAATTACTCTGTGACTAAATGTGCTACAAAAGTAATACGATTACAGTTCTGGATAATGTTGTAAAATTGTAAATATTCAAAGTCTGTACGCAATATAAAATTGTATACCTAGTTTTAATATTATAGTTTTTTCTTTACTTTATTTTAATCGATGTATTTAGAAGAATGATTTCATGTAAAAATGTGATTATGTAAAGATTTTTTGAATGTAATAAATTATTTTTCCCAATATTAATGTTTTATTGTGCTACTAGCGAAACCTGTGCAACTTCGTTCCCATATCCTGCTTTCCAGTGGAATTTTGGAAAATCCCTGTCATTATCAACCCATAATCATCCCACTGCAGGGATACGGGTCTCCCTTCAATCAAAGGTGATTAGGGACGCCACGCTGCTCCAATGCGGATTGACAGAGGCCGGTGATTTCAAGCCACCGCGCCCGAAGGTTGTGCCGAAGGCCACCGACTTGTCTTAACGATTGTCATCCATCGACCACAGCCTGGACCGACGGCTTAACGTGCCAAAAGCACGGAGAAGCTCGAGAAAACGAAATCCATCCAAACACTAGCTAGGGTCGATGTTGCTTATCTTGAGTGTTCGATTTAGAGTGCGACACATAGCGACGCCATCGAGCTCCTCTAAATCTCCTCAAAATCCCTGTATGTATACCTATTACAGAAAACTGCATTAAAATCTATTGATAAATTTAAAAGATCTATCTTCATTTTCCGCCGCTGCTGGCCGTGTTCTAACTCAGCTGCTGCACCGCGCTCCGCTCACGCGCACGCTGCGCAGTCCCAACCGAGAGAACGGACCTGTTCACTTGTTCTATGAGCGAGTTTACTAAAATTCCCGTATTGGTCGTGGTCCACCTGCGTGGTACACCTGGGTGGACCACAGGCATTTTTTCTTGCCCGTGGTCCACCTAAATGATTTGTAATAATAAATTCAAATATTCAATGGGCCATGGTCCACCTCCATCCGAGTTAGTGTTTATAATTGGATTACATATTTTATGTTATAAAAACACTTAGTACTTAGTTGTTTCTCTATCGTATTAGTTTTGAAAATGTAATCAATGTAGTGGTAGATTTAAGCTGAGATGTAAATAAATAAATAAATTTTATCAGTGTTTTAAGCCTTCGTGTTAGTTGGTCCAACAGGAACAATTTTAGTTGTGCCAAATTAGTTGTGCCACAGATATTATAATACTTAACAGGTTGTGCGTAGCAGTTGGTCCAACAGGAAACGGTGGTCTAAAGGTCACACAAGCATATGTTGCGTGTGCAATGAAATATTCCTAAAATTATTTAACTGACTGAAAGATTGACGATGTTATCAATGACGAGCATATCTCACACTTTCGATTTCCCAGGAAAAAGCAAAATCGCTGGAGGTCCTCAGTCGAATGCTAAGGGCCCGAAACTAGCTGTATTTACTGTGACTAAAAGTAATGATCAAAGTCGGATCAGTGAGGCTTGGGCCGAATATTCACCCTACGAAAGTTAATCATACTAAATCATTTAACCTGATGATTGTCTGGAATGCGACAAAGTGGGTCGGGGTAACATCAACATAAACATATTTGACCGAGGGAAACGTATTTAGAATTCGGGACCTTTCGTCACAAAGACCTAGATCTAAAATAGATCAGAGATTTGAACTCTGACCGTCCGTCGTGGGCTGATCCATAGATTAAAAGTCAGACAACAACCGTTGAAGAGAGCTATGCTCGAAGTTTCTCAAGGGACAAAATTCGAGATGATAAAAAAACGAAGGACAACTTCACATTTGAGATGAGAACATAATGGAGCAAAAAGTCTTGTAGTTGTGGAAGTGTATGGGGAAACGAAGCGTAGATGCTTCTCCGATGAACTGATCATCTAAGAAAAACGGACATTTAATCTGTATACCCGCTAGAAATTACGGTTGCACCTACATCAATATTTTGACAATGAAGCCCAAAATTGGCTTCTGTAAGAGCTTAAACAAATAGCTAATACAAGATTTATAAAATTATTTACCGATCTTATCACTAGCAATAATGTGATAATTTATATTTCGATAAACATAAAGGAAATGAGATAATAGCAATAAATACAGCTTTAATCGATATTCAAAGCAAAACTGCTTTTGCCGAATTTTATTATTTTATCATCATCACAACGCAACGGACATTTTTTTGTTATCAGGTACGTTAATTTCATTATGTTAAATAATAACCAAATATGAAGTACACAATACATCTTATTACGAAACTAACTAAACTTAAACTGAAAAGATGGAAGGAACAAGATCCAGTGGTTATCGGCCTACGCCATGGTCTGACCAGGTGAAGGATTTCCTAAATACCAAGATCTCCAATGCATTACAGCAGGCCAAAGATCATTACAAGTGGAGAGAGATGTTAGAGGCTTAAGTCGGGCAAACCACGACGCTCAGCAATGAACAAATCACTGAAGAAGGAGGTTCTCTTGTTTAATACCGTTGGTGATAAAAAAAACATTAGAAAGGGAATATCTAGGAAGATTTTCATTGCTCTGAATCAAAGGGTTTGAGTCCGTTCTTTGTAGTTTGGGTTTAGAATCCATCAGCGCAATGCCGAAATCATTGGGCATATTACGAAACACACTATTTTATTTTTATAGATTTAACATATAAGAGATTTTTTTTTAATTTTCATTATGATTGGGAACTGCTCGGTTATTACATTATCCGCCATATTACTTGTATTATCACAAGTTTTTGTAATTGTACAATTTAATTTATTATTATGAAAACTGGAAATCGACTTTTCAATTTCTACTTGATATTTACAGAAATGTCCAAACTTATTTGGACTTTGTTTGTGGTACTTTTGGGATATGCCAAAAGTGATCAGCCATTATGGGAGATAGATGATTTACCAGAAGTAAGAGAAATCACAAGCAGAAATGAAGAACGAATTTACAGACTACCAGAAACTGTAATACCTCTGGACTACGACATCTATATAGATTTGTATTTTGCCGAACGCACCGAAAAACCTTTCAGTTATGAAGGTAGGGAGTACATCACTATTCAGGTAAGCAATTTTTTTCTCATTTAAAAACTAAATTAAATGTTACTATCGTCATCTGGATTCAATCTCACGTTAAGGTTTCGTAAAACAACTAACAAAGAACCCTAATAGTTTGTCCGTTCATCCGCTGTTTAGTTCCGAGACGCCTGACACTAGATGGCTGTATTTATAAATGTTCACACACCACCGAAAAAGGTTCACACCTTCCACTTGGATCCACTGGCTCGGTCGGGGGACACTATTTAAATAATTATATTTTTTTAATTCACAGGCTGTTGAAGAAGGTGTTACCCAAATAGTTCTACATTCGAATGTAGATGAAATAAATGAGGTAACACTATTAACTCATTCAGGTGTACCAGTACCACTAAACACAAGTTTACCATTCACCACTCAGCCACAATACCATTTCCTTTTAATAAATACTAGAGAAGCTTTGATAAATGGTAATAATTACACGTTGTTTATTGATTATTCTGGTACTATGAATGAAGGTCCTTTGAAGAGAGGCATCTGGAGAGGATGGTACACTGATGCTGATGGTAATGAAAGGTAAGTCTTGAAATTGTCTTTGCTGTGAAAATAAAAAGGTAATAGACCAATAAACCTCCTCTTTATATAAAATTTTTATTACTGATAAAGTTTGAAATAACAGATATCTGTAATCTATCTCTTCTACAGACTTCTCAGAGGGTTCTTCTAGAGAGTTCGATATCGGCATAGGACTAACATAAATAAAGGAAAAGGACGTTAGAAAGAAAATTATTTTACAACTATTTTTTAGTTGTCGTGTGTCCCGCTTTACCGTGGGAATTTCAGAAAATCCTTGTATGTCTTCCCAATATTTTTGTTTTATTGAAAACTGCATTAAAATCCGTTGAGTTGTTTAAGATCTAAACTAACAGGCAGCGGAAGCTACTCCATTTTGTACTATGTAAAGATTGAATGGCTTTTGTATTTTTATAATTTTCAGAATATACGCAACGACACATTTCCAGCCTTACAATGCCAGACAGGCATTCCCATGCTGGGATGAACCACTTTTCAAAGCAATGTTCAGGCTACATCTCTCTAGGCCAAGATCTTACTCTGGAACATTCTCGAATACGGGAATTAGTACTTTAAGCTTGTAAGTACTTATATAGTTAATTATTGAGTAATCAAGTAACATACCCTCCATCCTTTAGAATTTTATTCATAGTCTAGCAGCCAGTTTCTGAAAGGCATCTCTTAATGTTAATGACACATTAATTTGTAGCTGTTACTGTCAAACTAAAGAAGAAAAAAGAGACAGCTTGATTTTATTTCGAAATATCGATATCGATCAGTTATTATTCCAGATAATCAAAGTTCAGAATTCCAAGTTTTTTGCAAATATCTTTAAAATATAACACTAAAAAGTGATCGATAATAATTGTTTTGCAACTGTACAGTCAAATGTAATGTTATCATCATCATAATCATTTCGTATGCTAGATAAAGTATTTTCAGGCCAATTGACGGTCACTGAATTTGCTTAACGACTGTCATAGACAACAGTCGGAGCCAACTGCTTATCAAGCCTTCTGAAGCACGAAGAAGCTCCAGGTGTAAACCCATCTATTGCTGGGGTTATCGTTGCCTTACTTGCAACGACGCGGGCACCGGATTTTATGTCTTGTGGACTGCATGTGTTATGTGAAATTTATTTTTAGGTCTTCTTACAGTACTGACGAGGAACGTGTTCGAGATGATTTCAATCCAACCCCAGTTATGTCCACGTACTTGGTCACATTTTTAGTAAGTGAGACATTCCAAGTGATCGCAGAAGACACTTCTTTCACACCAGCAATTAGGATCATTGGTAGATCAAATACTGCTGGTCTTGGAAACCACGCTTTGGAATTGGCAGTTAAGATGACTGAGTACTTCGATGATTACTTCGAAATACCATATTCATCGTTAGATCCAAATCTTCTGAATGATCACATATCTTCCCCGGATTGGGCATCAGCTGGTACTGAGAATTGGGGTATGGTGAGCTACAGGTACGTTTGGAATAATAAAATTATGCTTTGTAAAAAATATATTCCATTTTGGTAATATTAGAGCAGAGTGCTTACAGCGAGTTATTTGGTCACATTCGAAAGTGTTAACGTAGCCGACCAAATTGAAAAATTTGATTACCAGATGCTCGTTACATATCCAAATTAGTCCAGTGACTCACCTCAAATTATTGTGAGAACGTAAGACACATGATTTTAATATGTAATGCATCGGTATTATAAATTCACAACATGAGTGTACTTCTTTATTTGGTAGATTGGTTTACGTCGATATGATCAAATGTGAACAAAAAACTCGCACTAAGCACTCAGAAATCCTATCATTATGAAAATTGTATACATATTGTCAGGGGTACAGAGCCCAATATAGGCAACTTTTTATCCCGTGAAAGTATGTCATTCCAATGGCAAAATATTTTTTCTACTATAGATGACGCTGCAATTCGCAATTGCCAGCCAACAGATGGCGCCACAAATCGCACTATACGAGATCTTTATCATAAAATTAACCGCAAGCGAAGCTACGTGGAAAAGCTAGTTTGCTATAAAATATAGTATCGTTGAGTGTATCCTACAAGACGAAGTCTCGAACTTACTTTGGGGTTAGAGTTCAATCTGTGTGATTTGTCCAAAAAATATATTTAAGGAACTTGTGTTAAGGTGTTGTGATAGGGAAAGATGATTGTTCAGAAAGAGATAAGGAATCAGAAACAGAAAGGTAAATATTACGTGAAATAATGTAGAACTAGAAAAGGATAAAAGAAACAAAAGAAAAGAAGATCTCTCACTCGATCACTACAAAATATAAACTGGATTCACATATTTCCTTTATCAGTAGATTTATTATTATTATTACGAATACAGATATTCTATTTCACGGAGTGCATTCGTCTATGAATGTTGTAAAGTTCACATGCACACTTAATGTGTGCGTAACATCGGAAACGGTCGTAGAATCGGTCACGCATTGATAAACAATTTGCATGTGCACGGTTTACGACATTCATAGCCGAACGCCCTTCGTGAAATATAATATCTGTAGGTAGGTACTGATTGTTTTTCCATCAATATTTTACATTCTAGAGAACTCTATATGGTGATTGATCCAACTGAAACCATAATGTCCGTTGAACATTATGCTGCTACACTTGTTTCTCATGAGTTGGCCCATAAGTGGTTCGGTAATTTGATTACTTGCTATTGGTGGAGTAACACCTGGATTAATGAAGGATTTGCTAGTTACTTCGGTTATATCGCTACAAATGAGGTGAGTGTTATTCCTTTAATAACTCCATTCTGAATGCAAGTTTTACCTGATAAATACCGTTATTCCAGTTCTCGAAATGTTATAAGTATGAAAAACTATTCAGTGTCCCAACTAATCCGTGTTGTAAACTACTTGGGTATCAAAAAAGAGTGTTAGCCACCCTATGTTTCCATGATTAAAAAATCCCCGATCTAGATATATTATTATAAGGTCCTAATTTATTATGAACTTCCTTTTAAACATGCATGACTATATAGGTTACATTTATGATCGTTTAAGCAAGGAAATGGTCTAGTAGTTCAGTAATAAAAAAATTTGATTGTATTGTATGTAAGTAGTTAGAAAAATTTTCTTACTACATAAATTCATCCATATTCAACTATTTTGATATGTGAGACGCGTTGACGCGCCCTTCGCACCGCACCCCTAAACCCTTTTTTCTACTAACGGATGTCTGCTACAAGAGAGGCGCATTTTACCGAGTATTTCTAAATTTAATGCCTTTTTTTATTGAATACTAGCTTCTGCCTGCGGCTTCGCCCGCGTGGCCTAGTAACAATTAGCATATTTTTCTTCAGAAACAAATTCCAGTCCTGCACGGCACGGCCCGGTACGGTGCGGTTCCTTCCGGACCGATCAGGTCTGATCCGTTCCGGTCCGGTCCGGTCGGTTCCAGTCCGGTCCTTATAAGGACCCTACAATACAAATTTGGCATCTCTAGACTTAGCGGTTTGGGCTGTGCGTCCTCTCGCAACTACGTTTGCGCATATCTCGCTTTCCCGTGGGATTTTGAAAAATCCTTTCTTAGTACATCCCTAGACGTCGTAAGGAACCTACATGCCAAATTTGATATAGCCTCGCAACCTCGTCGGTTTCCCGTGGGAATTTTGAAAAATCCTTTCTTTAACACCCCTAGACGTCGCCGTCGTAAGGAACCTACAGTCCAAATTTGGAATCTCTAGACCCACCGGTTTGGCCTGTGCGTTGATATATGTATAGTTAAGTCAGTCAGGACTTTGAATTTTATATATATAGTCCGGTCCGATCAGGTCCAGTCGGTCCAGTCGGTCCGGTCCTGTCCGGTCGGTCCGGTCCTGATAAAGTACCTACATACCAATTAACATATTTCTTCAGAAAAAAAAAACCAGTCCGGTCCGGCACGGACTCGGTACGGTGCGGTTCCTTTCGGACCGATCAGGTCTGATCCGTTCCGGTCCGGTTCGGTCCGTTCCGCGGTCTGGTCCGGTCCGGTCCGGTCGGTCCGGACCTTATAAGGACCCTACATGCCAAATTTGGCATCTCTAGAAATTTTGAAAAATTCTTTTTTAGTACATACATCCCTAGACGTCGTAAGGAACCTACATGCCAAATTTGACATAGCCTCGCAACCTCGTTTGCGTATTTCTAGGTTTCCCGTGAGAATTTTGAAAAATCCTTTCTTTGTACACCCCTAGACGTCGCCGTCGTAAGGAACCTACAGTCCAAATTTGGAATCTCTAGACCCACCTGTTTGGCCTGTTCGTTGATATTTATGTATAGTTAAGTCAGTCAGGCAGGACTTTGAATTTTATATATATATATATATAGTCCGGTCCGATCAGGTCCAGTCGGTCCGGTCCGGTCCGATCAGGTCCATTCGGTCCTGTCCGGATAACGTACCTACATACCAATTAACATATATTTCTTCAGAAAAAAAAAACGGTTCGGTCCGGTCCGGCACGGACTCGGTACGGTGCGGTTCCTTCCGGACCGTTCAGGTCTGATCCGTTCCGGTCCGGTCCGGTCCAGTCCGGTCGGTCCGGACCTTATAAGGACTACACGTGCCGTGCCATTATTCCCGTTCCCATGGGAATTTCGCAAAATAACGAAAGGAACCTCCATGAAACAGTGGAAACTTTTAGCACTTGCAGTTTCAGAACACGTAATGATTCAGTGATGTACACGTTCAGTTCCATTATTCCCGTTCCTGTGGGATTTTCTAGATAAAAATACCCTAAGTGTTACTCCCGATTAAATTCTACTCGTGTACCAAATTTCATTATAATCCCTTCAGTAGTCAGTGATTTACACGTTCAGTCCCTTTATTCCCGTTCCCGTAGGAATTTTGAAAAGAAACATACACTAAATGTTAAGTTGAGCAAATCGCTACATATTAGTGAAAACCGCATCCAAATCGGTTCAGCCGTTTCTGAGATTAGCGTGTACAAGCATACATACAAACATACAAACAGACGGACAAAATTTTTCGAAATTCTTGTTCTATTGCTTATTCTTCATCATCCTAAACAATTTTTTTGGAAATATATTCAATGTACAGACAGACTTTTTTTACACTTTTATTATATTATTATAGATTATAGACTAGACCATTATTTCCTTGCTTATACGATCATATGTAACCTAATATAGTCATGTGTTAAAAGGAAGTTCATTAATAAATTAGGACCTTATATAGGATACTTCTTTCCCAGAAAATACACTAGTTCAGCAGTTTGTGTAAAACATTATGTATTTTTTTTAGATGTTCCCTGAATATGAGTTACACGAGCACTTCAATTCTCGTTACCTCCAGGCGTCATTGTCTTTCGATTCAGGATCGGGAACAGTACCAATGAACCATGAGGTGAACACACCATCACAGGTCACCGGCCATTTCGGCACAATTAGTTACAATAAAGCTGCGTCTTTTTTGAGAATGACAGAGAATATCATAACGCCAGCTACTTTCCAGAAGGCATGTCAGTTCTTCTTACGTGAAAAGTGAGTGAAAATATTTTCTTTTCTACATATTATGTAGACTATATTTAATACCTGGTTATATACCTAGGTATTATGTATACTTTTTAAGTTTTTCAATAGATACCTCGCAATCATAATATAATCGACAGCGCTGCGGAGCGTTGGCAGCAGTGATTCTACCTTCAGCACCAGTGGGCGCGGGTTCGATTCTAACGAGAATAGATACATTATTGTAAATTTATACTTTTAATACATAGAAAATACACAAACTCAAAAACAAACCATCACATAAACGGGAATCTAACTCGCGCCGTCTGGTGCCGAAGGTTAGGATTACTACCAACCAACGCACCACAGGGCTGTCAAAAAATTATATTTATCTGGGAACACAAACGGTAGTAGGTAGTAACAGCTTATTATTATTTTTTGTAATCTTTACAGTGAATACGAGCCAACTGATCAATTTGATCTGTACAAAGCGTTTGCTGATGCCATTGAAGAAGATGGTAGTTTAGATCCTTACCCACTGTTCAACTTTACTGATTATTATCGCATTTGGGTTAATGAGCCAGGATACCCGTTATTGAATGTTGATGTCAATCATGAAACAGGTGAAATAGCTCTACATCAGGTATGTACTTTGTAATTATTATTTTCTAGCCTTATTTAATTATGCATGGTATTCTATCATTATATGAACATAGTCCAGAATAAAAAAAAACAACCAACAACTAAAGCAAAAAAAAAACTGTTTTTATACACTAAAAGTGGCAAACAATCATACGGCCTGATGGTAAGCATCACCGTAGCCTATAAGTAGACGCTTGCAATACCGGGGGTATCCCTCACGCGTTGCCAACCCTCCCAACCCCCCCAAGTGGAGCTCTGGAGACCTTACTCACCGTAGGAACACAACATGCTATTTGGCTACGATTTTCTGTAAGGTGGAGGTCCTTCCCCAGACGGGCTGCTCCAATTTGAGCGGATTATCCGCTATGCCCTACAGCTTTTGAAAATTATCTTAGATTATAGGTACTTAAGTAGAGAAATAATAACTTGGTCGTAGGTAGCTAGAACTAAAAACAAAATTGCGCCACACCACGCGGCAGTCGAAATCGATAAATTAATCTAAGTCGTTCGAAAGTAATAATAATAATAATAAATAATCAAAATTTATTGATAAAACTTAGATCTAAAATAAACATTTGATAAAATATATAAAGTATTATCTAAAAACTTTCATTATGCACAAATTTCAATAACGTTCCGCAATCATGCTGAAGTTAGAAACGCATTGAGCTGAAAATAAAGACTTGGCTGTATGGTCACTGACCTTTGCCTACTATTTTAGTTAGATGAAGAAAGACAAAAAAGCTGACAGAATGACAGTGACAAGTTGACAACAAATAATACGAAAACAAAATTCGAGATCGCCGCCTTGTCAACGAAGGTCGTCAAGATGGCGACCTCGGATCCTCACCGTACCACGTTGCTTTTTTAAAGTGTACTTTTTTGATAAAAAGTGTTCATTTAAATACTCGACATTGGCGAAATTGTCAATGTGTCGTCAAGACACGACAGAAACGCCATTAATTAAGAAAAGAAGAAGAAACAAAATAATAACCTGCTTCGTAGGTAATACATTAATTTGTAATTTGATATTTTGATATTATGAAAAATGAGTGCAAATAGCGATAACTATCCAGAATTCTCATCTTTAGAAGAGCTCAATGAATTTATTAGAGAATATGAAGTCAAAAACTGTGTGCAACTATGGAAGCGCAATAGTCGTACACTAGAAACGATGAAAGTTGTGTGTCCAAGAATATTCAAGAACAGTAATCCAGAATTGAAATATTACAAGATTACTTACGCGTGTAAAAAGGGAGGCAGAGACTTTAAATCTGAAGGTAGCGGCATACGTAAATCTTCTACCTATAAAGATAATTGCCCTATGGTTATTAAGGTGAAGCTAGTTGATAGTGGCTCTAAATTAAAAATTGTTTATATGGAAGAATTCCACAACCATCCTGTAGACAGAATTGTTTAGAAATATGCCAAAACAAAGAAAATTGAAGCCAGAAGAAAAAATTGAGGCAATTCAATTGTTTAAAATGAATTGTAAGCCTCAAGCAATAACAAAATATTTGCAAGAAAAAACTGGTAAGCCTATACGATATCACGATTTGGCTTATTTAGTTAGGAATAGTGATAAACACACACAAAGTAGCGATTTAAACACAGAATTAGAGAATGTGATCAGTATGTTGACACAGGATGATGGTGTCGCACAAGTAGCGATCAACGAAAATGGCGAACTTCTCGGAATGTACCATCAGACACCATATAAGAAAAATTGTTTTGCAGTGTACCCACATACAATGGTGTTAGATGTGACATACAAACTCAATTATAATATGAATATGCATCTCTATGTTTTGATGACGATTAATGGAAATAATGAAGGAGATGTTGTTGCTGTATTTCTACTTACCGAACAAAACGCAAGTGTTATCAGGCATATGGTGAGACTTTTCAAGGAGCTCAATCCCGATTGGCAGAAAATAAAAACATTTATGACAGGTCCAGATTTTCCAGAGAAGACAGTATTGCACAAGGAGTTTCCGGAAGCTTCTCATCAATTATGTTTATTTCAGGTTTTAAAATCTTTCCGTACTGTAATCACATCTGATTTAATGCAAATTAACTCATTACAGAGGAAAAATGTTTTGGAGCTATTGCTAAACATTACTTTTTCAAAATGTGAAGCAGAATACAATGAACACTACAAAAGCCTTGTTAAGTTAAAGTTGCCTAAAGTTTCAAGATATTATTACAAAACTTGGCATCCCAGAAGACATGAGTGGGTGGAATGCTTTAAGAAAAAATATACACCTATAAATTTTAGATCGATAAATCATTTAGAATTATTTAACCAAAGAATTAGAAAAATCTGTGAGAAGAGAGTGTTTATGAATTTAGAGACATTTTTTGAAAGTTTCACTATGATACTGAATACTATTAGAATGAAACGACAGCAGACAGTTCATGAGATGCTCTATAAAAAACAGGTTGAAAGTCTTGATACAGATTCACCTGAATACTTCTATTCCAAAATATTGACACCGTTTGCACTGAGTATGGTTAGTGAATGTATGAATAACATTGATAATTTTGATGTAACTACATATTATGATACCACGGAATTCCTTGTTCATGATAAAACACATAATGAAATTATGCATACAGTGGAAATACAAGAAAGGAGTGCAAATTGTTCATGTCCGTACTACATAACAACATCACTACCTTGCACACAATATTTGCAGCCATGGCAGATACCAGAACAGAACTTTACAACGTAGACTATATACCAGAAACTTTCTTAAAATCAAAGTATGTATATTGAATGCTATAAGAATATTAAAGGGCCTGATGATGATAGTGACACAAATAAAGAAGGCAACAAGCCTGATAGACGTACACTAAACACAACACAAAAATATAAAATAGCTATGGAAAAATGTGAAAGAATTAGTTCAATAATCTCTAAATTTAGTATGGAAAACTTTGAAGCACATTGTGAACAACTTGATACGATTATTAAGGTTTGGGGTAAACATCAACAAACTGTAATTACTGAGAAAGTCTCAGAGGTAGAACAGGAAGAAAGTTTAAATGAGGAATATTTGGAAGACGTCAAACATGAAGAACTTGAAGAAATTATTTCAGACCCTTTAGAAGACTCAAAACCTATGTATGTACTAACTGATGATACAGGTAAAGATATACCAAGAAAAGGTGTTAAAAGAAAAAGAAAAGAAATGTAAGCTGCATTGGATTAAGCCAACACAGAACCTTTAGCTAATTCTATGATATGTTTGGTCTGTTTTTTGATTATCAAGTTTATAGCACAGTCAAGGACATAAATTAGTATTAATGGTCACTGACCATTTAAGTTTTCTAAATACATGGAGGATTCATATAAATTATTTTTCAAAACTATCCATAATAATATTATTGTAAAGTCAACCAATGAAAGCAATGATCAGGATAGAATTTGTTTCTCGTATTGTTCTATAGAATAATATAAATATACATCTAATAAATTTGTATCATTTATTACTTTCAAAAATATGCTAGGCATTGTAATGCTGGGCAATGTCTTTAATAAATTTCCCATAACAAATACATATTTTTGAATAAAGTCACAAGTAAAAATATGTAAATTATTTACTTACCACTAGTAAATATATTTTTTATTTTAATGGACTCTGTTGACAATCCAGACACTTTTTAATATGATTTTTTTGATTGTTATTTCAAAATCATTTGAATTTTAGGAGCGCTTCTTCTTAAATCCAGCAACGGCACCAGCATCAGACCAGATTTATCCCATACCTATCACATTTTCAAGTAAAAGTAGTAAACATTTTGAAAATCTTAGACCGTCTTACATAATGAGTTCAGAGAGAGCAGTACGACCAAAAACACCTGGAGAAGAATGGGTTATATTCAATCATTTGCAACATGGTAATTTTATTTTTAATATTATACAACAGGCAAACAAGTAAGTAGACAGTCCAGCAGTGCTAACATGTGATGGCATTTGTGTATGTCTTGAGCCTGAGTGTTTTTAATGTATTTACAATAATATTATATCCATTGTCTGGTATAACTCAAGCAGGCTTAAACCTAATTTACATTGGGACCAGGTAAGCGCTAATTATTATTATTAAATAAGAGGTCCACCTGATGGAAAGTGGTTCTCGCTGACTATAAAATGAAGAAGCAACTCTTAGCTGTTCCATTATTTTGTAAGTTTATGAACCACAGGTCCAATTAGAGAATTTTAATTTTTTTTATTTTAGGCCACTACAGGGTAAACTATGATGATAGAACTTGGGACCTCATTGTTGATGCCTTGTTGGAAACACCAGAAGAGATTCATTACTTAAACAGAGCACAGGTATACCTAATAAATTATTTGTTTTATTATCACAATTTTATTCATAGATGGAAATATCCAAGATTCATGGTAGTCATGGATGTCTATAGCCAGTGGGGATTGCTTACCATAAGGTGACCTGCCAACTCATTTGTTCAGTTCTCATTTAAAAAAACAGTTAACTTTAGGATATTATTAGTGAGGAATTCTAGGACTCTGACCGAATTCTTATTTTTACAATGACATGAATATGGTATTATCATACACCCCACACTCACATTTTCAGCATGGATGCTATTTTATATTTAATTTCTTAGCTGGTAACTGCCTCGTCCTCCAGCTAGTAACTACCTGGTGGCCTCTAGGTTCCCATTTTCGAAGACTGTCTCCCTTGCCATTAGATTCCCTTTGCATAAGTTCAAATCTTACCACTTCACTGTTAAATCGTTCAACAGCCCGCTTGGGGTTGCAAAATGGGGTTTCTCCTATCCGTAAGATACTACTTGTGAAAACATGATACAACCAGAAGGATGAAAATGATGTCTTTGTAGGAGCGGTGTTAATCTTTGTAGGATTCTGACATAACTATAGGGAATATAATGAGTCTCACATAATGGGTTATTTAGGCTAGATCTCATTTTCATTCATAAATTTTGGTTTTATATAATGAAAACTAAAAATTTTGTTTAGGGGTGAGGCGTATTTATCGGAACAGTGACAAATCACTGTTAACGAACAATTCGGAACAGTCACTGCTCCTGGCGATACGAAATACCTGTTACGAAAAATACTAGCCTGTGACTTGTCACAGTTCACGAAGAGGGGAACTGTGACTTATAACTATCGCCATCTCGTTTCATTTGTAGGTGCTGAAACGAGAAGCACCTAGTATTAAAATACTAGGTGCTTCTCGTTTTAGCACGTATAAATAAAACGAGACGGCGATAACTTATGATCTGTCAGTCTGTCTGTCACTGTGACTTTTTTTCCTTTCGTTTGGCAATCAGACTAAACACTGTGACTATTAAGTTTTTTACATTGTGGCAACCTAAGAACAAGGTAGCATGGCAAACCATGCGTGTCACCAGTCACCAGCAATGTAAAGCAAACAGTTCGTTAACAAAACGTTTTTTTATCACTGCGGAAGCCATATTATATATGCTGTGGATTTATGTTAACTACCATAAAGTTCTTTTTCATTACATGATTTTTAGTTAATAAAAAAAATTAAAGTACCAAATCAAAAGTGGTTTCAGTAACATGCATTCGGAGGGTTGCCAAGTTAATATTTTTCATTAGCCATTTGAAAAAAAGGGTAGCCATCTCAAGATTTTTTTTAATTTGCCGCTGTTTTCGGGACACGATTAGATTGCCAGACTTTTAATAAACAAGTTTAATGACTATATTTTCTGCCATTATCAAATTACTTTATCACAGGCAGAACTTATAAACTACGAACGTCTCTTTTACACACAAAGCGGCCATTCTTCGATTAGCTAGATTTTGTGCGTCCGGGCTTGTATATTCGTATTATTATCAAATTCAAAAAGGGAAATATTTTTTTATGTTAGTTAGCATCCATGTCTAGCTGGTAACAAAAACATAGGCCCCTATTACATAGTTATCTGGCTAAATTAATTTCACAAACCTCTGTTCTCTAAGCACCGTGCCCTGTCGGCACCCCAAAATGTGGTTAAAACTTGCTTGTAACTTTTATGATGTACGGATTTTATTTTTTCCATTCAACATTTTAATGAGTATTAGGCAACGGGTATCACATGAAAAAATATCCACTCAATAAAATCAGTCTGTAAATAATTATCATTGAGTAACCGCATGTCCGAACTAAAGTTATAATTGCCGTGACGTTTTCTTTTCGAGGGTGCACATTCCTAATTACGATATTTGGCACATAACTACTTGTACACGTCTCAAGCCCTCAGTTTCTGCCGCGGTCTTGCAGCAGGTGCAGGTCTTTTACGTTAGTGTATAAGTCAATGAAGCACGTTAGTATATAATTACCGTATCCTTCGTTCAAAACTTTTCTAATTACCGTGTACTTAATTTTATACTAGATTGGTTAAGGTAGACTCTAATTGCTTATATAAATAGAGACAGTGCTTTGGTCTCAGTACAGTGTTGTAATGCAGTATTTCAATACTCTGTAGGTTTTCGAAAATTTTATGAAAAATCGGCGTTTTCTAATTACCGTATACCAATTACCATGTATTTCTAACTACCGTTGTATGAAATTATTAAACTTTTGCTGTTCCGATTTAGTTCCAAACTCCTTCCATTTCCTCAGTTACTCCAGCTACTTTCATGTAATTTCTCACGCCATCACTCCATCTCTTTTTTGGCCTACCCCTGCCCTTCCATCCATCCACATTCATTCTTGGCACCCTCTGGGTCACATGACTGTCCAGACTGTCCACCCTGCGCATCATATGGCCAAACCATCTCAGTCTCTGACCTCTCTTATCGGTTACAGGCGCCACCTTTCAACTCCCTCTTATGTGTACATTCCTGACTTTGTCCCTTCTCGTCACTCCACACATCCATCCACCTCAGCATCCTCCAGCAACATAACCCGAAGGAATAAGTATGGACTGAGCGTTGAACCCTGGTGCACACCTACATCAACAGAAAATCATTCTGTTGTACTGACGCGGGACCCGGTCGTAGGCCTTTTCGAGGTCCACGAATACCATATGTAGGTTTTTGTGTGCTCTTTTGTACTTTGTTGTGCCTTCATTCTCCTACAGCTTTAATGTGTGTGACATCAAGTTAATCCCCCTGTAGCTATTGCACTCCTGGACATCCCCCTTTCCTTTAAAAATAGGTACCAAGAAACTGTCTTGCCTTTCCTCTGGGATGACATCCTGAACCAACAATTCATTAAGAAACAAAGTGAGCCACTTGCATCCATAATCCCCTAGAACCTTCCAGACTTCTATTGGTATTGTGTCCGGGCCAACTGCTTTTCCATTCTTCATTTTCCTCAAGGCGTTCTTTACCTCTAATTCATCTACCTTAGCTATCATGCCTATATCTATGTCATTAAGTTTTCTTTTCCATCATAATCATTCTCAACATTAAGTACCTAATTTTTAAAAATATCCCTTCCATCGGTCTCTTATGTCACTATCTTTTACCAATGTTTTACCGCATTCGTCTTTCACACATTTTACGTGACAAATGTCTTTCGATCTTTGATTGCGCTGTTTAGCCATTCTGTATAGTTTTTTCTGACCTAGTTCATTATCTAATTCATTATATACTTTTTCTTCTACCCCGGATTTGGAACTCGCAACCACCACCTTTGCCCGTCTCCTCGCCTCGTTATACCTCTCCCTCAATTCAGTTTTCCTATGATCATGTCACGTAACTCTGCCATTCCTTGAATGCACTCTTTTTGATTTTTAATGCTTTTTAGACACTTTCGTTCCACCACCACGTTTCCTTTTCAATTTTCGCCCACCTCGTGTTTCCCCAAGGACTTCTTTTGCAGCAGTTCTTATTGCTTTAGCCATTTCCTTCCAATTAGCATCAACATTCATACCTCTTATCGTGTAGTTGTGTCTATACATGTTATACATGTCATTTTTATTATTATTTTAAATAGACATAATGATCTTTTCTAATTACCATTACATTAAGTAATAGATTTATCTAATTACCGTACCCATAAAATGTTTAAGTCTCATTAACTCGGAAACCGCTTTTAATAAACGAATGCCATTTTAATTGTAACATTCGCATGTTTCATGAGTTACATATTTCAATCCTTTTAAAACAAACTAGAGAAAAATAAAAAAGGGTACGGTAATTAGGCGAAGAACGCCTAATGTCGAGAATGACCGAAAGGATTACTTCCTCTTATCTATTATAATATTATAATTGGTATTTTAAATATTTTTTTAAGAACCTTATTTAGGTACCTACATACATATATCCGAACACGTCGAAAATTACAACATCTTTTTCAACATTTTCCTCCAGCAGAACACTAAATAAAAGGTGGCGTTGGCTTATTAGATACTGTGGTTCTGGTCACTTATACAAACTCTCGCCCCACGGGATTTTGCGAAATTCAACTCCCAAGGGGGCGAAACAAGATTGCAAAGTTTGTATGAGAGAACGCGATGTCTTGGCCCGATTAAATTAAATTTTTTGCTAGATTATAATATGATCTCATAAAAATTACACCATAAAGTTAAAAAGTTTATAAGGATGCGAATGTGCTAAACAATATACGATTTAATCAAATCCATTTAGAAGTTTCATTGTAAATTTTAAGTACTTACAGTGTCCTGTAATATCATTAAAGTATTTAGTATTGTAGGATTTAGTATTATGACCATACTTAAGCTATGTGCGATAATGGTGAAGCAAGAAGAAGAAAACATTTATGGACAAAACTGTTAATGAAATACCTATCTGTTATGAAAAATACCTGTGACTTGTCACAGTCATTAACAGGGGAACTGTGACTTTATAGCCTGTTATGTCATCAAGTATATCTATTGCCATCTTGTTTCATTTGTACGTGCTGAAACGAGAGGCACCTAGTATAAAATACTAGGTGCTTCTCGTTTTAGCACGTATAAATGAAAGGAGACGGCGATAACCTGTGATCTGTCAAGTGTCACTGTGACTTTTATAATTAGTAGGTTTTTTTTTACATTGTGGCAACTACTAATTCAATTTCAATGACTATATTAATATTTTCTGCCATTTGAACAATTTCACCAACTTTGAAAAATTTCACCTGTTATTTAATAACAGGTATTTGGACCTGTTAATTCTTGGGAACAGGAACAGGAATAACAGGTATTAGATTTTACCTGTTATAACTCATCTCTAATTTTGTTTTGTTGAAAACAAAACAAAATTAAATGTCATCCTGCCTGTCAGTTGTCAAAATACAATAAGTATTCTTCTTCTTTTCAGTTTGGGCAACCATATCCGCAATTTTATTTTCATTTCTATCTTAGTTTGTTATTTTTTATTGCTAAATATTATTAGGGAATATTTTTATTCACATTGATTATTTTCATAAATATTAGGTAAAGGGATGACTTTTTTGTCTATTTGTCTTTAGCAAAAAAATTTAAATTAAAAAGATTTTTTTTTTATGTTAAGATTTTTAGAGTATTAAAACTTTATTTTATTTTACACAGTGTGCATTTGACTGTATTAATTATTTTATTCTGTCGTTCACAGTGAAAATATCTGTCGGTACATAAGTGTAGTTGTTTATAAAGCTCAAGTGACACTGGGCGCGATTTCGCGAAGCGAAGCGTAACTAAGTTTGTATAACTTCGCTCCAAATAGACATTGGGCAGCTTTCTTACCTAGTCCTAAATTTCAGATAGCTGATGACGTGTTTGCATTTATGAGAAACGGAAAATTAACTTACAACAGAGGATTTAATATTCTTAGATTTTTACGCAATGAAGATAATTACCATGTATGGACCGTCGCTATCAGTGGCTACACCTGGTTGAGAAACAGACTGAACCACTTACCCGACACACAAGCAGAGTTTGATGTAAGTTTAAGTTATTGGTAGTAAAGTTATTCTTAATTTTCTTCGAAATGCAATCCCGTCTTCCAAACCATTAGTTGGTGCGTTGGTTTACCTTACCTTTGGCTCCAGAGGGCTCGAGTTCGATTCCCGGTCGGGGAAAATATATTTTATATGATGGAATTTAGATTTGTGTCGAGTCCGAAATGCTGATAGTTTAAAAAATATCCTACTAATATTATAAAGGCGAAAATTATGTGTATGTTTGTTACTTCTTCACGCTCAAATGGCTGAGCCAATTTTGATATTTGGTATGTCGGTAGCTGACATCTTGGATTAACACCTATGGAACTTGGAACAACAACTTTTTATACACGCAATACGCAAATTCTCGTAGGATTTCATCAAAAGTCCGATATAGATGGCGCTACTGTGTATGAATTACACGCAAACGAAGTTGCACGGATTTCACTAGTATATAATATTGTAAAAGACGTGTCTAAGTGCCACAGAATAAAGAATTTTTGATTTTAAGGGCATGAGCGAGTGCTTAAAATGATATCTGGTTTTCAGTCTTTTATACTCAGTTACATGGAACATGTGATTGAGGCTGTAGGTTTCGAGCCTACAACCAATGAAAGACCAACAATCATGGAACCTATTGAGACTATAGTCTCAATAGGTATCGAGCCTACAACCAATGAAAGACCAACAATCAGTTTGACGCGTCAAGAGGTCCTACAGTTCGCCTGTAATCTTGGTCATAGTGGATGCGTTGATGATTCTATCAGGAGATTCAATGACATGAAGGATAATAATGCGTGGTAAGTTGCAACAAGTTTTGCAGGTAAACGGTAGTAAAAATTATGTTAGGTATTTGCGAACCATTATTTTATTTTACTATTACTTTTTTGAGTATGTCATTCTTCCGCCGGTCGCTTAGTGTACCGCACATTTTTAAGCTATTGCATAGCTTTTATCGCGGGCTTTGAGCGCGGCGACCGAATCAAGAAATTCCGTAAAGAAAATAAACCTAACATAACACCGATAAAATTAATAAACAGAATTCAACCTTAATTGAACGAAATAAGACTCAAAATTCAATACGCAATTTAAAGCATACAAAATATCAGATATCAGACTCTGTTAACCAGTGTTATATTTAACCATTTAAATTTAATTGTTATCGCTCTTTCCTCATAGAGGACTCTGTTAACTGTGTTATAGATAACAATTTTAATTTTAATAATTATAATTGCATAATAATATTATGTTGATTAAAAAAATGCTATGCAATAGCTTTACCGCGGCAGTTCCCGAGTGCCACACGTATTTTTTTTTATGATTTCGTTTGTATTGTTTTTCTTGTGAAATAAAGTAACACACAAAATAGTTTACATTTATAAACGCCCTTGTTTAGCCATATTTAGTAAGTGGCGTATAAAGTAAACCACATCATTATGTTTTCTGTTTCTCCATGCTAAAGTTATCTGGAGAAAATTGCTTAGCGGTAAGGCAAGCTTGTGACCGACGCGAAGCAAAGCGAAATAAAAAGCGGCCATGTGTGAGTCGGACTCGCCCATGAAGGGTTCAGTAGCAGCAAGTAACACAATATAAAAGTTCTTGTAGACGATTTATGACGTATTAAAAAAAACTACTTACTAGATCTCGTTCAAACCAATTTTCGGTGGAAGTTTGCATGGTAATGTGCATTATATTTTTTTTGTTTTATCATTCTCTTATTTTAGAAGGGAGGGGGGGGGGGGGGGGGAGTTTAGAAAAAAATCATATTAGAAACCTCAATATCATTTTTGAGGACGTTACGTTTTACGTTCTACTTACCAAGTTTCAACAGTATTGTTCTTATAGTTTCGGAAAAAAGTAGCTATGACATACGGACCGACAGACAGACAGACACGACGAATCCATAAGGTTCCGTTTTTTTCCATTTGGCTACGAATCCCTAAAAACGAGAGAAGCTAAACGAACACAGTTTAATTACGCTTTGCTTCGCTAGCGGTGTGACCAGCGCTTTGGTTTTGGTTAAGTTTTATGCAAGCGCTCTCTTTGCTCATATAAAACCGCTAAGTCGATTTAAGTAAGTACTCTAGAAAGGAGACATTTAGCTGAAACGCGAGAAAGGAGACTTTTAGACTGAGACGCGAAAAAGGGGACGTTTAGACTGAGACGCGACAAAGGAGACATTTGGACTGAGACGCGATAAAGGAGACATTTAGACTGAGACGCGAGAAAGGAGACTAGACTGAGACGCGACAAAGAAGATATTTAGACTGAGACGCGAGAAATAACAATGAGCATTATTCTATTAGAAAATCTAATAGAAATTAATTTAAAAAAATATATTTTAGAGGGGTTACTTTTAAGCAGATAGAAAAGATTTTCTAATTGCTGCTGATAATTGGTAATATGGTGCTGATCCCAATTATCAGCACGGTTTACTAACAGAACTTATGGTATTTCTTCTTCTTCCAGGATTGACCCGAGAATTCGTCGTAACGTATATATGAATGGTGTCAGGCATGGAGGACAGGCCGAATTTGATTTCCTCCTAAACAGATTCAAGCAATCAAACTTTGCTAATGATCAATTGGAAATGTTAAGAGGTTTGGGTGCTACGCAAGACCCTGCATTACTAGATCAGTTAGTAGACCTAATACTAGATCTCATTAGTATGACAATCTTAGGACGAATTTATGAGTTGAACGAATTTGAATAAATTATACTTTATTACGTCTTTGTATAAAGTTATTGTAAGAAATTTAGACTTCATTAGTCTAAGAGCTGTTTTCAAGTAGGTATTACTATGATTCCAGTTAGCCTATCAATTTATTCTAACTTCTGGAATC
Organism: Endotricha flammealis; assembly: GCA_905163395.2. NCBI lineage: Eukaryota > Metazoa > Arthropoda > Insecta > Lepidoptera > Pyralidae > Endotricha > Endotricha flammealis. The sequence goes on along the minus strand of LR990859.1, from coordinate 2,417,680 downwards.
ATAGACAGCCAGATGATTTATCTGACACATACGCTAAAAGGCTCTTATCAAGAACCTATTATCCTCGCCCTTAATATGAATTGATATCTACTAAACTAATTAAGTAATTTACTTACTTTCAGGTTGTTGGACTTAACTTTAGATAAGCTTGTTAGGTCACACGATAAAACAAATGTATTCAGTTACGCATTACTTGGAAATAGAGATAATGGTCTTCAAGTTTTGGATTACGTCCAAAGGAATATAGATGACATTAGAGTCGCGTAAGTACGAAACCGATCAAAACCACTTTTTACAACAAAAATCTGGACAAAACTGGTTGTAATAATAATATTCGTTCGGCTATGAGTATTGTAACGTTCACATGCACATTGTTTTTGTGTGCTTAACCTCGGAAATGCTCGTAAAATCGGTCACGCACACTAAAACAATGTGTAGAACGTAAAATGGAATATCTATTCTGTACCTAGTTTCATGATCCTATTGTTGGTTGACAAAACAGGACATGAAAACACAAGCACACACAAGTTCACATTGTATTGTTCCTCAGCATTGTGAACCATCGCCTTATGACTGAGTGCTTAGTATGAGTTTTTTGGTCACATTCGAACGTTTCGATGTAAACAAACCGACCAAATAGAGAAGAACTCTCATGTTGTGTGTTTTTTGTGGCTTGCTTGCTCACATTTTGGAAGTGAGCAACCCGGCTAATTTGGATATGTAACAAGCGTCTGATAAATTCACAACATGAGAGTTCTTCTATATTTGGTCGGTTTGTTTACACGTTCGAATGTGACCAAAAAACTCGTACTAAGCACTCTGATGCCCTAGTCAACGGTTTTGACTATTTTGTCATTTGAAAACATGTTTGTAATTTGCGGGATTCGAACCTACTACTTTTAGGATAAAGTTGCCATTGCCTAGCCATTCGACCATATCGGGATTATTTTGTCACAATGAGTAACTATGATTACATTGCAATTTTTTGGCAATCCAATTAAATTAGTAGATAAGATAAAATTACAATGTTCGATATAAACTAAGTGCATTATTTTGATAAAATAGTTTACTAGTGATTAGTAAAAAGCATTGATAACACAGTATAGCTGCATTCCAAAAACATTATTAAAATTAGCGTTTTTTTCAAAAAAGTAGGACGGAGAAAGGATGTTTTCTGTTATAAGTACATAAATTGTAGGTAATTGTAACTTTTATTAACTAGTACCATTTTAAAAGAAAAAGTGCTAAGTTTCTTGTTAGTTCTTCTTAGCACAAATTTAAATCTACTGTCTGAATTATGACAAAATGTAGGTAGGAAATAAATTTTGCCTATTCGAATAAAAATATTCCAATTTTACAAAGTAATTTTGTGATCTCGATTTAAGCTATTTTAAAGTTATTATTATTTTAATTCGTCGAGCCGGTTTTACGTGAACAAACATCCATCAATCATAATAATTTATATAACTATTTTTTTAAATTTTTAGGTATACTGAAGACGCACCAAATACTCCAGTACAAACAGCCTTGAATAACCTCGCTGCTTATTTAGATTTAGAAGGATTGGACACGGTTAGTAAAAATATTAGAGGCAAAATGAAAAAGTTAATTTACACGCGAACGCTCGTCACGTCAGGGAGGTAGTATTATTGTAATGTAATGCTCAAAGTCGAATCTATAATGTTACATTAGGGGAGACCGAGGGGAGATGAAACAATTTTCACATTTTGTTTTATACACGTAATACTATAGAAAGAAATCGTGTGATATTAGTACCAATCGATCGGTCATTCTTTACACTTACGAATGACTAACATAAAGAAATTGCAAGCGTTAAATATTGTGGTGAAAAATCGACTTAACCGTAACAAGTCAACTTGTTTCAAGTCCCCTCATACTGAGGTAAGATGAAACACAGGCCGAGGAAAGTTGAAACATATGATTTTTGAGAAGTATTAAGGGCTGTAAAATAAAAATGATGATATAATTTAAATATATATATTTGGTGTAATTGATTTTTGTGCATTAGCTTCTTGATTGTGGTTTAAATAAAAATTGGGAGGTTTTTTCTTACTGAGGAGATTTGAAACAGGGTGCTCCTCGAATCTATAATGTTACATTACACGCGAATGCTCCCGGTGAAGGAGCACCTTAAGATTAATATTACTTTTTTTTATTCACGAACCAATTGAAATGAATCAAACACTAAATGTTGAGTGAATCAAACCGCAACGCATTATTGAAAGTTCAAATCGGTTAAGCTGTTTCTGAGAACATTTATTCCTCCTTCCTCGTCACTATTGTTCTTTTATGTTCTGTATTGTAAACATAAATTCACCTTAATTTACTCTGTGGAAAAGCAATAAAATATTTAGTATTGGGATTAGCGTGCACAACCCTAATTCTCGTAACAAAACCCGATTCTATTTCGATTCAAATTCAATCGCTGTCTCACTTATACAAAATAGAAATTGAACGGGACAGACAGCGAATCTGTTTGAATCGAAATAGAATCGGTTACGATTTTATTATTATGATGATGATATTTTTTGTTCACAGTATCAAAACTGGCTGGAGAACAGTGATATCCCACAGAAGTCATCTGCTTTGGATAGCATCAATAACGCACGCGCTAATATAGCATGGGGTACTGCAAATGCTGACATGTTACTGACAGCAGCTAGGGGCAGTGCCTCTAACATTATGATGTCAGCGACCATGTTAATTATAATGGCTGTTTTAGCTACTTTAACGTAATATACTACTGTAACGATAGCCCTTTGAGTCTACCGGGAGTTACGTAAGAGAGATAGTCAATAAAAATTTGTTTGGCGAAAATATGTGTTTAATTGTTTCACCTTAGTCCCCATAACTACACAGTAGCGAGGCTAATCTTGAAAGACTAATACTAGCCCATCCTGCGAGGCTAATCTTGAAAAAATACTAGCTTAAACTAAATCGGATTGTACACTAACAAATTAGTAAAGTGTTAAGTTTCAAGAAAACGAATTAGGATTTGCTGTTAATTTTAAGTTGAAGTTATATAAGGTTCTACTTTATTAGTGAACTTCTCTTTAACATCATGTCAAGACTATATAGGTTACATAATATGATCGTAAGCAAGGAAATAATGGTCTAGATTTCACTCACAGGGACCACGGGCAAAAAAGGGTTCAAAATAACTTTTTGTTTTGACATTACAAGTGTCTTTGCGATTGTCAACGTTTCGATCCCCACGCCAGTTACTATTATAATATTCAAAATGTTTTCAAAATTATCATGGGAATGGATAATGGACGTACTCGGCTGCTGGACTCTACCAAATGTCATAAATATTAAATAGTTAAGTATAAAATTCGTTTGTTATTACATAATTGCGCTAGTATTATGTATGACTTTTAATTAACCCTTAAATTGATTGTTTTGTTCGATATACTTACGGCCAAAATTAATAATCGATCCGGATAGACTTTTTGCTATCTAAGATTAAAAATTCAATACATTTTATGACAGTGTCATTTTTATACGTAACGTAAATATCCGAGATTGAATCCACCGATAGATTACTAGTTTTTGGCTGTTACCAGTGTCCCCTACGAAGATATTAATTAGTACCAAGCTAGCCCGGTTGTATGTTGGTAGTGATTCTATCTTCGTGACTAGAGGGCGCAGGTTCGATTCCCGCTCGGGGCAGAGATTCATGTGATGGCATTTGTGTTTGTCTCGACTCTAGGTGTTTCTATGTATTATAAGTATGCATTTTTTTTATATCATACCATACAGTAGACAAGCAAAGCAAGCGGGCCACCTGATGGAAATCGGTCACCGCCGCCTATGGACATCAGTAACACCAGGGGCGCTACCAATGCGTTGTCCACCAAGGAAGTTGGAGGTAAGGAAGGAGGACCGGAAGGGAAAGAAGGAGGGGGAAGAGGGGATAGGGAAGGAGTTGGGCTTTCGGAACTCTCACTCACCGAACTAAATGCATTTGATTGCTGCTTCACGTCAATATTCTGTGAGAGGGTGGTACTTCCCCGGTCGAGCTAGCCCATTTCGTAATAATTGCTCTGCCACTCCAAAATTTAAAATAATATTAACCTTTGTCTAGTACCTATTACAAATATACAAACCGGTTAACCTAAGCTTACTTTGAGACCAAATAGCACTTTGCGAATTGTTTTGAATATATTTATGACTCAATACCGAGTTTCATATAATTTAGAAAAAAAAAGATCTCCAACAAAATTCCAATTCACTAGTCACCTCTAGAGATCCTTGTGGAAATCTTATTTCTGAGACAAAAACTATTCTATGTCTTTCTCGGATCTCAAATTCTACTATTTCCATACCAAACCTGTAAATCAACAACAAGGCTGAGTTTCAGAGAGTTTTACAGACAGAAAGAATTACTTTCGTATTATTAGTAGGGCTGTGATTATGTAAAATTAAGTGCAATTAAAAAGACTGTATGCAGGTAGCTGCCAGCAGATCATACTGGAAACGTTTGGGGGAGGCCTATGACCAGCTGTGGACTTCTTGTGGCTGAGATGATGATGATGATGACGATGGTAAGCCAGAATAACTAAAAGAAAAAAAAACTGTATTTATAATCCTGCTTATCATACTGATATTATAAATGAAAGTGAGTTTGCTTGTTTGTTATTCCTTTAACGCTTGACTAAGCAGTCGATCATTATAAAAATTTGTAAACATATTGTCAGAGGTACAGAGCCCAACATAGGCTAATTTTTACGCGGGCGAAGCCGCGGGTAACAGCTAGTAATATTATAAAGGCAAGTTATGTGTATGTTTGTTACGACTTCACGCTCAAATGGCTGGGCGATATATGGTATGTAGGTAGCTGATACCTTGAATTAACACATAGGGTACTTTTATCCCGAAAAGTACGCGATTCCCATAGGATTTCATAAAAATCTGATATTGATAGCGCTACTGTGCGTAAATAAATATACACTAACGAAATTGCGCGAGTTTCACAAACGTAGGGTTGCCAGATCGCCAAACCTAATAGCCGGACAGAGCAGCCAGTTTGGCCGGACATTTGGGTAAAAAGGCCGGACATTATTGAGGATTTTGTGTCTCAGTACGACGAAAAAATTTTAATGTAAAATCAAGCTTTTTTGATTATTATCAATAAATTTTATTAAATTCTATTGAATATACCTAAATAAAATCGAATTCCAAATCGGTCTAAGTATTTTATTATTATTCAGTCAAATAAAGTCATCAGTCAAAATTCAAGTCTAGTTAAACATTTATCAACATTTTTAAATTCTTCTTAAATTTTCTCGGCTCTCGCTGGTTTGCGAAATGTAAAAAGCCTAAGAAAAGCCGGACAAGCCGAACACCGTTTATTTTGGCCGGACACGCAATCAAAAAGCCTAACTATGTCCGGCTTTATCAGGACGCCTGGCAACCCTACGCGCGCCAACAGTTTGCTCTCTTGTCCGCTCGGACGCTCGTCCGCCCATCGTCGTACGAATCGCCACTCTGACAAAAAGCCTGACAAAAGCCGGACAGGCCAAACACGTACATATTTGGCCGGACGCGACCGCAAAAAGCCAAACATGTCCGGCTAAAGCCGGACACCTGGCAAGCCTACACAAACGTAATGTTATAAACGCGTTTGTGAGGATTTATGTATATTTGTTACTCTTTCACGCATAAACGGTTCGACAGATTAAAATTTAGTATACCTACATATCTATACTAATATTATAAAGAGGAAAGATTTGATTGTTTGTTTGTTTGTTGGTTTGTTTGTTTGTTTGTATTGAATAGGCTCCGAAACTACTGGACCGATTTCAAAAATTCTTTCACCAGTAGAAAGCTACATTATCAGGGAGTGACATAGGCTATAGCTTTTCCCAAAATTCAATGTGGTACCCACGGGAACGGGCACGGAACTTCACGCGGACGAAGTCGCGGGCAAAAAAGCTAGTAGTATTTAACTTGGATTAACACAATCGTAATAGTAAAACATTCATTACTTAACGTTTACTGAAAATTATTGTAGGTAGGTACTGATTAAATTTATTATCTTGATATAACCACACAGAATAGATAATAGTACTACGTACAGAAGTTGCACTCCTTTGATCTTGAAAAAAGCCGCCGATTTAATAACCTACAAAATCAGGTAGTTATCGCGTTCAATCGAAATTGCACCTTAATGTGCTTTAACGCTATGCGCGCGAAGGTCGATATTACGTTGTGCTACGGCGTCAATTCGAGTGTAAAGGGTATCATTTTGTCAGAAAATTGAAATAAAAATTAACGTTTAAGTATTATTTATTTTACAAATGTGTTTGACGACCTCCGTGGCGTAATGGTTACCACGCCAGACCGCCACCCAGGAGGTCCCGGGATCGATCCCCGGTCGGGTCATGATGAAAAACGAACTTTTTCTGATTGGCCTCGGGTCTTGGATGTTTATCTATATACTAGAGAAACCCGCGCAACTTCGTTTGCGTTTATCCCGCTTTCCCGTGAGAATTTAAAAAAAAACCTTTCTTATCGGTTGCCTACATCATACACCACACTTTTCAGAACACACCCATGTTTCAGGCTTCAGGTCTCTACGATCAAGACAAAACATTTTCATATGTATAGATGACTATTTTTCTATTTATATGGGTACTTCTCATTACAATCTTTGGAGTTTGTGAAATAGGCTAGCCCGACCGGTGAAGTGGCACCCTTTTACAGAATATTGACGTGAAGCAGCAATGCGTTTCGTTCGGAGAGTGAAATATCCGAAATTCTTGTTTGCCACCTTTGTGATATAAAAAAATCTATCTCCGTCCTTATACTATTTCTCGCTTTATCCTGTTTTTTCCTGTTATAGGTCGGCAACGGGTCAGGGACCCTAGAATCTATGTGCTCCATAGTCGACGGTAATCACCTAACATCAAATGATCCATATTCCTGAGCTTGTTTTCCAACCACTTCCGTAAAAAAAATTATAAGTATATCGGTATTTCAATACTTACAACCTCAGCCTACAACCATCCCTACAACAACACTACGAAATATTAGAGCGAGTCGACGAAATGAGATTTCCTATAAGTGAGAAAGAGACAATATCAATATGCCATTTAACCATTAACCAATTTAACTTGAACCCTGTCAAATATTATAAAACTTAATTACTTACTGTTTATTATCGATGAATATGATTCAGTCCGCTAGGATGTAGTTAGAATTTTAGCTGTTTTTCCGAGATCACGAACAAAATAAATACTTAGTATGACGACATTATGAAATTATTTTGTTTGAATATTCACAATTTACAATAATATTACATGACAGATGACACACTTCACTTCACGGATATGTCAAAATGAAATGTAAATTGAAATCATTATAGCACTAAGGAGTATGAGTATTGATATCAACTCGAAGAAAATTACCCACAAAATGCATTTTTTTCAAGAATTTCAATAAAATAAGAATCACGTCTTCCATCAATTCTCTTAAACAATTTTTATGCCAAATTTGAAGTAGATTGGACCAAGGAATCAAGCTGTCTCATAGTAACTTTGCCCCCCTTTTTTACCCCCTTAGAGTTAGAATTTCGAAAAATCCTTTCTTATCGGACGCCTACGTCATACAAACAATCCACCCTCCAAGTTTCAGATTTTTACGATGAGCGGTTTAGGCTGTGCGTTGATTCTCAGTCAGTCAGTCAGTCAGTCAGTCAGTCAGTCAGTCAGTCAGTCAGGACAAAGCATTTTATATATATAGATGTATTTGTTATAAAATATAATATAATATCGTTGAGTAAGTATTCCATAACACAAGTTTCGAACTTACTTTGGGGCTAGCTCAATCTGTATGAATTGTCCCTATATATTTATTATTATTTACAGTTTTTTTTAATTTTTATGTAATGTCTAATGAATTTTTAGTTTTCTCCAAAGTACATTTATTATTAAATTTTAGTGTTGCAAAAATTCTGAAACGTACAAATATTAAAAATTTTAATAAATTATTCTGCTGGAAAGCATGTACTTACATTACTTACTTAATTAAATAAATACTTACATGGTGTAATAAAATTAAATATATAACGGTGATAATATTGTACAACTTCAAGTTGTCCATAGCGGTATTTGACCATAGCGCTATTTGGATCGACATCCCGCGTTTAGTGCTTGATTTCTGTATGTACCTGGATCTGTATTTTATTTATTCTTATAAATGTACATAAACATTGTGACAAACGAGTGAAAGAAAAAAATAGCTAAATGACAAAAAAGGCCGTAACCGGGTTTCTTTCGCCATTTCTTTTACCGGTGGCCATTTTGCTTGTGTCCGAAATGGTGGTAGTATATAACGTAGTTTATTTTCTTTATTCATATATACAAATTGTAAATGACAAGAAAAAGTACCTCTGAAGGTCTAATTTCTGAAATAAATGATTTCATTTCATTTCTTTTCATTTCATTTCGCGCGCTGTTTCTCTGTAGGTATGGTCGAGTGACGGATGCATGATATTACTAAGTAGCCTAATTTGTCTTAATAATAACTGTTATCTGCGATGCAAATCCTCCTGATATACTATCAATACGATACACATCTGATTAGATGAAATAGCTCATATAACAATTCAAACATTTCATGAAGGACTGAGCGTTAGAGAGGTAAGTCGATTTGTTATTTAAATAAATTTGAGATGGTGTGAAAAGGTGCGATGATCCAAGCTGATTAAATGAATATTATGTCACATTAATTCTTTAGATTACAATGCAAAATAAGAAACTATAGACGTAGTTATAGATAGATACTTATAAGATAGAATAAACTTTATTTGCAAGAAGCTGTTACCCGCGACTTCGTCCGCGTGAAATTTTCAATTAAGGATAACTCCTTTTCCTGTTATGTGATATAAATGAAACAAAGCCTATATTCTGCTCCAAGCCGAGCTCTATCTCCTTCTAAATAAATAATTTACTTATATAGGTACAAGGTATTTATATAATACATAATAAGTAAATATACATATATAATATTACATAGGTATATATACTTACAGGGCGTTTGTTATATTTTCTTAACAGCAAACTTTCTTCCTTCCTGAACTTGAAGTACCTACTATAACTTTTTGTAATGGATCAATCGGTCAGATTATTTTTTTATTCTTATCTTAACTGCATGTAGCTTACTTTTAAATTGATATTTGTCGGTTAGAGTTACCAGAAAAAAATTATATGAGCCCTCAAATATATCAAAACGACGGAGAAAACGCGCAGGACTTTTCACTTTGAACTGCTATAAAAAATAACTAAAGGTGGTAAAGCAGTTCTAATTCTACGAAAACAGCTCTAGTTAATGCCCAGTTTATAAAAAAAAAACATTTGAAAAAAACTATGGGCCCTAGGTCAATTTTTTTTGGCTCAGCAAGTAGCAGACCATCTCACCTTTCTGTCATTATCCCATGTCCAATCCTTAACCAAACACCCTGTATGTATATAATTATAATTAAATAAAACTAAAATAATAGGTACTTACATAAATACTATACAATTGTTTAGTACAATATATATAAAATAAAGTGTCGTTGTTTTAAAATGGAATCAGTGTGTATTTAGTGATTTCGCGGTTCTTATTGCTATAAGTAAGTTGGTCCATAGTATGATGGCCTGGATAAAGAAGGATTGGTCTTTGGAAGAATGAACAGGAATTAGAAGAGTTAGATTGTCAGTGGATTGGAGTGCTAGGCTATGCGATGAAGAGGTGTATGTGAAGTATTCTTTGAGATAGGAAGTCCAAGGATTGAAAAGAATAGTGTAGAGGAAGGAAAGGATGTGCAAGGCCTTATGCTGCTGGCGAATGGGAAGCCATTTCAATTTCGCTCGGTATTCAGACACGTGATCGAATTTGCGCAGACCGTAAATGAACCTAATGTTGAAATTTCGCATACGTTTTAATTTATCAAGCAACTCTACATCAAGGTCCGGGTATGCTATATCAGCATAATCAAGTAAAGGGAGAAGGAGAGATTGTGCAAGAGCAGCCTTGGTGGCAGTGGGTAGAAAATTTCTGAGTGTTCGGAGTGACGAAGAAGCGGCAAACATAATGCTTAGATTATTAAAGTTCTGACTGACTGAATCTTTTTTTTTTGAAGATTCTAAACGCTTATTCAGAGAATAGGTATTTACAAATTCTTTCTCTTGTATCAGAGAAAGGACGACTTTAAACGATTTGATTCTTTGAAAATCTTAGTCCAGCAGTGAACTTCGTTTTGACAATGATGCAAAAAACCATAATCGGTACATCCAACTGTCCCTTAATAATAATGAATCTCTATTACTAGAGATTGTGTGAATTTAATTTTTAAGCCATAAAATAAATAGGTCATACCTACATCACACCTTCAAAGTCTTCATACCTTCGCAAAATGACTAATGAAGACCATAATCTATTAAAAACAGTATTCTCACTGTCTCCATGGATCGTGCATGACAATGGGGATAGTGGGATGTATCGAAAAGAATACATTTGAGTTGTTATTGACGGCGAAGTTAATCAAAATTAATCCTTAGTATACTCAATTAAATTTCAATTAATTAATTGATTATGATATTTTTTAATTCAATTAAGGGGATTACATGATACTTACACTTATAAGGACAAACAGATTCAATTCTGATTCTATAGTTAAAATGTTTGTTAAGTGATCGAAAAAAAATCGAAGGTTTCATGCAACTGGGATTAAAAAGAAACCTGGGGGGGGGGGGGGCAGGCAACTGACTCGAACCGTGATTATGAATTCGCGATTGGGATAAAGTAGCCATTATTCCACCATAAGACCTGTCTAATCATCGTTTGCTTCTCTCAATTGGTACCATCTGCGAGATACATGTTAGATTTTTTATCCCCTGACAATGCAGGCCGCTACCAACTGGCCGTACTGGAAACGTTTGGGGAAGCCTATGTCCAGCAGTGGACTTCTTGTCGCTGAGATGACAATGACGGTTACTGACTTAATTACTGTCATCGAAAAGCCGGGACTGACAGCTAGGAATCATTATAAACTTTAATGATCTGTCTGTACCGACACTGTCTAATTATCATTATAAACTTATTTCAGAAACATGTCCTTACTGTTGAAGCTGGTACTCTTGCCAGCTTTACTGGCTCTGGTGAAGTCTGAATATCCCTTTGATATTGAAGAGTTGGATTTGGCGTCAGTTAGAAACGATGACGATGCTCTGAATTACCGTATACCTGAAGATTTAGATCCTATTCATTTTGAAGTTGAAATAACACCGTATTTCGAAGAAGCGCCGGAAGGGAAGGAACCATTTACTTTTGATGGACGAGTTTCAATGACAGTCCAGGTAAGTTTGTTTTCTATTTGGAAATAAAGTTTTATTTAACAAAAATCATTTACAAAAAAAGGGAGCTAGAAATAATTAAAACTAAAATTACATTGATACTAAAAAAATATTTTGTCTAGATCCTAATACTTATAAAAAATTAAGCCCTTTGCCCTTAAAAAATACTATTGTATTTGTATTTTTACAATATTTTAAAGGATATGACTAATTTTATGATAATTCTTTATCTAAGGAAATTTTAATTTTGATTAGATAATAAACCTATCCATTTACGTTAATCATGCTCTATTTCATGATTATGTATCATCAAAATAATCAAGCAACTCTGGCCGCGTGTACTTTCAATAAGTGTATAATATGTAGTTCTCTCCTCCTTTCCTTCCCCCACCCTTTTGAATTCTCCTCCTTCTCTCTCCTTTCTTTCTACCCACTCTCGTCTGATTTCTTTAACCAGTAATTTTGTTTCCGGAATTCCACTAGCCCTTAGAGTGGAGTAATTATAACTATAATGTGCCTAAGAATACTTTGAATAGAGAAACTGCCTGTGAAGCTTTACTACATGAAAAAATAATTTCATTTGCATTTGACTATATATATATCTTTATCGTTATTGTAAATATAACCGTATAACAAAAAGAATCTTCTGATTTTTTTACAGGCAGTAGAAGATAATTTGAATTCAGTTATAATACAAGACAACGTACGAGAAATTCTATCAGTTTCTGTAGTCCACAATGACACAAAACTACCGGTATCTTTAAATACGACAAATCCATTCAACCGCATACGTCAATTCCATTTTTTAAGGATCAATTTTAGAGACGGCGTTACATTAGTCAATGGAGACGTTTATTTCATAGAAATCATCTATATTGGTAATATCAATGAGACTCCACTCTCTAGAGGAGTTTTTAGAGGCAGCTATAAAGACGACGATGGAAAAGTACAGTAAGTTGAACTACAAGTGCACATATTATTAGATCCATAAAAGGTCATCAAGATTTAACTTAAATCAGTTTTCATATATCAATATCATGCTTGAGGAAAATTAAGTTAGCTGATCTTTGCATTTAATACAGAGATATTATTACAAATATAATATTTTATGATAAAAGTTTACTAATATTTGTTTGACTTTCCGTTTCTATTGAAATCCTAACTTCTGAGTGAGCTGCAAGTAAAATAAATACAGAGAACTGAACCCATAATTTGCGAGGATTGCACGACAACTAGCAGGGGCTGTCTGGCAAACTATCGCAAGCGTCCTTGGGTGAATTTCTTGCAGATGTATGTGCAGCCTAAAAACGCCAGCTTACTTACTTTAGGCTTTACTGACTTATTTTAGGGCATTACGGTTTTGTAAGGCCTGCATTACTTGAAAACGAAGAAGATCGTAAACGCCTTGGTATAGACTCATCTAATGTATTTTTTTCAGTTGGTACCTTGCATCCCATCTTCAGCCTGTCCATGCCAGACAATTTTTCCCAAGTTTCGATGAGCCTGGATTCAAATCTACTTTTGACATCATCGTCAACAGACCTGTGCATTTTACTGAAACTTTTTCCAACATGAAAATTAAAGAAAATGTCACGTAAGAGATTATTATGTTACTGTTATTTTACATGAGATAGTTTCTAAAGTTTCTAAACTAAACTAGTCTAATCTACAAAAAGAAGATTGTGCGTATGTATGTATAGTTTTCAAAATATTTTGTGTAAAATGTCAAATTTTTGGTTTCGTCTCTGCTCTGATAGTCAGTCTGCCAGATTCTATTTTCATACAAAATTATGTAATAATTGAAAAAAACTTTGAAAAAAACATTCAAACTTTTAAATTTCTCTATTATTAAATATCCATTTTAAGAAAAGCAAACGGGTTTAACTATTTTCTGATATCTAATTTCTGAGTTTCCATTAGTGTATCTGGCAGATTAATTGATTGTATTTATAGTAGTTTCGTTAAACTTTATCATCAAATCATATCAACCCATAATCATCCCACTGCTGGGATACGGGTCTCCCTTCAATCGAAGGTGATTAGAGCGTACTCTGCCACGCTGCTCCAATGCGGATTGGCAGAGGCCGGTGTCTTCAAACCGCCCTAAGGCCACCATCTTGGCTTAACGACTGTCATCCATCGACAAAGCCGGGACCGACGGCTTAACGTGCTCTCCGAAGCACGGAGAAGCTCGAGATAACGAAACCCATCCAAACGCTGGCTAGGGTCGACGTCGCTTAACTTGCGTGTTCATATTAGAGTGCGACACACAGCGACGCCATCGAGCTCCTCTTTATAATAATCCTAAAATATTTTCTAGTATCGGCGACAGAGTCAGAGAAACATTCTATACTACACCAAGGATGTCAGCTTACTTAGTCAGCGTCCATGTCAGTGAAGAATTTAGAGTCATTGCTGATAATAATGATGAAGTAGAATCATATCGCGTTATAGCCAGACCTAACACAGAAGGTCAGGGACAATACGCTTTAGATGTTGGTCTACCAATTAACGAATGGCTGGAGGAATACTTTAACATAAGTTACTATGGTATGGCTAATGGTCTTAAGAACGATCAAATTGCTGTCCCTGATTGGGCGTCTGGTGCAACAGAAAACTGGGGGCTTGTTTCATACAGGTATATTTTTAAACGTTTTATGCTGGTTCTGTGTGTCAATCGACAATGATTCTGCCTGTAGAAACGTGGCTTCGATTAGTGGAACTGTGTTACATGTATTTTACAAAATTGTGTATTGGTATCCTATAACTGATAGTCGAAAAGCAACTAGGTTCAAGTCTTGATAAACATAAGGTTAGATGGCGTTGATTAGACGACAACATTTTTAATAACCATTAAAATGTTTTTTGGAAAATCCGGTTATTTAATCAGTGGATATCTTTACTCACGAACATTACATTTTAAAATTATCATGAAAGGTTTCATTAAAGTAAATATCAAATCAATGATTATGATGTAGATTAATTCGTAGATTATATTCTTTATTTTATCAACAGAGAACTTCGTCTTCTCTACGAGGAAGGTGAAACGAACGCAATAGACAAGATGTCTATCGGCACTATCATTGCTCACGAGCTTGCCCATAAATGGTTCGGCAATTTGATTACTTGCCGTTGGTGGAACAACGTCTGGATCAATGAGGGATTTGCTAGCTATTTCGAATACTTTGCCATGGATGGAGTAAGTATTTTGTCTTTTTTTAATTACAGAAACAGCCAGTTTCTGAAATGCACTTTAATTTTACATTAAATTTCAAGTCGTCTCTTTTTTATTATTAGTTTGAGACAAAAATAGTTACAGCTACAATTTAAATTATGTCATTAACTGACCGAGACTAACTAGAAGACAGCACGAGATTTAATGTATCATCGATGTCCGCTACAGTTAAAGCCAAGAAGATGTTAGTGAGTCAGGTTTTTAGTTGGCAGAAGTTTTTTAACGGTGGAGTTTGCAACCACCCTAAAGGCCCTTTAAGACGACGCCAGTTTGTTGGACATTTAAAAGCAATAATTGCATGCAATCTAGTGGGAGCAATAATTGTCCGTCAAGAATTGTAAGCAACTGTCGTTTAGACAATGCATGTCAATTATTGCTATAACATTATTGTATGCAACCGGCAATAAACTGACGTCGTATAAATGGGCCTCTTATTCGAGGGGTATATGAGGTATTGTAAAATTGGCGAACGTTTCTTGTAAAAGCGCTCACAAAATTACATCTTGGGCAGCGTTGATTGCTTGTATGCCTGCAAATAAACAAATTCATTTTTTCCCTTTTTAATTTTATTTTTATATCTTTACATAGTATAAAATGAAGTCGCTTTTGCGTCTGTGACCCTATGTATGCTTAAATCTTTAAAACTACGCAACAGATTTTGATGCGCTTTTTTAAATAGATAGAGTGATTCAAGGGGAAGGTTTTTAAGTATAATACATTCCAAAATTCCCACGGGAAAGCGGGATACACGCAAACGAAGTTGCGCGGGTTTCGCTAGTCTATATATATAAAAATGAAACCCGTTTTCCGTTGTCACGACATAACATGAAAACGGCTTGACCGATTTGGCTGATTTTTTTTTAGAATATTCCTTGAAGTACGAGGATGGTTCTTACGGAGAGAAAAATTTAAAAATTCCCACGGAAAAGCGGGATACACGCAAACGAAGTTGCGCGGGTTTCGCTAGTTTAATATAAATCTTTGTAACAAAGGCAACTCGCAAGCTCGTTTGTCCACCTTTGTAAAAAAGTATTGCAGTTAAAGTTTGAATATAACAACTTTCAGGTCGACAAAGATATGGAACTCGAGGACCAGTTCATCATCATGTACATGCATAGTGCATTATCAGCTGACGCTTCACTTGGCACCAGGGCTCTTCAACATACAGTCAACAGCCCGGGTGATGTCACAGGACATTTCTCAGGCATCAGTTATTCTAAAGGTGCATCGCTGTTGCTCATGTTGAAACATTTCTTAGGAGAAGACACCTTCAAGAGGGCGTTGTATTTGTTCTTAGATGACAGGTAAATAATTGATGAGCAAACGACAAAGCGCCATTTTTGTGATATAAAAAGACAGTTGCTTGAGTTTCGCTGTGCAATGCATTCCAGTGGTGCGTTGGTTGGTGGTGATTCTACCTTCGGCACTAGAGGGCGCCGGTTCGATTCCCGCTCGGGCACATTTATGTGATGGCATTTGTGTTTGTATTTCAGTCAGGGTTTTTCTATCTATTAATAATTAAATGTTAAAGATGTATGACCAGAGAAAGTCTCCAGAGTTCCATTTGGGTTGGTTGGGAGGGTTGGCAACGCGTGAATGATACCTCTGGTATTGCAAGCGTCTATAGGCTACAGTGATGCTTACCATCATCGTATGCTTGTTTGCCAACTTTGTAGCATAAAAAAAGCCTTTGAAAGCCTAGTCTCTAAATTTACGTGGAATTGAGGTATAAAAATAATATACCTATGTAAAAATACTTACGACTTGTTTTTTGAATAGTCAATAATTTACATAATTTTATATAAGATTTTGTTGTCATTAACTATTAAGCTTATCTTATTTTTAGACAATATGAACATGCATTCCCTGAAGACCTGTATCGTGGTTTTGCCGAGGCTGTATCGGAGAGCACTCAAGTTACTAACGTTAATATTGAGTCTTTCATGCAGTACTGGGTCGACGAACAAGGATATCCAGTTCTTAACGTCGACGTAAATATGGCTACGGGTCTTATATCTCTTAGACAGGTATGTATTCAAAGTATATAGTGAGAAACTTATACCGACCGTCTTATACCAAAACAAAAACTCATAAGTTTAAAGTTAGATTTTTGGAACAATAAGATGGTCGGACAACATATGAAAAGTCGCAGAAAGCTGCTGGATGTAGACCTTTCCAACCGGTCGTACTGAAACGTTTGGCCTATGTCAAATAAGACTTTTATTTTCACTGCGATAATGTCCAATGTTTATTGTTGTGCTATCTCTGCACTCTCGCAAAGTTAAGCAAAAACGAGAGTGTATATAGGCACTTCGTCTTACTTCTTCTTTACTTTTAACTTCTCTAATTCACTTCAGGCGACCACGATCAGACGACCTCCGTTGTGTAATGGTTACCATGCCTGTCCGCCACCCAGGAAGTCCCGGGTACGAATCCCGGTCGGGTCATGATTAAAAACGGACTTTTTCTGATTGACCTAGGTTTTGGATGTTTATCTATATATCTATTTGTTATAAAATATAGTATCGTTGAGTTAGTATGCCATAACATATTGAACTTACTTTGGGGCTAGCTCAATCTGTGTGATTTAAAAAAAAGTGTAGAGCTAGCATTATTGCTGTCACTGCTACACCAATGCAACGTCAATACTGTATGCACCAATGTACAGAAAGTATTGTTAAGAATGAAACCTACACCATATACAATTTCTCATATGATTTACAGGAACGTTTCATCATCAGCTCATCTGATACTGCCACAGCACAAGTCTGGCCATTACCTATAACTTTCACTACTGGCAGAAACACCAACTGGGAAGACCTGACTCCTAGACACTTAATGACTGGAAGGACTATGGAAATTCAGCATGAGCCTGGCCATGATTGGTTCATCTTCAATGTTAAACAAAAAGGTAACAACAAATTTAACTTCCGAGACACAATTTTTTTCATACACTTGTAATCTAACCCAGGAAAGATCTGGTCACCCCTTTCGGTTATGTAATAGATAATTTTTTTCTAGGTATTTACAGAGTGAACTATGATAGTCATACTTGGCATCATATTGCCGATGCACTCAAAGAAAACCATGAGGAAATACATCATTTAAACAGAGCACAGGTAAGACAAATTGCTTCTTATAATCTTCTATCAATATTATTAATCTATTTATGAAGAGAACTGGTACCTGAGCTAGATAGGTGTGAGACGCGTCAAAGTTTGGAGATTCACCGGTAAATTGAATAACTACACGCTACTTTTAATTGCAGAAATCGGACTAAAACTGTCGTTTCTGGGTGTTTGCTCAGGCCCTAAAACACAATGTTCTTTAGTTATAGGTAATGGCCAGACTTGTGCTGTAGCAGTATCATTGTTTTTCAGATTGTTGACGATGTCTTCGCATTAACACGTTCAGAGAGACTGCCATACATGCTCGGATTCGAAATTCTTGATTTCCTCAAGAAAGATACCAGTTACTACTCATGGTATCCAGCAATTACTGGATTCAGCTGGTTGAGAAACAGATTTTTGCATCTGCCCCATATTTTGGAGGAGTTTGATGTAAGTTATCTTTTAATAAATAATTCAGTTTAGTGTTTTTCAACTTATTTCAAAACGCAACTTTTTACGACCCTTTTTTAGGTCTTTCCAACATGTATTAATGTTATCAAATCGACACAAAAAATTGGACTGTTTTGTAATTTATCATTTTGTAAAATTATTCACTTAATAAATTAAACCAGGATATAATACATCGTGTGGACTCTCGATAATTTAGAAATTAAGTCCTAGAACTTACAGGACAATGTTAATAGAGTATGTACCATATACCTACGTCGTACTTGCTAATGCAAGATGCAACAAATAATACAATAATTTATTTTATTTTATCTGTATATTCTTGGGATTCTCAAAGTAACGACAATAGCTTCTTAGGACTTTCAGGCTGACTACTTTTAGTCGCGTTTTTTGCGATTCTATCTTTTTGTCCGCGACTAAAAGTAGCTAGTCTGAATAATCCCTATGGAAATAAATCACGCAACAAATTTTACATGTGGGTAACTAAAAACTGTTTACTTTTTAGAACATTCTCTTTGAATTTATGGAGGCTAGCATTGAAGAACTTGGATATAATGTGGTAGCTGGTGAATCTCTGACCAGGACCTTAAATAGGTTTCATCTTTTGACCTTTGCCTGCAATATCGGTCATCAGGGATGTATAGAAGACGCAGTCGCAAAATTCACTGCTTTTAGACAACAAGGCACAGCGTAAGAAATACTCAAATAAATAATATATGAAACCGTCCTGTCACAGATTACTAAATAGTTACTACGTCGTCCTGGGGGCTGATTCTCGTAACAAAAACAGATTCACACACGCCTGTCCCGTTCAATTCCTATTTTGTATGAGTGAGACAGCGATAAAATTTCAGTCGAAATAAAATCGGTTTGTGTTATGAGAATAGGGGGTCTGGTACTAGGCCCGGTGGTGCATTGGTAGTGATACCTACGTTCAGCGCTACTTCAGCGCAGCTACCTTTGATTCGATTCAATTGATTCCCCTCCGTTCAGGACAAGCATTTAATTGGCCTCGGGTAAACTTTTTCTGATTGGCCTCGGGTCTTGGGTGTTTATCTATGTATGTATTTGTTATAAAATATAATATCGTTGAGTTAGTATCCCATAACACAAGTTTCGAACTTACTTTGGGGCTAGCTCAATCTGTATGAATTGTCCCTATATATTTATTTATTTATATTTAATAATATTTGTATTTTGTTATTTTCTATGTTTTATATGTATATTTATATACGGTATAATACATTGTCTGGTACCAATAGCACAAGCAGGCTATGCTTAGCTTAATTTTAATTGTTCCATATCTGTTGCACGATTTGACAAACAACAAAATACTAATATATGTGTACCTAAATATTACTGTTTTTCTATAACCCTAAAACTTACTTTAATATTGATCACATTTACCTAAATTATACAACATCTAAGCAAAAATTGAGCTACTTTCGCAGATTGATGGTTAGAAGCACGTCGGAATTTCCGACATGTGTTGTGAACATGAAGTCATTTAACTGATGAGTTTAGGTATATTTATGATGTAAAATTGTTGGTAGTCACGCTATTGCTTTCTCAGTATCAAATATATTATTATGTACTTAATGAAATTATTGTGCCTCTATTTTTTGTTTCCTTTGGTGTTTGTATCATTCCAATTTATCTGCAACAGATTTTGATTGAGTCCTCATCATAACTCAGTTATTGGACGAATAAATCTTAATCAATGCGAATCTTCCAATTAAAATTGGAAAATATTGAATAACACACACACATTATAATAATAATTTATTGAAAATTACCTCTAATTTAACCAAAAATCTGTCATCCTGTATTAGGAACACTTTATTAAACCCAAACCCCATTGTAATTAATTCGTTTGTTTCTTAGACCAAATATCATGACTTGCATGATAGATAAAACTGAAGCATACTTGATTATTGACTAGATTTATTTTATTGTTTTAGTGTAAATCCAAATTTGAGACGTCACGTATTCTGCACTGGTCTACGTGAAGGTGGTCTGGATGATTGGAGGGCTCTTTACAATCGTAGATTGGCGTCTAACAATCAAGCTGATGAAGTAGCTATGCTTAGGGCTCTCGGATGCAGTACAAATGAAGAGGCTGTTCAAAGGTGAGATGACTGTGTTGTATTATTCCGTCCGTCTGTCCTCCGTGGCGTAATGGTTACCACGCCAGACCGCCACCCAGGAGGTCCCGGGTTCGATCCCCGGTCGGGTCATGATGAAAAACGAACTTTTTCTGATTGGCCTCGGGTCTTGGATGTTTATCTATATATGTATTTGTTATAAAATATAATATCGTTGAGTTAGTATCCCATAACACTAGTTTTGAACTTACTTTGGGGCTAGCTCAATGTATGAATTATCCCTATATATTTATTTTATTTTATTTATTATTATTGTATTCTTCAACACTAACACCTTACAAAGCTGATTGTGCATTTTGACGCTTGGAGGTTTTGTTGAGGCGATATTTTTACCTGTTTTTTGATGGTGCATCAACAGCACTCTCTGGAAGTTTAAATTTATTTGAGAAGTTTTAATCTGATGATCTGAGAGACTATTAATATCACTCAATTGAGCAATTTTTCTTGTACTAATAAGATACAGAAATAAAAGAATAATATCTTTCTTTTTTGTATTCTAAATTGTCAAAATTTCAGTTACCTGAACATGATCCTGAGTGATGATGTGAAAGCACAAGACAGGGTGAATGCATTTACATTTTTATACATGGGAGATAGAAGAAATGCCAATGTTGCACTACAGTTCCTGAAAGAGAACGTTGATAGGATTCGTTCTGCGTGAGTATATATAATGTTCGATGTTCGATGAAATATGATATGGTTTAGAACATGATTTATTTTAGAATATACAAACTGAATCTTTCCAACTGATCCGTGCTAATATTAAAAATGTTAATTTGGTTGTTATTCAAAAGAAAGAAATCAATGGATTGATATAATTTTGTAAATAGTTTGAGATCTGCAGAGTCACATAAGCTATATTTTTACCCGTAGGATAGAAGTTTTCTACGAGGTAGAAAGACTAAAAAATTTTGCTGTTAGAATTTTGTTAGATGGTTATTTGTAGTTATCATGCTACTTTTAAATTTCAGGGTTATCCTTCAGGCAAATTTCAACAGTGTCATCTCAAGCCTTGCTTCATATTTGAATGTTGAAGGATTGACTGATGTAAGTGATTTCAAAAAAATAATATCATTATACTTGTCGCCAACACAGCTGGCTCGCGTAGGCGTAAAACGAAGTTCGTAACTCATACTTATTACTCAGTACAGAGAATCGATTTTCAATTGTTTTCTAAACTGTGAGCCCAAATTTTGGCGCATACTCTAAAATCTTTTCTTCTATCGGTTCGTTGTCTCGATTCTGCGCTCCTACTGCTAATGGTTTGGCTACATTAACTCGTGGTATTGCTTACTCGCTCGAACTTTTGCACATGAGAGTTCATGTAAGAAGTATAAATCAATGTGTGTAAAAAAGGACTTTTCTAAACGACGACCGCGACTGTGTAAATTCAAGTTATAAACTGCACTTGTGCCAAATTTCAAGCAAATATTTCCCGCCGATTTTGCTTGAAAGACTAACAAACACACAAACTCTCGCGTTTAAAATATTTTTTTACCACTAGAGTGGCAAACAAGCATACGCCCTGCCTGATGGTAAGCTGGACGCTTGCAATACCAGGGGTATCACTCGCGCGTTACCGACCCTGTAAAAAGTGGAGCTCTGGATACCTTAAGATATTAATAAGGATGTTTAATTTTTACAGATGGAGCAATGGCTTGATGCAAACCCTACGTTATCGTTACCTGAGCGGGATCATGGCTTAGGCGCTATTAATTCAGCAAGAACTTCCATGCAATGGGGAACAGAGAGAGCGGACATGATTCTGCGTGCTGCTAGAGGCGGGAGTTCTATTATTGTACCGTCTTTCACTCTCCTTGTGACAATACTATTAGCTATGATGATACGATAAGGTTGTCTGTTTGTAAATGTAGTTATATCATTAGTATGTACTTAAACATAGGAAGAAAATAATCATTTAATAAGTTATTTTTCTATTTTTATACCGAAAATTTTAATACTTGTAATAAAATTTAAAATTTATAAATATAGTTTTTTTATTGTATGTTCAGTATAGTCAGCCAAGTACGAGCGACTACAGCGCGTCTATCGCTGTATCTGCACGTATACGCGCAGTAGACGCGCGGTTCACGATCGCTCCATGTGCTTAGGTTACAAGGTTGCGTTCGAATCTGCGCGTTTAAAATACGCCGTGTGCTAGGGGCCTGAATGCTAACGCAGCAACTTTCGTCTGGCGATCGGTGCGTCATGAAGGCCTGCTGAATGCTACTTCAGCAAATTCCCCCGTCACGTCACGTGAATCGTGATCGGTAATACGTAAAGGTGGGTCCAGATATAATCTTTTGTCCGTAAGTCCGTACCGTACCACGTATCGTATCAAGTGTCGTGATCCAAAAACTCTGGACGCAAAGTAAAAATAGCCCGTATCTCCGTAACGCCTTTGAACGGGGCGAGAAAAGCTACTCGCGATGGATCGGAGCGTACCTGTCTCCGTATCGCGATGCCGTACCACGGCACCGTTTCGAACGGGCGTCCAAACTTGCGTTCTGGATCGCGGCGCTGATATAAAACGAAGGTACGGTACGGGCAAAAGATCATATCTGGACCCACCTTAACAGGTTGTCAATAGGATGACAATATCTAAACAAAACAAAACAGGGTTGGCAACGCGAGTGATACTCCAGGGGCTCGATTCTACTAAACAAATGCACCAATGGACTCTCAATGGTGTTTCAATCGTGTCTCAATAGAATGTCGATAGTGTATCAGTGGAATAGTTTTTGACATTTGTTATGGACTTAAACAATAACATAATATTTAACTTATTGTTTAAGTAGAATCGGGCCCCAGGTGTTGCAAGCGTTCATAGGCTACGGTGACCGCTTACCATCGGGCGGGCTGGATGCTTTTTTTGCCACTTTAGTGGTATCAAAAAAAGTAACATTTGTGCTAATATTAAAGTCGTTTGAAAAGTACGCAGGTAACCCGCAGTTTTTTGTACATTGCATATAATATGTCATGTAATTTACTAACTGTAGTTACAAGAATGACTTCATAATATTTAATCTATAAAGATAACACTTATGATGTTTAAGAGGATTTACTATTAAACGAACGTGATTGTAGTATTCATAAATTAGCTATTGTCATTTGGATTTGGCTAATTGTCAGTTTCTGAAACAAATTTAAATTCCACATTGAAGGTTGTAGCACACTATAACGCCCACCAGACCAGCACCACCTCAACCCTCGCCGTCAAAGAGCCGCCAGGTCGGCGTTCATTAGTCGTCGGTAAACCATCCACTCGCTGTCGCCACCGTGTGGACAGCGCGCCGCCAACGCGCTACCCACCAGCCGTACGCGCGGCGCCAGCTAGTGGACAACGCGCCGCAAAATGCGCCGTACACGCACTGCCCGGTGGCGCGTAAGTTCTCTACTATTCAACCAACGGAGGAATCGTATTTGTGTCGCCTATTGAAATGTCTCACTGGATATTCCGTGACCTGGCAATCATAGCCATCGCACTTGAGGACGAAGAGAGAATCAGTCTTGCAAATGCAATTACAAATGGCGGCCAGTACCAGACGGCGGCAGCGGGCGCTCCCCGCGCAGGCCACCTGGTGACCGCGCTGCAAGCGCGCAGTCGCCGCGCGGCAGGTGAGAATGGAAGGTGAGATGGATGAGCGACAAGCGCGTGGGCAACGAGGCGGGTGCACCGGGTGTGTACCGGCGCGCTGATTGCGCGCGGGCCGAGCGCCGTGCACTATTTCTATCTAATATAGAAAATTGTACCGTAGTAACAATATTCAGGGCTCACTTTCAAAGGTTTTGCTTTGAGGCGTGGCGGTGCTGGTCTGGTGCCGGGGCGTTATAGTGTGCTACGACCTTTAGTCTCGCTATCAATTTTCTTCTTAGGTTTGAAAGTGACAGATATAATTGATCTTTTGAGATTGAATATGTTGTAAATGACGTGTCTAAGTGCCGCGTTTTACTTTGATTTTTACTAAAGGGAGACCCCCCTGCAGTGGGATGATTATGGGTTGATATGATGATGATGATCCATGAACCTTAATGTGTCATTATCTTGCGTGTCAGAAACTAACAGTGAATACTGTGATAGGCGGCGATCAGACAGATTTTTAATCAGGAGCCAATCTGTTAATAATTTGTTTCCCTATCTGGGCTATTTACGTACCAAATCATTATTATTTAGTACTGCATTAAATCCTACTAATATTATAAAGGCGAAAGTTATGTGTATGTTTGTTACTTTTCACGCTCAAATAGCTGGACCAATATTTATAATATTTGGTATGTAGGTAGCTGATACCTTGGATTAACACAATAGGGTACTTTTATCCCGAAAAGTACGCGATTCCCGTAGGATTTGATAAAAATCTAATATAGATGGCGCTTCTGTGCATAAATAAATACACGCAAATGAAGATACTCGGGTTTCACTAGTAAATAATATTCTTTCCGTAATTAAAAAGTTTTTAAAGGTGCTCCCTCATTCACCGCAGTTTTCGCCGCGATTTCGCGCAATGCTTGTGGTCGCAATGTATTGGGGACATACTTTGCCAACTCTCGTATGAAAGATGCACGTAGAATTGGCGGCAAATTTGCAATTTGTGGACAGGGTTTTAGAGGAAAATTTAATTTTATATCTATTTTCCTGTCATTTATAGACACATTGGAGGTTACCTGAGTTATTTTCATTATTATGTACATCTATACTATATTCAATATAAATGTGTGTATGTTTGTCCTTTCTTCACGTCTAAAGAAAGGAGCCAATGAATCAATCTGCTTTCTCTTATGAAAACAGTTTAAGGTCTGTAAAGTGACATAGGCTTTATCCTGTTTGATTTAACTTTTTATGATGATTTTATGACCGATGATGGTTAGATCAACTACAAGGTCTTATCTTTGTGGATGCGCTGGACATCATCAGCATAATTAACCCGCTATTTAAACGCCATGTTTTCGATACACAAATGTATCGTTTTCGACCCCAACATGGCGGTGAGCGTGTTCTCCTTCTTCGTTGGTTCAGACACTTGTCAAGTATGGGAGAGAATTGTAGTGTAAAGAGCATACCTCGGGCAACCGACATGACATAGCACAGACCTGTGGGAAGTTCCAGATATCGTTGGCGGGACTGAGAAGCTGACCAGCCACACTTCAGGCTAGCGAATGGCAAAATAACGTGCAGCACAGGACGAAAATGGGGAGTTCCTAGAGTCTTACTTCGGACAGTAAGACTCTGGGGAGCTTAGTTAGCAAAAAAATATAAGCGGTCTTCAGCTTCCACAACTTCTCGGTGTAGTAGCAAAAGATCGCAGCGATCTAGCTACAGAACGTCCAGACAAAAAAAACGACAGTAAGTAAATAGTATATCCAACAAATATTATAAAGAGGAAAGATATGTATTTTTGTTTGAAACAAATAAAACTCAAAAACCACTCGACCGATTTGAAAAATGCTTTCACACTTGGGAAGCTACGCTTATGTCCGAGTGACTTATGCTACATTATATATTTTTTTTAAAACTTACTAAAACCCGTGGGAAGCCGGGGCGAGCTAGTAGTTTATAAGTTAGTTCGGTCGGTTCATGGGTACTAAGATATTGAGGATATTGATCAAAATAACGATGATCAACGTTAAATACAATTAGTCAATACTTGATGGATTACAGACAGGAAAAAAAAGGTCAAAAGCAGAAAGGAATACCACAAGCAAGTCAACTGTACATTTATTTTATAAATTATATAAATTCTAATGAAGAAAATTCTCTATACACAGACAAACAAGTCTCTCAGTTTTATTGTATCCAAGATAAGCATCTTTTATCACTCGAGTGCTGTACAAAAGTGAATTCGCAGTTCTAGTTTTGTGATTGTGTTTTCATCAAAGGATATAGACAGGTCAGTTTGAAGTTTTATGAAAATTATATTATTTACTAGAACAACCCGGTGAACTATCTATCATCTACTCCAACTTAATATACATAAGAACCGTTTGTGTGGAAAATAAAATTGACATTTTTAATATTTTCCTCGCAATTTTTTGATATTTTCTTAGTCCCTGAAATTACCTATTTAAAGATCAAAATTAGCAAAATCGTACCCGCCATTTTGGAGTTTTAGCGAGACAAACGCACAGCAATTCATTTTTATAGGTATAGAATATTATTTTAGTAAATAAATTATATGGAAAGGAAAGTTCTGACTCTCTCGGAATTCATCGGCAACTGACTGACTTACTGAAATTAAATATCATGTTATCGTCATCATATCAACCCATAATCATCCCACTGCAGGGATACGGGTCTTCCTTCAATCGAAGGAGATCAGAACGTATTCTGTCAATCCAATGTGTCAAAGCTCCAATGTGAAATTGGCGGTGGCCAGTATTTTCAAGTCACAAATCATAACTTTCAAATCATTTGTCTTTTCACTTAATTTTCCCAACTGTAGGTGCTTTCTAGGTTGGTGTACTATTAGGTATATTGTTATCAAATCCCACTTAGAAATTTATTGTTATAAGAGCTATTTCTTATGACTCCACACTACATCTCTCGTTGTTATTATACGATGATAGTAATTTTAGCATACTCTATTTAGAAATTGTATATTATCCCAAACTGTATAATAGTGTATTCCTGGGAAAATTTCTTTGTCCATCATTCTTTTTAAATTATTGTTTACCAGATATTCAGCCAGTTGAACAAACGCTTTTTAAACTAAATTCTACAGTCTGGTCCCTTTTACTTCTTCTTAGTGGCCAGTGACATCCATGTATGTAGTTAACTAGATGTGTTTGTATAACTAATCAATTATTCCACAGAAGTTTATGTCAATATTTATTTCTAAAAGAATACAAATTCAATAAGTAAGACATAACAGACAATAGATACTTACATTAAACACAAAGTAGTGTGTTTAAAACTAACATTAAATTAATGGTAGCTAAAACAAAATGTCATCATCATCATCATCTCAGCACAAACAAATGAACATTAAAATAATGTTGACAATATTTAATTTCTTACGATGCATGAAATTAATTAATCATTAAAATATTAATAAAATATTGTTATGAGTAATACCTATTAGTTTGACACTTTTTGCGTCACCTACATTTCATTTTTTATTTCTCTACCCAAAGGTTGCCTGAAAGATATTTTGCTTTAGCCATAAGACCGCCTGTTGTACTTTTCTTGCCACTATGTACTATTATATTTTTTTGGTGCAACAAAGAATATTGTATTGTAAATTATTAATGTTTTTTCTATTTCAGAATGGGCCGACTACTCCTCTTATTCCTTATAATAGGTTATACTTATGCTGACACTAATTATAGACTCAACACCACAGTTGTACCATCACACTACAAGATCACACTTAACTCTTACTTTGATACAGGCGATGATAATGCCTTCACTTATGATGGAGAAGTCATCATCACACTAACAACAACAGCACCAACCAATCAAATCAAACTTCATTCCCATGAACTTAACTTCACTGCTAGTGATGTAACTATCACCCCAGGAATCACATTCAGTGCAAATCCTTTAGAATTTGATACAAATTATGATTTCGTTTTTATAAATTTCCAAAACGAACTACAACCAACCACAACATATGATTTGAGGATCACATACCGTGGTGCTATTAGGACGGACCTGAATGGATTCTACAGGAATTATTATACTGAAAATGGTGTTAAAAAGTAAGTAAAATATTAATATTACTAATTAACGTCTAAATCAAATCGAGGGAAAAAGAGTAAAGTTGGGTAATTACTCACTTACTTCGTTAGCTCAGGGACCTAAAGTGAGTCTTGGCCTCCGATATGAGTTGTGTAATTGATAACACTAATTTAGCTGAGATTTAAAATTTCTGTCCGTCAAACTGGTCTTCTTTTACTAATCCTAAGGGTCGTTATAAAATTGAAATTTGTGTGCATGAACATGGATTTTTTTTTTTTTTTTTATTTTTTTTTATTATGTTTTGTGCGGCTTAAGTAGCACTGCGACCAGGACTGGTCTATTGTGATCGCCACATGTTTTGTTAGAGCTCACCGCTAAACCCTGCAGCTGTGATGAACCGCAGGATTTGCTTAGGGGTGAACTCCTTTAACTCATCTGGGCTTAAAAAGTGTTTCCCTAGATGAGTGCTGCGCTTGTGTATAAGTGGCCCACACTCCCCCAGAAGATGCAGTGGTATTTCGTCAGCCTCCTTACATCGTCTGCAGGTGCGTGTGTCACTCAGCCCTAAGTTGGACATGTGCTTATTAAGGCAACAATGTCCTGTTAAGGCCCTGACCACAATTCGTAGGTTACTTCTACTGAGCGCTAGGACAAGGTTGCTGTACCTTTTGTCAAAGGCTTTGATTAGAAGTTTTGAATGATTCATGCCCGGCGATTCCGTCCAGAGCTTGATAGCCTTTTCGAAACAGGAGTACGACAGGGTTCTGTTGGCTAGGCTTTTTGGTATACCACAGAACGGCTCGGTTCCCTCCTGTACTCCATTAGCCCCCACTCTTGCAAGCTCATCAGCACATTCGTTGCCGTTTATGCCTGCGTGCCCTGGTACCCATCTTAAAATTACTCTATTTTTGTTGCCTAGAGTGTTCAATCGTTCCATGCACTCTTCGACCAGTCTCGATGTGACCACATTCGAGTCTAGCGCTAGTAGAGCTGCTTGGCTATCAGAGTTGATATAAATTTTTTGGTTGGTGTAGCGCTTTTGCAGGTTGGCTTCCGCACATTCTACTATGGCATAAACCTCTGCCTGGAATATAGAGGCGTACTTACCCAAGTTCACACTTTTATTGAACCTTGGTCGCACTCCATGTATTCCACAGCCTACATTATGACCCATTTTGGATCCATCTGTGTACCAGATTAGACATCCGGCCTCAAAGGATAGCTGGCTATTTAACCAGTTTTCCCTAGATGGAATTTCTACGGAGTACTGTTTTTCAAATACGTGCCGCAGTAGCATGGCATCAGTTGGCATGCTTAGTATTGGTGAGTTCAGGGATGAGTCCTGTAGGATCCTCATTTTCTTGGAGAGCCAATTGCCCCTGCCCTGTATGTTGGCTCTGTACATGCTTGCCCTCGCCTCTCTATGTATGAATACATGAAGAGGCAGCAGTCCAAGCAGTGCATTGAGCGCCATTCCAGGGCACGTGGACATTGCTCCCGAAGACATAAGACAGGCAGTTCTCTGCAGGCCGTCTAATTTCTGTTTAGCAGTCACTTGATTTGCTTTGTCGCAACACACCACTGATGCGTACGTTATGATCGGCCGCACAATGGCAGTGTACAACCATAGCGCGGTTCTGGGATTCATACCCCAGTTGTTCCTCATCAAGCGACCGCAGACGCCCATGGCAATCTTCGCTTTTTTTGAAACGTTGTCCAAGTGTGAGTTCCATGTCAGCCTTTGGTCGATAGTAACGCCCAAATATTTGACTTCTGTGGAAAACATTATCATTTTGTTATTAAGCTTTGGCCTTACTAATTTGTCCAATAGCCGTTTCTTCGAAAAGGGTACAATAACAGTTTTGTCGGCGTTTACGGAGAGGTCACTTTTGACGCACCAGTCACTGACAGTGTTAAGTCCCTTCTGCATTATACCTGAGATGGTAGATTGGCAGAAACCTCTTACTATGATTACCAAGTCATCTGCATAGCCTTGCGCATCAATTCGGAGTTCTGCTAGTTTGTATAATAGTTCATCTACAGCAAGAGTCTATAGTAAAGGCGATAGAACACCTCCCTGTGGACATCCCCGTACTGTAGATATTTCAATTGTGGTTTTATGAAGGGCTAATCTTGCTCCTCTATGCGAGAGCATGGAGTTTACCCATCTTACTGTCGTAGGGTCGACATTTTTACTTACCAGCCCATTGACCAGCATTGAGGTTGATGAGTTGTCAAAAGCTCCTTCTATGTCAAGGAAGGCACACAGTGCTATTTCCTTATCTTCTGTAGCCTTCTTCAATCTATCAACTAGGCTTATAAGGGCAGTTTCTGTTGATTTACCCTTGCGATAAGCGTGTTGGCTGTGATGGATTGGATGACTTACTAAAGCTACGTCTCTAATATACCTATCTATCACCTTCTCCATTGTTTTAAGAAGAAATGAAGAGAGGCTTATTGGTCTGAAAGACTTTGGCTGGCTATAATCTCTCTTACCAGTTTTAGATATAAAAAGAACCTTGACCAAGGTCCATTGGTCTGGTAAGTATCCCCAGGCATAACTTGCTCTGAAGATCTTTATCAGATAGGGAATGAGGATGCCCACTCCTTGTTGTAACAGGACGGGCAGTATTCCATCATCTCCGCACGCTTTGTATGGTTTAAAGGAGTCTACGGCCCACTGAACCTGTTTGGGTCTTATGATCTTGGCAGCCCTGCACCAGTCCTCGTTACGAGGCTTATGGTAGACAGGGTGTCGTTGGAACAAGTCCCTTATCGTAGACCCTGGAAAGTGGGTCGCGGCCAGCAACTCTAAGGTCTCCTTTTCGCATGTTGTAAAGGAGCCATCTTCCTTTTTGAGGAGTCCAATCTGATTAGTTTTGGTTTTAGAGAGCAATTTATGGAGTTTTGCAGCCTGCGGGAGATTTTTGACCTCTTCACATACCTTTCGCCATGATGCTCTTTTTGCCTTCCTAATCTCTTTGCTGTATTCAGTTAATGCTTTCCTATAGTTCTCCCACAATTGAGTTTTTTTAGCATTATTGAATAATTTCCTGGTTTTTTCCCTTAGCCTTTGGAGCTTAGAGTTCCACCAGGGTACTTTTCTTGTTGAGGTCTTCATTTTAGGCGGACAGCTCTCTTCAAAGGCTTTTTGTATACCTCTGGTGAGTATGCTAACAGCTACCTCTAGACTCTCAGTTGACCTAATTGTTTTTGGAAAGGTTTCAAGATTTTGGCTTAGTTGATTTTTAAAATTAGCCACTGGGCTAATTTTAAAAATCAACTAAGCCAACCTGTTGATCTTGGATCCCTATAGATTGTGGTTTGTGTGTCTAAAGCAGCCCTAACCTCAAAAGTTAAATGTCTGTGATCCGACATTGAGTTTTCACTACTAACTTGCCAGTTATTGATATGCCTGGCAAGATTAGTTGTGGCTATCGTAATATCTAGTACTTCCTGTCTAGCACGCGTCACGAAGGTTGGTTCGCAACCTACATTTAGTGTTATTAGGTGATTAGTAATAAGAAAGTCAAAAAGTAACTCACCCCTCTTGTTGATGTTGGTGCTTCCCCAAGAGATGTGGTGGGCGTCGGCATCGCAGCCAATCAGAAGCTCGGCGTTGTGTTGGGTAGCGTATTCCACTACTCTGGCCAGGTCTCCTGTCGGGTCGTCTTTTTCTCCAGGAAGATAGGCAGAGCACATGATTACTCTCGCTCCATTCCACCCTTTGAGGTTGACAAAAGCAGCTACCAAGTCGTCATTGCAAACTTCTGTAATCGGAAGGAAATCAACACAGTTGTTAAAAATTATACAAGCTCTGGGTCTATTACCAGTATTATTACTGAGAATCTTACCGGCAGCATTTAGTCCCAGAACCTGAGCGTTGGCTACCCAAGGTTCTTGGATTAAGGCGATGCTAGCTTTGCCCTCAGCAAGACAACACTCCATTACCGCAGATGATGCTGCAGCATGGTGGAGGTTGGCTTGCAGGACCCTCACCACTCCTGCCTGGGTAGCCTCTAAAAGTTTCCCGCTTGCTTAGAGCGCCCAGACTTCGGACGTGGACGTCCTCGGTAAGTGCGCCAAGCATCCTCCTTCTTTCTTCCCTGGGAAGCTGCTGCACCTGACGCCTGTGCCTCCCTGCTGTGAGGCACCGGCTTGGGCTCCCTGGCTGCGGCATGCTGCTGGCCGCTTTGAGCCTCAGCGGTGTAACCCCCCCTTGATGTGCTGGGCTGTGGCTCAGTGAGCCCTGCACTGCTCCGAGGCATTGGTCTGGGCGTTTCACTGGCCACGGTTTGCCGTGGCTCTGGAAACTCCCTGATTTGCCTCTCAGAGCCGGAGGTTGGTGGTTGAGGCTTCTGTGTTGCTGAAGGAGCAGAGGATGGAGGGCCAACCTTCGGGTCGCTCCTGATTTTAAAATTAAGTTTTTTAAACCCAAGGGCCACCTCGAAGTTTTTCGACCGGATGGATTTTATCTTTGTGTAATATGTATCCCACCAAAATCATTTTCATGTAAAATATTGCCAAGACGAGACCATATGACTCGCACTGTCAAAAAGTTATCAGATCTCATATATAGCCAAGTTTCTAACTCTACACGCCCTACCTCTACAAGGTCTAACTTCACAAAATCTACACCTTAATGAAAATATGTGGCTTGGCCATTTCGCTACATTCACATAGGCGTAAGGTAAAAATTTATAAACTATTCATCATACTTTTCTGTTATACATTAGTTCTTTGTTCTTAGTTCTCTACCCTGGTCAACCTTACAGTGGTCGACTGTACACGCTTTGCGCAATTTAGGTACCTACGCTAGTACTCATTGTCATGCTGTGATTTAGGATTAGATGGCATTGTGTAATTCATCCAGGAATATTTAATGGAGTAGGAAAGTTGTATCGGTTTTACATTTTCCTTTGTATTGTTTAGGGTTTTCACTATTATCTGTCTCCTAATCTATTAGAATTGTTGATTAAACTAGTTCAAATATTTGAGTTAACTAATGTCTTGAAAGCAAGAGTTTTATATCTGACACTTGATAATGATAAACGCTACTTAAGATGTCGATTGTGAAACTAAATGCTATCTCAGTGACAAATTTTGACGGTTGAATCAACTCGTTACGCAACCCGTATTTTTCTGCATTGTTTTGATAAAAACTGATAGTTGATTTCTTCATACGAAGGTGTACGAATTCTTATAAAGTTTCGTATGAATAAAATCTTGTAAATATTTTCATATTTTTTTATTTTATTTCAATGATCATTTCACAAAGCTGGAAAATTCAAAAAACGCGAAAAATGTTTCTAGAATCCAACTAGAAACGAAGGAATAAAGCGCTTTTTGATTTTGATGTAATTCCCCATCATCATTAATTTCCTCGTTTTTTCGTGGTTCTTCTTTTTTATCCTATTAGTAGGAGAACTGTTTCTTGTGGTCCTACTATTTATAGAATCAAAAAATTAACCTACAACAAACAAAGAATAAGACTACAAAATAAGTCGTTTCTGTACCTTGAAGTTATTATAGTATTTCGGCTCGTCATCATTACTATAATTAGTACCAATACTACTGAAGTTACATTTTAACGGTTTACAAACATTTTATATTTTTAGTAGCCACAAATGTCTTATCAACACTCAGAGAAATGAAGATTATTATTATCTTTATGATCAAATTCAAGATATGAACACTTCTGCAAGTGTTCTGATCTGCATCTACGAGGTCACATGTAACTATCCTAGCGAAACCCGTGCAACTTTGGCTGTATACCGCTTTCCCATGATAATTTCGGAAAATCCATTCTTATCGTCTATTATTATTTACTATTTCTTAAGTAATTATCCTTACTCCTTACTAATATTATAAAAGTGAAAGTTTGTAAGGACGGATGAATATTGATGATGACAAAATCACTTCTTTTTACTTTGGGAAATGCTTACGCAAAGATGCTGGAGCTGAACATTGCTCAGATAATACACCCCATTTTATCAAACGTCGATTGCTTAAATAAAACTAAGACACAATTAGTTTTATTTATTCTTGAGAAAAAATTAAAAGAAGAAAAAACTTGGATTAAGGCTAACTCTGTCGATATTGGATTGTTACATTTAGGTGCTCTTGACAGACTATTCTAACGCTAAATAAATTAAATCAAATCGGATTGTACGCTAACCAAATAGTACCTAAAGTTTCAAGTGACTAGAATACGAATTAATATTAAATCATAAATAAACTGAAATTAGAATTGTCTGAATGAAAAGATCTAAGTTTTATCTAAAAGTTCTCATGATGTACTGTCTAAAGAGGTTTCTAAGCCACAGTTAAATTGTGTAGTTAAAAGAGTTTTCAAAATGTCTAATTCCCATGCTTGATTTCCAAATAAAACTATATTCTGTGCCCATATACAATCGATAAATTATCTAACTAAATCACCTAATTTCAGATGGTTAGGCGCTACACAAATGGAGCCTACACATGCAAGAAAGGTGTTCCCTTGCTTCGACGAGCCGGGATTAAAGGCGTCGTTTGAAGTGATTCTAGATCATTCGGAAAATTTTACGACTACTTTATCCAATATGAAGCTGAGGACTACGGAGACTTTGTGAGTATCGCAGGATGCTATAGATTAAGAAGTATCTTATCAATAAATAGAAAAACATTTAACAAGAAGATTTGGGTACTTTAGAACAGAATAGATTTTTGTCGAGCTGTTCAGAATGTTTTTTTTTAATCGAGATTAGATCGCTTGATGACACTTAACCAGCTGATCCTAATATAATATGAAATGATTGTTTCAGATCAGGGGGCAGGCAAAGAGATATCTTCCATCCAACACCTATCATGCCGACATATTTAGTCGCATTTGTGATATCAGATTTTAATTCTACATCTATTGATGACTCTTTCGGAGTTTACACCAGACCAGAAGCTATTAACCAGACAGCGTTTGCGTTTGAATTCGGAAGAAAAGTCGTTACAGAACTGAGCAATTATTTCGGCATTGATTACTACTCTTCCAATGAGAATTTGAAATTAGATCATGTTGCTTTACCTGATTTCAGAGCTGGTGCTATGGAAAATTGGGGATTAGTCACTTACAGGTATTTATGAGTATTATTCTTTTTCGTGTGCTTCCCGCAATCAGTGTCTGCTGTGGGTGTCAGTATTTGTAAATCACTTAACTGTCACTGTCTTGACGACTGACAATTTAGTCTTCCCAATTTAAAACTCAAACGCTGTCTGGTTAATAGTTTCGGGTCTGGTGTAAATTGCTAAGGATGAGGATTCATCGACAGAAGTAGAATTAAAATCTGATAATAAAAAAGTGGCTAAATATGTTGGCATGGTAGGTGTGGAATAAAAGATCTCTTTGCCTGCCTCCTGATCTGTATCAATATTTTTTTTATTTTTATAGAAACAGGTGGTTTTGGGTCATCAAGATGTGAAATGTTGCAAAAAATGAAAACAAAGTTTTAGGAAACTTTTTACTGTAGGTACAATTAGGAAGGCACCCCGGTTTCACATGTATACAAAGTTTATATTAAAGTACCTCTTATTGAAGGCGATATTAATAAAAAATATGTTTCAAAGAAAGTTGTCACTATAAAAAAAATATGTTCTAAAATTTTGCTTGCTAATCTCAGTAACTTTGAATAAAACTGTTTGAGATATTTTCTAAGGTTTATCCAACACCTATCACGCCAACATATTTAGTCGCTTTTGCGATATCAGATTTTAATTCTACTTCTGTTGATGACTCCTTCGCAGTTTACACCAGACCTGAAGCTAGCAACCAGACAGCGTTTACGTTTGAATTCGGAAGAAAGGTCGTTACAGAATTGAGAAATTATTTCGGCATAGATTACTACTCTTCCAATGAAAATTTGAAATTAGATCATATTGCTCTGCCTAATTGCTATGGAAAATTGGGGATTAGTCACTTACAGGTAGGCAGTTATGAGCCAGGAGAGACTTTGTTTTTTTTATTGTCAAACTAAACAGGCTGTTATATTAGTGTGAAATTGTCCTTTCGTGACATCTAATACTTTTGACTACACTTAATATATTAGTAACTACAAAGACAAAATTTAAAATGGAAAATCTTAGATTTTCAAAGTCATTTTTATTTACATTTTCTATTCATATCGGTTCGGTAGTTTTTCTATGTGTGATATTTATAATTCAGCTTATTATACCTATACTAGAAGTACTTTTAACCTTATATAAGACTATTAAAATTCACAAATTCACCTAATATTAAGGTTATACTTTTGCATGTAAGGGAGTTATATTGATAGTACTGAAATAATATTTTGGCAAAGTAAAAACTTAAAATTACATGAAAATTTGTCATTCACTCAGAGAAGCGTCACTTCTCTACGTACCAGAAGAATCCATGCCATTCTATAAGTACAGAGTAGCACAGATATTGGCCCACGAGACTACTCATATGTGGTTCGGAAATCTGGTGACTTGCCATTGGTGGAGTGACACTTGGCTCAATGAGGGTTTCGCCAACTATTTCCAGGATTACATTTCCTTTTTGGTAAGCGATGCCTTTTTTACTTTATTTAGAAGTTATTACATTGTAATCATTAACAAAAAGTAGTTTTATTGGATCAATAGTTTCTTTTATTTTATTTTCATTCGCTTTAGCTATAAAATTATTTTACGCAAGCTAACAATCTCACTATTTACAAACTCGAACCATCTCCTCTCACTTTGTTGGCATTCCTTTGCGAATCTATTTCCACCTTTTCATCAATTTTAATGAAATAAAAATTATGATTAATAATAATTTTCACCTGAAAGAACCTTCGACCAAGCGATAAGTGATCATGCGCCTACCTTATTAGCATTGGTAAATAATTACCTGTTAGAAATTGTTACAATTTAACGTTAATTAATTCAATGCCCTATCCATTTGATGTTTTCAACTGTTCCGCAAATATTTCACATTCTTCAATGATGACTAACTTTGATTATTAACCTACCTATCATAATAAAATTCTACTACCAAAGTTTTATCCAAAAACAGTACAGTTCGTTAGTAGTGATAGTTCGTCAACATTCTAAGGATAACTTATTATTAACGTTTAAAATCGTCAAAACCGAAATTAGCTACACGAAATGAGTACTGCCCGCGAAAGGGTTAATAAAGTGTTATAACGTTTTTGCATTGTTTATATTTTTCTGGTTATCATGATATTCTTGTAGCTAGCAATATTCAGCATAAATTTATCTACTTTCAGATCGATCCAGAATTAGGATCAGGAAATATACTTGTGACTGGATCCGTTTACTCCGCATATGATGCTGATGATATACCCAACTCAGTTCCTATCTCCAATATAGATGTTAATTCACCTGCCGAAATCAGTGGTCATTTTGGGGTCATAACCTATCAAAAGGCGGGATCAGTTATCAGGATGATGCATCATTTGATTGGAGACGAAGCGTTTAAATTTGGATTGCACAGCTACTTAAATAATACGTAATATTTGTTTTTTTTTTATGTCAGAGGAGAATAAACGAGCTAGCGTGTCACCAGACGTGATGGTAAGCAATCACTACTGCCTACAAGATCTTGGATGCGTTGCCCACCTATGAACTAATGTAAAAGGGAATATGTTTTAGTAGCTATAATGGAATTCAAAAGTTCTTTAACATAAAATTATGTTTATACAGAAATAAATGAAGTAATATCATGAAAGAAAACTATAAATTAAAAAAGCAACGTTTAGTGATGAATAATTTATGAATGTACATCTGTTAATATAAATCATGCACAGTCAGCTGCATTGAAATTTAATCCCATTTGTTCCTAAGTTAATGCAGTAAGATCTCAATTTGGATGCACATTTTATTGTTAAAGTTTTAATTTTGATGAACACATGACATACTGATTTATTATTTTTTGTACAGTCAGCCAAAGAAAAGAGGTAAGTAGGGCCATTATTATTATTAGTAGTATTTCGCAAATTTGAAAATTAATTCAAAATTCTGAAATATAATGTTCTGTCGAAGTAATGAGCTTCGAACTACTGGGTTTCGAAATTTAGACTCTGTTGGAATAATTCCTCATCAAATTTTACACTTCCTAGAAAATTCTCATCGGGATACCCAGAAATAATGTACAGTTCGCTAAATGCTGGCGTTGCACAAACAAACTCTTTAGCATCATATCCTAATGCTACGATACAGGATGTTATGATGTCTTGGATAACTCAAGCTGGTCATCCAGTAGTGACAGTTACTGTCGATTATGAAAATCAACGGGCTACGTTATCACAGGTACCTACAATACAATTTTGATAAAAACTCAAGTAGAGTTTTGGTATTTTACTAGCAGAACTTTATTTAAATTTGACTAAAAATAGTGATTGTTTAGATTTTATAGCTATTATTGATATTACTAAATACGATTATTTAATTCAATTCATTTTTCATTCATATGTTATAACTATACATGAATGGTATTGAAACATCATAAGTTGTATTGTAACTTTTATTAGTGCCATTTTAAAAGAGCAAGTGCTAAGATTCTTGCCAGTTCAACTTAGTACAAATCTGCTGTCTGAACTGGTGGTAGAAAAAGTGTTACTATTCAAAAGAGCTTGTAATATTGTGTAGGTATAAAAAAAATTGAGTTTGAGCGGTACGCTAATCATTTTTCTTATTTCTAGAAACGTTTCCTCAGAAAATCATCTTATTCAGTTTCTGGCAACCCTATATACAAGATACCAATAACGTATGCATCGAAAGTCAATGATAACTTCGCAAATACCAAACCTATATATATTTTGGAAAATGAATCTGGGGAAATCGCTTTGGAACAAAATTTGACTGAGGATTCCTGGGTGATATTTAATGTGCAAGAAACAGGTAACATTGTGTGTTTTAGATAGATAAAAGATAGATAGAATATGTTTTATTTGCAACACACAATTTGAAGTTACACAATAGATGGAAATCTTACAGGCTTGTATACAATATGTATAATATACCTACATATTAAGATTGCTTTTAGCAATATATTAATAATAATACATTGTACCTATATGCAACAAGGCGGCCTTATTACTAAAAGCAATCTTTTCAAGGCATTGTATTTTAATTTGAATCGAGTGAGTGCATTCTAAGTCTGAAGATAGTAAAATATCATGATTTAATTTTAATAATATAATTTATTTAATTTTTATAGGTCTCTACAGAGTAAACTATGACAACAATACTTGGGGTGTAATAAGCCAAGCTCTGAAAGGCGAGGATCGGGAAAAAATTCATCATCTAAATAGAGCTAAGGTAATTCATATTTCTGCCAACTTAAATAAAATAATTTCTACACAAATCACTTCTGGTCCAAAAGTAAGCTAGGCTTCCAGACAACGGATATATTATTGAAAATATGAACTTAATGCACAAAAATACCCAGACTCGAGACAAACACAAATGCCATCACATAATTATTAAAACGACCTATGCACTTGGCTAAATTCAGAGTCTAACAAAAGAGATGGTGCAATACTAAGAAGTGAGAAGTTGCTTATTCGTTTGGCACAATCTCTTTTGTTAGACTCTGAATTCAGCCAAGTGTAGGCCGTTTACCCCTAGCGGGAATCTAACCCTCTGGTGCCAAAGGTAGGATCATTTTATTGAAATTATTTCAGATAATCAACGACATTTTTGCATTTTACTTTGCTGATATCGTAAACTTTGATCGTCTTCATCAAGTGATAGAGTTCATTAAAGATGACGATGACTACTCAGTGTGGGTTGCAGCACTTAAAGGGTTAAAGAAATTAGAAAGCTACTATGAAAATACTGATGTACATCAATCACTCAAGGTGAGTTTAGAGGCTACAGCTGTACATGATGTAGATTACGATGTAGATAGAGTTTCAAGAGTAATTAAGAATATTGCAATCAGTGTTACAGTTATTTTAAATAATTGTTTTCGTTATCATAATAATTATTTATTATTTAAAAACCTGTTTTAAAGCAGAAACTCATTTAAATTCTATGCTAAGTTTCAAACATCGACAAGGCATACCTACTCTATCTGAAAGTAATAGTCTTTTTCTATTTTTCTTCTTTAGTTTGACAGTGTCATTATCTTTATAAAGTTCTTATGCAACTTATTATAAATCTTAAATTCTTTATAATATTATCTGGTAATAATAAAAGAATGAGATCATGATTTGACAAAAGAACTTTTTTCAGAAATACGCATTAGGGTTAATGGAGAATATTATTAATAAATTAGGCTATGAACCTAAAGCAAATGAGTCTTTAGAAACTTTGAGAAATCGAGGAGAAATACTAGAATTTGCTTGCCAATTAGGACATGAAACGTGTAATATTAAAGCTGTAGAGATGTTTCATGAAATGAAACAAAACACACCGTAAGTAAATGTTATAATTATAAGCAGCAGCATAAATATGTTAACACTGCTCTACCTTGATGATATAACATTGTAGAGTATTGTAGACCATGATCATTCAATATGTTACAGTAGTTAAAATCTTACTAATAATATACCTTATCATGAACATACAGTTTCATTTACACAAAGTTTGTGTATAAATGTTTGTTACTCTTTCACGCAACACTGCTGGACAGATTTGCTTGAAAGTTGGTATACGTGTTGTTTATAACCTGGATTAACACATAGGAGTTTTTATCCCGGAAATCAGTCCAGGAATAGAAACAACGAGACTTCGCAGGCATCACCTAGTGATAAAGTACTAAACTGAAAGTTTCTGCATACATATTAATAATATGAAACTTTAATTTAAAATTCATAAAATGTTATATTCTTTAGAGTGACACCAGGTCTAAGATCACTGGTATACTGTAATGGACTGCAGGCAGGTAATGGTGATGACTACGAATTTTTATGGAATAGAATGTTGTCCACTAACTTGGCGAATGAAGCTCGTACAATCCTAGAGGTGTTGGGTTGCACTTCAGACGCAGAGAAAACAAAGGAGTGAGTATTAAATATACTTATTGTAAATAATACACTTTGGCATTAAGGTTATTGTATATTTACAAACGCAAGTTAAAGTCTTGATCGAATAAGCGATAATCAACTACTTCAAGGAATAGATATAGGGGGATTGTAAATTTTAGTAGCTGAAATAATAGAATTGGAAACAAATGTTATTTATTATTCATAATCATCATCGTGGCCGGTTTCCTGGAGGAATTAGGATGGCTGGAGTAATCCGGTTCCCACTCTTCGCACGCAAAATGGGCATATAGTAACAAACATAGGCTGCCTAATTGCGGTGAAGGCCCGCAAGACAACTAGTAACAAGTAACAATGAAATCATCATCGTCATCTCAGCCCCAAGAAATCCACTGCTGTCCAGCAGTGGATTAGGCCTCCCACAAACGTGTCCAGTCGGCCGGTTGGCAGCGGCTTGCATCTTTAGGCTTCCTGCGACTTTCTTTAGGTCGTCTGACCACCTTGTGGTTGTAGACGGTTGTCCTAATGTTTTTTTTATATTTACCATACTTTGTCCACAGTCTGCTGCTTTCTGTATTACAAGAAGATACCAAAATCTATACACAAGACATTACATCTCCTTTATCCAGCATTCTGTCCTTCTCTAGTCACATTGACGTGGTTTTGGATAACTTCAACTGTAGCGAATGGAGCACCAAGTAAGATTTTTTTATGTGTTACCAGTTGCTGCCCGCGATGTTATACACTTTCAATTTTATGCTCAGCAGCGCCATCTACTTTATAAAGCGCCATCAGACTATCAAACTCTTATCATTTCGAAAAACCTCTTTTTAGTCTTATAGTTTCGCCATGTCCGTCTGTCTGTGTGTCCGCGGTCTAGCGCCTACACGCTTAATACTAGACAGCTGCAGTTTGGTATGTATACACATATTAATAATGCCAACAAAGTGCTGGGACAACATTTTGAAAAATAAGTTTTTTTTGGGGTGCCTCCCCTACATGTAAAGTTGAAATAAAATATTTTTTTCGCGCTCACCCCATGTTGTGGGGTATCGTTAGATAGGTCTCTTCAAAACATTGAGGGTGTGGTAAGATCATTTTTCGATACAATGATCAGTTTCGGAATTATTTACATTTATCGTGTTAATTTTCGTTTTGCACGGTGGTCCCCCCCCCCCCCTCTATCTCCGAAAGTCTTATGTTTAGAAATATAAAAAAATCATAGTAGTAGTCCATATGCTAAACCTTCAATGAAAACTATAACGGTTAAGTAGGCTCTACTAGTTACCGAGTAATAGCCGTCGAACTGATAAAATTAAAATTTCTTTGTTGAAAACTTATAAATGTGATAGAATTTGATATTGGACTCAACTGAAGGCAAGCAAAGCACAGCAAATACGGAACCCTACATTGTGCGTGGCCCGACACGTACTTGCCCGTTTTTTTTAATATCAAGTGTTTTATTTAGTTTCTTGCAACATAAAATACAAGGGTACATTTTTTTACAGGTATCCATCAATGGACAATATCATCGGATCTATCGCATCAAGCTTAAACACTGATGCTGATATTGAAAGAGTAAGTAAGAAAAGAAGACTTCTTCCTCTTATGTATATAAAATTCTTCGTACATACATAAGTCTAGCAACTCTTGCTTTAGTAGTACTCAATCATCTCTAACAACGTATTTAAATGTATCTTGTTTAGGAATTTTCATCGGGTTCTACAGCGGAGCATGAATAAGCATTTTTTTAACCAATATGTTTAGGGTAGTCTCGTTATACCCTGTAATTAGAAAATTCTGCAATGAAAAATTCACTTTTGCCAAGTTTTGACCAAGTAGAATCAACATACGTTACCAAGACGTATAAATTAAAACTTATTTTTTACTATTACTTTAATTTCGGAATAGCAATATCATGAATTTGTGTATCAGAATATTGTTTTCGTGTAAACTTTGTCGCGACAAGTCATTAAGGTGTTATAGAGGGTTTCACAAACAAAACCCTTGTAATGAATGTGTGTTCAGTATCGAGTGCTGTTTGAGTGTCATTTGGGTCAATTTGACCCCTCAATTAGTGGCTTTGAAGACTTTCCTTTAACCTACATCTTCATGAAGTAAATAGTTCACTTTCACTCATTTTCTTTGGGCTTTCACTGATATTGAGATTTACTCCCGACAAATATGTTGTAGAATTTTTGCACTCCGAAAGGTACTACAAATTCTGGAAGTTCTCAATATTTGAAATGTATTAAAGTTTTTAAGGATAAATAATAATTCAGTTTATTCAAAAATCCAAAGTGCAATTATTTCTTTCATAAATTGAAACAATAGAATGTTTAATTTGGGAATGGGATTCTACACAAAGTCATTACAATATTGATCTTGCTCCTGATGTGGTTCATACTCCATAACAAATGTTTTATGAATTTAACGAAAGAAACCTGCATTCAGAAACAGCTAACCTTGACCGAATAAAGATAGATCTAAACAGTTTAGATACGGAAAGTGAAAATATTTAATACATCCGTCATTATTATGAAACTCGGTGTTTTTTTTAAATCAGTGAATATTTTTACTATCAACAAATACACCACTGCCTTATCAAGCATCTGGTTCTTGATCCCACGTACCGAAAGTGTAATGGATATTGTCTAGATAATTTAGTATTCCTGCTTCTCGATAATCCGAATGTTATTTTTGGAAAGTAGCCAATTCGCGAAATTCTAAATTCATACATTACCTTAATGTTATAATGTGAATTGTATTTATATCTATTATGATGTTTTTAGCAGGTAGAATTTATTCGTCATTTTTGTTCTTATTTTTGTCACATCTTGCTAGTTTTGTGAAGTAACCTTGACATGAAGAAGCCATAAGTCTTAGTACAATGGAATTTGAAATTCTTATTTACGGCTAAAGATACGTAGTACTAGTAGTTATTCTGTGCTAGAGATATTATTTGACAATGATGCAATTGATGACTCTAAGCGCGAATTCAAAGACAATTTTCAATTGGAATAGACCTAAGCTCTTTCGTATCGTCACAAATTTTTCCTACCACAAATTCAGACGGCAGATTGATAATAAGTTCTATCAAGTTCCATACAGAGGACTTAATAAAATATATTTTACAGATTTCATCTTTTCATGTTTTTCCCATTATAATTATCTAATCATCATTCAGAGCTGGATGAGAGTGGCCGAGGATCGTGCGCGGTGGCGTGCAGTTGGGGAGGCCTATATCCAGCAGTGGACAAATGTAGGCTGATGATGAATCATCATTATCAGCCCGTATCAACCCACTGCTGGATATGGGCCTTTCCCAATGCTTTCCACCAAATGCGATCCTCCGCCTTTCGCATCCTTACGCCTTTAGTCGCTTTTTGAAGTCGTCCGGACACATTTGGAGGAGGATAATTAACTATTAATCAAGTAAACATACTACTTTCAATAAATAGAGCAGGTCACAATTAGTATTTGCTATTTAACCCTGAATTCTGCAAACACCTGAAATTAAATTTGTATTCATATAACCTTATGAAGGACGATTTTCACTTCCAAATGCGTAATTAACTGTGTTAGTATCAATTGTATTATACACATTAATTGTTACGACCGCACACAAAATTAAAAGTCATAATAACTATTAAAATAGAATAAAATACACCATAAGAATGGGCTCAATTTTCGGGATTTAAAATTGTTCTGAGTGCTTAGTACAAGTTTGTTTTTGCATTCGATGTCAACGTAAATAAATACCGACCAATTAGAGAAGAACTCTCATGTTTCATTATAAGACGCGTGGTACAGACAGATGCAGAGAAACCTTACCCCCAAAGGAAGTAAGAATTAAGTTTTCTTATGTAATTCT
This sequence comes from Endotricha flammealis, assembly GCA_905163395.2. Lineage (NCBI taxonomy): Eukaryota > Metazoa > Arthropoda > Insecta > Lepidoptera > Pyralidae > Endotricha > Endotricha flammealis. The sequence continues at coordinate 2,372,807 of LR990859.1, read as the reverse complement.
CAATGTATTTAAACGAAAATTAATAAAAATGACTGTATATTTTGATTATGAGTATGTAATTCTGATTAGAGTTACCTAAAACACCTAAATGTTACTTCGTTTGGCTTACTTGCTTACATTTTGAGATGAGTAATTTTATTTAGATATGTACCTAACATGCGTCTGGTAAATTTACAATATGAAATTTTTTTCAACTTGGTCGGCTTGCAAACGTTAACACATTCGAATGTGACCAAAAAATCTCGCACATTTTTATGATGTGTTGAGAGAGATGGGACATTGTAACCAATAGCAACGCTCGCAATCGCAACTCGGCCAATAGCAATGATCTTAAAGAAAAGAGACAGATAGTATTAAGAGTCTTACTTGCAACATTTTTTTTTCAGTTCCAAAACTTAATCAACTCGACATGCGCTGATCCTGCTGGGGCAATGCTAGCAGCAACAAATAGTATAAACGCAGTAAAAGCAGAGAAAGAATGGGCAGAAGCACATAAGTCTGAAATATTGAATAAAATAGGCAATAGCGGTATGACCTCATCGCCCTCATTTATTATGTTGGGATTAACAATTATTGGTGCTATTATTATGAAACGGGAAGACTAATTTTTACAAGAATATTAAATGTTTTGATACTATCTCGTTCTCTTCTAGTTCCTTTAAAGTAACTAATAAAGGGCCTTCTGGGAATAAAGAAAGTTTCCGTTTATCGACACAATCCTCTTTTACTAGTTTTAAAAACTGACTATTAAATTATTGAAGTGACTGGATTTACTTTTGTTCTTAAAATTTAAAAAATATATAAAATACTAGCGAAACCCACGCAAATTCGTTTGCGTGTATCCCGCTTTCCCGTGGGAATTTTGGAATGTATTATACTTAGAAACCTTCCCCTAAAAACACCCTATCTATTAAAAAAAACCGCATCAAAATCCGTTGCGTAGTTTTAAAGATTTAAGCGTACATAGGCACACACAGACGCACAGACAGACAGCAAAAGCGACTTCATTTTAAACTATGTAAAAATTAACCCAGTTTTATATTTAATAGTTCTACTTATGCCCGTTTACACCAGCGCCTCCTAGCGGTAGAAATAACCTAACTGAAAAAAAAAAGACATAGTATGTTATTATTCTAAGGACATAAGATTATTCATACGCTAAGATGAACTAAAAGAGGTTTCCGTCGGCAACACATAATTGTTAGTATTTTAAATTTTTTTTTAATATATTTTTGTTAAACTCTACTTTGATAAAGAAAATAGATATATTTTTGTTAAAGTTAATTAAAGTTTAAAATGTAACTAGGTACCTAATTTGATTGTAAGGAAAAGTTATGAAGAGATTTTACTCCACTATAAGTAATGTAATAGATTTTTTGTCGATTTCTGTAAGTATATTTTTTATAATTTGGTTCATGTTTTACTATAATAACGTTCATGTATTTACTATAAATGTATTTATTTAATTTTGAGATTGTACTTACAATATTTTGTCGAATAAAATAAAGGAATATTTTTGTAAATAAATTCTTGTTACCATAATAAATCCACAAAATCTTTTTATATTTTATTTATTTATTCTTTATTGCACAAAGAAAAGTACAAATGGCGGACTTATTGCCTAAGAGGCATTCTCTACTTTATAGACAGTTAGTTACTTTTTTTTAAATAGTTACTTATTTGTATATTTATTATGAGTTAATTATATTCTCTAAAAGAAATTGCAAGTGTCACTCCATTTTACATAATTTATCTGCGAGGATTAACAATGGATGGTCACATAAATTGAATAATATAATAATAATTTTGTAAAAAAATATATTAAAAGAATGTACGACGTATTTTTAAATGACAAAAAAGGCCGTAACTCTTTTTCTTTCGCCATTTCATTTACCAGTGGCCATTTTGCTTTTGTTTCCGAAACGGTGGTAGCTTGTAGAGTAGATTAATTACAAAAATATTAACTAGAGAAAGTGCATGTGAAAGCCTACTCTCTGAATAAACCTTTTAAATCTTTGAATATTTTCTAATTTCAAAATTGTAAAACTTTTTGAAAATAATCTTTTGAAAACTCCAAAAAGGTGTGAACGTTAGGTTAGAGTTAGAACCGCCGGCGCCGCGTCTGTCAGCTTGTATTTCTATGACTAATATGAGATGCCTACCTATCTATTTGTGGAAATAAAGGAGTGTCAGCATGATTTGTAGTATTTTTTATAATAACTGTTTGTCGCTCCAACATATCGGTGTTACAAATCAAGGGTACTCTAATTGTGACCACAAAATCCCTTCCTACGCGGCGAAAGGCGCTATGCTGTATATCAATGCATTTAAAGACTGCCACATACAAAAGACATCATAAGGTTAGTGCCAAAAAGCTAGCAAGTAGCAGTGTTCAAAACAGAAAATAAATAAAAATTTGCTTGTTATGTAGATGAAAATGTAAGGTTTACTTTATAGAGTAGCTTATTTAATTAATATTTAATACAGCATAATAATAATAGTACTACATGACGACAGAATGTGCCTGTGAAGGTCTACTTTCTTATTAAAACGATGTGTCTATGTGCTCGCGAGGGCCCACTGAATAACGTATTTTTGACTTTAACTTTTAATTTGAGTTCTAAAAGACATGTGAAATCCTGCAATGTTGAACTAATTAAGTTAATAAAACTTATTTTAATTAAATGATCCGCTATGGATAGTGTTCCATCTTTTCAGGAGCGAGAAGAAAAATTCAAATATTTAACTTAAAGTCAAATATTAACTAGAATTGTATAATATAGGTTATCTTCTTTTATAAATAAGTTGATCGAAATTATAACAGCTTGTTATCTGCTAACATCACTGCCGATAATTGGTGCTATGGTGTATGGTGCTAAATAAAATAAAAGACAAATACCTAAAAGAAATTAAATAAGGTTAAAATTTAAAGGCAATCGACTTTTCCATTTCTAAAATAAAGCATACCTACTTAATAACTAATATAATATACTTACTAATATTTATAAAAAAGAAAGTTTTTTTATTTTTGTTTGTAACAAATAAACTTAAAAACTACTAGAGCGTTTTAAAAAAATTATTCATCGTTGCGTTTGCAATTTAATCGTGTGTCACGTACTTTATCGAGACAAAACAATTTAGAAGAAAAGTATGTGGGCGACAACACTTAGCAACCGAACAATGGTCATAGACAAGAGAGTAAAAGTGCAGTATTCCAACCACGCATTATTATTGTTTCTTTTGTAATAAAAAAAAAGTTTGACAAAATAATGAAGAATTGTTTTGAAATTGGAATTCACTTTTTTTGTTTAAATGTCTTCTATACTAGTCGCAGTAGTCGCCTACAAGGCTGAGTCGGGCTGATGTTTAATGAGAATTAGATTTTCAATTGTTTTATAAGCTGTGAGTCGCGTTGTCGGATCGTAGGTAGGTACTTTGAACAAACAATAAAAATAAAGTCAATTTAATAAATATAATGCAATGATTTATTTTTTCTATCACTAACATTAGTTATTAAGTAAAGATAGAGCTTATTATTAAGTTCTTGTTAGCCTATTTGTTAGATAAAATAAAATGGTGAGTTGAATAAACATATTTCAAAGTTAATGACACATTTAATCACGACTGTCACTGTCAAACATAAAGGGTAGGAGTGGTAGAGCTGGTAGAGCGTTAATAAAAAATTATATTTTGCGAGCTCTACCGGGCCGATGGAAGTACCATGAAGAAAGGACGGTACGGTACATACCCACGAAGAAGGTACTGCTCTTTCACAGAGAGAGACAGCGTGACGCGTTTCCACAGGTGAGTGACGGATTTGGAAGCCCAACTTCTATCTATTTTTTTCTAATTTCTTCCAAAGATTCTTTCAAAGATCGGCAACGGCTTAGGGTCAGAAACGTCCTGGATGTCTCTGTGCTCTACGGACGACTTTGTGCATCTGTCTAATAACGACGATCAAATCCATAAAAAAAAACTGTAAAATCTAAAAGATAGGATACTAGAAAGTTTCGAATTTGGCTTTTAGATTTCTGTAAAAAACAATGAGAGCATAGTGGACGGTTTCGTTTCGTTACGAGTAAGTTTATTTTAGAAGTAGTAAATATTTTTGTTGACAACAAACTTCTTAGAATTTAGACACGAAATATTTTACTTGTAACGAGAAAACATTTAAAAAAGTAGTTTTCCCTATTACAAACAACAATAATTACTCATACACATTAATACCAATATGGGATGGACCATTTTATATTGAACTATGCTTTTATAAGAGCATGACCCCCGAGACTCTAATGCTTGTTACTAGTGCAGGGAAGAGGAGGTCATGCAAAATTGGTCGATACGGAGTGGCGCCAAGTTTCGTTCAGCCAGTGAGTGATATACAATGCAGTTCAACATCGCGGCCGCGTCTATTCGAACGCTCCTCAGCGGCGGGAGATTTAAAAAATAAATGTAATTTGAAAAACGAAAATGATTTCGCGCGCTTTATTTTTCCTTTTTATTTTATCTGTGGTTAAGGGTGCGTTCGTTGTTGAAGAAGAATGTTTGAATTATACAGTGTATCCAGTACAATATGAGTTGCAGATACTTCCTTACATTTTTAAAGAAACGGCCTATTTCGATTGTCATTTGATAATTACTGTAATTGCGAACGCGCCCGATGTACGGATGATAGAATTAAACGCGAAAGAATTAGAAATTAATGGCGAAACGATAAAAGTTTTGAGAGATGGCTACGATATAGTAAACAGACCGAGGCCTTTTGAGTACGACAGGAGGAACGGAAAATTGTTTATTTATTTGAGAGAGCCATTGATTCCTTATAGTGTGAAGAATACGCAGTATTATAGTGTAAAACTTACGTATAGGAAGTATCTTAGGGAAGACAGTGATGGGATTTTCTTGGTGAAATATCAGGATGAAAGAGGAGATATGAAGTGAGTAATTTATCTATAATTTATAAATGAATCGTTGACTGTGTTGCTAAGCGCAAATCTCGAGAACAGCTAAACCGATTTCGCAAATTTTTTTTAGAATATTCCTTGAAGTATGTTCAAGGATGGTTCTTACGGAGAGAAGAATTTAAAATTTTCTCACGGGAAAGCGAGATACACGCATACGAAATAGCGCGGGTTTCGCTAGATTTAAATATTAGTCTATCTACAACTGAAAAAATTTTAGTAGTGCTTTTAGCGAATTGACCAGTTTTTTCCTTACCGGCAACTAAATCAGAGAACTTTTTTTATGCTAGAGGATGCGGGTTCGACTCCTGTCCAAAACAAACATTATGTGTTGAACATTTTTTATAACATATGTATAGACAATCGTTTCACGCTATCCTAAAAAAGTTATTGATAGACAGAATGAGGAATTTCTTCCACTTAAATCACCAGAAAATCACTCAGGTGATTTTACTGGTGGTGAACCACCTCGGGTGATTTTAGTGGAACAAATTCACAATGTGATCCTATCAAGGATTCTGTTTTTTTTTTGGTACGGAACCCTAAAAATGATATTTTATCTGTATTAGTTTTGTGATAGCATTGCACAAAGTAGTTTCTATCCATGCTGAACATAAGACCAATTGTGACCAAAAAAATGTATTAGGTAGGTACTTATATAATTAAATTAAGACTTAAACTAACTAGTTTTCTACTAATTAGTAGAGATGACTTATGTATTTATGCTAAATATTCGTACATTATCACATTTAGTTCATATGCAAATTTATTTATCACCTACATAATCTTCATAGTACAGTCAACTAATGAAAGAGATGAACAGGGTCGTAAACATGATAGTTGTCTACCCTGCTCACCTTTTAGATATGTTGACTGTACCTACTATGTAATGTAGGTACCTTGTACAGCCAACCAATCAAAAAGGTGATCATTTAAAATTTTTGACATGTTGGCTCAAAAGTCTTCAGTAATTGAAATGGTTATACAGAAGTTACAAATAACTAAAATGACAAAATATTTATGCTACTGACTGTATCTCTCTATTATTTAAAGGAGCTCCCACACCACCGGTGTTATATAACGTTATAGAACAAATTGTAACATTCAAAAATTATGTGTTTTAAAATACCTAATGTTCCCAATTTTTTGATAACATATTTATGCCGCTGACTGTATCACTGTTATCTAATAATAACGATTGTAGTTGAACAAACATGATCTTGAGCTGAGGTCGCGAGGTGCAATGCCAATATTGTTTGAGTCATTTGCGTAAAAAAGTAATTCATCTGTGTAAAGTAAGTCATTTGTGTAAATTATGGACTTGCTTGCCTTTGTGCACAAAATGTTTTTTTGAATTCTTATTTTTTTATGCCACAAAGGTGGCAAACAAACATACGGCCCGCCTGATGGTAAGCATCACCGTAGACTATATACGTTTGCCTTTGATTCTAAACTTTATATAATCAAAGACGCTTGCAATACCGAGGAGGGTATTAATCACGCGTTGCCAACCTTCCCCAAAGTGGAGCTCTGGAGACCTTACCTCACCGTAGGAACACAACATGGCCGAGACCAAATCTATTTGTCTACGATCTTCTGTAAGGTGGAGGTCCTTCCCCAGACGGGCTGCTTATCCGCTGTGCCCTATCTCTCCTTTTTACCTTATGACAAAATTATCAAAGACTTAAAACCCTGGTGGTGAGGTAATCCTCCCTTCGGCTATGCTGCTGTATTTAGTACGATGAGCGAGAGAGTGAGAAGCCTACATCCTGTTCTGCTTAATACTTCCTGTTCCATTGCGCTTCCTTTATCATTCCTTTCTTATGAGAGAGGCATAAAAAAAATCCTGGGAATCTTTAATATTAGCTTCTCCTGAATCAATTCGATTTTGCCGCTCTGCAATTATGTCATTTGACCACAACGCTCTTTTCATTAATTGAGTCATTTATGATCCAGCAATGACGAACGATTACTTCATTTACGCGTAATTGCTATGAAAATACATAAGAGTCATGGTCCTTGCCCTACATTATTATGAATTAAAAATATAAAATATTCAAATCAAAATGGTATGCTACCTACCTCTAAAATTTTATTTAAAATTAGAGAAACCCGCGATACTTCGCTTGCGTTTATCCCGCTTTCCCGCGGGAATTTCGGGAAAATCCCTTCTTATCGGATGCTGTGAATTTCAGGTCTCAACGATCAGCGGTTTGGGGTGTGCGTTGATTCTCAGTCAGTCATTACGTCATTCAGAACAAAACATTATAAATATATATAAATAATACATAGATATTTAGACTTTCTACGAGAAAGAAAGATTACCTACCAAAATAAAGCGGAATAAGGTAATGTCGATAATTCTCTTAATGAAAATAATTTGTTTCTTTTTGGAGTGGCTTCTGAACTTAACAAAAGCTAAACTAATTGAGTTATAAAACAAATATTCTAACAAAGGCTAGATCATACCTTGTATATCTGATCGGCCTTAGCACCCACACGTTATAGATCTACAAGCAGTTTTTTATAGCATGCCACAAATCATAGTCATTTGCGTATTGTGTAGGTTAAGCTGTTTACGCGACGTTAGCATTTAAAGAATTTAAAATTAAAATAATAATATTTTTTACATGTTATTTGGCGTGCAAATTGTGTTAGATTATAGTAAAATCCACTCTATCTGCGAAACGGTGTGTTTAGTAGAAAATAATAATACTTACAGAAGATCGTAGTCAAATAGCATTGGTCTCGGCTATGTTGTGTTTCTACGGTGAGATAAGGTCTCCAGTCCAGAGCTCCACCTTTTACAGGGTCGGCAACGCGCGAGTGATAGGTACCCCCGGTATTGCAAACGTCTATCTATAGGACCCTATGCTTGTTTGCCACCTTACTAGTATAAAAAACAGTAGTCCAATAAAGTCAATTCAAAAGGAAAACTATTAAAACCACACAAAGCCGTGATAAAAATAAAATTTGTTTAATTAAAACGTACAAATTTCATAGAATACAATAGTGTATATACATATCTGTGAAGCAAAGCTTAGCCAATACAGAATCTTACACTATGTGTGGCCCGACACACACTTGCCACTTTTTATCTTATATCCCTCGACAGTTAATAAAAAAGAGTTAAAAAAACAACTCCATCTCGTTTAGAGGTTACAAAATGAATAACACACTCACCGATATAATTATGGGTTTGTATTTTTAAACCAAAACTGTTTCCTTAGTGGTTAGAGTTGAATTCCCAATGGGTTTAAATTAGGGTTATGGGATTTAGTTTTTGTGGATTAAAAATATCTATGTATTTTTAACATTATTGTCAGCGAGCTGCCCGAATACATTTTATAGTTAACTTTATTACCTTTGCCACCTACCTTTTCTTCGAAAGTAATGTTCCTTTACGCTCAGGTTGTTTGGACGAAATTGCATAGCGATAAGGCCGCCTATTGGGTTGTCTTTTCATTGTTATTTTTGTCTTATGATTTATTGGTGCGATAAAGAGTTTGTATTGTATTGTATTTATTGTCTCGAGTTCTCTTTTTTCAATTTAACAGACAATGTTAGCATTAGTTTCTGTGTATCAACGTTTAAATGTATTTGTATAACTTGTTGCATTTCTGTTGTGATCACAGTTAAAAGAAAATAGACAATGTGATCGTGGTCTCTCTGCTCATAACATTGACGAATCTGTACTTAATAATTATGTGCTAAATAAAAAGATCATTTGAAAACTGTCAACTACACAACAAGGAGGTAGGACTAGGTAAAAAAGGTATAGGAAAGAAGGTAGGTGTGGCAAACCGAACTCTTGGTGAATAGTTATGTTTCCTTTTTCTTTTTTCTACGTCTATTATACTTCTATTACACTGTCACTTTACTTTTCACCTTCACATTTTTATATCGCCATTGTACAATTTTCTCTAATATAAGTTTTCTTCATCCCTTCCACTTTTTCTAACCTCTCCATCCTTAATATTAGGTCTCCGGATCTTTCACTCTTCGAACGAAGCGAGTTGCTAATTCACACAGCGCCGTATGATCCCAAAGTATTGTGCTATACCAGACAACGGATATATTATTGTAAATAGACACTTTATCTATAACACACTGATTACATAGAAAATACCCAGACTTGAACAGACACAAATTGTCATCACATAAAATGTTAGCCCCGAGCGGGAATCGAACTCACCGCGAAGGTAGGAGGACTCAAACTCAAACTCAATCATTTATTGCATCTCATGTGTTTACATAGCATGTACATATGGTGTAGGATTTACATTAAGTTCAGACATGAACCCTGCGAGGCTACCAATGCACGACCGGGCTATGTCTCTAAAAACCTCGACTTCACTAATTACTATAATAAATATCTGTCGACTTCGCCACGGCTCGTTAGTTGGCCAAAATGGAGCAATATTTAGTATGTTACGGGTAATTAAGAGTTCACGTCATTTTCAAAGTCAAAGTCAAAATATTTTATTCAAATTTTGTTTTTGAAGTCAAGTGTAAGATTCTGTTAAATTCAAAACCAGTTTTCCGTTAAAAAACGTATCATTTTATGGATTCTGTACCTCGAAGGGACAACGAATAGTTATTATGAGTCCCCACTTTGTTGTCTATAAGTTGAGAACCTTTCGAATTTTCTTATTTCAACTTGTATCCACCATAAATTAGTATTAAATTAGAACACAGATAAGCTATTTGGAACAGTGAAAAACTTCAACAAAAGATATGGTGTACGCTTCACATTTTTTTATAGTTTTCATTCCCATCTACCTTGTTAAATAAACGCAGTCTTTATACACATTTAAATAAAATAAGTACTTATATTTTAATATAATATACAAATTTTATCCTTCAATAAAATAAAATGCTTCATGCTCTAATACCCGCCTCAGGTGACCTAATTTCGTTAGAGCAAGGACGTTCATATTCCTGTACATGAGTATATCTATGATTTGACGGATTTCACGCATCGCCTGCTACTCAGAATCTATTGTAAAGATGTTGATGTCATACTGTTTTAAAATAATGTAGTATGATTTATATTCCATATTTATTTTGTAAATGCGGAAGTAACTGTCTGTCCGTTTGTGTAAATAATTCGCAAACGGATCATTGTATCGAAAAATGATCTTCCTACACCCTCAATGTTTTTAAGAGACCTATTAAAAGAAAGGGTTGGGCGCGAAAAAAAAATTATTCTCACTGGGAGGCACGCCCGAAAATATATGTATTTTTTAAAGATTTGTTCTACCACTTTTATGGCATAGTTAATTGTGTAGACATGTAAAATTGCAGCTTTCTAGCATTATTCGTCTAGGCTCTAGGCCGTGTTCGGACGGGCAGATGAACATGGCGAAACTGTAAGGGTTCCTTGTTTACTACGGAACCCTCTGAGACATGTCGCTGGGTACCCAAAACGCTTGCAGCGTTACCTCGCTGAATCGCAACAGAAATGCGTTGAGCGAAGTAACTGCCAGCTTTTGGTTTACTTGTGGTTAACCCCAAGTGATACCAATAATTATAATATTATGATTAATAATTTTTTTATTTACAGGTACTTATACACGACACGACTGACACCAAATAAGGCGAAGTACTTCTTCCCGTGTTTCGACAATCCGAGATTCGAGGCAGTGTTCAAATTCATAGTGCACATAGCCGGTGCACCTAATGTTGGCCAGTATACTAATACTAGTATCGTTATAGCTAAGGAACATAGGAAACAAGTGTAAGTATTATGCCTTTCCACCAGAGATGTGCTATGCAGCTATGTTGCGAAGATTTGAAAGACCGTTTCCACCAATACTAAGCTATGTAGCTGTGCGAGGAAGATGCGCTATGTAGATGCGCAGCAGCGAGGCAGCTGTGCGAGGAAGATGTTGGCTATGCGATGTATACAGAGGCGCGCGAAGCGGTAGCGCGGTGGGGGGGAGACGCTTACATCGTCGCCGCGCGCTTGCATCCATAGCACGCATCTAGGGCACGTATCTTTCCATACAAAAGTCATAGCTTAGTTGAACCCGTTTCCACCACTGCTATGCTATGTGGACCAATAAACATGATTGGTGGATATCAGACGCATCCATAGCAACGTAGCGTAGCACATCTTTGGTGGAAAGCCAGCCTAAATCTATCAACTATATAAATCGAAATACTTAGTGAAATGAGACATCTATCAACAACACACGTAAAATTTTTGTGTTTTTAGTTATTAGTAGTTAAATTAAAACTCGTGTACTTGATAAACATTGATGCCTTAATGAAATATACTTTCCTAGATGAGAAAACACAACTTAAAATCGAAACTATTTCTATAAAGTACGAATAAAGAAGGAATCTACATGATAAATAAACATGAAATTTATTTTGGAGATAGCACAATGTATCATTGGAACGTGACATAAAATAAATAAATATTGACACGTGGAGTCTATAATAAGTGACCAGATCAGTCAAGTGAAGCAAGCGAGCATATGACTGACCACAATAATTGACACCATTCTCAATGTCCACGTTTGGTGCGTTTACCTTGTACGGATTACTCGTCTATAGTGTGGGTTGTCAATGTTAGCGGAAGATTATAAGAATTAAAGATTTATTATTGAATAATAAAATAATTTACGCATTGGTTTGGTAATACTTAGTTATTTAACACTACCAATAATGGATTAGCGATGGATTACTGGTTCGAATTTCGTTTGAGACAAGCATTTTGAAAGCATGAATCGCTAACGTTCTGTCTGTGTGTTCTGTGTTCGAAGTAAACCAAAGTTGGTTTACTTTTGTATGCTTTAGAAATTATTAATATAATCTATGGGAACTTTAAAAAAAGTTCGAGCATTTAAAAAAAAAAACCATACGTCCAAACATGGATAACCTACAAACTGATTTATAAGACGGTCTAGGCATTTTTGAAGCTGAATTTTCATACTTTCTATAAAAATTCAACATCTTGTAGGTACAGCACAACCATAAGTCTAGTTGTAATACGTAAGTCGTCGTAGGGGAAAGCTGACGATATTTTCTTTTACCTATTACCGCCTACTAGAAATATGAAAGTGTAGGGTACAAAAACATCTAGGCATTAGTCATTTGTCAGGAAACTAGAACTTAATGTATTACTTTGTTAGATTATGGAATAACATGTTCTATGATCCAAATTAAATAAATAAATAAATATTCTTGGACGAATCACACAACGCCATCTAGTACCAAACTAAGCAACTAAGCTTGTACTATGGGTACTAGATTGCTGATAAATATACTAAAATACTTTTTTTTTGTAAATAAGTACTTATTAGTAGAAAACACCCAGACCAAGGCAAACAGACATGTTCATACACACAAATGTTTGCCTTGCGCAGGGTTCGAACACGCGGCCCTTGGGATAAAGTGACCATTGCTAGCCACTCGACCACCGGGCCTGTCCATTACTTTATTTGCTTCTTGGAAAGACGGATACATTTTTTTATGACAGAAAAGAACTAACAACCTAGCTGATCACTTGACTTTAAGCAATCACCGATACCCATGGACGCACAACTACCTACAAAAGTCTTGAATGCGTTGTCCTTGTCCCGTTCATAGGTATGAAGGGATGAGAAAGGACGGAAGAGTAAGGAGGATTCTCGTCGTCTCACTCATCGCACGATAGATGCTTAACATCGCTATTTCTGTGAGACAGTGGTACAATTAGATAATATGGTACAGTGTAGTAGCTACGCTCTACCACTCAGAAAACGTGTTAATTTTGATTTCCACTGATACAATACATCTTTGTTTTCTTAAGTATTCAATTTGAACTCTTTCAGTTCGATCCTGAAACGAGACAACCAAAATCCTACTAATATTATAAAGGCGAAAGTTATGTGTTATGTTTGTTACTTCTTTACGCTGGTATGTAGGTATCCGATACCTTGGATTAACACATAGGGTACTTTTTATACCGAAAAGTACGAGATTCCTGTAGGATTTGGTTAAAAATCTGATATAGATGGCGCTGCTGTGCATAAATAAATAAATAAACGCAAACGAAGTTGTGCAGGTTTCACTAGTACGCTTATAAATTAGGAAATTATTCGTAATATCGCACTTTACGCACGTATATCTTAAAACATCTATTCCTGTTCGTTTGTTGCGATTTTTATTCACTTGCATTACTTTCTAAAAATGTTTTTTACAGAACTCCAGATAAAGCAGTTATAATAGACTACACACCTTCACCTCAAGTGACGATAAACCAAGTTGGCTTCCATTACTCAACATTTGCCAACTTATTGGCCAAATCGAAGAACACCAACGACACATTGATGGTATGGGCACCAAAAGACACTCTCGATTACTACGTCTTCATATTAATGTATGGAAGAATGATTATTGATCTGATTCATGAGTATGCAGCAGTAAATCGTCCGTTGTTGTATGGGCCGATAAATTTAATAGCTGTTCCATCTGAGAGGATTGATGGATACGAAATTAGCAGCTGGAATCTTCTGGTTAATCGGTGAGTGAACTTATTACTTTGATGTTATTATATCCAGATATAATATGACTTAATAGTGTAAATTTTGATCAATAATTAAAATCTTACTGGGTCCATTCAACCCTAGCCTGGCCAGGATCAGTGAACCGCGGACGCGCTTGGAATCCGCATTATACTACGCCTGGCAAATGCAGCTAACGTACGCTGTCAATGTCGGATTTAACACACTGAGAGAGACCCTCCGGTCTAGGCTGGTTACTAGGCTGGTCCCATGGGATATTTTTTTGGAACTGTGTCAAAGGAGTATTCGGAAAATAGAGAGAAATCTGACTTATTATTTTTTTGTAAATATGTTGGCAGACCTGATTAATAAAAAAAATGGGTTCCTGGTTTATACCAGGAATCAATCGTTTATTCAGCACGGTTTATTATATTATTCATTAGGCTATATCAACTCAACTTAGTAAAACTATATGAATCCAAATTAAATTATTCGTTGTAAAATAGTTGTCAATTAGTTGTGAACTCGGAATTTCTCTGGTATCCACAGTATGTGAATCTTCAAAAATATGTTAGTAATGCTCCTGATATTGCAAACGTCCGTAGGCCGTCCACTTTAGTGGTATAAAAAATACTACTGTGTGCCCAACTTACGAAAAATAAAAAAAAGATTTATTTTCAAATCGTCAATGTCGTGTACGTGTACAACTTGTGACAATTTGGCACAAAAACTGAGACTATATCAGACTGAACAGGTATACCTAAATCTTTCATAGCTGCCAAGGTCGACATTGTAAATAATATCTGAATAATATAACAGCTGTTTTGTGTTAACCATGAAACCTTGAATACTCAATGCACAAAGTTTCATATAAACATGTGGTATGAAACAAATTCCTTTCTTCACAGCCAGTTTCTGAAACAAATTTTTAAATGACACAGAGAGAAGACCGGAAATTTAATGTGGAATTTAAATTAAAATGAGTTTTAAAAGCTAGCTGGAATGCTGAAATGGAGGTGTTTTGAAAGAAGAACTAAGGAATTTTGTTTCTCATACCATCTACGTATATATTTGTACCACTTTTTTTATATACCACAAACGTGGCAAACAAGCATACGGCCCGCCTGATGGTAAGCATCACCGTAGCCTATAGACGCTTGCAATACCGGAGGTATCACTCACGCGTTGCCAACCCTCCCAACCTCCCCAAGTGGAGCTCTAGAGACCTTACTCACCGTAGGAACACAACATGGCCGAGACCAATGCTTGATGATGATCTTCTGTAAGGTGTAGGTCCTTCCACAGACGGGCTGCTCCAATTTGACCTGATTATCCGCTGTGCCCTACCTCTCTCTACCTCTCTTAATTTAAATATTATCTAATTATTTTTATCTATTAAGGCAAGAAGAACACGATGCAAATGATTTTATTTAATGAAAATGGCGGCTGCTAGATTATAATTTATATCTAGATATTATGAATACGCCTTGAATACCTTGACAATTACCTTCAATAGCTTCGATCCTAGCGCCCCCGCCATCGGCACAGATAAGTTTTAGGCACTGTATTATATTTTGATTTATTGAAACAACAAATGTTATTTTTTCAGTGCAAATCGAATAGCTTACCAAGAAGAATTTACAAGTATCAAACAAGTAGAGATAATGACATTTGAACTAACACAGCAGTTGAGTAGAATCTGGTTGGGTAACCCTGGAGAATTGGAAAGGACAAGATGGAAAGAAGAATGGTTTAGAGAAGGCGTTGCTACGTATTTGGCGTATTATTTCTTGGCTCAGGTAATTCCATGCCTTTCTCCATAGACTGTAAGAAAACTAGCAATAATTACTTGTATTGTCACAGAAAGACCACAGACCAGACATTATAATGCGACAGCAGATTCATGGAAGAGTTAACTTTTTACAGAGTCAGCCAGCAATGCGCGAGTGCTTCCCCTGGTATTGCAAGCGTCCATAGGCTACGGTGACTGCTTACCATCAGGCGGACCGTATGCTTGTTTGCCACCTTAGTAATATTAAAAAAAAAGGTTTTCTATTAATATTCTCGAAGTAGTAATCCATATAAATTAAACCTATAATATGTAATTTCTAAAAGATAGAAATTATTCATAAAAAATGTATTTATTTGATGCTAGCTAATCCACATACCAAAAAAAAAATATGTCGAATACCGCGATCACTTTGCATTGCATAAGTCAGCCTTGAATACTTTGTGGCGCTGCTGGTTCGGATTTTGACTGTTAATTATATCTTAAAATTTAAAATTCTCCTCATCTTATTCCAGTACAATCATGGAGTCAGAACAATGGGGCGCAGACTACCTTTAGGTTTATACGGTATCCAAATGAAAAATAAGGCCATGGCAACAGACTGGCATAGAAGTACTCCAGCATTATCAACGTTTAATAACACATTAGCTGTAGAAATACCAGTCAGGTACAGAAACTTGGTGACGATGAAGACGGCATCAATATTATGGATGGTCGAAAATTGGATAGGCTCTGAGAAATTCCATCAGGCTTTCGTTAGATATATTAACACGAGGTAAGTATTAAAACATTAAAGTTAGAAATTAAGAAGAGATGATAATTATTGAAGTACTATTCAATAAAATAGCTTACACGATAGTAATTTTTCTTGTAATTTGTCTGTGCGATAGTGCCCTTTAATCGCAGAAACTACGTAACCGATCAGACATAGAGACAAACTTGCTGTACAGTGTTTTTTGTCATTGCAAACTGCAAAAAAAGTGGTGAATATAATTCTAATTATGTAAAGGGAGTCGTGTTCTCAGCGAATATTCAATAAGCATAGCATAAATCATCACTCTTTTCAGGCGTGGAAAGTTTATTTCATTGCAAGATTTCACTGGAGCAATAGATAGAGACACAGTGGAATGTATGTATCAATTCTTCAACGGTTCGACTGCATCCAAGATCTTGTACTCCTGGTTTCACCAGCCTGGATATCCCGTTATAAATGTACAAGTTCTCAGAGATAGAATTCCAAACGCAGTACAATTAAGTCAGGTATGTAACTTCTTGAGTTAACAGCAGTTCTTAATTTTTTTAGGAATAGTGCTTAGACTAACTACAATTTTTTCGTATTTTGTACCTTTACTTTTACTACAGGAATATTCCCAATGGCCAAAGGTTCTTAAACATGATTCTTAAATTAAGTACCATCTTTAGTATAATTTTCATAATCACCAAATGCTAATCCCACCGCTAGGATAATAAGTTTCTCTACAATCGAAATATCATCATTTAGATTTAGATCATTTAATATCTTCTTTTTCTTCCTATCCTTATACTATTTTACGTGGGGCCTGTAGTAGTCGGTACAGCCACTTCGCCCTACCATTTGTCGCCTCAACCGTAACATTCCATCTACACATTATCATCGTACACACACTCAATCCATATAAAGTATATTTTTATTCCAGAAACGATTCAGCTTCACAGACCTCGTACGTCACGAGTCTGATTACCTCATCCCCATCTCATACATCGTTCAGAACAACGAGAACTGCTTCAACTGCTACAAACCCAGATTCACAATTGGAAGACAAACCTATACCTTTGGAGAGAACTTGAATGGCGGCTGGATCATACTTAATAGGAATGCTTCAGGTAATAATAGAAAATCTAGATTATCAACCACTATTGTGTGTATTGTATTGTATTAGATTTAGTCCTTTCACACACTCTGCGTCTCCTACCTTCTCTTTTTTTACTATTTCTCTATCCTAAGGTTGTCTGGAAGAGATTGCTTTTTCTTGACACCATGTACTATTTTGTTGTTATATTTATTTTGGTGCAATAAAGATATAGATAGAAATTAAATAGAGATCAAGCTAGGATTTACTAAAATTATTTTTGTATCGGGTCTGGGTGTTTTCTCTGTATTATAAGTGTATAATACAATACAATAATAATATCCGTTGGAATGAAGACGAAGATAGCTATAATAATAATTTGAAAAACATATATAAAAATACAGAGAACCGACCAAACCAAATAAACAAGAAGACAGAACAATACTAAAAAAATAATTAGGAATACGTTTCGAAAATGATAATATAATGTTAGGTTCGAGCCTGCCAGCCAGTGGCTAACAATTAAATAAGTTAAATATAGATCTGTACTATCATTATTGAGGAGTTAAATCAAGTGCGAAAGAGACAAAACACTTGTTAATTAATCTTATGGTCTTAGTTTATCAATGAGCTCAATATTGATATTTCTAGCTATTTACACATACTTATTATAGATTCCTATAATATCTCGTAATATAAACATGATACGTTTGAACTTGCAACTACAAACAAAACTAGGCGAGTGTCAAGTCCTTGGCCGTACCATAAACATCTATTTCTAGGCTGCCCACGCGCAGACTTAGTATTGGCTGTACATGTTCTAGGTATAAGTCTATGAATAAATTTTGGATAGTTCAATTCGTAGTAACAACAAATTTGGAAACTATTACAAAAAATTTATAAGTATTAGTGAGGAATTTTAAATGGCCTTATGTTATGACTTCTGTTATATATTTTAATAGAGTTGGTCTTCCAAATAAAATATAAAGATTTGTGCCAAGGGTACATAATATATGTACCCTAAAAAGAGAGAGAGATATAATATATGATCTAAATGACGATATATACGTGGTCCATGTTAAGCATTCTTATCTGGATTCCATACGAAAATTTTAACTTAAAATATTGAATTTCAGGTTATTATCGAGTGAACTACGATTCGACGACTTGGAAGCTTATTGCAAAAACTTTACACGAAAATCCGACAGCGATTGATGAACTCAATAGAGCGCAGGTATTTTCTTACTTAATTTTGTTAGAGCGTGTTAAGAGCTATGAATTAGCAGCCTGTATTTATTAGAGACGAGCTGTTACCCGCGACTTCGTCCGCGTGAAATGTTAAAATAAGGATAACTCCTTTTCCTGACATGCAATTTAAATGAAACAAAGCCTATATTCTGCTCCATCCCGAGCTCTATCTTCTTGTGAAAACAGCATTAAAATTCATTCAGTAACTTAGAAGATGTTCGCGTTCAAACAGACAGACAGACAGACAAAAAAAAGAAAAAAAAATCTTCTTTTATTAGCTTACTCTAACGGCTCCCTCTCCATTTTTGCCAAATATGTCCAATGTACAGACGTATCGGGGTCTACTGTTTTATTATATTATGTATAGATTACTTAAATTAATCGGCTGGATGTGTGAATGTTTATTACTCTCACGCCAAAAAACGGCTTGACGGATTTGCTTATTTGATACACTTATAGCTTTTAACTTTGATTAACATGACTGTTGTGTTTTATCCCGAAAATCACCTCGGGCACGGAAATTCATTCTGTCATTATCTAATTAAAATAATTATGTTTTTTGTACTTATAGAAAATTGTACTCTATTTTCAGATAGTCAACGATGCTTTTGCGTTATATGTCGCTGGAGACATAGATCTTGCACTGGCCATGGAGATATTGGACTATTTGGATCGCGAACGCAGCCCCGCTGTATGGCAATCGGCTATGGCTGGTTTCGATTTATTAAAAACAGATGGCGCTAAATGCAATATGACGAGGATCTTGTATGCTGATTGGGAGGTAATAAAAAGTGCCTGTTACACTTTTTGCTGTTTGTCTTTTCGTATTTATTTAATTTTATTTTTGTCTATTCTGGTAGGTACCCTAGTACAGTCAAGCAATGAGATAGGTAACCAAGTTAAATAACTAAGAACTTTTTTTAATGTTAGTAATTAATTACGTAGGTAGTAGTATAAATTGATAAATAAGTTTTTTTATGTACCACAAAGGTGGCAAACAAGCATACAGCTGGCCTGATGATGGTAAGCCGTCACCGTAGCCTATAGTCGCTTGCAATACTGGGGCATTACCCCCCCCCCCCCCTCTCCCCGCTGCCGGGGCTCCGCTGCCGACATTCAGACTATCTTTGTACTTCAAAAAAGGGCCATTCGTTCCATATACAACCTTAGACCACGCGACTCGCTTAAGGAATTATTTAAGGAGATTAACATCCTAACCGTGGCGTCCCAATACATTTTTGATTGTATTATGTATGTACGCAAAAACTATGGTGCTTTTCTTAAAAATTCAGACTGTCATAGCCTAAACACCAGAAATAAGCATAAGCTTGCCGTACCAAGCCTCAGACTTCATAAGACTGGTAATTGTTTCATAGGTATAAGCATAAAAATGTTCAATAGACTGCCACAAAGTGTTATAGATTTGCCTCTACATAAATTTAAATCCACGATTAAAAGTTGCTTAATGAAAAAGGGTTATTATAAAGTGGAAGACTATTTTAAAGATAAAAATTTGTGGTCACTATAATTTTTCTTTTCTTATTAAATATTTTTTTAAAATGTATTAATAATGATAAAAAAAATGTTAAAATGGCTTTTAAAAAAAGGCTATAGTTGAGTTTCTTGCGGCACTTCTTCTCAACAGGCCATTCACGTCTGAAGTGCTAGTAGGGTAAAAAAAAAAAAAAAAATTGACGTGTAAAAGTATTTCTTGTAAATCTACTTGCAAAATAAATGATTTTATTTTATTTTATTTATTTATTTATCCCCAATAGATCCCCCAACTAGAGGAACACAACATGTCCGAGACCAATACTGTTTGGCTACGATCTTCTGTAACATGGAGGTCCTGGAATATTTAGAAAACTTTAATCATATTTACGGCATTGGTTACCTCTTTCATTGGTTGACTATGTAAAGCTTTACATATATAGTTTGAACCACATGGCGTTGTGTAATTCGGGAATATTTATATAATTTTCTTTTAAATTTCCAGGAATTTATGAAGCGAAAAGTATCAACCATGTTCAAAATAGTATCGAACAATCTCGATCAGGATCACAAGTCGAGGTTATTTAGAAGTTATATTGTTAACTTCGCCTGTGCTTTGAAGTACGAACCTTGTATTGCCAGTATGAAATACACTTATGAACAACACAGACATATGAATCAGAGGTAATATAATAATATAACAATTTTGCTAATTATATAATATGATTTAGAAAGTATATTATAGTTAAAATAGATAAGTTATTACATTGTATAATGTAACAATAAGGTGGCCCACCGATTGTAGTTGCAATACCCTATTCAGGGTCCATGTACCAATTAGATTAATTAGATTTAAGCTGTACATGTGCAATGAATGATAATAAATAAATAAAAAGTAATAAAAAAAACGCCACGAAAAGTATACTACTATACACTTGTTGAAAATTCGCGTAACTTCGTTTGCGTGTATTTGTACACAGCAGCGCCATCTTCTTTATAAAGCGCCATTGACTATCAGACTTTTGACCAAATCCTAAGGGAATCGCGTATTTCTCGGGATAAAAAGTACCCTATGTGTTAATCTAAGGTATCAGCTACCTACATACGAAATATCATAAAAATTGGCCAAGCCATTTGAGCGTGAACAACTAACTTTAAACCTTTATAATATTAGTGGCATTGTTGCCTGGGGGCCCCGTATTATTTATACAGCGGTACCTAGCTAAATCTTCATCTTTGATTCTGCTGTATTAGTAGCGAAAGCGCCTGATGATTTTTGACGGCAATCTCTTCAATACGTTGTTGGTACTTGTTCTTTCCTATACAAGGAGTTTGATGGCGTCAATGTGTGTCCTACTCAAAAATGAACAAGCAAGTTAAGCACCGTCGACTCTAGTCAGAATTTCGCTCTAGCCCCAAAGTAAGTTCGAAACTTGTGTTATGGGATACTAACTCAACGATTTTATATTTTATAACAAATACATATATAGATAAACATCCAGACCCGAGGCCAAACAGAAAAAGTTCGTTTTTCATCATGACCCGACCGGGGATCGAACCCGGGACCGCCACCCAGGAGGTATTAGTACGCACCCATTACGCCACGGAGGTCGTCGATATTATTCAATTAGATATCTAAGACCCGTATCCCTGCAGTGGAATGATTATGTATTGTGTTGATGTGAATGAACGAATATTTCTTTTATTTTTTCAGGCTAGACCCTGACATCAGAGAAACATGTTACTACATGTTGGCAGATACAAACGGTTACTTTGGTGCTCACAAATTGAATGCTTTTGAACAAGACGACAAGAGGCTAGCAGAGCACAGGCTGTAAGTGCCATAAATGTATTTTTGTGGGCGTATGGTTTGGTATCTAAAATATTGTTTTGTATTTTATAAAAATTTATTTAGCATGTCATCTTTTTTAAATTATTTTATAATATTGCTTGATTTTATTTTATTATTCCACAAACTTGGCAAACAAGCATACGGCCCGCCTGTTGGTAAGCATCACCGTAGCATCACGCTTGCAATAGGGGGGGGGGGGGGGGGGGGGGTATCACGCGTTGCCAACCCCCCCAAGTGGAGCTCTGGAGACCTTACTCACCGTAGGAACACAACATGGCCGAGACCAATGCTATTTGGCTACGATCTTCTGTAAGGTGGTGGAGGTCCTTCACGGGCTGCTCCGATCGGTTTCCGAAATGGTGGTAGTTTATTTTATCTAATTAGTGTAAAACTTGTAAATGACCAAAGAAAGTGTCTGTGAAGGCCTAATCTCTGAAATAAATCATTTCATTGCAAAATCAAATGATTAAATCTAAATAAGTAATCAACAAGAATAATTTACAAATTTTATGGGTATACTTTTTTCAGGCGGGAAGAAAATAGATTCTTGATGACAATACCAAGAGGCGTTCCAAGACCTATGCCGATTATCATGTCGACGACTCCACAGGTAAGGATTGTTGTCTTCAAATGAACACCTGATAGTCACGTGACTTAAATCACTGCTTTTTAAAGCCGGATTACCTACCAACGTACCTACTTTCTAAGTTCGGACCTGGCTGGTGATCTAGTTAATTCAACAGGACCGAACTGGGAGCTCAACAATTATTTAAGCTTGTTATTATTTTCCACTATGGGTATTTTCCACTATATATTTTCTCTTACAATAACTTTAATTTGGAGTAAGATTTTTATAGCCGTGTCTACAGGCAACGTAGCTTGTTTCTCCTTTTTCATAAAAAAGATGACGCATTGTGGACTATGGACAATTTGTTTATTTTTATTTTACAGCCAATAACAGTATCTTCTGTGCCGGTGACAGCAGACAAGCAAACTCAAGGAGCATCTTCGATTTTACCAACTATTTGTACTCTTAGTTTAACAGCACTGCTCATGGCTATGAATTAAAAATTTAATTCTTAGGGCTTTTACATACATAAACTGCTTGAAGCAGTCATGAACCGATTCAAGCTGCGACTGCCCAGTGAACTGCGGTTTGTATACGAGTTAGTTGATCATTTTTAAATTACAAAAATTACAATAGTTTCTAAATATCAGATTAGTTTCGCCATAAAAAATACTGTTAATTTCTGTTGTTGTACCAAAAATTTAAATATGTTGTATATTTTAATATTTTTTTTATATTATAATATTTATATGAAAATGATATTTAACACATAATTTTCAAAATTACTGACTGGTCTCAAAATTAACACTGATAACATTCCGTGTATTATTTATAATAATTGTCAAGCAAGTGCATTAATATTATTTATAGTAAAAGGATTTTGTTGAATACACTTTTAAATTACAATTATAAAAATCATCACGATTTATTTATTATTATTAATAATGTAATTTTATTTAATGTTTAATTTTATTTTTATAATACTGTATTTCTAGTCATGACATTGTTACGTTCTCGCTGCAGGTCAATTTTCACAATAATAATAATTACAATCAAGTTTCCACATGTTTTTTTCGGTCATTTCACATGTATGAAAGAGACATGTATGAGCGAGACAGCGTGTAAGAAGCTTAATTTTGTAAATATCTATTATCCTTGCTCTACATTCACGCGAATCTAAGACGAGAGGTCCTACTTCGGATACATTTTTCTTTCGCCTTCTCACTTTATGCCTAACTTCAATTCACTTAACTCCTGTCAACTTCACAAACACAAGATTGTAGAGTTAAAGTCAATATTTTTTACTGCGTTGTTATTGGTCCACGTAATCATTGCTATTGGTTGCGTTGCGATTGCGAGCGTTGCTATTGGATGATACAATGACCCATTTCACTCTGTTAATATCGGAAATGTGCGAGGGACATACTCAGTACCCGTTTTATGAACAGATTATTGCATTACATTAAGGCCTGCTAATTTATGTTTTTAATTAAAACTAAGTTGTATTTTAGACTAGTTTATTTTTAACGCAATATGTACATATTACACTTATTTATTATAATAATTACCATTATAAATTAAAACGTAGTGATAGAATTATGTTATTGTGCCTTATTGCTAATAAAATTATTTAACAAAAAAAATGTTTTTTCTTAAAACTAATACCAAATTTGAAGTAAGAGGACGCGTTTGCTTCAAATTTAATTTAAATATAAAATTATAATATTTGTTATAAAATAAAATAGCTATGAGTGATAACGCAGTATAAAAAAACAGTAAACTTAAATAAAATTATCAAATAATAAAATAACGAATTCTAATATTCACTTTGTGCAATTAGTACTTATGGTTAAAAATATGTAAATATTAAATTATAGTTAAAAACAATAGTATTGCTTATTTAAAATATAATTCACTTTATGCAATTTTTATATTCTCAAATATTCATTCATACATTTGTATAATATTTTTTTGTATAATGTAAATTATGATTACAATAATACTTACTTAATTATTTATTATTACTCATATATGTTTTATTATTATGGTTAATTTTATTTAAAATTATATTACAATTATATTTAAACAACATACTTATTACAAAAAAAATGTAATAAGGAGTGACAATTCACGACTGCGTAGGACACACAAAATATTATAACTGATTATAATATTTAGTTCCATTTCACAGACTATAAAATTTACTAAAATTATTAGTAAGATTTTTATATACATCTAATTTATTATTATGCATTAATTATTATTTAAAATTTAATATATCGCTCTCGTAGACATAATTAATGTGATTTTTATTATTATTTATATTAAATTATTATCTCCTAAAAAAATACAATTATTATTATACAACAAGCTACCTAATACAATTACATAAAAAAAAGTTCCTTACAAATCCTGGGATAAGTAGGGAACTGCTTTAGTGTGTGATTAGGCAAACAGTGAGTGACTGACTCTTGGACGTCAATATCACATATGACTATATAGAACCTGAAGTCAGACAGTCACTCATTCTTCGCCTAATCAGAACGAAGCGTTAAATATTAGCTAATGGTTGAAAAACGTCATTAATACTGTTATAAAAAGTAATAACATTGAGGTAGCAGCCGTTGTTGCATCATTTTCGTCAATCCACTCATAGGCGTCATCTAAAAAAAGGTCTCCCCAGCGGACGTTTTCTTCCACATAATCATTGACGTTGCTGGCGAAGTCTTGAGAACCCCACAAGTTGTTATTCATGTTCATAACCCAATTGCGGAACTGCAAAACGTAAGTTCACTTAAAATACTCATTTCTCTGAAAATAATAACACTATTCTATCTAATCTTAGCGAATAGAACTGGTGGAATATTTTTTTTATACTACGAAGGTGGCAAACAAGCATACGGCCCGCCAGATGGTAAGCAGTTGCCGACCCTGTAAAAAGTGGAGCTCTGCAGACCTTACTCACCGTGAAAATACGTATGAATAGTGAGGAAATATTCAGATTAAATAAAAATTTATGGGGACAAGCCCACCACTCATTTCTATTGCTGTGTCTCCATATGTTTAGCCAGATTTAACAACGGCGATCTTAGATCGACAATAAACAATGAAGCTTGACGAAACTACAGCTGTCTTAGAACTCACAACAAATTTAATTAGAAAGAAAATAGACGGAGTAGGAAATATTGAAAATAAAATTAATACAAAAAGTATAAGTTAGAAAGATACAGGATTAAAAGTGATACTATACTTTTAGTCCTGTATCCTTGTAACTTATTAGTATCTTAGGACTACCTAAGAATAAGAAGAAAGGAAATTATACAAATAAAAACTTACATCGGCACTAGACCCAAAGTCAGCCATATTTTCAGCGAGAGTAAATAATGCCTCTTCCAAAGCCCTTGGCCCGCCATACCTAAAAAAAGAGACATAATATTTTAATACTTTGAACTAAGAGAATTACAGTTACACATGGGATATTTTTTTTAAATGTAATTTTGATATCAATATAATAATCATTATTATATAGGGTTTCTAAACATTATGTTTAGAAACCCTGGGTGTAGGCTGCTGCCAATCGGTCATGTTGGAGATGTTTTAGAGAAGCATGTCCAGCAGTGAATTTCTGGTGGTTGAGATGATGATGATGATGATAAAAATGTTTACATACATATCTCTTATTTCAATGGTGCGCATCGATGCGAAGTTCAAAGCATTGAAAGCGTTATCAAGACTGCTTTCAGCAACAGCCTTATAGATTCTTAACCTCTCCTCTGCAGTGTAAGGCATATCTGGATTGATAGTATCCTCGAGTAATCTAAAAAAAAACGTATATTTTGTTGTTATTATAAAATACCTCAAAAATTAGGGCCATAAAATAATCCAATAGAGATTTCCAAAAACCACAACTTCCACGACGCAGATGGAACTTAGTGGTCACACCTCGAAATACAATCAACTGAAGCGAAGTTACATGAAGTTAGTAAGTTAAGTTGAATGATGTAAGTCGAAGAGCACTCTTGAAACTCTCGTACTCGTCTAACTTTGATAGAGAAAGGCTTACCCATTAATATAACCACCGTCTGATGAACATCCCAGAGCTTCCAGAATTACAACACGTTCATATTGAGTTGGCTCAATTTCCAAACGATTCATCAGTGCTTCAATGACATCCCCTCCTCCTTCCTTCATCATTGTACAGTATACTGCTGGTCTTATATCATGAGGTATGTCAGGATTTCTGGTGTTGGAAATAATTTTAGTTATTTTTGTAACAACAATTGTTAAAATGTGTTTATCTAGTCAATTTTTAGTGCCAATTAAATAAGGATTTTAGGTAAGACAAAATTTTTCAATGAGAAAAGAAATGAATGAAATAAGTATTCCCCAAAAATATTTTTAGGCAACACAAATGAAATTGAATAGGTAAATGAAAGAAAATCAAGGCCAAGTTGAAACCCATCAAAATGTTCTAAAGTTTTGTTCTAGATTGGGGTTTTTTTTTACTTTTAAGAGAATAGCGACCGGTTTCACAGGTTCTTGATAAGTATCAGATAATTATTGAAAAATCAAAATGAAACTCTCATTTTGTCTGATATATCATTTAAAACTGGTGTTTGTCAGGATCCTGCAAAACAATGCCGTTAGGGTTATGTCTGACGTGCCGTTGCTAGACCGACTAAAACCCAACTCAGAAGGTGTTTCTCACACACAATTATATTAAACGGGTGCCAAGGCATAAAAAAAAATATTCTGTGTTAACTTACACAGTTGGTTCATCAGAATTTCCATCAAAGAACCAATCGACAGCTGCAGCTATACATGGAGCATAGTTCGCTTTACAAGCATGTTCCATGACCAATCCTCGTGTGAGTGACGTCATAGCTGGTTCACTAACTTGCGGATCAGGATAGAAACCGATTTCATCCTCTACCATGTGTATTGTTCTACGCACCATTCTCTATGTAACAATAAAAAGAAAAATTCTAAAGACAAGTGGTTTTGTGCTATGGATATATTCAGCCAATTTTTCTTAATCCATTTAATTTCACAAAAAAGAGATAGATAGAATATGCTTTATTTACACACAGGTAGTGAGAAAGTACAACGAACAAAGACAAATATTCAAACTTGTGTAATTACAACAAGGCGTCTTTATTGCTAAAAGCAATATTCGAAATCAAATATGGAGTAATAGAGTAGCAACGCTAGCGAATCAGTTAAACTAATAAAGATATTTTATGATCCAAAAGAGTTATTTCTTAATAGGTAAATGATAACGCCTCCCACTCAAGAATATAATGATTTGAGGTTAAATAAATCAGTAAACTACTTTAATTTTTACTTACCAAGTATATATCTGGATCCAGGTCTTCATCATCTTCGATTAATGCCACCAATCGCTTCCTCAAAAACTCCATGTTTCTGACAAAGGCTTTCCATACTGCATATTCCATTTCGTGTTCCATTGTTAGTACAACTCTGAATGCTACCTCGTATGGAAGTTTATTTGCTCTAGCCAAATTTAGTGCATCATCTACTAGCTGTGAACGAACAAAATTTCGTTTATATTTATTCTAAATATTATTGTATAGACATCTATGTCAATAGATGGATCTCAAATAAATTTGGTACATTCGTTGACATTTTATTATTTATTATTCAAGTGTATTTATTCTATCTAATATAATCCTTAGTAAATAAACTTAAGTGTACTAAAAACTGGCCAGTAGCAATTGTTTATTTGATATTGAAAATTTCATTACAGTTAACTGTACTTACAGTAGCTCTATTTAATGGATGAATTTCTTCTCTTAACTCAGGATCTGAAAGGGCTTCAATGATTCTATCCCATAATTCAAAATCATAGTTGACACGATAATATCCTGAAATATAAAAATAAATATGACCAAATTCAAACCATTTTTTTTATTATAACAGATAAATAAATAATAACAAAAACTGACACCCTTTGTGAAAGATAGCGGTAATTAATAAAAAAGTTTTAGCCCAATAGCACAGAAGTTTGATAAGTTGGTATATAACATGTCTCTGCCTAATAGTGACACATAAGGACCATCTCAACGAGCGAGAGAATCGCGACTGTAATAATCATCATGCCCCCCCTAATTCTATACATTGTCTTAGAACGTCTCCACGCGACAATTTTCATTTGGACTCGACGCGATGAGGCGGGAGTTAACACAAAAAAGAAGAGAGTGAAAACATAAAAGGGTACCTTTTTTTGTTTATAGTCACTAAAATGCATTACTGCATGTCTCGCCACTTGGGGAAGCGGTGGGGGTATGTGGGGCTCTTCCCTTCCAAGTATACTTGAGGGATATACCGACTAAAAACCTGACTGACTGCCATATAACAGCAGTGCTGCGGGAACTGACGTTAGAATGTACCTACCTTGACCCTGGAGATTAAACACAACCCAATCCCATTCTTCGTCACCCAACGTGAAATCCACTAGCTCCGTGCTGCCCATTAACAGTCGTGGTTGCAAATTATCGAAATCTAGTTCTAAACTAGTTGTAAATGTTATTGGAACTTCATATGTTTCTTGCGAAATAGGTGAGAATGAGAAACGTTCCTGAAAAATAATAATTAAACTTTAAATCCTCTTGTTTCCTTCTCTGTAATGATCTATATCTTTCTACCTAACAGAGTATATTTTGTTAAATAAACTGACATTTTGTCAGTTGCAGTATGATTTTAACAATGTTTTAACATATCTTATTCGACCAATAAGATGTGGGGAAATAAGCCATTAAAGTAGTAATAGAGTTCAATACCGTTTATTGCGATTTGGCTGGTAAACCTATTTTTTTATAAATAGACATTCTTTGAATGTAATTTCCTGAATTTTCTTAAATTAAATTTTTTTTTTTATTAACCTGTGTTAAAAATGCACCTCCTTGCCTGGAACCCACATGAACGATAGGATAACCAGTATTCTTCAACCACTGCTCCATATATTCTTCTAAATCTTCAATATATTGATTACCGTCAAATTGGCTGTTGACGGCATCAAAAAAGCTGTGTGAAGTCATACTGACTAACCTGTAAATAATTTAGTTTAGATAAACAATGAAGTTAAACTTAAAACATCAACGGCACTGCACAGACAGCAAACAAAGCAGTGCCGAGTGGTAGTGCTAACTCACTACTTTTAACTGATCAAGAATAAACTATTTTATTTAGAGACTAGGCCTTCACTGACACTTTCTCTCTTTAACATTAAAATAATTAATTTTAATTATAAATTGATGATTATTATTTTACTTACGCGTCGTTTAAGACACCACGGGCAGCAACTTGGATCAAATCTGTATCACCATCTGCTAGGATTGTTGATAACATCTTCATAATAGCTGGAGCTTTGTATTTAACAACTCCATTTACAAATTCTCTTATAGGGTCCTCATCTAGTAAATCGTCATCTGGTTCAAGTTGTTGTGATGTTATATACGCATCTCGAAGTAAACTTTCCTGTATAACTTCAGTCACAAATAACGTGTTTACATCTAATAGCGAAATATCATTGAAATTGTTTTCTTGGAACTGAAAATAAATAAATAAACATCATTCTGACGCAGTGACAAAGGTTTACTGCCTATTTCCGTTTTAACAGTTTAGTTAGAACATCTGTTATTAAATTTTCGTTTGCGTGTATCATATTACACTACACAGTAATTTAAAAAAATCTTCTCTTATCCTAAGTCTATGCTTTAAAGGGAACTTCTGTTAAAAATTTGTACCAATTATGATCTTTACCATAATAAAAATAATCATGTTTATAAACCAATCTAATACTTATAGAACCAAGATGCCTTTAAGTGTACAAAATGACGATATCTTTTTAGTTTCAGTACAATTAAAATTTCTTCAAATTCTCACTCGAATCTAGATCGTACGTAATTCTTTTCCTAACAAACTTAACATCAACATTTCGGTCGATGATAGTGTAAAATACACAAGATATTTTATCTAAAAAAGCTGATTAGTTATCGGGATTGGAATAAAGATAGGATCAGATCAAGTAATCTCTATCAAGTAATACTAATATTTTGATTGAGATAAATAAGTAGAAATGGAATGATTTTACATTTTTACTTTCTGGCAAAGACTTTAGTTTAGCCTTCGTAGTTCTTCGTAATGTATCCTTATAGTAAGTATTGTGATAAATAAAGTTAAATAAATAAAACACACGAGCGACTTAATTGGCAGAGCCTGGCCCTGCCACGAGTGAACAAGGTATTAGTTATCGATATGTAGACTTTCATAGTTATCATCATCAGAATCCCACAGAAGAAGTAGTAAATATTGACGGCAGTTAGCCCGATAGAACGAGACTTTTCGATGCTGAAGTGTTGAAATTGTTTAAAAAAATATTTATTTACCATTTCTAGCATTTCCCATGCGGCATATGATGAAAATCCTCTCGTAACCCATTCGTATCGCCAATTTCGAGGGTATACCACATAGCCGTACCACTGTCTCGCTATAGCTTCACCGATTTTCACGAAGGCAGTACTCCTCTGTTTAACAGAGTGTGATGCTTGTTGCATTAACACGTATGGTTCCCTGTCATCCAAAAGAACATTGAGAATTTTATTTTCATCGTAATAAGATAAACTGAAACTTAGGTTTAGGGGGAGGCCTATGTCCAGCAGTATTTCTTGTTACTGAGATGATCATGGTCAACGAAGATTAAGGTTGTTGTAAACCATAAATTTTATATAACTAAAGAAACCAGTTGGACACCTTATAGGACACGACGAGTTTATCAGATCTTAGAGCCGAGAAGAGCTTACATGGATCAAGTGAAGGAAAAGACAGGCGTCGTGTCTTATAGAGAGATGATAGAGCTCCACAAAGAAGAGGAAAATGGAGTCTGCTACACCAACGAGTGCGCGGCTCTTAAATTTAAAGAAGAAACTTACCAAATACCAACAACAGACAGGGAATTCCACTCATGCGTCACATCAGGTAGTGCAACGATAACCATTCTCCCATCTTGATTGATATCAATTTCGAAGAAGTCTTTATCTGTCCATTCATTTAAATTATTAACAAAAAAGTTAATAGCAGCTGATGCCACAGCTTCTTGTTGAGAGAACCCAGATCGGCCAAATAATGTTACTCCTGCAGTAGGTTGATTAATGGAATCGAAATTGTGTGCAATCATGCCCCATCGGTGTGGTGGTCCTTCAATCACTCTGAACTGATCTCTGTAAATTAGTAGTGATTATATTAAAGTCAGTAGACAAAATTAGGAATTGGGAATTACTTTGGTAATGCCAAACTTTTAGTAAGAAGTATTTTAACCGGAATTCAATAAAACAACTCTGTTGCAATCAGTTTTGTTAAAGTTTTACACGAGTTAGGTACTTTAACAGAGGCAAGGTTGTGTACAGGACCACATTAATTTGAATTCTATGAACACAAACATATAAACAATGTAAAAAGTGTCGTGCCTGGCTAAGGTTTCATTAGCGTTATAATATATGGAATATATTCCTGGCAAGTAAAGTTATGTAATTAAAACTAGACAATTCGATTAAAATAATTTGCACTGTGTTTTTCAATACAACATTTTGTTAAATGGTTGCAATTAAGTTGATCATAGTAAAGTTGGCAAAGAGATTTGACAAAGTCTTTTGACCATAATAATTAATAGGTTTACTTACGTAGTACCTTCTTCAAGCATAGTGTTTCCAACAAAATGATTGTAATTAATGTTGTTGAATTTAAAGGCGATTAGATTTTCTTCCACCGGATCGTCCATGCACGGGAAAACTCTTCTTGCATTTGTTGGACTTAAGTTCATACCTATATAAGTACTGTAAAAAATATAAAATAGGCCTATTGGATATACAATTTTTAACTTTGGCTTTTTGGTTGAGAAAACATAGAAAAATAAATAAAGAAAATATATATTTTTTTTATTGTGAATGGTAGCTGGTTATGGCGATGCCCATCCCTAGATACACCGACGACTATGAATCTAATTGGATTTAAAAGGAATTTTATAAACAACTTTATGATGACTTTTTCATTAGGTAAATGAGTTAGTATCTCGTCAAGTCTGCTAAAGAATAAGTTAACTAGTTCCATTTTTGAACGGGGAGGTCTATAAATACATATAATAATCATTTTATGCGGTGCTAATTTTATGGCTGAGCATTCGATGACGTCATGGATCGATTTTTTGACAACATCGATAACATTCACGACCTCATGGCATGACTGAGCAAGAATGCAAGATCCACCTCTACGTTGTTGTCGGCAATAATAGGATGCTAGTTTATAATTTTGTATTTGTAAAGAATTTAGGTCCTTTTCCATCATATTGTGTTCTGTAATACACATTATGTCAATTGGTTTACCTGAGTCTTTTAAAGTTTCTAAATTTACCATGAATGAGTTAGATTTATTGATCAGTCCATCTATATTTTGGTGGAGTATGTTTAGAGAATTATACACGAAATAAATGATTCGTAGGACTACTGTTACAGGCATGGAGACTATTCTCGCTGGTTTCATCGCTCACAAAGTGTGACGAAATAATTGGGAATTTCTGTAAATCAACCTTTAAATTATCCATTACATTTTGATAAATATTTAATAGTCCTAATTGATTAATTCGACCTGTAGAAATGGAGAACATTTCATATGTCAGCTTTGCATTCGAGTCAAAGAAATATGCATTTTGATTATGTTGTAGCTCTACACATAATAAATTATTAAACATTTCAATTTTATAATTGTGAATCGGAGCTCCACTAATATATGTGGGTGTACATATTATTATATTTGTAAAATTTATTTCTATAATTGAATTTCTAATAGTAGTAATTAATTCCACAAAATTACAGTCTGCTTTAAAATCAGATTCACCTAAGGTAATAATACAATAATCACTCATGTTAAAATCAGACAGTTTCGCTTTTAAATTGGCTAGAAGCTGGCCAATTTTTGCACTAGGTGACAAGTAACGGCAAAGATTAAAATTTTCGGAGAATGTGTCTTCAATACATGCGAAAGATCCTGAATAGTGCTTGTTGCTAATGAGACATAGTTTTCTTTTGATAACCTCCTCGCTTTTTTCTGGAGTAGAAGTTGTGGCGGTAGTGGAAGGCTTTTGACTACTCTCGGTATAAGTTTTGTCTTCTAACTGTAGTGGTTGACTAGATTTGGTGGTAGCGGATACGCTCTTACGCTTGTTTTTTGCCTTTTTTCGACCTGACTGGGGGGTTCCTTTGATAGTATCCATAACACTGACTTTTTTATAGTTGTCGATTGTATTAAGAGATTTGCTAAGATCTACCTTTAGGCGTTTATTTTCCAAATTAAGATTATCAATCTCTTGGTGTGCAATACTTAGTTGGAGATTCGTGCTTTCTAATTGTTCAGTTAATGCTTTGATTTTGTTGCATAATTCAACAGGGTTAATTGATTCATTTAGTGAGCTGTTGGGTAAGCTCAACATTGTTGTATCGAGCAGTGACTCTTTTGATAGATCTGATAATGAGGAGAATTTAGCTGGTAATCTATACAATTTGTGTTTGCGGTCAGTTACATTTTCCATGTCGTTCAAATTATGCGTGTAACTAGTGTGATCAATGCTCATGTTAATATTATTTTAATTAATTAATTCAATAAATTTTTTGAAATCTGTTATCTCGATTCAGTAATTTATGGTTGCCAATAACGAAGTGATACTTCCGAACGAAGTTATTCCGTCAGGTTGGTAATAGTGTCAATACTTTGACAGCATCTTCAGTGATCCAATCAGCTGGTGTAAAATTTGTGTTTTCAAAAATCTCTCTAGTCTTTTGAGTTGATTAACGACAATTTCGTAAAAAGAATAATTGTATATGAGGCTCACCGATAAAGAATCTGCATTATTTCCGCTTGGATATTGAAGAATATGACTTTTGTTCGACAATATAACCTTACATGGATCCACTTAATCACTTCTAAGACCTAAAGGTATGAGTTTAATAATAAGTTTAATTTAATTATAGCAGATAAAATAAATACGTATTACTTAGGCAGTGTTGCCAGGCCTTATCTCTACCACTCTCCATCTACTATCCACTACCTACTCTACTCATGCCTCCATTAAACCTCTTGAACAGTATCTTGCTGCGCATCGTTACAGTGGTGTGAACCGAGCCGCTGCGTCACCGCTGCCTTCATGACCGCTCCCAAATAAATATATACCACCATGCACAACATAATTTCCAAGAGAATAATAATTGAATCGATTCCGTTGTTAGACGACATTAAGCGCCAACGTCGTCGTGCCGAAGTTTCAAGGCTCAAAATTAGCGGTATGGCGTGCGCGTTTCGAGCGACGCCGCTCAAATGTAAATTTTTATGAGACTGGTCATGAAGGCAGCGGCCCTGATTTTGAGTTTTCGTCCTACAATTAAGGAGGCAATGAGTAGTGGTTGATTATGATCTATCTATCTTTTACAGACTGACTAATTCTATTAAGTAACAAGAAAATTTAAAAACTACTTTCAGTTCAAGGCAATCTCTGCAATCAAAATTTGATCAAGTCTCATTAGACGGCTAAAAGCTGATTGCTCCTCATTTTCATGGAAATGATATCAAATGGGAAAAAATATGCCACGACAACGACGCAGTATTAGGCATCATAAATAATTTACTATTATTAAAATATTTAGAAAATTACTGCACTTACTTATCCCCGTATCTTCCCATATAAAGTCCCTCTCCAGTTGTTCCCAAATCTCCAGAATAGTCGATGATGACTCTGTAAGAGGTTGCTTGTCTTTGTGGTGAGACTTCTAATATACCGTCGTCTAACCAGATTTCAGCATCTGCTGGATTTAAATCATTGAGCACCCCTGCTGCTGCTGAATTTATATTAAGATCTTCGACGTGGAAGATTAATGGATCTTCTCGCATTTCCGCGGTAACATGCACTTGCATGACAACTCTTCCCTCAAAGGAATCTCCATCGATGGTTAATTCAACGAAATATTGCGAAACGGTTTGTCCTGGTCTAAGATTTCTAAGCAGTGTGTTCCTTGTAATATTCTGGGCTAGTGCGATGTTAGTATCATTTGTCTCTACTTCTTCAATATTAATTGTTGATTGCTCAACATTTTCTGTTACAGGAATATCACTGGTGTAAATAGTATCAGTGGTAGTCGGCAATATACCGATAGGTAAACTTTTAGTTAACACATTAAATATTAATAAGTAGAATAGAACAAACGTCCACTTAATTTTAATCCGAGCCATTTTAATGGTAACTTTTGCCCCACACTGCACACATTTCACGTTCACTCTAACACACTGATACTGTGCAAATAGTTTCACTTTTTCTAAATACTGATAATGATTTACGACCTACCTGAGATAAAATAGCAAATTCAATATGTCTCAGTACTGAAAAGAACTTCAAGTGGGCTCTGTTTATCTCAGATTATAACTTTATCAGATCATGCACGAGACAGGATATTACGATGTGAACGAAATGTGATGCTGTATTTGATATGGGAACCTTAATACTTTATACTTGTCTTCATAATAATTACCATGCTTATAAAAATATTCAAGCGCTGAAGGCTCGTTAAGCTGTCGGTCCCGAATGTTGTCGATGGGTAACAGTCGTCAAGTCAGTGACCGTTAGGTGTCTTGAAAACAGTGACACCAGCTACCCGCGGTTGACACTAATTGTGGGAAGCACACGAGAAATAAAGAAGAAACAACAGAGAGATCGAGATCTACTGCTTATATAAGTTTCCCGCATTCCCGTGGAAAAAATTCGAAAAATCTTTTCTTATCGGAACAAAGAACGCTGTCTCTACAATCAGCGGTTATGCTGTGCGTTGAACCGTCAATCAGTCTTTATGTATAGTTGATAATTTAACAAAACTACTTATTCGAGCCGTTGCTTGATGGCAAAAATGAGTTACATAGACGAGACATAAATAGAAAAAAAAAATCTTTTAACTCTATCCAGACTTTTTGTAGATTCACTAATGTTTAATGGCTGGATATGATATGTCGTTTAAAACACAAAAATATTACGATTTTCGCTGACGATTTCATACAATTTGGCACTATTTAACTTTATATTATTCAAAGTAGCATACAAGGTCGGCTAACTGGCTTTTAAGCTCAATTAGTCTTTAATATCTCTCCGTTCATATCGACATTTATGTACAGATAAAATAAACTACGTTATTTAAGCTAAATTATGTATTACTGTTGATTTGACCTGTTTTGTTAGTGATACTTTGATTGACACTATCTGGACATTCCTATATAGTGGATAAGTCAGATATATCTTATCAAAAGAACAAACATATTCCTGTATCTGAATCACAAAGTTTTTATATTTCATCATTTCCTTTCTTGTGTCCAACTGAAATATTTGGAAAATTATCTACCAAGACACGTTACTTTTGTTGTTTATTTCGATTTTCTCTCGTTTTTTCGCTGTATTTAGCTGTGGTATTTAACTTATTATAAAAGATGTCACAATTTGAAATTTATCTTGTTTACCCGAGCCCTTAGTAGTTTGTGATTTCACTGTGTTCTTCCGTTTATTTTTATTGCTTGTGTGTCTTGAGCCAAAAAGAAAATATACATATTTGCTTCACTTTTTGTTTAAGCTACAACATCGTAACATTGTTAAAAATATGTTAGTGTATTCTTTCTTATATTATAACCAATAAAAAGACAAAATTTAAAAATAAATAATGTATTTCTGAATGTTGTATGTAAAAATATAATGAAGTACAAATTCATAAGACAGTTTTATCACTTGACACTTATACATAAAATTCTAACAATTTTAATTGAATTTATACTAACTATCACAATGCACAAAGCTTTATAGCCTCATACCTATTACCTAAAGAACTCTATATAAAAACATCATATTTTACATCTAGAAAATATACATAATAATATATCGTATATAATAATCGTTCATATTATTCATAGAACGCCAATCTAAAAATAACAGAAATAGCGATGATTCTAAATATTGCTTCATACACTTTGAAAACAAATGTTTGTAATACAAATTTTAATGTACCTATGCGAATATCGAAATAGCGACATTCAGTGATCGACTAATGTAAAAGAAGTAAGAGAAATTCTAGCCACTGACTCCAAACATTACTAATACCACACCCCGGACACTCCATACAAACGTCTCGTTATAATCACCTACCACTATTACATGAACAGAAGAACGTCTGCACACACTGCGCGCATGTGTGTGCGTGCAACGCGTGACCACCGTGCCTTTCAAGTACCCCACTCGTTGTGAGCGAATGCTGCGGGAGGGGAGGGGTCGCCCGTTTTGGTGCGGGGCGGGGAGTGGCCATTCCGTACGTTAGTACTATTATGAATTCTGTGCTAATACTCAAGTCAGAGGAGCACCGTGACGTCATTGCTCGTGTCAAACTTAATGGAAATTAAACAACTATGGCCAAAGTAAGTATTTGGATGAGTTTAACAATGTCAAACTTCTCCGTGAAGGTAAACATTTAGCTGATGATACTTACTGTTGTTAAAAGATAATAGGATAAGTCAATGACCATCAGGAATTTTTTTATGTTATACGGCAGACAAACAGGCAACCGGGCCACCTGAAGGAAAGTGCTTACCACCGCCTATGGATATCAGTGAGGGGCACTACCAATGCGTTGTCTACCTCTGACGAGACCTCTAATGTATCTCCTAAATAGTCTTATGTCACAGTCCGAAGAAAACACGGACCTGAAAACACTGGCGACAGCTGATGCGCAATTGACAATAATGCTAAAATGTTGATGGATTCACCATAAACTTATTATCTAGATCTTTTGAACACCATAATAATATTATTATAATTTAATTGTTGAAAATCGCAATGATGATAGAGAGGAAGACGAAGATGCTGGCATTAATCGCGATTGCACCGTTTCCGTAGTTAGTATCCAGCCAGTCATCGACAGTCGAGAAGTAAAGTTCAGACCAAGCAATAGCAGCTGAAAGATTCTCTTCGATGGCAGAAACTGACGCCAATTCAGCATTACTGAAGATACCGTCATGTCTTCTACGTAGTTCTTGGACCTAAATAAAAGAAATGTATTGGTTTGGGTAATTCATATAAAATGTCGGTAAAACGGAAAAATAATTGGTGATTGGATAACACTACTCACATTTTCTAACAAATTGTTTGTAAATCAAGATAGAGAAAAAACCATATCACTTGAAATATACGACATTTTGGCTGACGGTAATAATGGTGTCAGGTTAAAACAAACCCCTTTTGATTTCAATTTTGAAATATAATTATGTATATTACAATATAGAAGGTACTGTATCCAAAAGTAAGTAAGTTAAATGAAATTTTTGAAACGAAAACATAATAATAAAATTATAAAAGGAAATGTTATGTAGGTATGTATTATCTTACCTTCTCTCGGTGTTCAGTAGTAGTCAAAGTTCGGGAGAAAGCATTCAAGATGTTGGTTGTACCGCTCAAACCTTGAACCCTATTGAAGGAAACACCATGATAAATATTATCAAAAAATCTTTAATATTTTAATGAATCAAATGGGCTAAGCCCACCACACATTCCCACCTCTATGTCTCCTGTATCAACAGCGGCAAACTCAGATTGACAATAAGCAGCGAAGCTTAGTGAAGTCCCGGGGGAGAAACTACAGCTGTCTTTGAACTCACAACGAATTTAATCAGATATAAATTAGACGGAGTAATACGTGTTGAAAGGTCTTCCCCCCTTAACAACAAAGACAGCAATTTGAAACAATATAGATTAGAGAGATGGCAAATTAAGTGAAGCTGGATTGCCGAGCACCACGGTCTGTTGTTACATTACTATTGGGACCTAATACTGTGAGCTGTGCGCCAATTCATGTAACAAAAACAGTTTTAATCTCGCTTCAAAGTCACTTACTATTTCCTTCATTTCAAATTACGTGTTAGGAAAACGGCTCTTGAGATTGAAACTATGCTTTGACATTTTAATATTATTACTAATAGAATGAATCATTGGTGCAACATAATTTTTTTAAATGATGATTTTGAAAATGAGTCAGTCTCCTTAAATTTTTTATCTAAAATAATCTAATCTAAGCATAATAGGTATGCGCGTTATCTAATATAGTATACAAGCTGAAAAGACTGACTCATTAAAATATCACTGAAGCTGAATGACATTAAACAGATTGGAGACATCAGTAGAAATGGGTTTTTGTTAATTCCCACTGTAAACAGGCACATACTGTGCGGGTAAAATCATGGACTTGTTTTAGTTAGATGATAATTATCTTCTTTGTTTATTTTTATCCTCCAATATTTCTATTGTATTTTAAGTTAATAGTTATTTGGTCAAATGAATGGTCAATGTTTTAAAGTTTTTATGAAAATTGTACTTAATTTTAGTTCCTTACCTCGGTTGAATCAAATGGAAATTTTCAACGACGAAATCCAGGGCAGCATCACTGTTAGCTGGGCTTGCATTTGTAACGGCCACAATAATAGTATGTCTATCTTGTTCCCTGACTTCTGAATCTGGAGCAATCACTTGATTGAGGTAGCTAAAAAATACAAAAGTTCCAATAATATGCCAACATATTTATAGCATCATCGGAAAATTATTCTCAGCCGTCCCTAATACGGTCAATAACTACATTCTAACTACTACTCTATTTGAAATAAATATTGTCTCAATCTATAAGCTATGCTCGGTGTTTCCCTACGAGATTGAACCAGTGATGAGGAGATCCATATAGTAGAATAAAATAACCGACATAGCTCAACGGATCAGCAAGCTAAAATGACAATGGACTGGGCACATAGCGCGCAGAACGGATGACCAGTGAGGCAGAAAGGTTTTGAAATGGCGACCGCGTACCGAAAAGTACAGCGTAGGACAGCCGCCTACAAGGCAATCAAGCGATCTAAGAAAAGTCGCAGGAAGCCGTTGGATGCAGGCCGCAACCGGTAATGTTGGAAACGTTTAGAGGAAGCTTATGTCAAACTTCTTGTGGCTAAGAATGATTGTCTCAATCATTAAATTGTACTTACAATGTCCTGGCTTCTTCGTTTGATGTGCATCCCATTGAATTCA
The DNA here is from genome assembly GCA_905163395.2 of Endotricha flammealis. NCBI lineage: Eukaryota > Metazoa > Arthropoda > Insecta > Lepidoptera > Pyralidae > Endotricha > Endotricha flammealis. The sequence continues at coordinate 2,332,426 of LR990859.1, read as the reverse complement.
GAAGGATGGATTGCTCACTGGAATCTGTGGAGGCCTGGTAAAGTTCCCACAAGAAATCAAAGTTCTCCCTACTGCCACCACGGAGACTTGAGCAGTAGACTGTGGTCTGAATATCAGGATGAATTCTCCTGGCTGTAAAAATAAGATTTAATAAATATTTTGTACAATTTGTACATGCAAATTTCATTATGGGTAAACTAACTGAATGAAAATTATGAAACTAAAATTAATCTATGAAATATTGGCTCAACTGGTAATAAATCTACTTTCAGTATAATGATAATAGTTTGATTCATTTACAGTTCAAACATTTATGTGACTGACTTGGAACGTGTGTTCTTAGTATGACGTACGCATCCGATAAGAAAGGATTTTCCGAAATTTCCACGGAAGAGCGGGATACGAAGTTGCTAGGGTTTCGCTAGTTTTTTTAAAATTTAATTCATAAATATATGAAAGAGATTTATTATTAATTGATTTAGATAAAACAGTCTTATCTATATCAATGTAATCCAAAACATGTGACTATTGATAATATGTAAATACTAACTGTTATCATCTTTGAATGCTTCTAGAAGATTCGAAGCGCTGTCCACACAGTGTTCATTACCATAACGGCAGTTGAAGTTCAAGATGATCGTCCTATGGAAAGCTGTGACGTGGTCTTGAGTAGTAGCAATTGTAAAGCCGAGTTCATTATAAAGAGGTTCGGTGAGCTCTAGAACGAATTTCTGAAAGTAGTTTAAAATCATAATGAGTGTGTTGATAGTTGAATTAGGGCGAACCTTTTGAACATCAAAAAATAAACGCTAAACCATGGATTCAGTTATTTAGTACCCACAGAACAAGCTCAGGTGCTTAGTTTGGGACTAGATGGCGTTGTGTGATTTGTCCAAGAATATTTATTTTATATACCTATGTCAAAAAAAATTAAAGTGGACTATAAGATAAAAATTCTGGGAACCTATGCTCTAAACAAATGTATACCTGGAACAGTTCATAAACTGGAGGAGATCCACTGAGAGCGGTATCAAGATACGTGAAGGCAGCATTAGCAGCAGCCCATGGGATGTACTTCTTCTCTTGGACTAAATACTGAGAGAGTTCCAAAGCATGCGCGTAGTTCTGCAAAATAATAATTCAGTTATTGTTACAGATAGAACTAGAGCCTTTTGTCCAGATCACGTTGACGTGACGGCGATCGTTTGGTCACCGCGACGATCTCAGTCAGTTTGTTGTCCTGCGCCGCCGTCATCTAGTCCGCTGAACTATATTTCGATGGACAGGATGACGTGGCTCGAGTGGCGGGCTTGCGGTGGACACACGGCTATAGTAAATGTATTTATCGCTACTTCGGCGCCGTCATGACGTTCTCAGTGACGTACCGCTGACGGTGGCGTTGGACAAACGGCCTAACCCTTGAAGATAATTTCGCATTCTGCTTGATCGTCATTCTATTGTTACTAAAGGTACTCTTGGCAGACTTTAACAGCTGTAAATAAATACTAAACGAAATCAAATCGGATTGCACGCTAACCAAATACTATATTAAGTATAGCATAGAGTCTCAAGAGTACAGTCAACAAAGGAGTTGACTGACCCCCCTCTGTATATATCATTAAAGATTTCTAAATATTGCGTGAAGGGATTTACTTGTAAATTTGTAATTACATAGTACAATATGAACACTATTGATAAATAAATTTTCAAGTAAATCCCTTCACGCAATATTTAGAAATATTTAATCATATATACAAGGGGGGGGGGGGGGGGCAGTCAATTTCTTTGTTGACTGTACAAATTAAAATTAGCCACTAATTTTAAATTGAAATTATACAGAATTGATATACTATATATTGAAAACGCGATTTTTGATAACATGGCAGATCCTTTTTCCAGAGAAAATCTTGAAAAATTCGTAGTGCAAAAAACTTACACAAAATTGTTTCATAGATACTTACGAGACGTCCATTTCTTGCTAAATTAAAAGCATCGTCGATCAACTGTGCACGATTCAGCATGTGAATAACTTCATGTGAAGAGTTCAATGCCCTAGCCAAAGCCTGCCAATTGCCGACATCGTAGTTAACTCGATAGTATCCTAAAATAATATAAAAATTTGTACCAAACTCATAAAACTTTTAGTAGTCCCCCATAAGAATTAGGCGATTTCCGCTCTAGTATAAATATTAGAGGATTAGACAATTATGTAATACTAGCCGATGCCCGCGGAATTACCCACGAAATCCTGTTGTTCCTGGACTGATATCTGGGATAAAAACCTTCCTATGTGATGTATCCAGGTTGTAAAGTACCCGTGTATCAAATTTAACGCAAATCTATCAAGCCGTTTTTGCGTGAGAGTAACAAACATCTATACATACATCCTTACAAATTTTCGCGTTCACTTACGAGTATTAGATGTTTTAAGTAATTACCTGTTTGTTGTTTGTTAACAATAAACCAATCTGAGTCTGATAGACCGGGGATGTTGATAGATGCCGCTATCGTGTTCAGTGGGTTAAGCCAAACTTCGGGTCTGGTGTCTTCGAAGTCTGGATCTTCAGACAACGCCCAGTTGAGTGGGACATGCCAGCGGTCGGAAGATGTTTGACTGTTATCAGTTAGGTATCTTTGCTGTAAAAAGATATAAGTTAAACCTTCGAGCTGGATTATTATCAAGAGTTGGTCTGTCTTAATCTTTACCACAGGATTTGTTTCTGTGTTCTCAATTATTACTCTTACGGGGCCGGTGGTCGAGTGGCTAGCAAAGGTCACTTCATCCCAAGGGCCGCGGGTTCGAATCCTGTGCAAGGCAAACATTTGTGTGCATGAACATGTCTGTTTGCCTTGGTCTGGGTGTTTTCTATGTATAATAAGTATTTATTTACAAAAAAAAGTATTTAAGTATATTTATCAGCAATTTAGTACCCATAGTACAAGCTTAGTTGCTTAGTTTGGGTCTAGATGGCATTGTGTGATTCGTCCATTAATATTTATTTATTACATTATTATCTACACACGCGGTAGCGTGTCAAGCCAAGTTCAAACAAACAGAACTGGCGAGCAGCACCGTATGTAATATTACACGAATCATTTGGAGCCACTTTTGATTCCTTTTTATTTATTTATGGTATCCATACTTTCCCGCAATGTAGGCAAACCTTTAAAAACAAGATCGGTTACGCTAGGCTAGGCACATGATACCTGGAGATGAAGCAGCCGCCATAGCCGAAATCGGCTGAAAAGCATCATTTATCGCTCAACATTACATTAACGTTATCCCTTACCTGAGTAGCAGTAACAGAATTTCCAATCTCCGCATCACGAGTTACTGTGATGACGGGGAAACCACCTTGGTTAGTCCATCTATCCATAATAGTAGCCACATTCCAGTTACCAAGGGTGTGATTTGACTCGGCGAGAGCCTCCTGCATAGCTTCGTATAGATCGTCTGGGATAGCAGCTTTACGTGAACTGTTGAAGAGAAATTAATGTACTTTAAATCTAACTTTTAAAACTATACCCTTTTTTCCCCTTCTAAAACCAAGTTGAGGCATACCGACTAAAAACTTAACTGATTACCATCTTGGCCGAATGGGCGGGGCTGGGAGAATAGAATTTGCTGCCCAAAAAAAATTATACATAGTATATTATTCAAAAATTTATTTAAATGCAAACAGATAAAAAGTGTTACACGAAAATAATCTTTTCTCTTTTTGTTCTTGCTTGTAACAAAACTATGGTTAAAATATACGTAATCAAAACTTTTAGAACAACCAGTGTGTTACAAGAAAGCTGAACAAAATGTGCAATAAGTAATATTGCTCGTAATGTTTCCAATATTATTTAAATGCAAACAGACAAAAAGTGTTACACGAAAAGAATCTTTACTCTTTTTGTTTTTTCTTGTAACAAAACTATGGTTAAAATATACGTAATCAAAACTTTTAGAACAACCAGTGTGTTACAAGAAAGCTGAACAAAATGTGCAATAAGTAATATTGCTCGTAATGTTTCCAATATATGATGTAAAAAAGAATTTAATGAAAATCTTGAGCAATATCGACGAAATGCAATCACTGGGTAGCGATTCAATCAATCTTTGACCAATGACCTGAATTACGTCGCCATTGGGTCCACAAGAACTATTATCGGTTAGAACAGATATAGATATAAGTACCTTTGATAACGCAAGTAATATTTTAGATTTTTTTTATCATACACATATACAGGAACGGGTGGGGGGGGGGGGGGGGGTCAGCCCTTTCTATTGTTGACTGTACTAGTTCACGCGGTCATCCTAATGCAACAACAGATGCGCGTGGACTGTAATAAGCGGCGCCCAACTACGACGCTTGGTCTGGGTTCGGACACGCGAAGTAGATGTATTTGCGTCATCTATGGTATAGTATATCTGTGGATAGAACGATGTGATTGCTTTTTGTGCCTAATCTGGTGATATTCTAAAGGTTACTTATTATGATAGAACATTGGATGAGAATCCAGCTTTTTAACTGGTCACTGGTTCAAAATATGGTGTGGGCTTTTATGTGTACCTATTTCTAATTACTTTGCTCGATTAGGGAAATCGTAAGGTTGCACATGTGCACGAACTTTTGTGTAGACGTGTGTGTGACCTAACTTAGGAATTGCATGGTTGTGATCTACCTAAGGTCTAATGGCAGTAGCTCCATTGAAGTATTTTGGTAAATCCTTAGCCAAAGACTTAGGAACCATCACACGAGCAAGAGAATCGCGGCGATAATATCGTCGACCTAAGTCTATACATTGTCTTTGAACACGGCGATTTCATCGCGGCAATTTTCATTAGGATCGTCGCGATTCTCTTGCTCATGGAGATGGTCTCTTTGATAGTGGACCTCTTCTTGTTTTGTGTTTAACCTCGGTTTGTATTTTATTATTTTTAGTTCAGGTACCTAATTCGTTTTGAGATTGTTTACTACATAACTTTTATAATCTGTATGTAGAACTTACTTGTTTTTAATGTAGATGATCAGACCTCTCTGGAACACTTCGGGTGTCAAGAAATGTTGCATCATACGAATGACGGAGCCCGCTGAAAAAACATATTTTAGTTAATAATATTCTTCTTATAAACATCGTAAGAATATTTTTCTTTCCTGCCTGATGGTCACTGATTTAGATTGACAACTGTCATTTACCGACATCAGCCGGGACCTTAGGCTTAACGTACTCTCTGAAGCCCGATGAAGCTCGAGATAACGAAACCCATCCAAATAATGATGTTCAACAAAGTATCTAAATGATCAAGTAATCAGGAAAATGTGCACACGTGTAATTTTGGTAAAAAGTTGTACCAAAGAGATAACATTACATCCACGTCACGTCTATGAGAGTTTCACAAGAGCTAAATTGATAACTTGATCATATGGGTTTTTTCAGACATTCTTTGATAAGATTTACCTATTGATAGATAACAGTAACTATTTTTGACATTTCCGCCGCGAAAAAATACAATCCTTACTAATATTATAAATGAGAAAGTGAGTTTGTTTGTTTGTTTGTTTGTTATTCCTTTACGGCTTGACTAAGCAGCCGATCATTATGAAAATTTGCATACATATTGTTAGGGGTACAGAGCCCAACATAGGCTACTTTTTATCCCGTGAAAGTATATCGTTCCAATGGGAAAAAAAATTTTCTACTATAGAGGGCGCTGTATCGGTCAACAGATGGCGCTACAAGTCGCGCTATGGGATGTTTTGTTGTCAAACGAGATCTATACAGTCATAAAATTAACGCGAGCGAAGCCGCGAGGAAAAGCTAGTAATAAATATTTTAAAAGATTAAGTAACATAGTGACCTATCCATCGATACAGGTAAAAAAAACCAAAGGCCATAGGACAAACAATAAATAAAATTTGTGGTTGTATAAATAAAAAAAGAAGTTATGAACGCACTTCATAAAATACAAAAGGAGTTGGACGATCAAAAAACAACGATTCTGAAAAGCAGTGACAGGGTGACTGAACAAGTAACACAAAATATTAATAATATACTGGAAGAGAAGTTCAAAACTTTGGAAGAAAAGTATGACAACCTCAGGATGAAAGTGGAAAATCAAGAAAAACGACTCTATTTTTTGGATAAACAGGCAAGACAGAGAAACGTGGTTTTTTTCGGGCTAGAAGAAACTGAAAAATCTTACTCAAGCTTGGAAAGCAACATGATTGATTTTATAAAAAAACACCTCAACCTAGACCTTGATAGGAGAGATATACAAGAAGTCAAAAGAATAGGAAGAAAAGGGGAAAGACCTAGGCCAATATCCGTTACTTTTTCCACACTAGGCTTAAAAATAAATATATTCAAACAGAAAGGAGCACTGAAAGATATCACGTACTATATTAAAGAAGATTACCCACAATATATTCTAGAAAAAAGGAAAGAACTACAAGAACAAGTAATGATCGAGAGAGAGAAAGGAAACACAGCGATAATAAAATATGATAAACTAATAATACTAGACAAAAATACGATAGGTAACAACAAAAGAACGCTCTCATTATCTCCGGAAAATAGAAGTCACGCTCACACTGGAAAAGAAAAGCAGGCAAACAAGAAAAGCAAAACACAGGCACCCTTGAAAAGAACCTCCAGCCTATCAGATGGAGTCGTAAAGCCAGGCTTGCTCAATTTCCTGACTTCAAAAAACACAAGTAACACCCCAAAACAACAAGAAAAAAACAACGACAACATATAGCAATTACCGCCCTCCTCTCGCATGAACTACAAACAAAAACCAACATTAAAAAGAGAAAAAAATCTTCCAAGCCGGCTGGTCACCGTGGAAGAATACGACCAAAACCCTCCAAAGAAACAAACAAACCCACCTAGAAATCTCTACCTAATTACATATAATGTCAAAACACTCTCATCATACGAACGTCTTCTCGAACTAAGCGAAGCACTGAAAGAAATAAAATATGATATAATAGGACTAGCTGAAACAAGGCGTACTGGAAACAAGATAGAAGAATACGAGGACTTCATATTTTGCCATACAGGAATAACACCAGGAATGTACGGAATTGGCTTTATAATAAACAAACGTCATAAAAATAATATAGAAAGCTACATCGGTCTAACAGATAGAGTAGCATTACTAAATATGAATTTTGAAGGCTTCCGCATATCTATCATACAGGTCTATGCGCCTACAGAAAAAGCAAGTGAGGATGAAATAGACAATTTTTACCAGACAATTTACAAAGCAATAAAAAAAGCTCACAAAGACTATATTGTGATGGGAGATTTAAATGCCAAAATAGGGAAACCCAAAAAAGAAGAATATCTAATCATGAAACAAAACGAATATGGCGAGAGAAACGGAAGAGGGCAAAGATTAATAGACTTTGCCACAGAAAATAAGCTATCAATTTTAAACACATATTTTAAGAAAAAAACAAACAAGAAATGGACTTGGAGATCACCGGACTGGAAATATAAAAACGAAATCGACTTTGTGTTATCTAACAGACCGCACATGTTCAAAAACATAGAAGTACTGAACATAAATTATCCGTCAGACCACAGGCCAATAAGAGCAACCATCACACTTGCACAATCAAAGAAGAGTAGAAGAATTTACAACAGATACCAAAATATGTCTCTTAAAAATGACCAGGAAATAACAAAATTCAAACAATGTCTAAATTCCTACGCATTAGAAGGCCAACTGGACAGGCAAGAAGACACACCAATACAAGAATGCTACGACAATATAATCAAAATCATCACGGAGAGTCTAAAGACTGCTCAAAGCACAAATAAATTGAGTAAAACTCACAAAATATTGTCAGAACGCACATCAAGACTTCTAAAGAGAAGACAAGAGCTACAAAAAACAAAAAATAAAAATAGAGCAACAAAAAATGAAATATCTGCCCTGTACAAGCTGGTTAGTAAATATATAAAGAAGGACTATGCCAACCACAGATACAACATCATTGAAAAATACCTAAACCAAACAGGAAGCACAAAGAAAGTTTATAAAGAGCTAAGAACGAATAAAGCATGGATAGACGGGCTGAAACGAGGCAACAAAGTGCTAAACGACCGCAGCGAGATCACCAAAGTAGCAACAGAGTTCTACAAAAAATTATATAGCGCACGTGAGACCACCGAAACCTGCAATGGAAATCAAAGCTCTACCGAAGAAAGCAACATAACAAATGTGCCCCAGATTGAAGTAAATGAAGTCATAAGAGAACTGAAAAAACTAAAAGCAGACAAGAGTCCCGGCTCAGATAACATCACGAATGAAACAATGAAACTAGCTTCAACAACGCTCGCCGTGCCCCTAACAAATCTGTTCAACCGCATCTTACAAACCGGAGAAACACCGACACAATGGTCAGAATCTAACATCACCCTAATCTACAAAAAAGGCGACCCAAATGATATAGGGAACTATAGACCTATAAGCTTACTACCGTGCTTGTACAAGATCTTCGTGTATTATAAATCGAAGGCTTAGCACTACTCTAGAAGCGAGACAACCGGTAGAACAAGCGGGCTTTAGGAAAGGATACTCTACAATCGAACACATCCACACGCTAGAACTTATTATTGAGAAATACCAAGAGAAAAGAAGACCACTCTATATCGCTTTTATAGATTACCAAAAAGCATTTGATACTGTATCACATAATATCATATGGGAGACTCTAACAATCCAGAAGGTAGAAAAAGAGTACATACAGGTAATCAAAAGCATCTACAATAATAGCAAAAGTAGAGTTAAGCTGGAGACAGCCGGCCCCTGGTTTCCTGTTAGAAGAGGTGTAAGACAGGGTGATCCCCTGTCCCCAAAGCTTTTTATAGCTGTATTGGAGTCTATAATTCCTCTTTCATCTGTGGTGTTATCGAGTGTGGACGTGTGTTTGGCTGCGCGTTAATAAGGTCTAGATCCGTGTAACCTGTGGACGAAAACGGCGCCCCTCACGCCTAACTGCCGAGACTTCCCATCTGTAAGTGCTTGCCGTCCTTGTCTCGCACCGCTGCTTATCGTCGCGGACGCCACCAGCGACGCGGAAACGAGACAGTTGCCATAATTGCTATCTCCCTTTGGCACTACGCGAGCCAATACAAGACTTAATTTGCCTGTGCGGAGGAACTCTGTGGTGCAACGTTTTGCGAAATCAGCATATTATTGCTATTCATACTAATACAGTTTATGACGTGCCGCTTGAACATAATTATTTATCGCAAATTGTGTTTACTACGCAGCTAAATAAGTAACACAATGAATACTCCAGAGAAGTACGCTTCCTCACCGGACCTAACCTTGGTGCATGTTACTCCCCCAAACCAGAGCCTAGCATCACGAAAAAGACAAAGGTCATCAGAGGTAACACAGACTGAAGTCCTAGATATGGCACATGATCTAAAAAAAGAAATGAAGGATATGATACGAAATTTAACAGAAACCCAAAATAATCAAATAGAAAAAGTTTTACAATCCTTAAAGGAAATTCATGAAACATCTACGATGGTTCAATGTACGATTACTCATCTGTCAGAAGAAAATGCTGAACTAAAGTTGAAAATTGAGAAATTACATTTACAGTCTAAAAAGGACAAGGAACAAATTATTTTAATAGAAAGTAAATTAGAAGAGATGCAAAGAAAAGAAAGAAAGACTAGCATTGAAATTAAGAATGTTCCATTGAAGGGAATTGACAATAAAAAAGATCTTTTACAAATGGTGACAAAATTGACTGAAAATCTAGATGTCAAAATGAACAAGTGTGAAATAAAGGATATAATTAAAATTAAGAAACAAAAACAAGAGAAAAGTACAATTATTGTGGAATTCACCAACACTTTTACGAAGACTGAAATCTTAAAAAGGGCAAAGATTTACAACAATAAAAATGGAACAAATAAATTGAGTGCAAAACATCTAGGCTTAAAAACGGAACCTGATATTCCTATTTATATATCGGAGAATCTTACTGTTTTATCTTCGAGGTTATATTTTTTAGCAAGAGACTACAAACAATCAAATAATTATAAATATTGCTGGACCAGCTATGGAAAGATATTTTTGCGACGGGATGACTCATCGCCGATAATAAAAATTACAAATGAAGACCAGTTTAAACAATTGAATAATAAGTGACTATTAAGTGTAAAGTTTTGTGATTACTGTACTACAAAAATGAGGTATTATTTACATTTAATGCAGGTTTGTGGTTATTACTATATTATTATGACAATGCTTGATAATATATTATTTATATCACGTAACTTATATTTATTTTATATATATATGTCGCATACGGTCATGAGTATGGACATGAACACTAAGCAAAACGAGGGTGCGCCATCTAGCGGCGTGTTGAGAAAACGTTGCTTTTGGCGCGCTCCGGCAGAGTCGTGATACGGAAGGCGGGCTCGACTGAACACTTCGTTATCGGGCGCCACCGAGAGTTGTACTCGTAGTCACGGAACTGTCGCGTTTTACCTAGTGTCTATTTTATATTGAGAAACTGTACCTAATAAAATGTGTGTTGTAACAGCGATTGAAAAAGAGACCTAGACTGAGGTTTTTCTTGCGGCATTTCTTTTCCATCAGTGGTCATTCCGAAGTGCTAGTAAATTAAATAAACATTCTTTAAGTAAAACTAAAACTGTTGTTTCTCTCATATCACGACTACCCTCGTTACGCCCTTGTGATGTTGAATTGCAAATCGAATAACCGCTAGGCTATCCGACATCAGAAGTGGGATGCAAGTCGTGGTATTGAGAGTTTAACGGATCAGTCTGGTCTCACTAATGTAAAACGTGACAAATTAACGTGACAAATTAAGAAATTGCGTGTTCGATGCACGACGGACAGTCTACTATCGTCGACTACGAGTAGTGGAGTTTGCGGACTACGAGTAGCGGATTCTACCGACAAAGAGTATCGTATGGTGGGTACTTAACCTCAAAATGTATGGAGATTCTAATATAGTGTCATTTCAGGTGTATGACCGTGCGATACTCGACGATGTGTGACGGGTAGCGGAGGCTGAGCCGCAACGCGCACCAAGCGGTGGCGGTGCAACAGCAGCGTAGTGGCGACGCGCCCCGAGTCACAGTGAGTTCAACCGAGGCAGCGACGCGCCCCGAGTCGCAGTGCAACCAAGGCAGCGACGCGCCCCGAGTGACACGGGTGTGTACGCGTGGTGGACTGGTGGAGTGTACCCTCCGATATTATAAAAAAAAAAGGTCAGTGTTGATTACGTATGATGCTAAGTTTAAGCTTAAAGTGCTAAGTTAGGCTGAAACTGTGTAAGCTTAAGTTGAAACTGTGTAAGTTTGAGCTGAAACTGTGTATGAAGTTAAGCTCATTGGTCATTTAGCACTATTCATTCAAATTAATGATTTGAAAGATGAAATGAGGTCAAGGTCAATAAAGGTCAATGCGAGGTCAAGGTCATTAAAAGGTTAGCACACAATGATTTAGAGGTCAAGGTCATTTAAAGGTTAATGCACACACAGAATAAAGTATTTTTCACTTTAACTTTGACTTTGAGATTTTTGACTTTGGAGGTCAAAATCAAATGTATCACGTGGAGAGTGGGGTTTTTAAAAGGGGTTCAAAATTTTCATCCTTTTATCGCTAGGACGCACCGTTTTCGAGATAAACGTTTTGTTTAAATTATTTTTACTTAGTAACTTCAATGAACTCTAACAGTTGTTTTATTTTCGATTTCCGGACAATGGAACGAGACGAGAATCAGCGGGTCAGCGGTGTGCGGACTCTGAAGTGGACCAGGTCTGCTCGTGTTGGTGGTGAGCTGGCGAGGCAGATGTGACCACCTGCGCGGCATAGTGCGGACAGCAGTGATCGCGCTTGCTGTCGAGGTTACTGCTCTTCGCAGGACCACCGGCGCAGTCGAGGTGTTCGGGATGTCTTGAGGAGAGTATTGTTTGATGATATTGAAGTGGAGACTACTGAGCAATAATGTTGAATTTAAAGTTATGAATTTTAAAAAAAAGTTCTGTTTTCATGTAAAGTGAGAGACACTTTAAATTAAATGTTGAGAAATAATTGCTCAATGGTTTCGATGGTGGAGTATAATTTAAAGTATAGTTCAAATTGTGCTCAGAAGGTAATGTACCAGTTTAAGTTAACGTACCATTTTATAATGTTGAGTAGAGTAAGTAATCTATGTAGCGAGAGACCAGTGGGTCTGTGAGATACCACACGGAGTTGTTGGTCAATGTTGAGTTGGCAATGGTGATTTTGCCGGTCGGCTGGTATTGCCGTGGAGATACAGCTATTTGAGATAGAGCCATTTGAGATAGAGCTATTTGAGATAGAGCCATTTGAGTAGAGCCATTCAAAGTAGAGCCATTCAGGATAGAGCCATAGAGCCATTCGAGGTAGAGCTGTACGAAGTAGAGCTATACAAGGTAGAGCTGTACGAGGTAGAGTTATTCAAAATAGAGTTATTTTTACTTATAAGAGTTTTAATAAACGAAGACGAAAATTTAACACTTTTCTGTTGGAAGTTTAAAGGACTATTTAAAGTAGTAGAGGTATTGAGCGATCGTTACGTATTGAAAGCTTTAAATTCGAAGCGTACTTAGAAATACCCACACGATAGATTAAGAAAGATGCCACCGAGTCGCGTGAGAGTCGGTAACGATGATGATAAAGTAAATAGTAATGATAATGAGAAAGTGCCAGTTTAATTTGTGATGGAAAATCGAGTAAGAGGATTCTATCGGCCGCAGTGAGTTCGACCGTACCAGTAGTTATTACGTAGCCGTAGCCCGGTATAAATCGGTGTCTCTTGGGGTAATTCAAGTAGTCCGTGGGTTGGCGGTGCGCGTTTGACTATGGCGGAGGTCGGGGTCTGCAGAGACTATGTCCTGTGCTGTGGTCAGTGGGTGACACACAGGCGATCCATTCGATGAATAAGCATACAGAAATCCACATGGTGGATGTGTTTGAGAGAGCAATGCGATTGCTGGTCGGCTGGTAAGCCATGGCGATAGATGTCTTACTCGTTTATGGTACCTTGCTAGTAGTAAGCTGTCTACTGACTTGTTTTGAGATTAGATACGATGGACTCTCGTGCGTGGCTCTGGCTATAGTATAGTAAATTTTATGTGTCCGCTTTTGTCATATTTAGTTTGATCTAATTAAAATTAGTGTCCGTTTATAATTCCCATTACCATAGTGACTCGATGCCTATGGATAGGCTTGAGTTTGTGTGTTGGTATGAAGAGTGGTGCAGTACAATGCATTGTATGTAGTACCTATGTTAAATTAAGTTTCTTTGAGTAAAGTTTTCTCATAACTCTATGCGAACTCTTTGGTGATAAGGCCAAGAGACCTGAGTGGACAGTATTGGCAAAATACAATCGTGAAGACTATGTACAAATTTTATTGACTTGAGTAATAACGAATTTTGTAATTGTTCAAAATGTTTAGTGTTGATCGATTAAACGTTTGATGTGTAACAGAGTATACTCAACAGCAAGGGACCACGTGTGTGATTTTGTGGTAGTCACAGGGATCATTGCCGAACATGGTCACAGGGATGATCATGTGGGTGTCCACAGGGATGGTCACTTTTGTTTGATTAGACAGTGTCACAGGGATGATACGTGTCGTGATAAAGGTCACAGAGATGGCATGGTGGTTGGTCACAAGGATGACCAGAGTGAGGTCACGAGGATGACCAGAGTGAGGTCACGAGGATGACCAGAGTGAGGTCACGAGGATGACAAGAGTGAGGTCACAGGGATGACTAAGAGTGCGGTCACAGAGATGACCAAGAGTGCGGTCACAGGGATGACCAGCGTGCGGTCACAGGGATGACTAGAGTGCGGTCACAGGGATGACCAGAGAGTGGTCACAGGGCTGACTAAGAGTGGGGTCACAGGGCTGATCAGCTGTAACCACGGGGATGGTTATGGCACCTTGCTTTTGACGAACTCTGTTATATTGTTACTTAATGGTTAGGTGCTTGATTTGTTAAGCTAAGTGTGACTTAGAATAAATTGGACTTTATATTGAAACTTTGGATTTGAGTTAGAGAGCAAGTCCTATGTGTGGTCAGGAGTGACCGAACGTTGTGATGCTGTGTGAGTATTGATTGTTTCAGTTACACGCGAGGACGCGTGTCTCGCAGGATGGCCGTGTCGCATACGGTCATGAGTATGGACATGAACACTAAGCAAAACGAGGGTGCGCCATCTAGCGGCGTGTTGAGAAAACGTTGCTTTTGGCGCGCTCCGGCAGAGTCGTGATACGGAAGGCGGGCTCGACTGAACACTTCGTTATCGGGCGCCACCGAGAGTTGTACTCGTAGTCACGGAACTGTCGCGTTTTACCTAGTGTCTATTTTATATTGAGAAACTGTACCTAATAAAATGTGTGTTGTAACAGCGATTGAAAAAGAGACCTAGACTGAGGTTTTTCTTGCGGCATTTCTTTTCCATCAGTGGTCATTCCGAAGTGCTAGTAAATTAAATAAACATTCTTTAAGTAAAACTAAAACTGTTGTTTCTCTCATATCACGACTACCCTCGTTACGCCCTTGTGATGTTGAATTGCAAATCGAATAACCGCTAGGCTATCCGACATATATATATTACTTATTTATTTTTACAAAACTACACATGCTGGTCTCATATATTTTTCTATCAAAAATATCGTATAAATCTATAATACACTATGTAACTAACTCGATTGACACTTCCGCGCTAAAATGGTTTAGTATGTTACTTATAACCTATAATTATTATAAAAACTATCACATATTGACGTTACAAACGAACAGTTCATATAATCGCTTATTAAACACCTACAGATCTTTAATTTTATTTAATGGATAGTACAAACAACATTCTGCAAGAATTGGACACTCTCAATAAAACTAAAGCAATAAATTGTTCACTAACGGACTTTAAAAAGCATATTCCTCCTGAAATTCCCGATCTCTCTATAGTTGTTCAGAATATAAGGAGTATTCACAAATCTTCGAATATTGATGACCTCGAAATTAATCTTAGTTTGTTAAATCAAAACATTGACATTATTATCCTAACTGAATGTAGAATAAATGTAAACAAACCACTGCCCCTAAAATCCGATTATATAACCTATAGCTCTGTTAATAAAATTAATCAAAATGATGGTGTGGTCGTATTCATAAAAAAATCACTAAAACAAACTGTTCGAGAAATAACATTACATGGTGCTTCGTGTTTGGAGCTTTCTATGAATAATTACACAATACTAGGTATCTATCGCTCACCATCAGAAAATAATCCTGATAGATTTATAAATTCATTAGATAATTATCTAAAAAAACAAAGTAAAAAAACAAACTTCATTTTGGCAGGGGATATCAATTTAAATATCATAGACGGTAAACAAGATAAGCGCACTGATTACTATCTGGACATGTTAGCTTCATACTGCCTATTGCCTGGACATAGATTCGATACTAGAATAAATAGTTGTCTAGACCATGTTTTTACTAGAATCGAGTCCTCCAATACTACTGCGCTGATAACAGTTCTGGACACGACTATCACGGACCACAAAATGGTGGTAATAAATGTTTATAAAATAAATAAATGTCATAAATCTAAAATAACAAAAACATTAACTAACTACTCGGATGCGCTGGTAATGTTGCAAAACACAAACTTGTCTGAGCTATTCTCTATATCTGATCCTAATATATTATGTCATGAGATGATTACTGTAATATCAAATTGCTTACAAAAAAACACCAAAATGGTCACTATCCCTGCAAATAAAAGAACCCTAAAACCGTGGATCACTCCTGGTATCCTCAGATGCATAAATCATAGGAATAAACTTCAAAAACAACTTAGTCTAGATTGTAACAATGATACTCTAAAAATAGTATATAGAAGATATCGCAATTATTGCAATAATTTAATTAAAAAGTTAAAAACACAATATGAAAAAGACCTTCTGAATAAATCCAGAGCTAATAATAAATCACTTTGGGGTTGTATAAAAAAATTAACTAACCTAAATAAACAAAAAGCAAATAACTTGGAACTCCTCAACCTGAAGAATGATCCTGTGCAGTCTGCTAACTTTATAAATAACTACTTTAATAATATAGGGAAACAACTTGCAGATAATATACAAATTGATCCTATTGCACAAAACCAATATTATAAATCACTGCAATCACAATTAAATTCTATAGGCGTAGTCGAACCTGATCCTTTTGAAATTGATTCGGTTATTGATAAGTTGAAGACGGACTCGGCTGCTGGATGGGATGGAATACCAACCAAATTTATTAAAAGTGCAAAAAAAGAATTGACTCCTATTATTACATACTTGTGCACCTTGTGTTTCCAGCAAGGCATCTTTCCAAATGAGCTTAAACGTTCTATTATTTGTCCGGTTTTTAAAAGTGGAGATAAAGGAGAAATAAATAATTACAGACCTATTTCAATCCTTACGGTTCTCTCTAAAATATTAGAAAAGATGATAAATAATCGACTTGTCAATTTTCTAAATAAATATAATTTACTCTCTGATTCGCAGTATGGCTTCCGGAGGGGAATGGGTACTGAGGATGCCATCTTAGACTTAACTAGTAATATCACCAGTTTGCTTGACAAAAAACTTAAGCCATTGTGCATCTTTCTTGATCTCCGAAAAGCTTTTGATACTGTCTCTGTCCCTGCTCTTCTCCGAAAGCTGGAAAAGAAGGGTATAAGAGGCACGTTCCTTGACCTAATTACAAGCTACTTGACAGGACGAACACAGCGGGTTAGTCTGGGAGACAATTTATACAGCCATGATGAATCTGTCTCAACTTTTGGTGTCCCTCAGGGAAGTGTCCTTGGCCCAACACTATTCCTGGTATATATTGATGATCTCACGAGCCTGCAGATTCCAAATGGCAAGGTTTACTCATACGCGGATGACACAGCTGTTTTGTTTCATGAAAAGAATTGGCAAAAACTGCATGAAGTAGCAGAGTCAGGACTACGAGAAATAATTGCATGGTTGAACATTAATATGCTTACTCTAAATACTACAAAAACAAATTACATAACTTTTTCTTTTAAAGATTCTTATCAACCATCACCTAATTTGTCAATAACCGCTCATTATTGCGGGGCTGAGGCCCATTCTCAGACTTGTAACTGTTCAAAACTTGAAAAAGTAAATAGTATAAAATATCTGGGTATTATCTTGGACAAAAATCTCTCTTGGAACCCACAGATTGAACTAGTCGCTGGTCGAGCAAGAAAGCTGACTTGGATATTCAAATATCTGCGTAATATAGCAGATAAACAGCTTCTAATTCAAATTTACACTTCTTTAGTACAGTCAGTCCTGCTCTATTGCGTTGTCATTTGGGGAGGTACACATAAAACTAAACTCATAACACTAGAAAGAACACAGCGAGCCATTCTAAAAATAATGTTTAAAAAAAGAAGAATCTTCCCCACAGACCAATTATATAGCGAAGCTGGAGTTCTGACTGTGAGACAGCTTTATATCCTACTGTGTACTCTAAAAACACATAAAAATAATAAAGTCAATCCAAAATTGTTACATAAAAGAAATCCACGATCGGTCTTAAATAATATTAAAACAAATACAGTGATTGCATCCAAGCAGTTTCAGGCCCAGTCTATAATGCTGTATAATAAAATAAATAGAAAACTGTCAATATATTCCGTGTCAATCAATGAATGTAAGAAGAAACTTATCGATTGGCTAAAAACATTAAATTATGAACAAACTGAAGATTTATTTAGTCGTAACGTAATATAATAAAATACTAAAAAGTTACATAATTTCCAATATAAAAATAACTAGTGAAACTAAATTTGATCAGATTTCCTGGATAAATAATTAATTTAATATGTTAATAAAGCTTACCCTAACATAAAATTATGTCATTAATAATTTATGTTTAAATATTCATTATTTATAGACTAGTATAGTGTGTGTATGTATTAAAATATATAATTTAATGTTTATAAAATAAAATAGTATATTGTATATATGTATGTATATACATTCATTTATTTACATAATTGTGTAATATGTTTAATATATTGTTTTTTGTTAATATGTTTAATATATATATATACCCAAACCAAGCCTCATCTATTCTTGTTATACAAGTAAAAATAAAAAAATAAAAACTAACTGTAACTAAAATAAAATAAAATTACTCATTGATACTCTGCATAGGTTTACTTTGGTTTATATAAAATTTCACTACAGTAAAGAGGGGACTCTTTTACTACAGGTTACTATTAACTTAACAAAAGAGCTCCCAACCCTTGTAAAAAACACTTTCAGTTATAATAAAGAATTTTGAATTTTGAATTTTTGATAATTAGCCAACTGGATTGGAGAAGATACGGAATAAAAATTGAGAACAAATACTTAAGTCACCTAAGATTTGCAGATGATTTGGTGCTTCTGTCAGAGACAAGACTAGAACTCAAATCGATGGTAGAATCACTAAACGAGGCTAGCAGATTGGTAGGCCTAGAAATGAACCTCTCAAAGACAATGCTAATGACTAATAGCACCAGATCAACAATATCCATTGGTGACGAACCACTCAAATATACAGACCAATACATATACCTTGGTAAAAAAATCAGTTTTGACAGACTGAACAACGAGCAAGAAGTCGACCGCAGGACACAGCTGACGTGGAACAAATACTGGAATTTAAAAGAAATATTCAAGAGTAACATGCCGATAAAAATTAAAACCAAAATTCTTAATTCCTGTCTCATTCCATGTTTAACCTATGCTTGCCAAACCTGGAAGTTCAGTAAAAAGGTAAAAAATAAAATACTCACATGTCAACGAGGGATAGAGCGCAGCATGATGAACATCAATAAAATGCAGAAAATACGCCATACCAAAATAAGGAAAATCAACAAAGCAACAGATGGTCTAGTACACGCTCTAGCACTAAAATGGAAGTGGGCCGGACATGTTGCGCGTTTTCAAGACCAGAGATGGACGAAAAGCGTGACAATTTGGAAGGGCCCACAAGGGAAAAGAAAGAGAGGGCGACCCTACTCTAGATGGGATGACGAAATTATAAAGTCAGCCGGTGCCAACTGGATTCAAGTAGCACAATCTAGAGAAGACTGGCTATCTTTGGAGGAGGCCTTTACCTGTAGAGGGGTTCTTGCAGAGGAACAAAGTGAATAATAATAAAATAAAAACTTTTACTTTTTGATATTATCTACTTTTAAATATTACTTATATAGTTACTTGATTATTATTTTTTATACTTACTTTGTTAAAAAATTAGATTTAAACGTTTATTTCTTTTGTAAATTTACTGCACAGAAATAAAAGGCTTTTTTATTTTTTATTTTATTTTATTAAATAAATAAATATAATATAGGGACAAATCACATAGATTAAGTTAGCTCCAAAGTAAGTTCGAAACTTGTGTTATAGAATACTAACTCAAGATATTATATTTTATAACAAATACATACATCGAGGCCAATCAGAAAAAAACAATCGCAACTTTTATTTTTATAGTTTACAATAACAATGATATGTTAGATGTTGATGTAAGTGTCTGTGTGTGATTCAAAAGGATCTACAAAAAAAATTAAGTCTCCTAAAATTTGGGACCCTTAAAATTATTTTGAGTAGTATTATTATTGTTAAATTTACCAAATGAATATGAAGAACGCAACGCATCGATTCTTTATCTAGTACAACTTTACTCACCTGCTGCACTGCACTTTACACACGAAACACACACAGAATTATATTGAAAAGTAATTTCACCGATAATTATTTTTTGTATAAATAATAAGTTTTAATTGAAAATAAAGTCTCTTCACTTCGGATCGCTGTTTCAATCACCACCGAACCTGGTGTACCTGTGGCCAAGAAACCCTTAGCCGTCAGTACGATCAGTTGCATGAGTCTGTGCAGCTGACAGTGAGAGGACACTAGGGTATATCATTAAGATCGCAATCCTGCGATTTTATACAATAACATAGGTCTTTAAAGTGCCTATACAGGTAAAACTTACATTTTTGATAAGCAACAGCGTTAAATGTGCTAATAATTTCAGATGGCGTGTAGACAGGGTGTGTCATGGGGTTGACACTGAGCACCGCATCGGATTGGAAGACGTTTTGTAAAGCAATGACGTACTGGTTCATCATTTCCCATTCTGGAAGGACCTGCAAATAAAATAAACAGATAAGTAAGTAAGTATTATGCGTTCTATCAGCAATGTTCTTTGGACATGTAAGTAATAAACCTGAACTTTGCGAAATGGTAGTAGTTTAAAAATCAGGTGAATATTGTGTTACACTTAACAAAACATGTATTGGAGCCTATTTTTAAGGTTTAAAATACTTGATACTTGATAAGAAAGCTGAAGACCTACTCTTTAAATAAAAGTTTTGAATATTGAACAATATGATAAACGAAAATAATATTTATAAAGTGACTATTATTCGTGTTCTCTTTATAGTATAAAATGGCGGTAAAGCCAGATTATAGATATAGAGATTTAGACAATGATTTTATATCAAATCATCTTGTCAACACTGTTTTTATTCTCAGTTCTAATGTTTTATGAGCGTTTACGCCTTGCGCAGGTTTACCACGGAGCGGTTAAGTATTGATGTGCGCGCAGCCAGACTAAATAATTAAAAATAAAGTTATTTAACATTTTAAAGCGAATGTTTGAAAAAAGACTTTATTCTATATTAAAAAGCTATTATAAAAAAAAGTTATGAAGAAATCTCGGTGATAATATCATTTGAATTTCTGGATATTTCTCATTTTTAATTTTAATTTCTTATTGTTAAATCGCTAAATCCAAAAATGGTTTTAACTAAGTAATTACTGATCAATCTTTGTAAATGGTTATTAATTTTTGCAAATTAGGTTTGTCAATATTTTCATAAATTTTTAGCCTCGAAACTAGCGCTGTAGGGGAAATTAAGAAAAACTATCTTAATTTATCTTGAATCAATGAATACGCTATTAATCACAATATTTTCTCTACTAAGTATTTAGACGGCAAAATTGTTTTTAAACCGTGTAGTGTAATCTCTACTTACAAAGTCTGTAGCATAGTTCTCGAAGAAGTTGGCAAACCCTTCATTCAACCAGGTGAAAGTCCACGACAGGGGACTAACTTCGTTGCCAAACCATTGATGCATATTCTCATGGCATATGATTCTACCAATGTTTTGAAGTGTCGCTGTGGTCGTTACACCGTCATTGACAAGAAGAGCTACCTCTCTGTAAATAATAATTTCGTTGTTACCGTCTGATCCTAAGATATACAAGAGTTAACCTTATTCAAAAAAGAGAAGCAACGCTTATATTTTTTTTTTGCATATCCATGCTATGTCAAATTTTACAAACCTATAGATAACCAATCCCCAATTCTCCATGGCACCAGCAGCAAAATCAGGTACAGCAACCTTATCCATTTTGGGAAATTCATATTTGAATTCAGTGTAATTTTCTAAAGCCAACATATTCTTTTGTCCGAAGTCCAAAGCAAATTCTGCATGATCCTGTGTTCCAGGGCGAGAGTATACAGCGAATGGTACATCGTATAGGGGATTTTCTTCATTAGTAATTGCCACAAAGTTTGATACTAAATACGCTAGTAGATAAGTGGACATGACTAAAGTATCCTCAAATTCATGTTTACGGTATCCTTCCACGTCTTCTCTAAAAACAAAAAATTGTCATATGAGATTGATTTATTTTGTTATTTTATTTATTTCGTTATCTGATAGATATGCTTGAAAGTCAGTACCTTTAATTCTATCAGATATCGAAATACAGATACTACATACAGATTTGGGCTAGACTTATTGATGTTCAAAATAAAAAATACTTACTTAAGAGTATCATTCCTTTCAGGCATGTTACTTCTTACAACAGTGTATTCAGGTGGTGCGTAGATGGTCGTTCTAAAGATGGCTTTGATGGCAGGCTCATCGTAGCAAGGAAATGCTCTTCGGGCGAAGGTAGGCTGCAGCTGGGAGGTCACTAGACTCCTAGAAAAAATATAACTCTTTTACAATAGTTGCTTAAAATTTAATTAATCAGGCGTAAAGATTTTATTTATTCACTACACACTTCGTGGAGTAAGCCTGACTGTCGTATACTCGTAACAGTTTATATATTTTTTTAATTTATCTCACTGTCTCGTTAATTTCAATTACGTAAGAGCGAGAGCGCTTGAGATCGGAATGACTTTTCAAAGCCACCCCCGATAGTGATAGTTTAGGATAATATTTTTAAAAACGTATCCTCTAAAATCTGTAAAAAAAATTTTTTGCGCCGGAGCCTGGGTTTTTTATTTTGGATCACCTCGGTCAGACTTTAAATAGGAAAGGGTGCGCAAAAATATATAAAAAAAAATTAAAAATAATCGCCCTTGCATACAATTTGGTTCTGTGTGGTCAAGTGTTATTATAGAACGCAAAAATCGACGAATTTTTTCTGTCTTTTTGCATTTGTAATGAAAAAATTTCAAAGTCGATTTTCTATTAACTTTAGCAAAAAGACCAAAAGGAAAAAAGTGTGCAACTAGGTCATCATCGTCAATCACTTAAAAAACGCACCCTTTGCTATAGTCCAACAGTAAAAAAAAAGTCCTGCGCACCCTTTCATATAGTCCAACCAGATTCTTCCCTTTGTTAACTATACTCTGTGTTCTATTTAATATTACGCATCATGTTAACTACATAATTTATCTTTTGAAGTAAAAGTTCGTTACCTTGGTTCGCCATCTTCCTCATAAGTAGAAACATAAACTCCAAACATGTTTGTTGCATATTGAGAAACGTAGTTAATAGTTATAATATAAGGTGTGAATGCTTGTATGCTGCTATTAAACTGTATAGTTAAGAAATGTGTGTCGTTTAGAACTCTGTCAAATTCGTAATCATAAAACATATTTTCCAATTGATCAAAGTCTCTATGACTATATACAGATATACTATCTATCTCCATTTCCATCGCGTGAACAACTATAGAGGATATGTCTTCAACAGGTATAATCCTCATTGATACAGATCCGTAGAACGATTCATTTCTTTGTGGGTCTATGTGAAGACTAACATCGTAGAATGTCGGGAACGATGTTCTGGGTAGGACATATCTGTGCAATATGGTATTTGACTCCTCTTCTCTTGCTAGGGGGACTGCAACAGCAGTTCCCAGAAGAGCTAGGCAGATTAGCAAATACATGTCTGAAAGGAGAAAATTCAATTATAAAACAAAAATAAATATAAATATTCTTGGACGAATCAAACGCGATCTAGTCCGAAACTAAGCAACTAAACTTGTATTAGGGGTACTAGATTGTATTTTGTTTAAGTCACTGACACGAAAAGAAGAAGAAGGGGTACTAGATTGCTGTTATATATATTAAATCCTTTTTTTTTCGTAAATACCTAAATATTTAATAAACATTGAAAACATCTAGGCCGAGGCATGTACATGCACACAAAATGTAAAAAAATAGACTTTTCTTTTGGTTATAAAAAAGTATATTTTTCACATTTTGTTATGGTTTTAAATCTAACTTAAATTTTATTTTAAAATACGAGTATTGAATATGTTTCACGAACATTTCCCATATAGACAGAGTGAGATAGAAACTGATTACTAGGACCAATAGTAACGCAGTAAAAATATTAGTACCTACTCGTTTGTTAAAAAAAAATGACATAGTCATGGACCTAGAAAAAAAGGCGGACACCATCACTGAAACTAAAAAGTGAAGCACCTATAGTAAGCCACCTCGCGTATACGTACGAACCGGCTGGCTTACTATGTTGTGAATGTGTGCGTGCCGGTCAACCATTTCACACTCACTTACGCCTTTTTTTCTAGGTCCATGAATATAGTATTAAAAAGTTGATGACGTACCGGGGGTAAACCAAAATTTTGTAACTCACAACGAATTTAATCAAAAATAAATTAGAGAGTACAACAAGGAAGGGTTTTAATCCGTATAAAATGTGAAAACGGCATTATCTACTTAAAAATTTATCATTTGACGTAAAATCGATATATTTCACTAAGATGGCGTTGCAATACGAAACATTTTAATGTTGATAAGATTGTGATAAAATACCTGATATGGTCGAGTGTGTTTCACAATGTTTTGAACAGAAAATAATGGATCAAAATCTCCTCAAATAAATTTTAGACGAAGACTGACACACACAAAGTATGAATTGTGCCAGTACCTATAGACATACTATTTTTACAATTTAGAATTTACCTACAATGCTCATAATTCTCATAATAAATATAAATATCTCATTGAAAAAAAGTTAAATAGATTAGTATGACGTCACATAATATGACCACATGAGTAAATAAAACCAATTTACTCATGTGATATGACTGAGGCTAAATATGAGACCTAATCTGGAGGACAATACATTTTTAGTAAAGAAGAATACCGATATTCAATCTATTGTAAATTTTACACGAATCGATGCATAAATACCCAAGATGAATCGCATTCTTTCTTTGATTACTAGGTTCCTTAAATATTTTATAACTCCATAAATATTCAGTAATTTCAAATTTCGAACAGCATAAATGTAGTACAATGACTATAGCACAACATATATTTTTTTGGTGGTTATTCGTTATGGTAGCTAGGAGTAGAGACAACTTGAAAAACAGCAAAATTTTAGCGAAATTTGTTGGTACAGCCTTATTTATATTTTAATTATTTTATTATATTTTTTAAGGTTTTTCAAGGTTCAAGATTCATTTGTATTTTAAATATGACTGTAGTTTGTAGAGTAATTTCAATATAAGTATGTAAATTAAGGTTTCATATCAATTTTTAGCATGTTTGTCTACAGAAAGCACAGGCAAATTAAAAAAAAATATTACCTATTAATATATAAATTTTGTTCTACCACTTTGTAATCATAGTTTATATGTAATTTTTTTAAAGAGAGGTAGAGCACATTGATAATCCGCTTAAGTTGGAGCAGCCTGTCTGGTGAAGGACCTTCACCCTACTGAAGATAGTAGCCAAATAGAATTAGTCTTGGCCATGTTGTGTTCCTACGGTGAGTAAGGCCTCCAGAGCTGTACTTTTTACAGGAAACCCCCGGTATTGCAAGCGTCAATACGCTGCGGTAACTGCTTACCATCAGGCGGGCCGTATGCTTGTTTGCCACTTTATATTAAAAATAAATGTAATTTTAGTAAACCCATTATGGACTAGCGGTACCATAGCGGTAGCGTCTCTGAGCTAGATCGCAGACGGACGGACATGGCGAAACTATAAGGGTTTCTACGGAATCCTAAAAAGGAAACCATTCTGCAGCTTATCTCAATACATACAGGTATATAAAACAAAGAAAAGAATTAACTAGTGCCGTAAATATTATGATTAGAAATTTCTAAATATTGCGTGATTTATTTATCAATGGTATAAATATAATTTTATATTGTACTATGTAATAATAAATTTTCATAACGACGGTTACATTGTTCGCATAAAAATCTTTGTACTTATTTATCCACCTGCTCACCCCTTTCCTTTGTTGTCATACACACTTTATAATTCCAGCAATTCATTACACACCAAAAACTTTTTCAATGCAACAGAGTCATAAAAAAATTCATACGTTTTATGACAAGATAAAATAATAAATGCTATCAGAAACATTTTTATTTCCAGAATTATATATTCCATAAAACCATAAAACAAGTGGTTAGAGTTGGTAGGTTTAATTAGTAAATCATTTTTCAAGAGCGGAATGGTTTGATAAGTTTGTATTGTATGTTTGCAGAAACCCTACGAAAGTATGATTGTTACTTCGTTCAAATGGCTGGGCCTATGCTTATGACGAGCTGTTACCCGCGACTTCGTCCGCATGAAATGTTAAAATAAGGATAACTCCTTTTCCTGACATGCGATTTAAATGAAACAAAGCCTATATTCTGCTCCATCCCGAGCTCTATCTTCCTGTGAAAACAGCATTAAGATCCGTTCAGTAACTTAGAAGATGTGCGCGTTCAAACAGACAGACAGACAAACAGATGACAAAAAAATCCCAAAAATTTTTTTTGCTTTTATTACTTTTTACTCTAACTGTTCCCTCTCCATTTTTGCCAAATATGTCCAATGTACAGACATATCGGGGTCTACTGTTTTATTATATGTATAGATATAGAAGATATTTAGTTTGTAGGTAGCTGATACCATTAGATTAACACATAGGGTACTTTTTATCCTGAAAAGTACGCGATTCCCGTAGGATTTCATTAAAAGTCTGATATAGATGGCGCTGCTGTGCATTAAATAAATACACGCAAACGAAGTTGCGCGGGTTTCTCTAGTGTTTTTATATTTTCGTATCCACGAAACTGATATATCGAAACTATATTTGTTCGAAGAGGTTGACATCGTTGAGGATACCATACTAGCGACTCCCGCGCAACTTTGTTTGCGTATATGCACAACAACGCCATCTATTTTATAAAGCGCCGTTGACTATCAGACTTTTGACCAAATCCTAAGGGAATCGGGATAAAAAGTACCCTATGTGTTACAAGGTATTTCATACTAAATATCATAAAAATTGGCCCAGCCATTTGAGCGTGTAGAGAACGAACATACTCACACACCTTGGCCTTTATAATATTAGTGAGAAAATAGTGAGAAATGGGATTATGAAAAGGTAATGTCTGTGAGGTTGTAAGGTTATTTGTGAATGTCATGTGCTATATATATATACACCCGAAAAAGCCTGAGCTAATGTAGTCAAGTGAGCCCTGAATTGACGACACCTCAAAAAAGAGAGTGTGTAACAGTTTAACGTCAAATCGAGATTATTCATCTGATTTAAAAATAACCTTTCAGTCTATTCTCGTAACAGAAACTGTCAAAATCTAGTACAGTGCTACAATCATATTTATGAACGTGAGTGACGTTTGTAGGAGGGCGTTACTGTGGCATATTTTAATACATTTTGTCAAAGGCGAACTGTCGAAAAGTGACATACAATATGAACGGGAGTTGTAGTTCCAATTTCGGCCACGTTCGACATCACACCATCGACATAAAAGTATAGACAAGCAGCTGTCCGGTACTGTAATTTTGCGGCATTGCGATGGTTAATGTGAACATGCTCACCTGGTGGCGAGCGACAGAAGCAGTGACAATTTTTATTTAACAGATCGTTTTTTGTCTTTTTTTAACAGATCGTTTTTTGTCAGTTGGACACAACTGCTTTTTCGCTCGCTCGCAGCCTCGCCTCGACTGACTGATGTGCACACCACCACCCTGCGATTTTGCAGATTGACCAGATTTTGCGCATGCACCATCGCAATGCCGCAAAACCTCAGTACCCGACAGCTTGTCTGATCTGACTGTCGATGTATCACACTCGTTTTGTATTTTGTATTAGCAAGATAGCGCATGAGATAAAGACTAGATTTTGACTGTTTTTTATTACGAGAATAAATTGAATGGTCTATTGCATACGTGGGGCCAGTTACGAACAAATGCGCTCATGCTAGAATGCTGTAATTTGGTATGTTATACGCATATTAACAATGCTAACAAAGTGGTAGAACAGAATTTTGAACAATATTTTTTTGGGGTGCCTCCCCTACATTTAAAGTAAGAATGAATTTTTATATTTCGCGCCGTCCTCATGTTGTATGGTATCGTTAGATAGGACTTAAAACATCGAGGGTGTGTAAAATAATTTTTCGATAAAATTATCCGTTTGCAAATTATTTATATTAAACGTCCCAATTTTCGTTCAACACATCTATCTGCGAAAGTCTTGTGTTTAGTTTGTAAAAATTCTTAGTAGTAGTCCATACAATGAACCTACAAGGAAAACTATAACAGTTAAGTAGGCTCTACAGTTACCGAGCAATAGCCGACGAATTATGAAGTAAAATTTATTGGTTGAAAACGTATAAATATCATAGAATATGATATTGTACTCATTTGCAAGCAAGCAAAGCGTAGCAAATACAGAACCCTACATTGTGCGTGGCCCGACATATAAATACTTGCATGGTTTTTGAAATAATGTTACGTCATGTTAAGTACGTGCACAAAGACATACAAAGACACATTCCCATAATTTATTAGTAATTAAAATAAACATACCTATGTATTCACTACACTGCCGTTATAAACAGACTGAATTACATAAAAAAAATATGGATAATGTCATTATTGATTATACGGCTAATACTTATTTATCTTCAATGAAATATGTAGATAGCACTAATTATTGATAGACGATATTAGAATTTCGATACAGATATTTTGTACCCGTTTCGATAAGATATTATAATCATAATAATACATAGATACTAAAGGGTAAGTAATAATAATACTTTTTAACTTATTTTAGTCCTTTAAAAATAAAGATTTATCGTACTTACTCAAACTTACTACTATTAGCAAATACTATAGAAGACTAATACGCACAGCTTCGGAAATTCGGGCAAGACGCGCACTAGCGCCCCTACGGCATGAGGGCGGCATGAGGTGAACGATTTCAAAACTTTTGTGCGTTTTGCATGCTAAATGTTATAGCGCCCCTAGCGGCATGAGGTGAACGGAGGTTGCCAAGTCATTGTATGAGAAACGTCAAGAGCTGTGAAACGTCAAGAGCTGTGCGTATTAGTCTTCTATAGTATTTGCTATTAGTACTCGCCAAAATTTGGGCTCACTGTTTATAAAACAATTGAAAATCGATTGTCGTTATCCACTGAGTAATAAGTATGAGAGTCGAACATTGTTTTACGTCTGCGCGAGTCAGCCGTGTTAGCGACTGGTATACTAATAAATCTTTTAGAAATAAGAATCATAATGACTTTTGGTTTGTGTTAAAAACACTAGCTAGATGTAACATTCGAGCAGACACTGCCTCCATAGGTTAAGTAGAGACGGTTTTTTCCTTTGTGAGTTCCGGGGCCACCCCACCATTTTGTTGTGGTTAGATAAGTCTCTTAAAAAAGTTAAGGATGTAGGAAGTTTATTTTTAATTTTTGTTCATTTTCATTCTTTATATTTTAACTTGCACCTGAAATCCGTGGGTCTTATTTTGTTTTGTGGTGAAACCGCAGGCAACGGCTAGTTTTATATAATTTTGTGAAACAAACATCTTATTTATATAAATGTGAGATCAGCTTAATATTTTACATAATTATATAAATTAGATCCCAAGAGCGTAGTTGCAAATAGGACTGTATAATGCAAACTTCACTTCATTATGCTTGAGAAGCCATTTTGAAAACAAACTTGTTGAAAGTTGTTTATATACGAATTGTTCTTTTGTTTTATTTTGTTTTAGAGGTAAAATCTCTCTCTCTAAATATCTGTCCTTTGAGGAAAGGATAGATTGGCTTGATTAGTTAAAGAAGGTTTGGCGCACTCAGGTTTTTTTTATCAAAAGACATTAAATTAAAACGTTAGAAATAAAATCGAGTATCACGGGTTTTTCAAACCTGCCCGCAGTTTTTTTTTTGTTTGCATTGGGCTCCGATACTAAAGTAGCGGCACGCTATGATGGCCGTTTTGACGTTTGTCCACACATGAAGTTTCGTAATAATTAACAAATTATTTGAAGGAGCAAATTGCTGTTCTTTATTGTCAATAGTGACGTTCAGTTAGTCATACAATTTATCGAATGTATGATTTTAGGACACATTTATTTATTACATTGATTTCTAAACTATATTATTAGAGTCCCGCGAACATTTATCTTTTATTTTTATATACTGTACTTATTTACCACACAACTCGGCATAAGTTTTTCGAAATTTAAAGTGTGCATATAAATGAATATACATATGAAGTATGTATATTCATTTTCATTCCAATATTCAGTTCGTTCAAATATATTAAATAAACATTTATATTTTTGTTTTATTAAACCTTTTAATCAGGTACATACTACTTGCAACAAAAACTTATAGATTTGATTATATTTTTTTCGAGAATAAATTGACATTTCACATCACTATGGTAATACGTCAAAACGGCCATCATAGCGTGCCGCTACTGAAATATTTTTTAAAGTACCTACACTTTAAAAAATATTTCACCATTGGGAAGGTAATATATACAAAATAAATTGGGATCCTTATTAAAACCCGTACGAAATCAAGTAATATCAATGAATAAGTTTTTTGACAATAAATAAAAAATAAAACAATAAATAAGTTTTTTGACATCTGCTGACTCCAGTTAAACTAACCTCAAGTTGAAAGCACACACAAAAGAAGATATAGATGGGTGAATTTCAACGAGAGAGTTTTATTTGTTATTTCGGTGGTGTTTTTTTTTATTTCAAAGCTATCTGCATATTTTTAGTGACAAATAAAACTTTTGCCTATTTTGTAACATTGTGCGAAAGTGGATATCAAATATCATCAAAACTTACACAAATATTTAAGGTTGATTTTTTAAAGAGTCCACTGAAATTAAAAGCGTCTACCAAAATGATAAAAAAATTATCACCGAAATTATACTTATTTACTTACTTCGATGGCTCAGAGACCCAAAGTGGGTCTTGGATTCCGACACAAGAGAACGCTATGATTGACTGTGTAAATTTACACACAATTTTTAACATATTAAACGAATCTAGCACGGATTATGACGGCCACCGAAATGAAACTATTTTTGTCCCCATGTCACTGAAATGATGAACTTACTTTTTAGGCGGGAAACCAAAAGACGTTGTGAACGGTGCGTTCGCGCCGAGAGCTTGAGCCGGCCTGATCCGAAGTGAGGAAAGGTGAGAGGGGTGCAACAACGCAATGTTGACGGGGCTATTCTACTAAAACTTACTGTCCTCTGAAATGATAATTTTTTTCCAGACAAAAGTTGACTGCCTGTGAAATGTAGGAGAAAGAAGATAAACAAACAAAAATAGTTTTATTTGATCGACTATATTATAATTTAATGATAACAAAATCTACTTAAATCCATATAAGGAATGTATTTGCAGGGGAAGGTACTTTATGAGCGGAACTGGATTCAGGACAGGCCACCGTGATGATAAAATAACACTTTGACAATTTTTTTGGTGTATTAGAGCCTATAACTCAATGTCTTTTTTTTGCCAAGATAGAGAAGTACTTACTTACTTTGCTGAGAAAAAATATATAAAATCAAAAATCAACACATTTCCAGTACCGATCTCAGGTTTGCCGTGTATTTTTTTTGCTTGCGCAATTCACGCAGATATATATCAGCAGAAAGACACCAGAAAACGTCACTTTTCTACATAAGTACCTATTCCAAAATATAGGTATTAATAATTACATTGTGTTATTTCATAGATATTACAGATAACAAGTTATTGTTCGTTTATTATCTTGTACTATGAATAATAATGTGAATACGTAATGGAAAAAGGTTGGGGATGTTAACTTGTATTGATAATATTATATTATTTCCAGTAAAAAGTCGTGACGATAGTAACCTTATAATCTACATTAACATTTTTAATAATGTTCATATACGCACAACAGTCACCACTGCACTGGAGTATATGGGCTAGCCCACGAATACAGGTTTTTCTACGCACCAATAACATTTATACCATGGAGTATATATTTTTTTAAATGTTATACGGCAGGGCAGACAAACAGGCAAGCGGGCCAACTGATGGAAAGTGGTAACCGCCGCTTATGGACATCAGTAACACCAGGGGCACCACCAATGCGTTGCCTCTGACGAGACCTCTAATGTACCTCTTAAACAGTCCCATGTCATAGTCCGAAGGAAACACAGAGGCTGGGAGCTGATTCCACATTAGTATAGTGCGAGCGAGAAACGTTCTTTCGAACCTTCGCGTGGACACCAAGAGAGGGTCAACGAAGTGGGGATGAGCACCCAGCCCACGGCGGGTGGTGCGAGTTCGGAATTGGGCCGTTGGCATCAGATCGAGGAGTTCCTCGGAACATTTCCCATTGTAAAGCCGGTAGAACACACAGAGGGAGCCAAAATCCCATCGATCACCCAGTGGTTCTAACTTGCTAGACAGTGTGGAATTGTTGACAAGTCTTACGGCACGCCTCTGAATGGAGTCAAGAGGATTGAGCAAATCAGCAGTTTCACCGGCCCAAAGGTGTGAACAGTACTCCATATGAGGCCAAGGCACTTGTGCCTTGTACAGCAAAAGCCGCTGTTCTGTGGTGAAGTACCGTTTGGACCGGTTAAGAATACCGAGCTTTTCAAGGGAAGTTTGGCCTTGCCTTCCAAGTGACTCCGAAACCGCACGTTGTCCGAAGTGTCGACACCGAGGATCCAAATAAATGGGATGTTCAGCATGTCATTAATATGCAGTAGAAACAGCGTACGAGATAATACTGAATCCAGCATTGATGGCAAAATGAATATGGAAGGGAAATGGTCATGAAATGTTTAGTTTTAGATAAATGTTTAATTTTATACTTAAAACCGGGCAAAGACGTGCCTTGACGCGAATCTGCTGTCAGTAGTGTCAGTTATTAAATGGAATATCGACCTGTGTTGTGTTTTCATAAAAAACTAGCGAAACCCGCGCAACTTCGTTTGCGTGTATCCCGCATTCCCGTGGGAATTTTTAAATTTTTCTCCAAACCATCCTCGTACTTCAAGGAATATTCTAAAAAAAAAATCTGCCAAATCGGTCAAGCCGTTTTCATGTTATGTCGTGACAACGGAAAACGGGTTTCATTTTTATATATATAGATTATAATTTACCATGCGACCGAAGAATTTTCCAAAATTTCTGCGGCGTTTCTTTGGAGCAACAGTGACCACCGCATACTGGCAGGCGAGTGTCCGCGCCCCTCACATGGAGTGATTTCATAACATAAAATGTATTGTGCGCCACACGGGGGAATTTTGATTTTCGTCACAAACATTTTTAAACGTAAGTTTATTATGGTCAGTTGGGGTAAGACAAACAATTTCGGCATAAAGACCGATTTACTTGCTTTAAAGACCTAACCCCCGACCCCCGCCCCCTTTTCTCGTCGTAACAAAAACAGTTACAATCTCATTCAAGTCAATTTCAAGCGCCGTCACATTCATACAAAATATAAATTGAGCGAGATAATGCGTGTGAGGCTATTCTCTGAATAAATGTTAAAAATCTTTGAATTTTTATATGAATATTTCAGTGCCTCCAGTTAAAAAGGGAATAACTCGATTTTATCAACTTTTCAGGAGAGCCAAAAAACCAAACTTTTGGAAATTCTCATTGACTTATGTTTTAACCAGGAATTGAAATACACAATTTCGTAGACAATATTATGGACTTTGTGTATATGAAAAATGGTTTAAATTCACGGTCGTTTAATATATATTTTTACGTTTTTTTTTCGAATTATGCCTTTGTTAACCATTATTTTATGGCATAACGTGTCTTAAGCGACTGTCTCTATGTCACTTAAAAGAAATAATACGAATTATGCCTTTGTTAACCATTATTTTATGGCATAACGTGTCTTAAGCGACTGTCTCTATGTCACTTAAAAGAAATAATACGAATTATGCCTTTGTTAACCATTATTTTATGGCATAACGTGTCTTAAGCGATTGTTTCTATGTCACTTTAAAGAAATAATACGAATTATATTTTTCTCTTTGTGTCGCAAAATAATGTAATTCAAAAGACATGCAGGTAAATCAAAGGTAAAGTCAAAGAATAAAAATTTTATTGAAAAATATCATACACAATGAAGTACAAAGAGTCGTAGTAATAATTAATTAATAACATTATGATACCCAATGATGAAGACATAGAAGAAAAATAAATCAAATTTATTGTTCGTCTACTAGCTGCACCTAGAAAAAAATCTGATGTTTTTAAACTATGCAGGGTCTACGCGAACGAAGAGCGTAAGTTATTACTTACATTACTAGGTTCTTCAAAAGCCTCAGTCATAATATTATTAATTATCATTACTTTGACCTTTCAGGTACTGTTCTTTTGGCATTAATTGGCTCGCTCTGTAAAAATAACAGAAGACGTTGCTATTGAAAATAAACTGTTACAAGATAAATCTATACCTAATGTAATAAAGCAAAAGAGATTTTTTTATATATCTTTAAACGCGATAATCTCTGGAACTAGTCTGATTGGAAAAATATGATTGTATATTATAGCTAGGTTAACGAAACACAGTATAGGCTATTAAGAAGAAAAAAAGTAAAATACACAACTCGCCGATCAACAGAATTTTAAAATGGGTATAGGTAGGTACTTACTAGTACAGGAGCAGTCTCGTTATGATTAACACTCATTATAATCGACATTTATAGTTTTTGAATATAGCTGAACCTAGAAAAATAAAAATAGAAGTTTCAAAACTGGTAACAGAAAAGCACGAAGTTAGTTATAATTACATCTCAAACATTAAAAAGTAAAGTAGTACAAACCCCCCTGTTACTAATGGATTTAGATTTAGTTGTTGCCCTGAAAATCTCGTTCGTATACTCAGTTATGCCTAAATCTTGCGGAGTAATCAATTCTTCGCCCTATGAAAAACATAAAAATATTTTGTAATAATATGCGGTAACATAAACAGCTGAAAAAGTATCAAAGTTAAAATCGACTTGTCAAAAAATGTCTACAACTGAATAACCTACAATAGATAGCTAAATAGGTACTTACTGTTACTAATTGCTGATTTTTTTTACCACTATTTTAAAACACTAAAGGCGACGGCTTAAAACAAATGAAGGCACAAAGTGTTTACAAAAATCCCATCTAAGTGTTAGAGTGGTGTGAGTGAGAACAGTTTTCGCACTTTTTAAATCATATTTCAAAATTATAACATTTTAGAGATTATTTTATCACAAAAACAATAAGAAAAACGTAAAATAAGGCACAAAGAACATTATAATTATTTTTATAATGTGGAACAGTTCATATTATAGTATTTACTTTTCAAAGGAATGATTTGACTCATTCCCACTAGCAGCAAGTCAAACCGATGCGAGAAGGTAACAAGTCGGAGAATACCTAATTATAGCACTTATTAAAAGTGTGCATTAAAGGGAACAACTGCTTCTGTTTCTATAAATTTGAAATTTGATTCTGCGCCATGAAGGTACAAATGTCGTAATGTCTATAATAACAAAGTTAACTAAAACAATGCCATTTTGAACTCAAACAAATACGAACCTATCATAGTTATGTCTTTAGAGTCGAAAATTAAAATCCGGTAACTGTGTTTGTGTCATTTTAAAGCGTGAAATATGTCCTTAGTGTAATCTAAAAATTGGGTTAGGAATAAGTTAGAGATATGTCCTTTTGATATGTTATGTAACTCGACGAGCTGATTCCAACGGGCAAATAAAAAACAAAAGGGCATAACTCGTCTTAGACCGCTTTTGACTGGAGGCACTGATTTATTGCTTACCTTTACCTTTACCCCCTAATCTGTTCCTCTGATACAAAAACATAGTTTCAAGTAGCAAAATGTAACATCTAGTTTTAATTAAAAACAATTCCCAACTTAAATGTTTGGAACCGAATCGGAACAATTTAATTAAGGCAACTCATTGACGCATACCGCTATTTACAATTCAAAATAGGTACAAATTTACATGAAACTATAAATTTATTAATCAATTCATATTTTTTAGATTTAAATTATTTATTTTTGATAACACATTACAGTTTTGTCGGATATAGACGGACTATTCGAGCAGGTAGCCCGTCATCAACGTACACGAACCGCTCATGCAGTCATAGTCAACAGCTTGAAACTTTGACTGCACGACCGACCGAAGCAGTTGAACTGCTCGAGTGGTCCGTGTATACGTGTATGTAGAAGACTGGTGCGTCAGCGTGCAATCGCAGATTTAAGCAAGGGGCTCAAGTTAGGCTGGTCGAAAACCACGTGAGTTTAGTATTTCCCTAACATTATTCAAACAAAAAGAAATTTTGCCGCCATCCAAACCGCATTTCCCAAAGTGAACTATGTATAACTGTTATTTTCAAAAAATAATTAATCGCTGTTTTTGTCAGCTTGTCTATCTATTTAGAAAATTATTAATAAACAATATAAATAAATTTATAGAGACAAATCACACGGATTGAGCTAGCCCCAAAG
The DNA here is from genome assembly GCA_905163395.2 of Endotricha flammealis. Lineage (NCBI taxonomy): Eukaryota > Metazoa > Arthropoda > Insecta > Lepidoptera > Pyralidae > Endotricha > Endotricha flammealis. The sequence goes on along the minus strand of LR990859.1, from coordinate 2,296,239 downwards.
TAATTTCGCAACTTGTGTTATGGGATACTATCTCAACGATACAATATTTTATAACAAATACAATTATGTATTTGTTATCTATATTAATAGATAAACATCCAAGACCCAGGTCAATTAGAAAAAGTTTTTCATCATGACCCGACCGGGATTCGAACCCGGAACCTCCTAGGTGGCGGTCGGACGGGGTAACCATTACGCCACGGAGGTCGTAATTTTTTTTTCATTGGTGACAAAGTTCTTCTTAAAGAAGCAGCTTTGAAATTTTTTATCGAGGAAACTACAAGAGTAATCGTGATTTCCGGATTTCCCAAAGAGCAAATCCCAAAATTCCATCGCTAAAGCTTAGTACAACTGGTGTTCAAAAAACATATGTTTCAAGTTAGACCCGCTTAAAATGAGATACAATGATTCTTAGTGTGCAAGACACAAGATATTTCTCAGGTAACCGGCATATTAAGTTTTATTCAAATATACTGAAATCGTATCGACGATAAAGCCAATATAGTCACTCGAAACCTCTGAAAACCTGCATACTTTCAATAAAAATTCTATTAATACTGTATCTAGCGCCGGTACATTCCTATGCACCTCGGTGGAAATAAGTTGCCTGTTGCGCCGGCTGTAGCCGTAGCGCTACAAGCTACGCCGTAGCTCCGCAGCCAGTTATCACCCACGCCTCTGAGTTTCCGCCCGCGAGGCTTGCGCGCTCCGCCGTACATAACCTACTTTTCATACGATACTTTTGTGCTATTCAAAACTTTAAAATCGTTCTATTCTCTGTTCAAATGAATGGATTTTTAGTTTTTTTATGAAAAACACTTTTGTTTTTTTTTTATTATGACGTGCCACTGGAAGTTTGTCAATTGATCCGTAAGTTTAATTTTTATAACAAATAATTAAGGAAATATTACAGGAAAAAACATATTTTACTTAAAAAGTTATTACCAAGTAAAAACTATTTAAGTAAATTTATTTGTATTTAACTCCCATGAATTAATGTTTTTTTTTCTTGACATTAATAATAATAAAAACTGTTAAAATATAAAATAAACTTTATTGCTCATAAGACACAAGAAAAAAACATAATTTGTTCTTCATTTTAATTTAATAGGTAGTGACGAATTTTTTATTCAAAGGTTTAGACACCATACCAACCTAAAACTATGTTGCCGGAAGGAAGAATCGTCATTTTAATTTGTTAAAATATGTGATGATCTTCTGTATTATTAAAACATATCTGAATATTTTTAAGTCCGTATTCCGCCTTCCGCCATATTTTTTCCTAGTGGTCATTTTGCTTTATTTCCAATTTTTTTTAATGCCACAAAGTTGGCAAACAAGCGTGCGGCCCGCCTGATGGTAAGCATCACTGTAGCCTATAGACACTTGCTATATGTAGGTATCACTCACGCGTTGCCAACCCCTCAACCAAAGTGGAGACCTTACTCACCGAAGGAACACAACATGGCCGAGGGCCGAGACCAATGCTCTTTGGCTACGATCTTCTGTAAGGTCGACGAGGTCTTTCTCCAGACGGGTTGCTCCGATTTGAGCGGATTATCCGCTGTGCCCTACCTCTCTTGACTTTATAGAATAGCTAATGTTATACATAATAATGTACAACATGACGAGAAAACGTGCCGGTGAAAGCCAACTCTCAAAATAAATGACTTTATTACATTTAATAATTTTGAGTAAGTATATGATAATAATGGGAAAGATAAATCCAATTCTAAATACACCACAAAGTCTTCACCGTACTTTCCAACTAGTTTATATACAATTATTATTGTTCCAATTTTACAATAGATCCAGCCAATTGTCTTGGTTGCATAAATCAAAATTCAAAAGTAGCAAACTAAGACACGGATCAGTTTTTTTGTGTCCGAGTTGCCCCCTACACTAAAAAACTAAATATTAAATGACAAAAAGGCCGTAACAGCGGGTCTATTAAGAGGTACATTAGAGGTCTCGTCAGAGGTAGGCAACACATTGGTAATGGCCCTAATGTTGCTTATGTCCATAGGCGGCGGTGACCACTTTCCATCGCCCGCTTGCCTATTTGTCTGCCATATAACATTTAAAAAGAAAATCTCTTAATAAAATCAGTTAAAATCTCGTTTCAAACTCACTCACTCTCTCCTTCATTTGATATTTCGTGTGAGCAAGATCGCGCTTAAGATTGAGACTTAATTTTGTCAATTTTACTTGCGAGAAAAGACCCACAGGTTTTTTTCGGTCTTTTGAAACAGTGGCCATTTTTCTTGTTCCAAAATATGGTGGTGTTATAAAGTGCTTTTTATATTACACTAGCGCTCCGTACCGGGCGGTCCCTTTGCACCGGTGTTACTAAGGACCTCTAATTTAAAAAAATATATAATAATATAGCCTGTTACTCAGGGTGCATGTAGCTTTCTAATGGTGAAGAATTTTTGAAATCGGCCTAGTAGTTTTTGAGTTTATTCAATACAAACACACACACACATACACACACACACACACACACAAAAATACAAATCTTTCCTCTTCATAATATTAGTGTAGATTAATGAAGGAGTAGTCTTTGGATAAATTGTTTGAGTATATAATTCTTCTATTCTACTATGGTTTTGTGATAATGTTGAATGGGATTGCGATTTCTCAATAATCACAAATTCTAATAAGTATTTTAGCCGATAAAAAAAATTTTTAATACATCTACAAACCTTTATGAGAAAAAAAAAAGTGTTAGCCACCCGATAGAGATAGTGATAGTTTAGATTGGATTTAAAAATATCCTCTAAAATCTGGAATACAAAATTTTTGCGCCCGTGCCTGATTTTTTTTTGGATTACCTCTTTTCAAGCAAATCTGTTAAATTGTTTCTGAGTAACAAACACATCTATCCATACCAACTTATTAGCGACAAATCCTAACACGGAAATCCAACCTGTAACCGATTAGGTGGGGTATGGCTATCACACCGGGGTAAGACTACCACTGTCGTGTATAAGTCGAGAACAACTTCCCGTTTCATCTCAGCCACAAGACTGCAGGACATAGGTCCCCAAATGTTTCTAGTACGACCGACCGCAGCATTGGTAGAGTACGTTCTAATCCGCTTCGATTGAAGTGAGACCCTGCAGTGGGATGATTGTGGGTTGATATGTAATAATGATCTTCTTTCTTTTCTTTTCTTTTCTTAATTAATGGCGTTTCTGTCGTACAATTTCGCCAATGTCGAGTATTATAAATAAATAAATATATAGGGACAATTCATACAGATTGAGCTAGCCCCAAAGTAAGTTCGAAACTTGTGTTATGGGATACTAACTCAACGATATTATATTTTATAACAAATACATATATAGATAAACATCCAAGACCCGAGGCCAATCAGAAAAAGTTCGTTTTTCATCATGACCCGACCGGGGATCGAACCCGGGACCTCCTGGGTGGCGGTCTGGCGTGGTAACCATTACGCCACGGAGGTCGTCAAAATAAATGGACACGTTTTAACAAAAAGTACACTTTATAAAGGCAACGTTGTACGGTGAGGATCCGAGGTCGCCAACTTGACGACCTTGGTTGACGAGGCGGCGATCTAGAATCTGTAATAATGATAATGGCATGATTCTGATAGAATTAGCTGTCAAAAGTGGCAAAATCGCCGGCCGTCGCGACGGTCGCGACTATGTAGTCGAGTATGTAGTCTAAATATCTAGCATCTAGTAAAATATATTGTTATCTTTCTCTTTCTTCTTTAAAAATATATGTGAGTGAATATTATCTACTTTTCATTATAGCTATGAAATAAAACGATGGAAAATAAATGCGAATGATAAACAAATGCAGTCCACAAAGACTTGAAGTCTCTTTGTTCGCTGAAAGAAACTAAACCCTGTACGTTTTCACAATTTAATAAAAAAGTGTTGATGAAAATAAAAGTGTTGCATTTTTTTTTTTTTGTAGAGTATATTGGAGTTAGTATCATTTCGGTGCATTTGTAACTCGCCTATGTAGCAACTGGTCTATTTATCGACTCGTAACTCTTTTAAGTTGTAAATCGCCTATTTATCAACTCGTCCAGCAGTGAATAACAAACTGTGATTAGCTTTTGTTTTCGAAATTAGTATTTTTTTTTTTTACAAGCACGTCGACGTTGGCCTGTTTAGAAGAAGTGCCGCAAGAAACGCAACAAATAGCTTTTTTGAAACCCAATTACATACTTAAAAGTATTTTAAAGTTTTTATACATACAAGATAATATGTAAAGAGAGGTACGGCACAGCGGATAATCCGCTCAAATCGGAGCAGCCCGTCTGGGCAAGGACCTCCACCTTACAGAAGATCGTAGCCAAATTGCATTGGTCTCGGCCATGCTGTGTTCCTACGGTGAGTAAGATCTCCAGAGCTCCACTTGGGGGGGTTGGGAGGGTTGGCAACGCGTGAGTGATACCCCCGTATTGCAAGCGTCTATAGGCTACGGTGATGCTTACCATCAGGCGGGTCGTATGCTTGTTTGCCACGTTAGTAGTATAAAAAATAAAAATAAATGTTTGGTGCAGAGGAGCAAATTACTATGACCACAAATTTTTATCTTTATAATAATCTTATATATATTTTATAATAACCTTTTTTCATCAAGCAACTTTTGATAGTCGACTTAAATTTATGCAGAGGCAAATCAATAAAACTTTGTGGCAGCTTGTTGAACATTCTTATGCTTATTCCTATAAAACTATTACCAGTCTTGTGAAGTCTGAGTCTCGGAACGGCAAGCTTACGTCTATGGTGTTGAAGCTATGGTAGTTTGCATTTATAAGAAAAACATCATAGTTTTTATACAAATCAAAAATGTATTGAGACGCCACGGTTAGTATGTATTCTTGTAGCGAGTCGCGTGGTCTAAGGTTGTATATGGCACGAATGGCCCTTTTTTGTAATACAAAGATCGTCTGAATGTCGGCAGCAGTACAATTTAATAATAGATTGCAATACAAAACCACATGTCATTTTATTGGAAAGCGCTGATTGGTGGGAGTGATTATTGTACCTACAAATTGAATGAATTCGTGCGTGGTTTTTCGTCTATTTACGAACCACAAATAGAAATTACAGATTATAATGGGAAAATGCAAAAGTTTTTTTTTTCGGTGATTTAATTATGTTGTAGTTTTTCTCGTTTTACTCATTCATTTTTTTTTTTATTATAGACGTTTTTGACACGGAGACAATGTTGATAGTAATTTTTTTGTTTATAGTCCGAAAAATGCTGCATGCTGCAATTTTACTGCATGTCCCGGCACTTGGGAAAGCAACGAGACGGTGGTCAAAGTCAAAGTCAAATATACTTTACTCTGTGGGCCCTCGCGGGCACTTAAGACACGTCAATTACAATGAGTGTTACATAATAATATTATTATTCTGTATTAAATAAATAAGCAACTCCACAAACTACCACCATTTCAGAAACAAAGCAAATGACCACCGGTAAAAGAAATGGCGAAAGAAAACCGGTTAGTTTTTGTTCTCTACTCCTGTCTTTTTTTCAATTTTAACAAAAAATACTAACATGTAAATCCTTAGATTCAGACTATGTTAGTTTGAGGCAATGGAGCGTGGTATCGGAGATTCCTCATTTTGATTAACTGCCAGACAACCGGAAAGACGTCAGTCACGAAGATTACGAGTGGACAATGTTTGGTCAATTTAGAATGATATCTGTGGAAGTGCTCAATGTGATAGGTTCATGGGTTCGATTTTCGCTATTTGTATATTGTTTATGTATGGTTGTTATAGATTCAAGATCGGCCAATTAAGAGTAGCCAATACAAATTTTATTTATCAAAAAATATTAAAGTGAAAACTTCTTTAGCGGCGCTTGGCACTTTTTTTAGATGGGTAAAAAATGTTAAACTCGTAGCTTGATCGAAAAAGCGTATATAACCATTACCGTAGTTTAACCAACCCAAACCATTCCAAACAGAGCTAGTTAGTTAGACAGCTGTAGTTTTCTCCCCCGGGACGTCAATAAGCTTCATTGCTTATTGTCTATCTGAGGTCGCCGTTGTTGATCCTGGCTACACAGGAGACACAGTGGCGGGAATGTGTGGTGGGCTTGTCCCGATAACCATTACAAAATATTCAAAAATGCACAACCCCGTTTTATGTCTTCTTTTAATCATATTTTACCTAATGTAATAATTATTCAGCATAATATACACCTAAATAAGCTATTCTATAAACTATTACCATTTCGGAAACAAAGCGAAAAAATGACCACTCTGTAAAAAAAATGGCGAAAGAAACCCAGTGACAACTATATCTATACTAATATTTTATAGAGGAAAGATTTGATTGTTTGTTTGTTTGCATTGAATAGGCTCCGAAACTACTGGACCGATTTCAAAAATTCTTTCACCAGTAGAAAGCTACATTATCAGGGAGTGACATCGGCTATAGCTTTTCCCGAAATTCAATGTGGTTCCCACGGGAACGGGTCCGGAACTTCACGCGGACAAAGTCGCGGGCAAAAAAGCTACTTGTTAATATTATTGTTATATTAATGGTGAAATACTCATAATACGTACATAACACAAATTATTATATGAATCTAAAAACTAGAAAATGGTAGAAATATTCAAATGAAGAAATATAAAAGTGCTCTCTTCAATGTAGTCAGTAAATAAACCGGACGAAAACCATTTCGAAGTAGAAAAAATATAAAAATAAAGTACACTGTAAAACACATACTGCGAAATAACAAAAGGATTTTATTCTCCAAAAAAATCTGCCTGCTCGCTATCTCGGCTATTAACAACATCATTTTTTTGAATTCATAACCAGCATAATGGGAGAGTACTGTGTGCACTGCACCGCTGTACTGCCTACCAGACTTTTAGATTTTGTGATGTTTTTTTAAACTTTCCCAGCCTCCGAATTGAGTGCCCGACCTCCAACTAATGCAATTTTTACAGAGCTGATGCAATTTTTGATATATTTTAAAACTAGCTTTGCCGCGAGGCTTCGCTCGCGGTTAGTTTTATGACATAGGTCTCGTTTGACAACAAATCCCACGGCGCGACTTGTGGCACCATCTGTTGGCCGATACAGCGCCCTCTATAGTAGAAAAAAAAATTCCCATTGGAATCACATACTTTCACAGGATAAAAAGTAGCCTATGTTGGGCTCTGTACCCCTGACAATATAATATGTATATACAAATTTTTATAATGATCGGATGATTAGTTAAGCCGTGAAGGAATAACAAACAAACAAACTCACTTTCTCATTTATAATATTAGTTAGGATATATCTTTTTTTATTTATTTATTTATTTATTTAAACTTTATTGCACACAATACATAATGTGTATACAAAAGGCGAACTTAATGCTAAAGCATTGTCTCCCAGTTTACCTTTGGGACATCTGAATCGGTAATAAGGGGTGCAGCATAAAAAATAAAATAAAATAAAATATTGAAAATACATTAATAATCTAGATTAAATTTTAACATACATATACAATTACACATATATAAATACTTATATACATATATAAATACTTACATAACATACATATTCGCGTAAACAATACATACAATTGAATAGTGCAGCCAATGTAGATTTTTAACGAAATACTGTCTATTTCAGCTCCAAAAAATGTTGATGTACCTGCTTTTTAAATGAGACTCGAGACTGTGCTCGCCTAATGGTGTCGGGGAGGGCTTACTATAAATCATTTATTTTGCATAATAATAAATTGGACAGTCCGGTGGTACTATCGGCACCAGAAGTCGCGAGTTCGATTCACACTCGAGGCAAACATTTATGTGACGAATGGCATTTATTAGTTTTCGAGTCTAGATATTTTCTATGTATATCTTTTTATTACTATCCTACTAATATTATAAAGGCGAAAGTTATGTGTATGCTTGTTTGTTACTTCTTCACGCTCAACAGCTGGGCCAATTTTTATGATATTTGGTATGTAGGTAGCTGATACCTTGTTTTTTTTTGTTATGCCACAAAGTTGGCAAACAAGCATACCCCGCCTGATGGTAAGCATCACCGTAGCCTATAGACGCTTACAATACCGGGGGGCGGGGGGCCGGGTTTATCACTCACGCGTTGTCGACGCAGGAACAGCGACCAATTCCTTTCCACCAGCCTCCCTTCACTCACGTAACAAAAACCGATTCTATTCCGATTCAAATTCAATCGCTGTCTCACTCATACAAAATAGGAATTGAACGGGACAGTGAGTGTGTTTGAATCGAAATAGAATCGGTTTTTGTTACGTGAATTGCCCCCCTGGGCGGTCCGTTTGCTTGTTTGCCACCTTAGTGGTATAAAAAAAAAACATACCTAACATCAACAGACATCGAATCAAGCGTATGAATTCAGAATATGGTGTTTGCATACATTAAACTGGTACACGCTAGTTCCAATTGCAATAAGAATAAACTTTGAGAGTTCTTGTTGAGTTTAATGGAAGAAGTTGTTATGTGAATGTTACTTAAGTCAGTATTGGTATTAGGATATACTGTATAATATAAATATGTTATCATTTTAAGTACCTTGTCGCTTTTATACTTCATTTTAATTACTGAAGACTTTTGAGTGATCTCGTCAATGTTATAGCAAATACTATAGAAACTCTACCGAGTTAATACGCACAGCCCCTACGGCATGAGGGCGGCATGACGTGGACGATTTCAAAACTTTTGTGCGTTTTGTATGCAAAATGTTCACCTCGTGCCGACAGATGTCGCTATTTCGGAGGTTGCCAAGTCATTGTATGAGAAACGTCAAGAGCTGTGCGTATTAACTCGGTAGAGTTTCTATAGTATTTGGTTATAGTGACATGGTACTAAAATGATAACATATTAATGACGCTGGCTGATCTTATTAAAACCGCGTTCGCAACGCCTCCTCAAACTGACACCATAATCCACAGTTGATACTAATTGCGGGAAGTACACAAGAAGAAGAAGTAGATTTTATAATCTACTAGCAGATTTACTAAGGATCCAATTGTTTTTTAAATAATATAGCCTATGTTACCCGGGGTTTATGTACCTTCCAATCAGTGAAAGAATTTGTGAAATCAGGCCAGTAATTTTCAATTTCATTTGTTACAATCAAATCAAATCACATAAGGGTTGGATGAAAAAAAAGTTGTGTTTCAGTTCTAAGTATGGGGAACCCCCAACATTTATTGTTTTTTTTATTCTATTTTTGTGTGAAAATCTTAATGCGGTTCACAGAATACATTTATTTATTTATTTAACTTTATTGACCACAATACAAAAGTACTGTTACAATAGGCGGACTGCATTCTCTACCAGTCAACCTTAGGGAAGTGCAGAAATTCATGAATGCGGTTTTATGATAAATATACATACATACATTACAAACTATTGTATAGACGTACGTAAATACATTTAATAATAAACATGATATACACATATATATAATATATATATTAATACATATATATATATGTATTAATATATATAAATACTGATGATTTATAAACTAACTACAAAAGTGAAACAATATAATTACCTAATAGGTATAATGATGATTTACTTACGCAAGTTATCTAGCAAATGCGCACGCACTCTCTTTTTAAAAGTAAAATTATTATGGATATCTTTACCATTTTTTCATTATGGGTACATCTACTTACTTACCAAGTTTCAACAGTATAGTTCTTAAAGTTTCGGAAAAAAGTGGCTCTGACATACGGACAGACAGACAGACAGACATGTCGAATCCATAAGGGTTCCGTTTTTTACCATCAGGCTACGGAACCCTAAAAACGATGTAAACATTGTTCTTTACATAGATTACTTGGAATTGACTTTGTACAACGAGTAATAGGAAAAATAATATTAAGTAAATATTCAATAGTTTTTCGTAACGTAGTTTGTTTGTGACAGCTGTCTGGTTGGAAACGTGAGAACCGTTGTTATAACTCAACACACTTTTATGTATTTAATACTACTCGTAGCTGTTACCCGCAGCTTCGCCCGCGTGGTTCTTATTTTTCCCGTGGGAATAAAATGTTTTTCCGGGATAAAAAGTAGCCTATCGAGATCTTAACCTATCCCCCAAAAAAATCATGTTAATCCGTTCGTAACTTTCGACGTGAAAGAAGGACATTGCATTTATAATAAGAGAAAACACATCATATTTATATAATTCCACTACTATTATAAAAGCTAACTTTTGTAAGTATTTGATAGTAGTCGGTCATTTTATATGTGTATATAGACGAACCAAAAGTTAATCAACAGTTTGAGGTCAGCCGACTATAAATCGCGGTACAATCGAAAATAAAATGAGCTGTTAATAATTTCCGATGAGTGCCCTTCGCCATTGTCTGGATTCTGGGGTTGATTAACGTTTAATTTATTTAAGTTCTTGTTGTTTTCAGGATTTATTATTTTCAAACTCAACTCATTCATAGCCTCACTTATGCCCGTTTTTACCAACAATTCCTAAAATTTAAAAGTCTGTTTTGGCATTATAAAATATAATAATGTTTAAAAACCGTATTTGAATTGATAATTTTATGTCATACACGTTATAAAAACAAGCATTTGGAAAATCCATAGAGAAAGCTGTTAGTAATTTTAGGAGTTGTTGGTGATAAGAACCTTTTTCTAGTCATACAATTTGTGTTTTTTTTTTATCTCAACCATTTAGCTGGTTCAATACTTACAAATTTTTGTTGCTATTATTATTATCCTAAACTGACTTATTGCTGCTTGCTCGACTTTACCAGTATGTTCGTATGTCGTTTGGGGGATTCTAATTAAGTTTTTTATGCGACTCTAATCAGATTTCAACGAAATTTTATCAAACACTAGAAGGAATCAAAATGTTCATCATACTAATAATAAAAGTAAATGAGAAAGTGAGTTTGTTTGTTTGTAATTCCTTCACGGCTTGACTAAGCAGTCGATCATTACATAAATTTGTATACATATTGTCAGGGGTACAGAGCCCAACATAGGCTACTTTTTATCCCGTGAAAGTATGTCATTCCAATGTGAAAATATTTTTTTTACTATAGAGGGCGCTGTATGGGATCGGCCAACAGATGGCACCACAAGTCGCGCTATGGGTTTTTTGTTGTCAAACATATCTTAAAATAAACGCGAGCGATGCCGCGCGGAAAAGCTAGTTATTAATAATTTTCGTTTAAACACATTGAGAATTACATAAATAATATGAGAAAAATTAATTCTTCCTTCGTTCGGGTTGGTCAGGTTTCTTTTTTTTTCAATTATTTATCTATTAAAACATTATACCAAAATAAACGGCTTATACATATAACATTTTGAAAACCAATGAGGTTTGTGAAAAATGTTAAAAACTATTTAGTCTACGGTTTTCTGCAGCTGACTGTACCCTTTATAACCTCATGTAATCGACTTTTAAACATACGTTCAACTTAATCCATGAAGTTTTTTTACACAGAAAGAAAATCAGATAAAACTAAGGTAATTAACTGAAGTAATTATATAGAGCTGAGTATAACCACATACCAACATGATTCCGCATAATTAGGGTACAGTGGCGCCTTCTCATTTGCCCACTATCTATATGCAAATGTAATTTTGATATAGTTTTGTTAGTTATTAAACAAATTTGCATTGGTAATTTTATTTAAGTAAATAATATTTAGGTGACTAATCTCAGTTTGTGGAAATGAAAAATTTCGCCACCATTAATCTATACTTCTATACTAATATTATAAAGAGGAAATATTTGACTGTTTGTTTGTTTGTTTGTTTGCATTGAATAGGCGAAACCGATTCGAAACTACTGGACCGATTTCAAAAATTCTTTCACCAGTAGAAAGCTACATTATCAGGGAGTGACATAGGCTATAGATTTTTCCGAAATTCAATGTGGTTCCCACGGGAACGGGTCCGAAACTTCACACGGTCGAAGTCGCGGGCAAAAAAGCTAGTATAATATAATTATAATCTTTATTTCATTTCTCCACAAAGTTTTCTTACTTCACATTACATTTAGTTTACATCCAAAAACTTAAAACTATTGTAAACCAAACCCACCACTAACGATTACTTTTAATTTATTAAATAGATACCTACAGAGTGAAATAGTTACTAGCATCCAAACTAGGCATATTTAGCCTGTTGCCATTTTAATAGAGCAAGTGCTAAGTTTCCTGCCTTCTGCTAGGTTACTCTGCATAGCAATCGCGATTTCAATTTCAATTCTGTATAATTTCAAATGCAAAATTAACAGCAAATCCTAATTCGTACCATTGAAATTTTATACTTTACTAACTATTTGGTTAGCATACAATCCGATTTCATTTAGTTTATTATTTAGTTAGCACTAGTCTAGCTGTAAAGAGTACCTAAAATTAACAATCCAATGGCGATCGCGCGGAATTATCTTCAAGAGTAAGGTTGCTGGTGGAAGGAAAAAAATTGTGACAAATCGAAAGAGCTTATATTAGGCCTATTTGAATAAAAATATTTTGAATTTGAATTTGTTACTTAGACGCCAGTTGCTTCCTATGACTTAGTTTAAACAAATTATAAAAATGTTAACGGTAAGACTACGACGTGCACCCATCGATCTATACCTATGTAGTACCTACCGTGCACCATTACCAACCTTCCACCTTCCATCACTAAAGGTCCCGGTAACTCAGTTGAACGAGCACTCGGCTGGATTTCTAGAGAACGTGGGTTCGAATATATTTAAAATGCAAAAAAAAGGACGGGTTGCACTCAGGGAGTGCCGGCAGAAGTGAAAACTTAAACATCAACGTTGTGCATTCCTTAATATTTTTTAATGGTTAGGGAATCTTACGCTTTTTCGATCAGGCTACGGATCTGACGCGAGTTTAACATTTTTTACCCATCTAAAAAAAGTGCCAAGCGCTGCTAAAGAAGTTTTCACTTCAAAAATATTATTTCAAAAACATTTTCAGAAATAATAATGGTTAGTTGAACATTAACATTTAGAAAAAACAATCTTAGACTTCTTATTTGGTCTGAGCTTAAATTATAGGTATTAAACAACGAACCATGAAAATCGGATATCCTCAACCTGTCCATCCAATTAAAATTCTCTAATCAGCCCACTGAACTTTCTTCAATTAACTTTAAATACAAAATTATAAAAATAAACTCATTAATATAATCTTACCTGTCGACAAAATTCATGATAAATTAAGACTTGTGTATTGGTAATAATGTTGGAAATTGAATGACTAAGAAGTCAACCCTTTACTGCACAGATTTGACCTTCAGGTCCCTTTTATTTTGAGATATCGCGGTCCGGTACTCCTTCGAAATACGTAGGACTGCCATGGGAATTTGTGTCTTAGATGTTACTGTATAAGGTTCAAAATAAAACAGCAATATTTGCCAGTGTTGCTATCATTAACAAAGTTAATAGGGTATTGTCCCATCGACGAAATATCAAGTGTTTTGTAAAGGTTATTTTCAATAGAAAAAATGTCTATCGCGGAGCTTCATTATGAGACGATAATTAATTTTTTTTAAAGTTTTTCTTTCTTATGGAGAAAATGAAAAATCTTCCTTTCATTAACCCTATTAAAAAGCAGGTAGCTTATTTTAGACTTTTCTGTGATCATAGAATCCTGAACCTGGACCTTAGCGGAAGGTGACTGTTCACCGTCAAGTATTCTATTTCGTTTTTCAACAAAACTTTCCTCTCAGTTCCTTTCAAGTTCCATATTCATAGTTAGATTTTTGTGCCAAAGGTGGCGTTGAAGCAATATTAAGCCGCGTTTGATTGGCTATTTTATGTTAATTTTAATTTTTGACAGACACCAGCTTAGAATAAAATACATTGATAAAATGTTATAGTTTCATTACGATTCTTATTGCTTTCCCAATATAGTTAAGTGTTAACAATAACACATAATCCAATAAAAAAATATAAATCTAAAAATATTTACGCATGATGAACTCGAACGTCTGTATATATTATGAAACTTATCTATTTCCTTCGCAGGGACCACGGTGCCGGACGGCCAATGCCGGACACCACCGGACACCGCCGGACGGCCTCGTCTGTACCTCCTTATCAATAGATATGCTATGACAGTGATAGGGGTAAGCTTGAACTATTGTTTGTTAATGGAGTGGATGTTAGGGTTTGGCCAGACTAGCCACTTTTAAACGCGGTGATTGTTTTTTGTGATTGATTTAGTTTTTCGATGCATTTAGCTATCAAAAGTGAAAAAAGCCGATTGCCAAGACTAAAAGTACCTAGTTATTCTGGCCATCGACATAAAATATAGACAAGCTGTCCGGTACTGAGATTTTGCGACAATGCGATGGTGCACATGCACACCACCATCCTTCAGTCGGTTGCGAGAGGTTGCGAGCGAGCGACAGAAACAGTAGTGTCCAATTGTCAATTTTTATTTAACAGTAGTTTTTTGTCTTTTTTTAACAGATTGTTTTTGTCAATTGTGATTCTGGCAACTAAAGTTGACGGCCCGGTGCAGTAGGGAGTTCGCGTTGGTAGCGTTGGTAGCCACAGGCGCTGTGTGAATTGTGAAGAATTTATTTACCTACCTTGTTTTTCAACGCATAGTTGTCGAAAGTGACAAAAATGCCGATCGCCGCGACTATAATCGGTTAGTCTGTAGTGCATTTTACGGACTTAAAAAAAAAGAGACTACATTATTTTATCATATTTCACAGGTTTCTTATAAGTTAGCATAACTGACATGTAAGTTTTATATGTCTGATAAGCTAACATAAACATATTTTTTTCGAGATTCCCATGAGAACAGAACCACCGCAATATATTACCTCCGGCTGTATTCATATAAGCATTAAAATATGTTGATGAAGTATGCGGCACTCCAAGATACAGGGTGTCGAGACGTGTTTTATCGACCCCCCCGTATCAGCCGCAAGCGAGCTACTTTAAAAATATTGTTAGCCGATTTACAAAATACGATAAAAAGGCTGTATATTTTTCAAAGCTATTTTCATATAAAGTGGTGTGGTTTATTAGGATTTAACGATGGAAATCGACATAGTATCGACTATTGGCTTATTTGAGGTATTTGGCAAACAATTACCATGTATGACAATATATTTGAGAAAGTGTTTACCTTATTTGACAAATAAACAAGTGCATACGTGTATCTGCCCGTTTGTCGCTTTTCAACACGCATAGGATTTTATAATAAACTTATTTGACGTTTGGCACTATGTGTTGACAGACACTCATATTTGGTGTATGCGTAGACGTCAAATAATTAAGCAAAGTAATATTACGAGTATAAAGACGAAAGTTATGTATATTATTTTGTTTGTTACTTCTTCACGCTCCTATGGCTGGGCCAAAATATTTATGATATTTCGTATGTAGGTAGCTACCATACCTTGGATTAACAGGGTGCCCTTTCTTTCGCATAACATTTTCTATCCTAATGTCGAATGGCACAAAATGTTTAGCATAACAGTCACTTCGCATAATGGTTTTTTGGCATAATGGTCTTTACGCATAACGTATTCTTTGGCATAATTATCAATTTCCCTAATTGTTTTAACCATAACTTTGTTATCCATAAATTTTGAAAATGATTATGCTAAAAGCAGTTATGCATTTCGAAATTATGACTTTCAATTTTATGCCACCGAATATGGACCCGGATACACATAGGGTAGTTTTTATCCCGAAAAGTACGCGATTCCCGTAGGATTTCATCAAAAGTCTGATATAGATGGCGCTGCTGTGCATAAATAATTACAAGCAAACGAAGTTGCGCAGGTTTCACTAGATTATCTATAATTATAATATCTAGAGATAAAGTTTGTAGTTGTAGGGGGTAATCTGTAATGGTACTGAACCAATTTTGAAAATTCTTTTACTAACAGAAAACCACGTTATTTGTGTCATATTTTATGTTAAGGCGGTAGCCCACGACGGCGTTTTGTAGCGCTGCAGTAGCGATACGGTTGAGAGTTAGAAATTGTACCTACAGTCGCTATCCTGTCTGTCTATAATCGAATAGCGCGCGGTGGTAGCGATGCAGAAGCGACTGCATCGCTACGAAATGTCGTCGTGGCAAAAAAGCCCACGCGAGCGATGTTAGCAATTGTATAGTCCCTATCCTGTCTTTATTCAAATAACGCGCGGTGGTAGCGATTAAAACGTAGTGATTACTCTTTGGTAGCGATGCAGAAGCGCGTATTGTAAACGCGCGTCAGCATCACTACAAAAAGTCATCGTGGGCCAGAAAAAAGCCCACGCGGGCGATGCCGCAGACAACAGCTAGTGGTAATATTGTTATTTTTGGTATGAAATGTAAATTGTATATACTACCATTATATAATACCTTTGGCGTAGAATGGCCGAATTGTCATCATAATGCGACACAATTGTAATAATAACGGTGAAAGCTAAGCGTCGAACGGCAATTTCGCCCACTAATGGGCAATAAAGAAACTCATATTATTATGACGGTCAAAACGATGATTTAAAATATTTTATAATCTTTAGTTTATTTAAAATCCGCCCTTCAGAGCTTCATGATATTATGTACCAGCAAATAAATGATTATTAAATTATACTAGCGTCCCGTCCCAGCTTCGCACGGGTATTTGGAAGGATTCCTATTTTTTTTGAAAATATTATAACCTATGTTACACGGGGGTAATGTAACTCTTCAACGGTAAAAGAATTTTTGAAATCGCTAACGTAGTTTTTTAAATTATTCGTTTCAAACAAAAACAGAAAAGTACAAATCTTTCCTCTTTATAGTATAATATTAGTATAGGCTATCTGCGCAAACTACGTCTGCGTAGCGTTTGTATGGAAAAAAAATCGTTTTTATGTATGAATTTTCCTCGCAATTTTTCCATATTTTCTCACGGTTTACCTTCCAAGAACTTCCCACAAATATTTCATGATCAAAATTTGCCAAATCGGTTCATCCATTCTGAGATCTAAAATTACTCACAGCAATTTATTTTTTATACATATACTAGCGGCGCGGCCCGGCTTCGCACGCGTTTTATTTTTCCCGTGTGAATAAGATAGCCTATGTTACTCTACAGATCTTAACCTATCCCCAAAAAAAAAATCATGTCAATCCATTCGTTACTTGGAAAAGGGACAAACATACAAACAAACACACTTTCGCATTTATTATATTAGTATGAACATAGAACCTGCAATTCCAAAAATTTCTCATATAAATATTATGCTTATGTTAGCTTATTCCATATAAAATTACATTTGACACCAATGATCGAATTATACTGACAAGCTCCTCGCATTGGGAACAATTTGATTACCTCCCATTCATTTTAGGACGTAAGAACGAATGTATTGTTCAGTCAAGTGTATGTAAAATTTTATATATCTGATTTCGTTCAACCTTGTACCTTCTCCTTTCTGTGAGTGTTCTACCGCAAATACCAGAGTAGAACAAACAGCTCATCACGTTCTGTGGGAGTGTGATCTTTGGCATGACGAACGCGTAATCATGTTGGATTCTTTACATGTCACTTCGGGCGTAGTTTATTATTCTGATCTCGTAGCAAGCAGAGAGAATTATCAGGTATTTAGAAGGTTTTGCAATACATATTATTGGAATCAAAATAGTAAACAACAGCTCATAGCATTAGGTCCCAATAGTAATGTAACAATAGACCGTGGTGCTCG
The DNA here is from genome assembly GCA_905163395.2 of Endotricha flammealis. Taxonomy (NCBI): domain Eukaryota; kingdom Metazoa; phylum Arthropoda; class Insecta; order Lepidoptera; family Pyralidae; genus Endotricha; species Endotricha flammealis. The sequence continues at coordinate 2,278,540 of LR990859.1, read as the reverse complement.
GCAATCGAGCCTCACTTGATTTGCCATCTCTCTAGGGTATTTATTTATTTATTTATAGAAACACAAAACAAATTGTAACCAAGATTTAACAATTACTTATAACCAAATAGTACAGCTAGACAACAACTCAAAACATGTGTTTACAGCTAGTTCAAATTTCGAAACATAATTTAAAGGAAACTATATAACAATAAAAAGGCACAATAGCCGCTCCGAGCCAAAAAGAAGAATGCCACTTTAGAAGAGTTATCAAGTAGACAAAAATTACTTATTTAAATTTTAAAACAAAGAAAAATATGCATCTCTCAGAGATCCATAATAATATGCTGAATTTTATTTTTGAAGGAGTACAAGAAGTGACTCCAAGAATGTCAATGGAATGTCAATGGAATGCCTTTTGCTTCAAATTGCTGTTTTTCAAGTAGTTGTTAAGGAGGGAAGTCCTTTCAATACTTCCTACTCCGACTATCTTCTTTCTGATTAAATTCGTTGTGAGTTCCAAGGCAGCTGTAGTTTTCTTCCCCGGGACGTCAATAAGCTTCATTGCTTATTGTCTATCTGAGGTCGCCGTTGTTGATCCTGGCTACACAGGAGACACAGTGGTGGGAATGTTTGGTGGGCTTGTCCCGATTTCATTCAACATTTTTATAACCACCCTAGCTTTTAATTCGGGACAGGCCCACCACACATTCCCATTATCCCATTGTGTATTATGTATATGGATCAACAACGGCGACCACTTATTGACAATAAGCAATGAAGCTTATTGACGTCCGTAGAAACCACAGCTTACCTTTAAATTATGTGGTCTCATTTTATTGAACAATTGTTACCACAGGACAGGCATTTCTGCAGCGGAAGTCATAATAATATACTCCTCGCAGCCCTGACACACGAGTTCGACCCAGGAAGTACAACCCTCTCACAGAATATCGTTGTGAAGCAGTAATACCTTTTTATCGCCTAGTAAGAGACCCAGATTGCTTATCTATCGCTAGCCTGCCTTATACTGCCTTATTCCTTATACCGGATAACGCATCAGCACCCGTGATTATGTTCATAGGCGGCGGTGATCACTTTCCAACAGGTGTGGCTTGACTGTTTGTCTGCTGTACGTCTTAAAATGAAACACAGATATTGTTAAATCTACCTCAGAGGTTAGGGTCATCAGTATGATTGTGACAATTTATTGCAAATAAAATTATTATAAAATACCAATTTATTTTTATAGCACCTAACAGAAGTCGTGAAACGTCATACTTCAATGTTTTCCTATTTATGGGAAATAGCTTTCACGTAACAAACGCCAATTAAGCATTAAATATTAAAGTATGATTGATGTGTGGACATACGCCAATAATTAAGGACATCAGTAGAAACAGTAAAAAATGTATAGGACAAAGAAGGAAATTACAGAGTCGTAGAGTTTAATACTAATAAAGTGATCGGTCGGGTTTAATGTACAGTCGAAACTGCAGAGAAACCAGGTGGTCAGGTAGTCAGACCCCCCAAACGAAGTAACAATTAAGTAAACAATTAAGTTCTCTCATGTAAAATCTCAATGTATTTAGACGAAATCATCTTCAACATTAAGTTCATCATCATTTTCATCATCTGAAATTGCGTATATTATTATTTTGTTATAATTTTATATTTTCTGTCATTGTAATTGTATCTTTTTAATACCATTTTAAAAGAGCAAAGTGCTAAGTTTCTTGCCAGTTCGTCTTAGCTCAAATCTACCGTCTGAACAAAACGTCGGTAGGAAAAAATTAAAATATTTTGAATTTGAATTTGGAAATTAATAAAAAAATACATTTTGATTACTAATCCAGTAACTTTGTCGCCTGGAAGGATGGGGAAGTATGCGTCAAATCCGGTAGTTCTGATTTTTTGCACACTTGTTTATGATGTTGGCCTAATAAATAATCCAAGTTTGTGACCTCGAGCGCCGAACCGAACTACACTGGGCGTCAAAAATAAGTAGTACAGTTTTAAAATTGCAATTACTCTTAAACTATAGAAGTTAGAGTTTTGAAATAAAAGTCATTTTATAGCAAATTTAACAAAGTTTTCTAAAAATAATACTTTATTTAGCATTCGTAAAGTTTTACACTGAAAATTAGGAAAAAACTAAAAAGCTAACCATTTTGAAGGAACTATCAAGAACTTAATTTTTACGTTTTGGGCCTTGTTCCCACTTTAGTAACTTGTGTTGCCGCCTCGGGCTCTGATGACAGCTTGGAGCCGGTTTGGCATGCTGAACACTAAGTTTCGGAGGCGGTGTTGGGGAGTATTCACCCATTCTTCTATCAGGGCCTGTTTTAGAGCCCTGAGGGTGGCGGGGGGTGGTCTGAGTCTTCTGACTAGCCTCCCAAGCTCATCCCAGGCGTGTTCAATCGGGGTTAAGATCTGGGCTTCTTGATGGCCAAGCCATCAAGCTGATGCCAACCTCCTGAATGTACTCTTGTACGAGATGAGCGGTGTGTGGCCGGGCGTTATCATGCATAAGTATAGCTCCATCACCCATGTTTGCTAAATATGGCCCTGCATACTCGTTAAGGATCTCTAATGCATATCTTTCACCAGTCAGAGTGCCATTTTCTATGACCACTAGCTCTGTGCGACCCTCTGAAGAGATGCCAGCCCATACGTGTACAGAGCCCCCGCCGTATTGAACTCTTTCCGAGATGCAACCTTGAATGTATCGCTCACCAGGTCGCCTGTATACTCTCCGCCTTCCATCGGAAGTGAATAAAGAAAACCGAGACTCATCTGTGAACAAAACTCTTGTCCATTCTTCTTCGCCCCATTGTACGTGTTGACGCGCGTAGCGTAGTCGTACTACTCGATGCCCTGTCTCAAGTTTGGGGTCATTTGCTGGCCTGTACGACTTCAGGTTGGCTTCAGCAAGTCTTCTCCTCACTGTACTCTCACTAACGTAGTCTCTTCGGGTCTGAAGAAGCTGTTGCTGGACCTCAACTGCATTAAGGTGACGATTTCTTAACACAGTAGAGACAATTAAGCGGTCTTCTCGGGTACTAGTGCACCTGGGTCTGCCATTACTTGGTCTCCTTAGATGGTTTCCAGTCTCTTCGTATCTTCGCTTTACTTGCTGGATCGTTCTTAGAGTTACACCCACCGTTCTTGCAGTACGACGCATACTGATGCCTACTTCGAGAAAATTTATGATTCTTGCACATTCTTCTGGTGAAAGAGGCATGATTAGTAAAGTTTACTCTCTGAAGACACATTTGCTTTTGAATTGCAATTGATTTATCAGCAATAAAGAAAACAATAAAAAACAAAAGTACAAGCCAACAGTTTAAAAAAATAGTGTTTTTATTTATAAAGTTTTTTTTCAGTCAATCTTTAAAAAATGATATTATGCATGAAGTTTTTATTAAATGAAATTAAATTGTCTTTTTTAACTTTTTTTATTTCAAAGGTCTAGCTTCTGCAGCTTATTAGATATTGCAATTTTAAAACTGTACTACTTATTTTTGACGCCCAGTGTATGTCAAAAATCGAAAAACCATCCTTTTTATTCCCTTTTTTTTAGTTTTGTGCCAAAAAACCGACATTAGAAGGCTCTGACGACAAAGGTCACTACTACTTTTTTAATGTGTATATAATATTCCTGACAGTTTGAGGCCTAATTAAATTGTCTAGGTCTAATAGATCATATGAGAAATTTCCAATTTTTCTACATTTTGGGGAAAAATGTAGAAAAATTGGAAATTTCTAATTTTTGAAAATATCAGGTATAATGAGGTATCTCAGGGGAAATTACAGTTAAAATTATTATATACGTCTACTAGTCGATGAAATTTCATTGAAATCAGAAGCAATATTCTCGTAACAAAAATTGTTCAACTCTCGTGTCAATCTCAATAGGCTATCCCGGTCAATTCCTATTCTGTAAGTGATATAGCAATTGAGTTTGACGAGAGATGTGAACAATTTTTTATGAGAATAGGGGGCTAATTCAACATCTAAATACATCACTATATAGCCTAACAGATCTTTTTGTTCCAGATGCAGAAACTATAGCAGTCGGAGATCCGCTATCGTGTTCACCAACCACAGACAATAATAGAGCGAGCCTTGACATAATAATCATAATGAACACAACGGAAAGCCTCGACGTGAACCGATCCACGCCTATATACACTATTGGTACCAGCTTTATTACACAATGGTTAGTTAATTACTATATCAACATAGTTGATCAATCATTTTATTGGCAAGCTCGGTAGTGAATTTTCGCAGATATCGAAAGATAAACTTTTTTCAAAAAATGTTTTGATATTAAAAATTGACAAGTTATATTATTTATCCGTGCTTAGTATAATATGATACTTTAAGGGAGCTTCACAAAAACAAAAGAATTCAAATCAACCTCTGACATGGTGTTTTTACACGAACATTGTAGTAAAAATGGAATGACAAAATACTGCTGTAACTGGATTTCTTTAGCCATTTCTTTTCCTAGTCATTTTGCTTTGTTTTCCTAATGGTGATAGTTTATAGAGTCGCTTATTTAATACACAATAATAATATAATCTACATGAAGAGAGAACGTGTCTGTAAAGGCCTACTCTTTAAATCCTCCTTGCGTCGTTTGTTCTCAAAGGAGGGTCGTGGCCTCTCCGAATCACTCTCTTCTCTAGTGGTCTCGCGCCAGCTTGCTCTGTTTTCGGCAGCGTGGATGGCATCGCAGACTGAGGTGTTTAGGGCGGAGCCGAACTGCTAGGTTACTCTGCATAGCATTCGCGAAATTCAATTCTGTATGATTTAAAATTCAAAATTAACAACAAATCCTAATTCGTACCCTTTTCTTTTTTATACTTTACTAACTATTTGGTTAGCATACAATCCAATTTTATTAAGTTTAGTATTTATTTAGCACTAGTCTAGCTGTAAAGTGTACCTAAAAGAACAATCCTATAGCGAACGAGCGGAATTATCTTCAAGAGTAAGGGGGCTGGTCGGCATCTCTTTAAATAAATCATTTCATTTCACTAACTTTATAAAATTACGTTCGAGACATTTAAGTATGTCTTCTCGTTTCTTTTTCGCTCATATTTACGAACGAGTTTCGTTTTGTTTCCGTAATGGAAAAATCACACCTTCCTTCCAGTTCAACCCTAAAATAATATTTTTTGTAAACTCATTTTAACTACACTTGTTCGCACGAAAAGTTTAAATTGAATTTGACTTTTGTTTATTGAATAAGGCTCTTTTTTCAGTATTTCCTCAATTTTTTATATTGAAAATTTAAAGAATATTAATTGTAATTTAGGTACCTAGATATTTTTTTACAAAGATTTTTTTATTTTATTTTAATATTAGACTTATGTCATCATTTTGTATAATCATAGCTTTTTTAGTTAAAATACTAATAAAATATGTTCATGATTACCATACCATTTTGAAAAATGAAATTTTACTCAAGGAAATTAAAAAATATATATTTTGGTTTCTTTAATTAGGAAAGTTATGGGTTTCAGCTTAGTGTAGTTTTGTTGTATGTAAAGCTTTGTTTATTTCGATAACAGATGGCGTTGTACAGGAATTAATTAAATTGGTTTCCAATAAAACTCAAAATTATAGCAAAACGTATGTAATACCCATCAAATCAAAAGCAATATAGTACAAACGACCAGTCATTTTATGTTCAATGGTGATGGAAAGCCATAAAGGCTGCCCTTTGCCGGAGACTATGATTGAGGCAAATCGGATAACTTGGCGAAACGACTATGAAATTGATGTATAAAGCGGCATAGGCGCAATTCTTATGACATTTTTCTTATGGGAATTTAGCGTGTTGTGAACCCGGGGGCCAAGTCTGCTATTTTAAATTAGGCGACCAAATATTTCCATACTATCACCATATTGTCATTATATTTCCATTGTGCCAAATTTGGTATTCTGCTAAAAGTTAACTAGCATATCAATGTGTTGACTATAGAGTGTCAGTGGAAGATGAACGGAATGGTCGACAGTTATTAATCTACCATGAACGACTATTTCAGTTAAATCGCTTTTATGTGAAAGATACTACCGAAAATATCAATAGTTCTATAGTGTGTCAATAAACTGGCCTCGGACTTCAACAAATTTGAGAATACCAAATGTCAAAAACTATTCAAGTGACATACTATCGACATTCTATTGGTGCATTTCACAGTGCATTTGTATTTAGCAGACTTGGGCCCCTGGACATAATCTAGCCGTCAACCAGCGGTCTGTGAGCCGTAAGCTCGGCGTAGTCGCCTAGCCGGTAGCCTAGGCGATACTGTTAACGATCTCTTTCCGAACCAATACGTTTGCTACGACTTTTGGAACAATATTTTTTAAGTAGATTTATGTGAATAATTATATTTTGTTTCTGTTCTTAGGAAACTGCAGAAACTGAGACAACGCACGTGTACAGTAACGGGCAGCTACAGTGACTGTCAGAATGGAACAAATTTTACTGATGTTTACTACTTCAACAGTTCTATAGAAAACCTATTAGCTACGAATGGTGAACTTGTGAGTTTTTCAATAATTTCTATCGTATCTCATTGAATCTCCTAGATCGGGCATATGTTTTAATTTTTTCTTAGTAGGTATATTTTATCACAATGTTTATTTTAGATCTAAGTTTTGTCAATATTTTTTTATTACTTTTTGTTTATTTGCTCATAACATAGTATTTTAGGTAACAATTTGAAAGTACAGTCAACAAAGGAGAGAGTTAACCACCGTAAATAATAATTAAAGATTTCTAGATTTTGCATGAAGGGATTTACTAGAAAGTTTATTTATCAATATTATTCATATTGTACTTTTGTAATTACAAAGTTTCATAACGATAAGATTCTTGTAAGAATAACTTTATTCTTCTTCTACCCTGGTCATCCCTTTCATTGATTTGACAGACTCGACGGTCGAGTGGCTAGCAAAGGTCACTTTATCCCAAAGGTTCGAATCCTGCGCAAGGCAAACATTTGTGTGCATGAACAAGTCTGTTTGCCTTGGTCTGGGTGTTTTCTATGTATAATAAGTATTTATTTACAAAAAAAAAGTAAGTAAGTATATTTATCAGCAATCTAGTACCCATATTTAGTACAAGCTTAGTTGCTTAGTTTAGGACTAGTTGGCGTTGTGTGATTCGTCCAAGAATATTTATATTAATTAATTTTATAAGTAAATCATGTTTTGCTTATCAAAATAGACATGCAAAATTATTAATCACTAGCGAATCATCGTTTGGGTGTAGCCAAATACTATAGACGAGTAATACGCACAGCTTCGGAAGAATAGGCTATTTGACACTATTAAAAATATGCTACGAAGTGTGGTCATCCTATTAGATAATAACATAAAAAAACATATTTATCTCTGTTATATCCAAAAATATTTATAGATTTTTCAAAATAAACAAAATAAATCCTAATTATTTTTTGAATTTCTTCAGCTACAAGAACGCTCTGTGATTGGCTATGCCTCGCGTGACGTCACACGCAAGTCAACATTGTTCATTGTTACGACATTTTGTGTGATTTTATCATTTTATCTATTACTATTCGAATCAAATATTACTGGCATACTTACATCAAAGTGATCTTCACACATAAAAACATTTGTATGAGATAAATGCTGTTTGGGTCTCTTCGAGCTAACACAGAAACAAACAGTTTTTGTGGAGTTTTTATAGAAGTATTTGTACATTGTGGCACAATTACACCATTTATAAACCATTTTTTCCAGTAAAATAACAGAAAAAATATTCTAAACACGCTGAATGTACACTTTGGTACAAGTTTACTTGCATGTGATGTCACGGCGTCCGCCATTACAGAAAAAGCGTTTTTAGCGCGAATATTGTAATGTAAATTTTAAACCGATATTTTACGGAAAATACTGCAAATTTCGCAGAAATATACATGTGGTGTATTAATCATATACCAACGAATAATTTAAAACAGTTTTTCAAAATCAGTCAAATAGCCTATTCGGGCAAGACGCGACACTAGCGCCCCTACGGCATGAGGTGCACAGCTCTTGACGTTTCTCATACAATGACTTGGCAACCTCCGTTCACCTCATGCCGCTAGGGGCGCTATAACATTTTGCATCCAAAAAACCTCCGTTCACCTCATGCCGCTATAACATTTTGCGTACAAAACGCACAAAAGTTTTGAAATCGTTCACCTCATGCCGCCCTCATGCCGTAGGGGCGCTAGTGTCGCCCGAATTCTTCTGAAGCTGTGCGTATTAACTCGGTAGAGTTTCTATAGTATTTGGTTAAACCAAATAACGGTGAATTAACCAAAATTTACACTAAAAAGTGAACGGTACATTGGTGCTAATTCTGTTGTACATTTAACTAGACTAAACTAATTTTGACATGACCAAAGGTGTTGTTGTCCCTCCTTGGCTTACAATTAGTGACAAGGATAGCAACACTTCTAGCCGTGTCAAAATTAGTTTAGTCTAGTTAAATGTATGGTTGTCACTGTGCTAGTGACAGTGGTTGTCAATAGAAAACTAATTTGTAAATTCAACAACATTTTAATACCATGTCAAACCAATCGTTAGAAGTGGTGACATAGATAAATTGTGTCTATCGCGTGTATCTTTGGAATGATATGGTACTAAAGATAATCTACTTCTCTAGCTACATATTTTTCATATAATGCCGATCCACACTAAAAGCTAAGATAATTTTATAATAAATTGGAACTGATGCTCGCAGTTATACCCGCAAAATAGTTATTCTCGGAATGACAAACGGGTTGTAAACTATCCCTTATTTTATATTATTTGTTGTTATATATATTTTATATACGTTGTCCCAACCGTTGGGACCACCAAATGACAGTCGTTAAGCCAAGTCGGTGGCCTTAGGGCGCGCGCGGCAGTTTGAAAACACCGGCCTCTGCCAATCCGCATTGGAGCAGCGTGGCAGAGTACGCTCTTATCACCTTCGATTGTAGGGAGACCCGTATCCTAGCAGTGGGATTATTATGGGTTGATATGATGATAGCTCAAGGGACGTGGGTTCGAAACGTGGGATTTTTTTCTTTCAAAAATATTTAATTATTTACATAAAGCAGGAAAGAATATTTTTCGTTTAGATTACTTTACGTGATGCATTGCACAGGCCAACTTATCTATTACTAGCTTAGATATATATAGATAGAATATGTTTTATTCTCAATTAAACACAACTTTACATAATACAACATACAGAAAATATACAGACTAGTGTATACGCAACAAGGCGGCCTTATTGCTAAAAGCAATCTTTTGAAGGCTATAGGTTTATAGCTTACCTTTTAGCTTAGCTCTGGCTCTGCAACCAGGGTAAAAGTTTCACCTCGACACAGTTCGCGACGGAATGTGTAGCGAGTACACCATATGTGGGCTAATCGATTCAAAACTATTATCGAGTGCACGCTGCAACGATGGCGAGATTGGAAACATTAAAGCCAACACTGTTTTGAGTTCTTGTTGGTGTGTGAACACAGCCATGTTATGCCAAATCCTTGTTTTTGGTACGTGTATGAAATGTAAAATTAATGATCAATTTTTAAAATCCGAAGTTAAAGTCATAAATACTTTACTCTGTGGGCCCTCGCGGGCACTTAGATACGTCATTTACAATGAGTGTTACATAATAATAATATTATACTGTATTAAATAAATAAGCTGCTATATAAACGACCACCATCGGAAACAAAGCAAAATGATCATCGTTTTAAGAAATGGCGAAAGAAAACCGGTTACGGCCTTTTTTGTCCATCAGCTACTTGTTTTTTCTTCCGTATTTGAATCGATAATTTTATTATGTCATACACTTACCAAAAACGAGAATTTGTATTTAAAGAAAGCTGTTCGGAGACTTTAAAATTTTAGTAATTGTTGGTGAAAACGGGCATTATTGTCTTTAGCACAGTCGGCCAATGAAAGTGGTGTGAACTGTAATTAGATTCAAGTTTTCCTCCACCTTACAGAAGATCGTAGCCAAATAGCATTGGTCTCGGCCATGTTGTGTTTCTACGGCGAGTAAGGTCTTCAGAGCTCCACTTGGTTGGGAGGGTTGGCAACGCGTGAGTGATACCCTCGGTATTGCGAGCGTCTAAAGGCTACGGTGATGCTAACCATCAGGCGGGCCGTATGCTCGTTTGCCACCTATGTGGTATTAAAAAAAAAGTTTTCTAAAAATCGCGCGAAGGGATTTACGCGAATTTCGTTTATCTATAGTATTAATTACAACCATAACAATGCTTACATTATTAGCTTAAAATAAATTGTTCTTAGTTCACTATCCTGCTCACTTCTTTCGTTGGTTTAACTGGTGAGAAAGGTCGTATTCAATTCCCGTATAAGACAAGTATGACAAATATAATATGTGTTTTTAATCAGACAATACACCGTGGTGCTCGAAATTGGAACATCACTTGATTAGCAAAACAAACATAAAGTAATCCTAGAGAGATGACAATCTCTCATGGCTTGCTTTATGTTACAAATTGCTGTATCTCACGTAGCCGCTAAGGTGTCTAATATCTTTCTAATTAAATTCGTTGTGAGTTCCAAGACAGCTGTAGTTTCTTCCCCGGGACGTCAATAAGCTTCATTGCTTATTGTCAATCTGAAGTCGCCGCTGTAGATACTTTTTTTAACCTAATCCTCAATACTTTTAAAAATTATCACAAAGATAATATGGATTCACAGAATTTATAAACAAGCTTTTATTTAATTCACCTGTAAATGTTTGTCACAAATCTTCCAACAGAATGTGGAACCATTTCCTTTCAGTCGATTTAGTTGAATGTTTTCGTGAGAACATGTAATATTTTTAAAATGGCCGACTCCACAAGATTGCAGTATTGTGTATATGAAATGAATACGCTTGAAGAGTAGGAAAAGATAAGTGATGTAATTTGAAAGCTTGAGCATGAATGCTTGTTTAATTCCAGATTTTAAACGTAAGAGAGTCCTTCCACGATGCACCTCACAAGCGACTCGAGTGTCATACGCGTATCACACTACTTAGTCGTCGTGGGAGGACTGTCTAACTTCTATATTTTGTCGTGTAATTATGTATTTTTTATTGGTACAATACTTGACAATGGTGCTAATTCTGTTGTACATTTTACTAGACTAAACTAATTTTGACAGGACCAAAGGTGTTGTTGTTCTTCCTTGGTTTACAATTAGTGACAAGGATAGCAACACTTCTAGTCCTGTCAAAATTAGTTTAGTATAGTTAAATGTACAACAGAATTAGCACCAATATAAATTTAATTAAAACTAAACTAACAATAAAAACTAAAAACTAACATTAAGAATTAAAAAGGCATGGTCCCTGTGGCAGGGTGCTCAAAATGCTAGCACCGTTACCTCGCTGAAGCGTGATAGAGATCGGATAGCGAAATAACTGCCAGTCTTTGGGTCACCAGTAGTGGTTTGTTAGAAGCCGGTCAGCTGCTGATATTTTGTGGCTTTTGGTTTCTCGGCGGACTCCGCCGCCGTCGTGTAATTGAGTTTCGTATTTAAAGCTAGATCGTTAATGAATAACGTTCAACTATATATTTGCGCCATATACCCCGTAATCTTTTTATTCACTTCTGCTAGGTAGTCTGGAAGATGTTGAGATAGACCGCCTTCTGAACGTTATATTATTAATTCTTACATTGTGTGCCTATATTTTAAATAGTGCAATAAAGAGTATTGTATTGTATTGTATTGGAGCTATCACGGTACTGGCGCCCAATTTGGAGCTAACTAAATCCTGGCGCCCAACGTGGTGCTTTCTCATACTAATGTCAAAAACTCGTGGCAGACAGTACAACAAAACGTAAAAACGAGACAGCGCATGTCATGTTCTCTCCCGCACTTACACAGTTTATGGATGACGTCACTAATATATAGAGATACTTGTTGTTTGGTTTCGTATGTTTATCGATAACATTTAGGTAGGGTAGACACATGACATTTAAATTAGCATTTTATCGACAGTCGAGTTAATTTGCGCGTGCGCATCTGTATTGCAAAAGTGATTCATGGCACCGTCGGCCACGAGTCTTTAATATTATTATAGTACTGGCGCCCAACATAGAGCTTAAGTAATACTGGCGCCCAACGTGGAGCTTACGTATAAAATAATTATGCAGTACCGGGATTAGAACCCGGAACCTCCTGGGAGCAATGTAATATTAATGATACCTTTTGTCCACAGCCGCTAGTGTTACCTCCCTTCCCTCTCTGGTTGGCGTGTATCTTCGCGACCTGCCTAGGCCTGGTGATCTTCTTAACGGTCAGCGGGAATGTGCTAGTACTACTAGCTTTTTTAGTAGACCGCACTATACGCCAACCTAGTAACTATTTCATCGCCTCTCTTGCTGCTACGGATCTGCTAATAGGTAAGTAATATTTTACAATTACTTAAAATCCTTTACAATACTTTAATCATATTCAATTAAATGAAATATATCGATTCACAGCATTCAAATTTGGTCATATTCAGAAACCCAACTCCTTTCTTTTCTATCACTCTTCTCTTTATTATTTCCTTTTTTTTAATAATTTCATTTGAAAGAAAATAACTTATCCCGAAATCGTGTAGTGTCGTGGATGTTCATAGGCATAAGCATAAAAATAAATCTTAAATATTTTTATGATAGTTATAATAGTAATATTATTAAAAATTCGTGATTCTGTACAAGACCCGAGTTCACCAACTGATGTTTAAATTTTAAACAGATGTTTAGACCCTAACCGGCTGTTTAACCAAATTTTGCTGTTCACCGTGCACTAAACATTGATTAAGTGTCGTAACCGTCTGTTTAACTTAATTGACGGAGACCCGAGTTCACCAACTGATGTTTAAATTTTAAACAGATGTTTAGACCCTAACCGGCTGTTTAACCAAATTTTGCTGTTCACCGTGCACTAAACATTGGTTAAGTGTCGTAACCGTCTGTTTAATTTAATTGACGAAGGCTCGAGTTCGCCAACTACAACATAACCAACGTTTACGTAACCGCACGGTTATATTTTAATCGTTGTATAAACAAGCTGCTTTTTTTTAATGTTCACCGTTCAATTTTATCTGGCGGTTAACTAACCAAACGTTTTTGAATGAATGAGCCGAAAAAGAATGAATAGTTTAATACTACTTTGTAAAGATGGCAGTGTACCTCCATACTTTTGTCTTTACCCGAACGGCATCTATAAATGGTATGGTTTTGTTATTATACTACAAAATTCAAAATCTGTTAAGGTAATGCCATGTCCGTAATGGGAACGTCTTTCTTATTAAACATCCTTTTTCTATTGTCAAAGTCTAATCAGTCAGCACTGTCAGCAGTCAATAGTCAAAATGTGGCCCATAGATTTAGTTTCGCTTGATGTGGCCAGATGTTTATATTTTTATTTTACCACATTTTTCACCTCGAAGTTATTTTTGTAATATTGTAATACATAATTTAATAACATATTACATACATATGTAATATAAAAGTATCAGTTATGGAAATGGGTTTTAAAGTACCAAGATTTAGTAGATAATAAAAAGTCTACGCTGCACTGCGTATATATGTATAAACGAATGTAAATAAATATTTTAAATATAAATAAAACTAAAATGTATTTTAGTTTTATTTAAATTTTAAATCACTACGTAAATAATATGAATACTTACTTACATTATATGCAAATATATTATACTATCATATCATTACATAAATATCATAATTATTAAAATTATAATAACAGCTCAACGATGCATGATGCCACATCCAGTTTCTAAATATTTACCTACATGTTACTTTATATCCGTGTTTGTTGATCGTTTTTATGTTTGAAATACTTTGAATATGCCTATCCTACTGTTGTGACTTTGTTAATAGTGATTAAATGGTTATCTAGGCTGTGCACTCAATAAATTTAGTGATATAGTGATATACAACTTACGTCAGGTCACGTCACTCAAATAACCGACGTTTAAACTACGTCTATTCCGTCCATTAAATTAAACAGACGGTTACGACACTTAATCAATGTTTAGTGCACGGTGAACAGCAAAATTTGGTTAAACAGCCGGTTAGGGTCTAAACATCTGTTTAAAATTTAAACATCAGTTGGTGAACTCCGGTCGAAATGGACGTAGTTTAAACGTCGGTTATTTGAGTGACGTGACCTGACGTGAGTTGTATTTCACTATATCACTGAATTTATTGAGTGCACAGCCTAGATAACACCATCTAATCACTATTAACAAAGTCACAACAGTAGGATAGGCATATTCAAAGTATTTCAAACATAAAAACGATCAACAAACACGGATATAATACATGTAGGTAAATATTTAGAAACTGGATGTGGCATCATGCATCGTTGAGCTGTTATTATAATCTAATAATTATGATATTTAAGTAATGATATGATAGTATTATATATTTGCATATAATGTAAGTAAGTATTCATATTATTTACGTAGTGATTTAAAATTTAAATAAAACTAAAATACATTTTAGTTTTATTTATATTTAAAATATTTATTTACATTCGTTTATACATATAAACGTAGTGCAGCGTAGACTTTTTATTTTCTACTAAATCTCGGTACTTTAAAACCCATCTCCATAACTGATACTTTTATATTACATATAATATGTAATATGTTATTAAATTATGTATTACAATATTACAAAAATAGCTTCGAGGTGAAAAATGTTGTAAAATAAAAATAAAAACATCTGGCCACATCAAGCGAAACTAAATCTATGGGCCACATTTTGACTATTGACTGCTGACTGATTAGACTTTGACAATAGAAAAAGGATGTTTAATAAGAAAGGCGTTCCCATTACGGACATGGCATTACCTTAACAGATTTTGAATTTTGTAGTATATTATCAAAACCATACCATTTATGGATGCCGTTCGGGTAAAGACAAAAGTATGGAGGTACACTGCCATCTTTACAAAGTAGTATTAAACAATTCATTCGGGCCTAAATTGATTACAATGTTTCGTTAATTAAAAGGTTAGTTTTAATTTTTTTGTTTGTACAGTCAACCAATGAAAGATAACCAGGGCAGAGTTCAATGAACAAAGATTTTTTGACCAAAAATGTAAATATCGTTGTAAATTTTGGAATTATGTAGTACAATATAATTTCTATTGCTAAATAAAATTCCTTCATGCAATATTATGAAATCCTGAATCATATTTTACGACATTGGTTTTTTCACTGATTGAATGTACCTAAATAATTGGCTTTCTCGTCAACTGCTTAAGATAAATTATATATACTAGAATCATCCAAGTAATTTGATAATCTCTTAGCCCACTGAACCGAGAACACGTTCCAACTGAGGGTTAATTTGCCGTCGACCCAAATATTATTGATGTGAATCATTTTCATTTCGATGAGTAATTTTTTAAACAATCTAAAGATCTCGATCATATCTAAAATTAGATATTTCAATACTGAATGTTGATAAGATAAATTAATCGTTTATTTCTTACTGCAATCACACTAGAAACCCATCAGTCGTGACATTACGGAAGCATATCGGTTTATTTGTTTTAGTAAATGTAAGTAATTAGAAGTAGAGTCATAAATCTCTTCACGATGCAATAAAACACATGGTGGGCTGCAAAAATAATGATAAAGTTAATGACATATTAGATGAAACTGTTATTACCAATTTAAAGAAGAAAGGAAAGACTTGTATTACAATTTAAAGAAGCACAGCGCAGCGGACAATCCGCTTAAATCGGAGCAGCCCGTCTGGGGAAGGATCCTGTAAGGTGGAGGTCCTGAGGACATGGCCGAGGGAGACCAATGCTATTTAGCATTGGTCTCGGCCATGTTGTGTTCCTACGGTGAGTGAAGGGCTCCAGAGCTCCACTTAAGCGGGGTGGTAGGGTTGGCAACGCGTGATTAATACCCCCGGTATTGCAAGCGTCTATAGGTTACGGTGACGACTTACCATCAGGCCCGCCGTATGCTTGTTTCCCACCTTTGGGGTATACAAAATAACTTGTAAAAGTTACAACAGCATACCAAAAACCATGGCTGAAAAACTGCATTCAAAAACAACGGCGCACGTTGTGCTGGAAACCAAGCCTTTACCTTTGCACGATGAAATATAAACACTGAAAGTAGTAAATTTTTAAATTAATTTTTTAAGTAGATCGCTGTTATCCTGTAAATAACCCAATTTAAATTTGCTATCAATAGAATAATTAAACACGATAACTTAGGATTATGACCACGATGATATAGAAGATGGAGGTACCAATTTCATAAATTAAATATTACCTATTGATTTTATGCAGCAAATGCTATTTCAATTGTAGACCAATGACTAATATTAATCTTATAATGGTGGGAAAATAATAGATAATTCAACACATTCTAATTAAGTTGGTGTAGCAAAGTTTTTATTTTATTTTAGTTTATTCATTTTTGATGTAATGCATAGCATTTTTTAGGAAGACACATACGTTTCAATAGGCATATTATTTAAAGATATAATTTTACCAATAGATTAATTCTAGTTACTTCTTTTTGATTGTCCACAGGTACTCTTTCGCTCCCTTTTTATACTGACTACGTACTTAAAGGATACTGGCACTTGGGACCTCTACTTTGCGATCTATGGCTCTCCGTGGACTACACAGTGTGCCTCGTGTCTCAATACACTGTTTTGCTGATTACTGTCGACAGATTCTGCAGCGTGAAGATAGCAGCAAGATACCGAGCATGGCGGACAAAAAATAGAGTCATCTGGATGGTCACCGTTACCTGGATAATACCAGCCCTATTATTTTTTACGACTATATTCGGATGGGAACACTTCGTAGGTTATAGAGATTTACAGGAAGGTGAGTGTGCAGTACAATTTCTCAAAGATCCAATTTTTAATACAGCTTTAATCATAGGTTATTATTGGACTACGCTTTTTGTCTTAATTGTATTATATGCCGGTATATTTAAGACTGCATACGATATGCAGAAGAAAAGTGAAGCTAAGCAAAGAAAAATGCAATCAATGGTCGCGTTAAGTGCGGGTTTTATGACGGGTATGGCTGGACGCGCTGCAGGCACATCAGCTCTGCCCAAACCGACTATCTCTAGCGAAGATCAAAATAAAGTTTCCGAATCAGTCCGTAAAGATTCTACTTCAAAGGGATCTTTAGCAGCCCCGTTATTGAATTTAGGTGGTTCGACTGATTCGAATTCGAGTCAAAAGTCATCCGCACATAAGAGCAGCGCCACTGCAACAGGGACGTCAACAACAGCGGAATCAGATGCTGAAAAGAAGGAGGATCAGGTAGAAGCTGAAAGGTCTAGCAGTCCCGCTTTTGATTCAGATGACGAGAGTACTACACAGACAAATATCAAGAAACGACCGTCAGTAGCTAATTTAGTCATGCAAACTGGTGCGCTGCAGTTATTAAATAACATGCGCATGAACGGTGGCATGTTAATAAAGCAAGATTTAAAACAATCGCCGATGTTTAAACATGAGCCTGATAAAACTAAATCATCGTTATCACAAATATCTGAAAAAAGTTTGATAGATACTGACCATACGTCGCACGGCAGTTCGCAACACATAACACCTACTATACCGTTATCTACAGCTAGTCTTATATCCCCAATATCATCAGGAATAGCCACACCGTCCGACCCAAGAGAAGTGGCAACTACTATCGCTCAAAGAGTTATACCTCCACCATCAGAGTTTAGGTGTAGTCCTCCAGTTTCTGAAAGTCCTCCATCTCAATCTGAATCTTCTAAGGCAAGAACTATTAGAGTCGTCAAAAGCGATGGTACATCTTATGATGTACTTGTAGCAATGGATGGCGCTGATTTAAGGTATATGGATGAAAGTTCTGTAATTCTACCATCTCCCACTTACGAAAGTCCTCCTTCATCAGTGACATTCCCAACTGCCACTGAACCTTCATCGCCTCCGACTCTTAATTCAGGTAATGCCACGAATACTTCATTATTGCAAGCAGCTCTTATAAGAGCGACAGCAGAAGCTCAAGTAGTACAACCTAAAGCTAGTTTTTCTCCCCCACCAACTATTAAAGTAAATACGGAGGTAAGTTTAACTGCAGGAGAACGACCTAAGCCTGTGATTACTCTTGTATCGTCGTCTTCCAATAATAATGAACCTCAGCCGGCAAAACCAAAAGAAACAAAAGTCGTACCATTAAAACTAAATCCAATAAGTCCAGCTGTAGAAAATAGCGATGTTTCAAGCGCGGTCGTATCTGGGTCAGGCCGCGGCGACTCGAAGAAGGAGTTCGTCAAAAACATAGGAAAAAAGTTAAAAGTTAAGCGTTCGAAGCGGGATGGCTTGTTCACGAGCATCGGCCGACAGAAATCAAAGTCGGAGAACAGGGCTAGGAAAGCATTTAGAACCATATCGTTTATTTTAGGTGCATTTGTAATCTGCTGGACGCCATATCACATACTGGCTTTAGTGGAAGGTTTTTGTACGGATCCACCTTGTATTAACAAGCATATATACATGTTTTCATACTTTCTATGTTACGCTAATAGTCCAATAAATCCATTTTGCTATGCGCTGGCCAACCAGCAATTCAAGAAGACCTTCACGAGGCTTTTACGGGGCGACTTCCACATCACCTAGTCCATGTATGTCGGTTACAAATAAGCGTAATAACCAAAGGTTTGATATGTAATTACGCGCACAATATTATGAATGATTCAAATATTGTTATTGATAAGACAATACCAGAAAAATTAATGTTAATTGTATGCTTTTGGTGTATAGAAGTTGTAATGGAGGTAATGTGTAGAGTTTAAATGTTTAGCGATTTTTTGCTTTACACAAGATTTCGATAACTGTAAATAAAATAGTAATGTACGTTGTATATTTTTATTTGATATTAAAGTTCAGAACTGACAATAAAATGTTAGACGGTGTACATAAATGTTAGGTTAACTAAAGTCTCTTTATATTTCTAAGGTATGTTGTTGTAAGTGAAACTTAGATTCTTATATCAACGCTGCTTATGTCAAAGACAGAAAAGTGTATTGTAGAATAACAAATATAATATTCGTATATTTTAAATAAATTAGGATATTTAAATTGTAACCAATAAGAGCATGGGGTCGATTAGGTGGCACCTTAATTTTTAGACCTTTTAAAAAAAGAAACGTCATGAAAATGAAAATGATAATAACACATGAAAAAAAATTATAAAATTTCTTCAATCTTACTACTAGTCATAATAAAGGTAACAAATTATAAGTGTATTAAAAACATTTTTTTTTTGTGGATATTTTAGAATCAGTTTTGCATTAGAAACATTACGGACACGTATCAATCTGTAATAAGTATAACATTACAATGTTATGTTAGCGTTAAATAAGAGTTGTGGTTGTAGTTACAAAGTAGTAGTTACAAAATTACGAGCGGCAATTATTTTGTTTTGAGTCATAAATATGTTAGCATTTTTACAATCTATTTAAGAATTTTCACAGTTTAGTGAGAGGTAGGGCACAGCGGTAAACCCGCTCAAATCGGAGCAGCCCGAAATGAAATGAAATGTTTATTTGCTAAAATTATACATGGTGTTTGTTTGTGTTTGCCAAGTGTAGTACAATATGGTTGGCAGCACCGTAATTTGCCTTAATAAAAATGTAGGCATGCAATATATTCAAATTTAAATTGGCGTAGGTACAGTATCTTACAATGGACTCTTGATAAATATTTATTACTATGTCAAGCACAATAATAAAAAAACAAAAATAAAAAAAATAAGAAATCTAATGTCAGCTAAAAATTCAAAATCAAAACAATAGAAATTAGCATCAGAACACACATTGATTACATTAAGATGTCGGAAGTGTCGGAACAGATTGTAATTAATATTAAAACTTATAACCTAAAAATTCAGTGACGCTGTAAAAAGAATTAGAGAGCCGCCATTCCATCAATTGCTTTTTAAATTTTCGCAATGGTAGTTGAACAATAGTCGGCGGTAGTTTATTAAACCCGTCTGGGTAAGGACCTCCACCTTACAGACGATCGTAGCCAAATAGCATTGGTCTCGGCGATGTTGTGTTTCTACAGTGAGTAAGGTCTCCAGAGCTCCGCTTGGGGGGGTTGGCAACGCGTGAGTGATACCCTCGGTATTGCAAGCGTCTATAGGCTACGGTGATGCTTACCATCAGGCAGGCCGTATGCTTGTTTGCCAACTTTGTGGCATTAAAAATATTTTTATGCTATAAGTATATTATTTAGAATTTATTATATTTAAAGTCATTTATAAGGTTTTCGTTACTAATTTGTTTGAAGGAGCACTCGGTAGTAGCAGTTAATTAAAACCAGAGTATTTCATCGGTTGATTTTGTAGTCGAGGCTTACCACAAGTCAAATTAACAAAATCTAGACTATTTGTTTCAATAACTAGCGTACCTAGTAAATAACTGGCTAATGAATACTCTTCACTCAATCAATAAGAGCAGACCTCCGGCTTTGCACCAGTTTAACTAAGAAGCAATAATCTTTTCGAAAATGTAATATAGCCTTTGTTACCCGGGAAATGTACATTTAAAATGGTGAAAGAGGTTTTGAAATCGGTCCATTTGTTTTGAGTTTTAGAAACAAAAATAGAAATCTTTCCTCATTATAATATTAGTATATTGTATCAAAATTAGGGCGCTATCTAATCAAACCCGTCCTCTTAAAAAGATAAATATTGTGGCAATCAGTGGAACTTGTGTCAATCAAAGATAACTAGTTATATTTCGTTTAATTAAATTTTTACTTATTGCCACAATAATACAATGAAATAGAAAGAATAAACGCGAAAAGGCTTTCAGCTATGAGCCCTGCTGAAGCTTTTTAGCGTAACATAGTCAATTATAATAATTGTTAGGTTCCAATATATTGTATAAAACCTATATGGGCCTAAACCTTCGTTCGTTTTTTTTTAAATTAAACAATCATTTGTTGTAAAATGATTTTTATTAAAATGTATAAAACGTTGTGTTTTGCGATAATATTAATTATTTAAGGATAAAAAAAACATTACTTAAACCGTACGTAACTGAAGCCAAATTATGTAGAAAAATTATTTTGTTTTTAAATTTCTAAAATATTTTTATATTTCTTTTTTATTTATTTAATCGATCCCCCAAAATGATATTAGATTAATTCGTTCAAATGTATTAAAAATAAGTATTAAACATTTTATAATAGAGTTCTCAAGTTAGAGACCTGTATAAATACATTATTGGATAAAAAACCATTGTTTATTAATTATAAGTTATTGCAAAATGAAAGACAAGAGTGAAATAATAGTAGTTAGTGTTAATTGAAATTAAAAATTTAATCAAAAATGATTATTTGGATGTTATTAAACGTTAAACTGAATGTAGGGCTGTCAATAGACGCAGTTAGGAATTTCAATTTTAAATAGACGCTTAAACTCTAGGTGTCATTCGTCACCTCCCACGAAATTATACACGCACGATCGTGCGAGTTGACACCTTTCGAATTAATATTTTTAATAATACTAATCTTTATTTCTAAAACAGTATTTCAACTTCATAATATCTTATAGCTTCCACATTAGGTTTGCACGTGTCTCGTGGAGGCTATTTACCCATTTTTTTGTCGTCAACTCGCACGTTTATGAAAATTTAAGTAACCATGTAGAGCTACGAAAAGCCTTTTTAATAAGTACATCAAATATTACATGACTAAACTTTAAAATAAAACAAAATGTTATTATAATTTAGCTTCAATATTTTTTACCTGGCTGCACTTTGTACGTACGTGCGAGTTGAGAATAAAAAAATTTATAAAATCGAATGGTGCCAAGTCGCACGATCGTGCAGGTTTTTTTGTGCGTGATGACGAATAACTCAACTCCGGAGTGAAAATTGTGGCAGTCACGGGAATAGTTACCACTTTGTGCATTTTATTGTTAGTGGCTTCGTTGAGCTATATTTTATTTAAGATTAAAAACAACTGACTGTAATAGATTTAAAAAAAAATAAGGTAATTCTTTTGTTTTTTAAAAGAACTAGAGTGTAAATAAAATAGAATTATCTTTTAATAATATTGTAAAGGATAGGGGAGAGAAGTGGAAACAGAGCTCAGAGTAAAATAAAATATAATAGCAAAAATTAAGTAACAGAGAAAACTAAACCAAGACAGACAGAGATCGATAAAAAGTACCAAAGAACCGATGAGAATAAAAAATACAATAACAATATGACAGATATCAAAAGAAAAGTAAAAAAGTATAAAACATAATATTGCTATCAAAAGAGTATTTATTTATGCTTCCAGCCTGATGGCTAGTTCGTAACAAATATAATTACAAAATCGCATCCTAGTTCTTTTAAAATCCAACAGAAAATTAAGTGTCCTATACCACTAAGCATGTCCGACAACTAGGTATTCACCCTATCAGGTAGTAACTTTGACGTTTAGTAGGCCAATTTCCTTATTTGAAATAATCTAATTCAATCTCGCTCATTTCACTATTTGCCTGAGCGAGATAGCGTGTGTGGTCGAAATCAAGAATAAATAATTAAGTGAGATTTTTATTTCGAGAATTGGTCGTAAGAGCGAAGTGCTTGGCTAAATGTTTTTGGTAGTTAAATACCTTTAGGCATGGCAAAACAACACAGAAAAATCATATTAGCCTATTTTGTGTTTTTTTTTCTATTCTCCGATGATATACATAAATTCCAAACAAACGGCAAACGGAAAGTCATACATAAAGTCATAGATAAAAAGGAATTTAAATATTTAGATTTTGCTATTCATACAGATAAAATCAGTTATGTTTTAATCTGATATTTTTATCAAAGTATATACACTGGGCGTCAAAAATAAGTAGTACAGTTTTAAAATTGCAATATCTCCTAAACTGCAGAAGCTAGACCATTGAAATAAAAAAAAGTTAAAAGACAATTTAATTTCATTTAATAAAAACTTCATGCATGATATCATTTTTTAAAGATTGACTGAAAAAAAACTTAATAAATAAAAACACAATTTTTTTAAACTGTTGGCTTGTACTTTTGTTTTTTATTGTTTTCTTTATTGCTGATAAATCAATTGCAATTCAAAAGCAAATGTGTCTTCAGCGAGTAAACTTTACTAATCATGCCTCTTTCACCAGAAGAATGTGCAAGAATCATAACTTTTCTCGAAGTAGGCATCAGTATGCGTCGTACTGCAAGAACGGTGGGTGTAACTCTAAGAACGATCCAGCAAGTAAAGCGAAGATACGAAGAGACTGGAAACCATCTAAGGAGACCAAGTAATGGCAGACCCAGGTGCACTAGTACCCGAGAAGACCGCTTAATTGTCTCTACTGTGTTAAGAAATCGTCACCTTAATGCAGTTGAGGTCCAGCAACAGCTTCTTCAGACCCGAAGAGACTACGTTAGTGAGAGTACAGTGAGGAGAAGACTTGCTGAAGCCAACCTGAAGTCGTACAGGCCAGCAAATGGCCCCAAACTTGAGACAGGGCATCGAGTAGTAAGACTACGCTACGCGCGTCAACACGTACAATGGGGCGAAGAAGAATGGACAAGAGTTTTGTTCACAGATGAGTCTCGGTTTTCTTTATTCACTTCCGATGGAAGGCGGAGAGTATACAGGCGACCTGGTGAGCGATACATTCAAGGTTGCATCTCGGAAAGAGTTCAATACGGCGGGGGCTCTGTACACGTATGGGCTGGCATCTCTTCAGAGGGTCGCACAGAGCTAGTGGTCATAGAAAATGGCACTCTGACTGGTGAAAGATATGCATTAGAGATCCTTAACGAGTATGCAGGGCCATATTTAGCAAATATGGGTGATGGAGCTATACTAATGCATGATAACGCCCGGCCACACACCGCTCATCTCGTACAAGAGTACATTCAGGAGGTTGGCATCAGCTTGATGGCTTGGCCATCAAGAAGCCCAGATCTTAACCCGATTGAACACGCCTGGGATGAGCTTGGGAGGCTAGTCAGAAGACGCAGACCACCCCCCGCCACCCTCAGGGCTCTAAAACAGGCCCTGATAGAAGAATGGGTGAATATTCCCTAACACCGCCTCCGAAACTTAGTGTTCAGCATGCCAAACCGGCTCGAAGTTGTCATCAGAGCCCGAGGCGGCAACACAAGTTACTAAAGTGGGAACAAGGCCCAAAACTTAAAAATTAAGTTCTTGATAGTTACTTCAAAATGGTTAGCTTTTTAGTTTTTTCTTAATTTTCAGTGTAAAACTTTACTAATGCTAAATAAAGTATTATTTTTAGAAAACTTTGTTAAATTTGCTATAAAATGACTTTTATTTCAAAACTCTAACTTCTATAGTTTAAGAGTAATTGCAATTTTAAAACTGTACTACTTATTTTTGACGCCCAGTGTAGATAAATATCTTTTAAAAAGGCCGAAGTTATTAAAGGAACAGCGTACACAGAATGCGTATTTCTGAAACGCGCATTTCTGAAACGCGCGTAATTTGCGCATTATGTTCTATCGCTCATAACGTGTGTGTAAAACAGAATAATTACACTCAAATCTAATAAATTGGTTACAAATTACTATTATAAATTTTGTTTATTACGACGATAAAAATGTATTTTACATTAAAATACTGTAATCCCATCTTTGTAATATTTTTATAGTATTTATGA
The DNA here is from genome assembly GCA_905163395.2 of Endotricha flammealis. Taxonomy (NCBI): domain Eukaryota; kingdom Metazoa; phylum Arthropoda; class Insecta; order Lepidoptera; family Pyralidae; genus Endotricha; species Endotricha flammealis. Next base: position 2,253,823 of record LR990859.1, on the reverse strand, counting down.
ATTTATGAATATATGTCAGATATAGATTTCATTTAGTAAAATACGTAACACGTAATAAGAACATACTTCGTAGATATTTTCTGTGCTAAAATGATATTTCTTTTAAAACTTACTAACAATATTATTAAGTTTCTATAATCAATGATCAGTTTATAAAAAATAAGGCTTAATTAGAAATGAATTTGTTGGAAGTAGAATTGTATTGAGCGGCGCTAGCGCGTTAATGTTTGGCAAACCCTTTATGATTTAAAATAAGTTTTTAAAATATTTTTGATTTAAAATAAAATGATGTCTGTAAAATGTAATGTAATTTCGTCATATTATAAACGCGGTATTTCTTTAATGACAATAAAAATGTTAAAAGACAAGATTTTGTAATTTTAATTTAGAGTATCTAATAAACTACATTTGATAGTATATGAGAAATATCTACGTAGTTAGTTCTTCTCAATAGACATTTAGCATCCTCGCCTTAGTACAAGTTAATGAAAATTGTAAATATGCTTTGTATACTGTCTAATACAAAATGTTTCGAGAATGAGGGGGAGCGATTTACGTAAATAAAATAGTGAATTTAATACATGACTTTCATTTTGTTACATCATTACATTTAAAAAAATTACATATTCTATTTTAGCAATGATTTTAGCTGTCACTTGATGCTAATTCTGTTGTACGTTTAACTAGACTAAACTAATTTTGACAGGACTAAAGGTGTTGTTGTCCTTCCTTGGTTTACAATTAATGACAAGAATAGCAACACTTCTAGTCCTGTCAAAATTAGTTTAGTCTAGCTAGTAAAATGTAAAACAGAATTAGTACCAATGTTAAATTAAAGAAAAATGGTAGCTTGAGACTTAATGGAGAAGTAAAATTAAAATAAGAAACTAGTAGTTAAGGATCTTGCGATTCGTCCCTGCATCACAGGTAGGTATTTATTTTTTTGTAGGTACATTTTCTCATCACATTATAAAATACGTTCTATCGAGTTTTCTTTATATCTTTGGTTACATTATTGAAGTTTTAGTAGGGATCCTATTTTTTTTTCTATTAATGATACTTATAAATAATGTAGGTACCTACCAACAAGAATGTTTCATACCTAGTACCTAAATTGTGGTAGCTAACACCAATATAAAATACGAAGGGTTTTAACTTCGTCCACAGCTGATCACAGACTACTAATTCTTACTCAAAATCGAATGTGAGAATGTGTACAATGTACAAAACTACACGCAAACATTAAATAATTAGTATAAAATTGACATAACTTAAGTTTCATTACAGTGGCTTTTTAAAGCACTAAACTATTTTTATTTATTTATTTTTATTGACATATCACACAGATTAAGCTAGACCCAAAGTAAGTTCGAAACTTGTGTTATGGGATACTAACTCAACGATACTATATTTTATAACAAATACATATTATATGTATAGATAAACATCCAAGACCCGAGGCCAATCAGAAAAAGTTCGTTTTTCATCATGACCCGACCGGGATTCGAACCCGGGACCTCCTGGGTGGCGGGCAGGCATGGTAACCATTGCGCCACGGAGGTCGTCTATGTCTATGTCATAACTTAAATGGTAAGCATCGAGCAAGTATCCCTTCTGATGGTGGTAAGCTATTACCTTTAAAACCTAATGAAGTCATTAAAGGGTCTCAGTTTCATTGTTAATGGTTCTTACGAGTCCATAAATTCAAAGCATTACAAACTAAAAAGTGTTAAATGAGTTGTTGATGAGGTAGACAGAAAGCTGGATGATTCTGTCAGTCGATTGACACTACAAATTTATACATTGTATAGTACATTGATATACTTAGCTCACCTATATATTTTTGGAACGTCTTCGCAACAGGCCTTCACGTCTGGAATTCAAGTCTGAAGTGCTAGTAGGATTAAAAATTCCACCAAAAACATTTTCATGTAAAATGTTGCCAAGACGAGACCATATGACTTGCATAGTCAAAAAGTTATCAGGTCTCATGTAGAGCCAAGCTTCTAACTCTACACGCCCTACCTCTACAAGGCTTAACCTAACAAACTCTACACCTTAATCAAAATATGTGGCCTGGCCATTTCGCTACATTCACATAGGCGTAAAAAAAATTTAAACTATTCATCATACTTATCTGTTATACATTAGTTCTTGCAGTTTACATTGACGTGCAAAAGTATTTCTTGTAAATGTACTTGCAAAATAAATGTTATTTTTAACTTTTATTCGTATAATACAAAAGTATAAGAGAGGTAGCCCTACCGCGGATAATCCGCTCAAATCGGAGCAGCCCGTCTGGGGAAGGACCTCCACCTTACAGAAGATCGTAGCCAAATAGCATTGGTCTCGGCCATGTTGTGTTCCTACGGTGAGTAAGGTCTCCAGAGCTCCACTTGGGGGGGTTGGGAGGGTTGGCAACGCGTGAGTGATACCCCCAGTATTGCTTACGTCTATAGGCTACGGACGGCTTACCATCAGGCCGACCGTATGCTTGTTTGCCACCTGTGTGGTATAAAAAAAAAAAGTATAGGTAGGAATTTTAGGAAGCATATTTAGTGTGTTAATTGTTATATTATTTGATATATGTTAAATTGTAAGGTATATATTATAATATTGTATATATGTTAGACTATAAGGTATGTATTATATGGGCCATAATTTAATTGTTACATTCTTTGCCTGAAATAAATGATTAAAATAAAAAAAAAATAATAAAAAAATGTTAAAGGAGGTGATCCAAATCCCATATAAAAAAACACAATAAGCGCGGCAACCACGACACTCCGAAAATAGGACTGACGTTTCGTTATAACCAGTTTTGAATCTTATTCTAACTAGTAATGTCTTTTTGACAGGAATGTTTCGTTATTTCGGATGGACACTTTCATGGTTGCCCAGAAGACTTTAATATGAACGCCTACAAAACATGAGCAAAAAAAAGTGTTAGCCACACAGAGAGATAGTGATAGTTTAGAAATGTATTTATAAAATGTGCTTTAACATCTGGAATACAAAATTTTGGCACGCGCCGGGGTGTCACTACGCTATTACACTATGGTTATTTTAGTAATACCTTGAATTCTATCCATGAAATACCTTGTACTTTATGGTTATTTTAGTAGTTCATTGAATTATAATCATGAAATAACTTGTATTTCACGGTTAAAATTCTTCCGATACTTCGGCCGAAGTATCGGATTTACGTTTCGTAGTAGCCCTCCTGGTTTTTTTTGATCGCCTCTTTTTAAGTTGTATAGAAATCCGTGTCACGTTTTTGCTAACACCAAAACATTTTTCGCAACCTTCCCATAGCACTTAAGGGCTGATGTTCGCCATGAAAATGCCATGAATGCTGAAACGATGGGTTTATTTTATGCCCATCTACAGGGATTATATTCACATTTCAGGAGATTGTCGTAAGATAGTTGTTGACACAACATAAAATACTCATTTTTTTCAAGAACATGTGTGGAGTTAGATTAAACACAATGAGGTGCACAAAACACTGTTTAAAGTTAACGATACATGATATCTAACGCAGCGATTGTTTAATTAAGGAAACAAAATTAATAACTAGCTTTTTAAAAGATAACATCCAATTTCTGAAGCTAACATTAAGCTATTTATCTTTTTTTTTCTGTAGTTTGACAGTGACAGCTGTTGTTAAATTAAATGTGTCATTCATGATGCTAATTCTGTTGTACATTTAACTAGACTAAACTAATTTTGACAGGACTAGAAGTGTTGCTATCCTTGTCACTAATTGTAAACCAAGGAAGGACAATATAACACCTTTAGTCCTGTCAAAATTAGTTTAGTCTAGTTAAATGTACAACAGAATTAGCACCATTATCTATAAAACTGCGTTTCAGAAATCTATAAAAGAAATAATATAAAAATGAATCGCTGAATGTGTTGCTAAGCGCAAATATTGAGAACAGCTGAACCGATTTCGCTAATTATTTTTTTAGAATATTCCTTGAAGTACGAGGATGGTTCTAATGGAGAGAAAATTTAAAAAATTCCCACGGGAAAACAGGATACACGCAAACAAAGTTGTGCGGGTTTCGCTAGTTATCTATAAAAATACCTTGGCTCCGTCTAGAATCTAGACGATTCACTGAACATTCCAAATTTCATCCAAACCATCTAGATGGTTGTTTGGATGAAATTCGGATTGTGATTAATTTATTAAATTTAAATACACAAATTACAGTGTACACTTTTTACCAATCAAGTGTATATCGAGTGAACCAATACAACGCATTAGTGCCTCGAATTACAATCGAAGAATCTTACATAAATGTTCAGAGTAAATATTTACAACGTATACAAATTTAACCTCAATTCTTTGAATAATAAAGTAAATATTTCATTGGCAAGGATACTGAACCATGTCTACAACCCTCGCGTTACGGTTCAATAGAACGATGCGAGATAGTTGTCATATGGGAACAATTGAGTTGACAACAGTCAGTTACGCAACTAACAAGTCATAAGCTTAAGCGGTTTTAAACACAATCTATAATTTCGTGGCGTGCGGCGAAGGTGACCACCGTGCCATGCCTGTGTCGCTTTCATAATAAACTTTATTCAGATGACCATGAACCCTGAACCATTTTGATAGTAACAATGTGACTTAACAAACTGTTAGTATTCAGAGTAATTATTTTTATAAATATTTATTTTACAGCCCCTATCAATAGTCTGCTCCAGAATGATAGCGTAAGGCCATCATCCTTTGAACAAAATACCTTCAAAATATTTCCGCTGGTGCACAGTCTGCTGAAAAAGGAAGCGACGCGTTTGCGCCTAATCGCGTAGAAGTCATCACTGAGCGCCTCTGCAAACATTGCATAAAAATAAATATGTATGTTTTTTTTAAAGCTACATCGCGCCGTTTCTGTATAATTCAAACAACTGAACAAACTGACTGAACCACCGAGATCGTCGCGATGGACAAACTATCGCCGTCACGTCAACTTCAATCTCGGTCAGAAATAATCTCGTTCTCGGTGACGCGATGACGTCCCGTTGACGGTGGCGGCCGACAAACGGCCAAGTGTTTTGTACTGCTGCCACTTCGGGCTATAGTAAATGTATGTATCGTCAAATATTCGCCGTCATCTCGTTCTCGGTGACGTCCCGTTCACGGTGTAGGGGAACAAACTGCCAGTCTCTGTTCGTCGCATCGCTTTTTTGAAGTCATTGGTTCTACCGTCTTTACGGTAGAGCTCTGGTTTCTTAGGATAGCAGTACCGTCATATAGGGCGATAAATAATAATTGATGACAACGTTTTAGTGACGTTATTCACCGCTGTATTACGACCGCTATATGACGGCACCGCTGTCCTAAGAAAATCGAACTTTACTTCACAGTTGCTCCTCTCGATGCTCTTACAACTTGGACCAACCAACATTGTGGCGTCTCGTCACACAATAGCCAAGGGAGGTGTATGAAATGCCTTGCTTTAATTTGTTTAGTAGCTATTGTATAGCTCTTACATACATATGACGTAAGTTAATATCCGATACTAAACACAATTAGTCCTTTTTGCGAAAGGTCTTTTGTCTAAAGAGACTGTTTTCAGTGTTAATTCAGTCATGAGTTACGACCCTCAAATAAGCAGGAAGATGATATATATTGTAGTAAAACTGTTATGTTGTATTGTAGTAAAAAAAATGTAGTAAACTGTTAAAAAGAAAAATAAAATATAATACATTTACGAGTAGGTTTTTACAGGAACTATCTCTAGTAAAAGTATACTATACAATTTTGTTTTTTTATTTTATCTACTCTACAAGCTAACACCATTTCAAGACAAAATACCAGCTGCAGCCTTTTTTTGTTACAAATACATTTTTTTTTTAAACATTTGTTCAAGGTAAAAACAGAAAATATAATAACAAATATGCCGCACCACAAAAGCCGCGCAGGGCTTATCCGAGTGCCGGCTGGTCGCTCATATACAGCTTTTTTACGTTTTTATTAAATTTATATTTTTTTTATCATAAAATTGATGTTGTGTGGGATCATCTTGTGGCTGAGATGATGAAATATAAAATTAGGTACATAAAACATTAAGTTACTATACGCGGAATGTGAATATAAAAACGCTGGAAATGGTGCAGATTACAAATATTGAATAGCTCACACGGAAGAGCCTTTTCACAACAATAGCTATCAAGGCGTAAAAAATACACGTCACGTCGTTAACAAGAACCAAAAGTACGACTATTTCCTTTCCGAAATGAAAATGTTGAATAAAGATTCAAATAGGCCAAACTCTTTCGAATCGTCTCAAATGTGTATATTCAAATAAATAATAAATATATAGTTACAAATCACACAGATTGAGCTAACCCCTAAGTAAGTTCCAAACTTGTGTTATGGGATACAAACACAACGATGCTATATTTTATAACAAATACATATAAACATCCTAGACCCGAGGCCAATCAGAAAAGGTTCGTTTTTGGCCGGTGATTCGAACCCGGGACCTCCTGGGTGGCGGTCCGGCATGGTAACCATTACGCCACGGAAGTCGTCAAAGCATTTGCTCTTTTTTTCTTGTAAAAGCGGACAACTCATATTAGTCTTTTATTGATGCTTATTACAAAAACATTTTCAAACGTCGTTATCTATACTAATACATCGCATAGAGGTAAAGTTTGTGAGATTATACGTGGTAATCGTAGCAGACTGACTCCTTTCAGCCCATCACTGCGTTGAACTGTTCTTGGGTCCAATTCTCCGATTCCGAGACTTTGCAAGGTGATTAACGAATATGGCGACCTCTTGGACGTACATTTTGACTCGCTTAATGCATCCCGCAATATCCTGGCCAAGTATCTGGCCAGCATTATTTGAACATTTAAATATTATTGTTTCCATATTGTATGTATTCTTGTAACTGGTGCATGTTGTGTTCACCAGTAACTGTTTGTTACATTAATTTTTATTGTTGTTATTAGTATATTGTTGTTATAAGTATTTTAAATTAAGTAACAATGTAAAGAAATGTTGGTAATTCTTATTAAATAAAAAATAAAATAATAATAATAATCTCGTTTGGATTCTTCTAAACAAATTTTGGAAAATCTTTTGCATATAGAAAACACAATTATTTGTGAGTATCATAGCCTAATACCTAACCGCGGGCAACAGAAAGTCGTATAGATATCCATTGTCTACATAGGCGCTTAGTAGCAAGTGGAAGACATTTGCAATTTGATAGCATTATTACCATAATCGATGTCCGGCGCCTCCGCGGGAAATGATTCTTCTGTTTCAATATTAACGCTTTAGGGACCCGTAAACATAATGTAAATGAAGAGCTGATAAGAAAAAATATGGACATCATTGTCTGCAAGTCCTTCAAGACATTAATCATAGCGTCGTATGGCCACCCGTTCCGCTGGTGGTGTTGCGGAAATATCAGCTGCTTCGTACACAAGTAAGTACCGCTAGTACAGCCATACAATTCAGGTTCGTACACGAGTCGCGTACGAACCTAAAATGTGAGAGACCTACAGTGTGGGAGACTAAAATCGTCGAGTATTGAAGATCCACAATCCGCGATCCACTGGCGGAGAAGGTAGCTGTCAGATTTTTAGTCGGTATGCTCCTCATCTCGCTCGCTTTATATTTTGTATGAGTAAGATCGATTGATATTGAGACTAGATTTATTTTTTATTTATTACGAAAATAGACCCCTGTATTTTACGGGTAAACCCGCGGGTATCATGTAGTCTAACATAATTTAATTTTAAAGTTATGAGCAATTTCCAGAGCATTCAAAACTCATACCTAGTTATGTTCAATTCAAGTCAAAACTTCGAAACTGCAGTCTTAGGCTCGATTCGGGCTTGACCTATTTCGGTTGGCTTCATCTGTGAATAATTCTAGGTATAAAATATTGAGGATTTTATTTGTAAAATGCTTTTTGCTCATATATAAATTCGCTTTCAGTTTATTGGAGTGTAATCAAGCTTTAAATAGTTTTTTAAAAATTGGATGTCCAAACCTTTTCTTTGAACTTCAATTTTTAGAGGTTTTTGCCATACCGCGGGCGAACATTTAAACGTGGCAACTGATGGAAAATCGTTACCACCGAATATAAATTTCAGTAATAACAGATTAGGCCTACAGAATAAAAAAAATACTTCTCATAGGAGCCGATATCGGGTAAAGCAGTAATGCGATTCGATGAATCAATGATCCGTAAGCTCAACTCCCTACCTCGCTCTCTTCTCCTTCTCTTCACACTTTCTCTCTCTATTAACTAACTTGTAGCAGACAACGCCTCCTTTCCCTTCCTTGCTCCCTTCTCCTTCTCCTTATCCCTTCTCTATTCCCTCACTTGTAGCAGACAACGTATTGCTAATATTCATGACGGCGGCGGTTGAGGAGCTCGAAGGCAAACTATGCGGTAGAACAGGCAGTTTCGCTAGTTCTCCTCTAACGGACAAGACATGGTGAAATTAGAGTTGCGGTTTTTCTGTTATTGTTTCGAAGCGGAGATGTGCTACAGGCGTCAAGGAATCAGACAAGATTTTTTTTAAATCTAATGAGTTGTGGGATCCACGCAAATTAACTTTGCATCAAGTTACTTTTTTTTTATAATATAAAATATTGATAATACAACATAGGCAGGGTTGCACCAAATACTGTCGCAAATATACGTCACGCAGATATAAATAGCATTTAATTACAATGCATACAAAGTTTAAATTTAAATGCACATGATACATTGTATTGTAACCTGCACACACCCTGGTCTTAATGACCATGTCGTGCCTATCCATCTAGTTTTAGCCCGTCCATAGTCCACACCCTGTTTTTTCGTACAGGTAGCAAATGAAAAAGGTATACAAGGCCTTACCACCAGGCGGTCGTATGCTATACAACTCCATAGCCAATAATTGGATGGGTTTAGAAAAAGTGCTGAAACTAATAATTTGTAGGAATCACACGAAAGAGAAATCTGTGTTTTTAAAATACTAGTGAAACGGTAAGTACTTAACGGACCACCCTCGTATTAGTCGGTAAAATTTTAAGTGTGATCTTCTCTTATCTAAGTTGCTGTGTCTGACAGAGTATATAAATGTTCTTAAACTATATTGTTATCACCTTATGTACTTATGGTTTGCAATAAAATATTGAGTAATTGTTCTCAAATTGGTCTCAACTCAGCACGACGACCACGACGTCTTTGATTGACGCCATCGCGAATACGATTCTGTGGACACCGTATTCGCGATCACGTCAAAGAAATATCGGGACAAGCCCACCACCATAGATTTAGTATATACTTACTTACTAGCCTATAGATCGGCAATGGTTTTGATTGAGGCGAGACGAGACCAAAAACAAAATACACTAATGTGCGTGTAATGTATATGTGTGCAAGCAAGATATATAATTTTGTGGATTTTCCTTTTTGTTTGAGTTACATCCAGACACTGCACAGGTAACCATATTTAATCATGTCTAATTAATACCAAAACTACACTTAAAAACCATAAATTTTGTAAAAATAAATGGGATTTGTTTTTACAATACTGACGTCAGGCCGACACAGGCCGATAGCGTATATAGGAAGAATGGTCTCGCCTATCTATCTCGCTCTAACAAACGCGTATACTATAATAATAATAAATCTTTATTTTGAGCAACAGGTACAACAAAGTTCACACGGGCTCATATAATAAATACCTTACAGACTAACATACATATATAATATAATTTATTAACATAAAATTAACTATTAACACGTAGTGTCGGCGACACGTGTAGCGCGTGGTCTCCGCTGGTAGTCGTCCTCGGAATCTCCGGAATACGACACTCTGCGGCCAGAAGTACTCCTTCATGAAGGTCTTATGAATTTAATATGTCAAATATTTCTAATATTAAAGTGCGTCTATATATACAATTTATTGAAGATAAATACCCTCCGAGCTGCAATAACAGAATGGGGACGGTGCGCTAATTGCTGGTTCATTTTATAACCACAGGTCACAAAATACAACATAAACACACTTAAAACTAACATAATAAGACTCGATATCCTTTAGCAAGCTGAAAATGCATCGCTCCAGCTAGATGTAGAGGCAAACTTTATATGTAGTTGACATCACTCTTAATACAAGGGGAAAAGAGTGGTTTATGTCATGTCTGAGTGTAAAATAAAATTGTTTATCGAACGAGTCTCGATTGTACACATGCATGTAATTTAGTTGGGAAAATAATGTTGGTTAATATTATTTATAAAATGTATGTACAATTAGAGCGGTTGTAGACTAGCGTTTTATATGCGCGTATAAGCTTGTTTTGGGAGCGCGTATATGTCGTTTCAGAAAGTTGTCGTTTTAGGAAGTTGTTCTCAGCCTGAGGGGTTTAGGCGTGCCTATTGTCACATGCGCAATTCGTACGAGCATTGACGCTATAACCTTATTATGACGATCTCCGCGGCGTAATAGTTACCATGCCGATCCGCCACCCAGGTGGACTTATGGGTTCGAATTCCGGTAGGGTTAAGATTAAAAACGTACTTTTTCTGATTGGTCTGGGTCTTGATGTTTATTTATATAATTCATTTGTTATGGGATTTCACGTGTAAATCCGCTGGCATCAGCTAGTGTTTACAAAAACGTCAACAATTCGAAATATTTAATGGCGTACTCGGATTTCATTAACATCGTAAGCACCAATCAGCCGCAGACGAAGTTTGTTGAAGCACGCAACTCTAATAGCATCTGCACGGTCTCTGGATGGCTTTAATTGAGGTAATTAGGCTAAACACAGACCTATGTAGGCAAATAGAGCAAATACTAATGTCCTAAATAGGACATTGGTAGCCTATACATATTACAGAACGTAATTCTAGTAACTTTAAAAGGATCTACTCTCGATGTATGCGTTTTTTAAACACCCGCGTAATGTTAATATAAGCTATAGCCATGTAATTCTTATCTAATATATTTAAGGATTTGTTTTTTGGGAAAACCAACAACTTTTAGGAAGCTTTATGGAATGTATATTATAATAAATTATTTTTTTGTAATATTTTCATGTTTTTTTTATACCACAAAGATGGCAAACAAATATACAGTCGGCCTGATGGTAAGCTATCACCGTCCGGCGTAGCCTATAGACGCTTGCAATACCGGGGGTATCACTCACGCGTTGCCAACCCTCCTAACCCCCCCAAGTGTAGCTCCGGAGACCTTACTCACCGTAGGAACACAACATGGCCAAGACCAAAGCTGTTTAGCTACGATCTTCTGTAAGGTGGTGATAGTGATTGGTCTTCCACAGACGGGCTGCTCCGATTTGAACGGATTATCCACTGTGCCCTACCTCTCTCATGATCTAAAATTGCAGTGTTTTTTATGTTCTTCTGTCATACATTGTAATTACAACTTTTATTAGTACCAATATAAAAGAGTGAGTGCTAAGTTTGTTGTCAGTTCTTCTTAGTACAAATCTGCCGTCTGAACTAGTGGTAGAAAAAAATTATGACGGTTCGAAAGAGTTGGTATTATTTATTATAATATGTATTCGAAAATTCACCTGATTTGTTCTTAGATGCCCACTCCTGAAAGAAAAATGTATGGACAACTACATTTGGAGCGAATTCGTGCGGGACCAAGTAAGTGTTATTAATATATTGATGTTCAATATTGTCAAACAAAACTTTAAATTCCTTTTTGGGCAAAGTAAACTGATTCGGGTTTACATTATGGCTTGGATTCGACGCGAACTTTTACCGAGGCTCGATTAATCATTCATCTTGTCACAATGTCGACACAGTATCATCTATCCATTTCTATTCCATTGCTATTATATTAAATTCTTAGATATTTGATTAATTTGTATTATTCAATGTAAATAGATTTTTTTTAACACAGTAACGGGAGGAAAATAGGCGGTTTTTTTTTAAATAGGTATCTACTTTTGGATGTACAGGTAGCACAGCGGGTAATCCGCTCAAATCAGAGCAGCCCGTCTGGGGAAGGACCTCCACCTTACAGAAGATCGTAGTCAAATAGCATTGGTCTCGGCCATGTTGTGTTCCTACGGTGAGTAAGGTCTCCAGAGCTCCACTTGGGGGGTTGGGAGGGTTGGCAACGCGTGAGTGATACCCCCGGTATTGCTTACGTCTATAGGCTACGATGACAGCTTATCATCAGGCCGACCGTATGCTTGTTTGCCACCTGTGTGGTATAAAAAATAAAATAAAAAAAACAATCTTAAGCGATCAATATTGGATTACGTTTATGTATTCTTGGGAAACTGTGCTAGCTTTAACTAATGAAATCGGATTGAACACTAACAAATTAGTTAGTAAAGTAGAAAGTTTCAAGAGAACAAATTAGGATTTGCTGTTAATTTTAATTTGAAATCATACAGAATTTATAATAAAATAGCGATTTTATTGAAGAGTAAGCTAGCTTGTGGCGCTGTGTAAATTGTGTCGAATTAATTCATTTTTATTTTTTAATTATTCATGAAGTATTTTTCAATAGCCGTAGCTGGCTGTATGACATCGTCCTTATACGTATTTTTCCCAGCACTATTGCGGTTAAAAAATTACAACAAAACAACTTGTTTCATACAGATACAATGCTAAATGAATTTCGTCCTTATATCGTCCACAAAACAGCGATAGTTGTGTAACAATAGCTTCTAGATATCAACTCTGCGAATTTAATCCCCAACGTAGTTTTAAAATGAACAACTGATTATGTAAAAGGCGCCAACATTGTATCTACCATTTTCTTCAGCAGTTGTTTCTCTAAATGGTATGAATGAATAAAATAAATAACGGGAGTGCCGGCAGAAGTGACAACTTAAACATCAACGTTGTGCATTTTTTAATATTTTGGAATGGTTAGGGAATCTTACGCTTTTTCGATCAGGTTACGGATCTGACGCGAGTATAACATTTTTTACCCATCTAAAAAAAGTGCCAAGCGCCGCTAAAGAAGTTTTCACTTCAAAATATTCTTGAACAAATCACACAATGCCTCTCGTTCGCCAAGTAATAGGGCGCGAACTGTTTATATGAAATTTCTGAAGAACTGTCTCTCTGTTTATTCGCTTTTTCAAAAATACCATTTGTAGGACAACAGTTTAAGACCAAATAAGAGACAGATTAAGGGTAGTTTTGTCCAGGAAATAAATGTTAAACTAGATTGCAGCGGTCGGGGCGCGCAACGATGGAATATGGCGAGAAATGTTACAAGTAGTCTCACGCCATAAATTTTGTCTTGTGCGTCCTGGCCTGTCTGAACATATAAAATTCTTTGTCCGGAATAACTGGCTGACGGATCGGCGCATTGCCTAAACCGCTGATCGTAAGATTTGAAACTTGAACTTCTTTGTATAACGTAGGCATCGAGTACGTATCTAGGATTCATATTCGTAGGACGTAGGCATCCGATAAGAAAGGATTTTCCAAAATCGTAAAGCGAGATACAATTAAACGTACTTGGGCAGTTTTCGAAAGCTATTATTATAAACCAAGTCCTTTAATATTTGTTCGTACCGACTGCGCCATGTAAAGAAATGTTTGTTTACCAGATTCTCACAGTCAGCAGTATACTACTTGGGCTAGACGGCCATTTCGTATTTTATCACCGCTTTTGTTCTGCCTCGTCATTCATACAGCCGAGTCATTAGTGGAATGTAAAGCGTTTTGTTTGCACTTTTCTTTAATAAATACGCCTTTCTTTAAAAAATTCGTTTCTATATTTCTTTATGCGCCTGAGTGACAATTCGTTGGTTGACAATCTTTTTTATATTATAACATTTTTGTTTTCAATTTATATAAAAAATATCAAATGAAAATATAAAAAAGTTTATTGGTTTAAAGGGGCCCTATGTTTCTAATAAAAAAACTCTAGATAGGTACCTAAAAAGCGTATGTAACTGTGATAAAATATTAAAATTAAATATGGTTTAGGGTCTTAATAAATCATTGTTAGTATCTGTCAGATAGATTGATTGGAATGATTTTGCGTCAACTGTTTGAATACATACAACATTGAATGGGCGTGACTAAAATGACGATGCATCCTCAAATTATTTAATAGTTTTAGACACTTTTTAATAGTCAACCAATCACATTATTAATAAATAATACTTTTTTTTTTACTTACGGCTTTGTCCTCCACATTCATTGGTTGACTGTACATAATAATGATGACGTCGTCTAAGTCTAACGCCGAACGAACTATGACTTGAATTGAAAGACATAAGAAACATACTTATCTGTTTTTTTCCGCATAGTGGACGAGATGCCTTAGGGCCAGCGTTATTTCCATTACATATTGTATATCAGTACATTTCTTGATCATAAAATGTTACATCACATTTCGATTGACCATCCTAATGTCAACCCTTCTCAGGATTGAATGTCCACGGACAATCCCTAAATCCTTTATGGGCAGGCATGAAAGAAAATCCTCGGCCACCTTTGACTTACAGATTGATTTCTTAAGATGTTTATTCTATTAAAGATTTCATAGAAAGAGTTACCTATATCATTTCAGAATTCTATAAATGGAATGGTTTGCAAAGGTTGCGATAAATACTTTTCATCAGGCGGTCGCACGCTTGTTGCCATCTTTGTATTATAAAAATAAAATTGTTAACGGAAAGTGCCCAACAGCCAGGCTATGTACTCACAGCTATCAGCGACTAAATACTGCGTGTCAGCATTAAGAACAATTGTTACGGCTTTTCGAATGCGTTCTGGACACTATCCACTTAACTCGTTCGCATATTTAATGCGCAAGATTAACTCCCCTAATTGCGAAAGTTGTAATATGGTCGAAGATCTACATCACATTCTGATAGAGTGCGTCCGGGACGCATCCAAAAGAGATGCACTGATGAAGAAGTACGGTCTTAGCCGTTATAACATTGGCATGTATCATCACATGCTAGGTAATCCGATGTCGTCCGGTGCCAAAACACTTTTTTATTTATATAGTAAAAGGGAGTAAATTGTATGTAATAGATACGATGGGACTGACATTATCAATTCGTGATAAAAGTCCCTAAATAATGTGAGATAAAAAAAATAAAAAATGTTTGAATGACGCCACAGGACGCCACACTCGGCGGCAGTGAGCGATTTTGGAGTATGCGATGCGATGCCATAGCGACGCGGGCAGCCATCCCGCTTGCCGCCAAGTCAAAAGTTCTGCGCTAGTCGTAAGGCACATATTTAATGGCGTTTATGTGAATCGAAAGCCTTTAACGCCAATAATAAAATTATGAGCCAATATCGCGAGCAAATATTAATTCGTCGTAAAAATATTAGGTCCTAGGCATTAATATAATGGTTAATTCTATATTGATTTATAAGTCATTGCCAGATCGCGTGTTAGAAGGGAAGATTGCGTGTCGGTTCTTACTAATCTACAGTCGATGCTCAGAGATTCACGACAGAACGTTATGTAAGTCAAATAGTAAGTAAACCCTCCATATAACATTCACTGGAAGGAAAACATTATGGAAACCCACGCGTGACAAACTAAACAAGGACTGAATCTGCTTGTACACGTACCGGGAAATTGATACCAATTTTTCTTGATCGCTCATTGATATTGTCAGAGATAATAAATAAAGAAATATCCATATCTATCTATACCATAATATCGGCGAAAATAACCAACGAATTGACATGATTTTTGTGGGATAGGTTAAGTTGTTGTAGTTGGGGATAGATAGGTCTGGAGAGTGACATAATGCGGTATAATGCGGTGTGCTGCTGACGGAGCGTTCCGGGGAGAGCGGGTCCGGCCAGTTTAACTTTGGCCGGACGGCCCTGGCGGGGTCGCGGATGTATCACAGTACCCGTGGCCCCGTCACTTAGGGGGCGAGTGGCATCCCGTCAGTTTTTTAGTGGTAAGTCCCACAGTCCCCACCGCATATTCCCCGGGCGGTGGGGCTGCTGCAAAGCATTTTTCTGACGATAATAAAAAATTATAAAAAAATGGAGAGTGACATAGGTTACGTTTTATTCCGGAAAAGCATCTTAGTCCCACGGGAAAAAATAAATGACAGATTTTCTGGACACTTATTTCTGATGGTCACTTGATAGTGAAGAAGAATAACAGAAACAATACTGAATTTAAATTTTTTTAAAGTCTCCTGACTTAGAATTAAATTTTAAAAGAAAAATCACTACCACGTGACTTAAGAATAATAAACTTTTTATAGATCCTAATCCTAACTAATATTAAAAATGAGAAAGTGGGTTTGTTTGTTTGCTTGTTATTCCTTCACGGTTTGACTAATCAGCCGATCATTATGAAAATTTGTATACATATTGTCATTTGTATACATATTGACGACCTCCGTGGCGTAATGGTTACCACGCCAGACCGCCACCCAGGAGGTCCCGGGTTCGATCCCCGGTCGGGTCATGATGAAAAACGAACTTTTTCTGATTGGCCTCGGGTCTTGGATGTTTATCTATATATGTATTTGTTATAAAATATAATATCGTTGAGTTAGTATCCCATAACACAAGTTTCGAACTTACTTTGGGGCTAGCTCAATCTGTATGAATTGTCCTATATATTTATTTATTTATATTTATTGGTACAGAGCCCAACATTGGATTTTATTATTTTTCATTCCAAAGGGAACATATTTTTTCTACTATAGATGGCGCTGCAATTCGCAATTTCCGGCCAACTAATGGCGCCACAAGTCGCGCTATGGGTTGTTTTGTTGTCAAACAATATCTCTATCTAAAATTAACAGCGAGCGAAGCCGCGGGTGAAAGCTAGGAAAGTATAAACTAGTTACACTGGTTAAGGAATAAACTTAAACCTGAAAGTCGTTAAAATATAAAAATGTTGTAATATTCTCTCAGACATCAATATTGAGAAAATAAAATTTAATGCGAAAACATAAAACAAAAGTTATGTTTTACAACCGAAATGTGTGGCGATGCCAATCTCTATAAAATAAAACGTTGTAATATCTTTTCTTCTGAAAGAAAGAAGGAAAAATATGTAAATAAATAGAATTTACTTGATTTGCAATACACAATATAAACGTAACACAACGTAATAAATAAAACACAGATAACTTATGACTGATGCATTAGCATAGCAACAAGTTGGTCTTATTGTTAAAAGCAATCTTTTCTAGGCAATCTCCGTATAACGATTTTTTGCATGGACTGTGCAGGGTTAAATCTATATCAATACTAATATTATAAAGCTGAAGAGTTTGTTTGTTTGAACGCGCTAATCTCAGGTACTACTGGTCCGAATTGAAAAAATATTGATTAGTCCATTTGTCGAGAAAGGCTATATAATATTTCGCTGCGACCAATAGGTGCGGAACATCAGTGAAAAATGTTGGAAAAACAAAAAAAAAAGTGGAATACAAGATTTTGTAGCCGTGGGTGTTCATGGGCATTGGTGATTGCTTGTCAGGTGTTCCACTAGCCCATTTTGTCCTCCTCTATCATTAAAAACTTATAGATAGACCAATTTATTACACAGAACGCCCGCAAATAAATTTACACAAAAACTTGCTTACAAATAGTTTGTTTCTATTGGCTTTATTCAAATTTCTATAGCAATTGTTGTACACTGAAGTACCACTTCAAAGTCCAAAGAACTCATACCTTTTCAGACGGTACGCATGGGCAGTGAAGTGTTGATAATAAAACAATATAGGTGCCAACCCTTTGTTTGTTTCGCCCTCGCTTATCAGTTGAAAGGTCAAGAACATTGCACACAATGCTTACAGAACGATACAGGGTTGTCAAATATAAATTGTTTCTGTTTCCTAAATTTTCTTTACGCTATAAAATCATCTTGCATCTATTAGTCATATATGTTATTATCTCCTGAATTAATGGTTGAATAATGATTATTAGCAGTTTTTATTTTTGTTACATGGTAATTTCAAGTTATGCACTGCTCTTAGAAATTGAACTCCATAAGTACTCCATCAGCAGCCCGTAAAGGTAGAAAAAAGTCCTTGAAAGTAGTAGTAGGAATTTAGTTTGCAGTTGGTTTTAAAACGTGTAGCCGGCAAGCTAGAACTTTCTTTGACCTTTTTTCAGACTAGATTCAAAATCGTGCAGCGTAGTCAGTAAAAGTCAAGCGTAAAAATAAAATTAAACCATGGCTCGACAGCCCTATGCAAGTTAGGGAGTGACTTTCGCTTGAAATATCGCCTTAGCGGGTGGCATTCAGCATTTCAACCAATCAATGGGAAAGTTAACATTGCCACCTCAGTATATTTATCATCCTACATATACGAAAATAAATTTAAAAAAAAGTAAGGTACTTAATGTTTTTTTTCGACATTCAGTAAGTGTTCATGTATCATTTCTAAATGATTTTATATACTTTTGCATACCTCCATTGCGTAGGCAAAATGGATAGGGACTCTCATTTTTATTCTACACAGGACTGGTTGTCGAGTGGCTGGCAATTGTCACTTTATTCCGAGGGCCGCGGGTTCGAATCCTGCGCAAGGAATACATTTTGTGTGCATGAACATGTCTGTTTGCAGATGTGTCTTGTAGATGTGCAGTAGGCTAACCAGGCCCGTGGCGGCCAACTCTACTAATAAGTATTTATTACAAAAAAGTACTTATGTATATTTATCAGCAATCTAGTCCCCATATTACAAGTTTAGTGGCTTAGTTTGGGACTAGATGGCGTTGTCTGACTCGTCCAAGAATATTTCTTTCTTTCTTTTTCCAGTCATTTTTTGCTTTGCCAACGGGTAGCTCGCATTCTCCTTTGCCAGCCTTTTCTACATAGAAAATACATATCTCATAATTCAACACACGTAGTATCGAATCCTCCGTTACCGTGAGCGAGCTCATTTGAAATATGTTTTGAATGACAAACAAAATGAATACATAAAATTGATTTATGTGTATACTTATAAGAATCTACACCTCTTGGAACTCACAACGAATTTAATCAGAAATATAACTGAGCAGGTATTAGTCAAAGAAATGAACAGACTTCCCTCCTTAACAACTACGAGAGTTGGCCATTTAAAACACACGGCATCATAGCCTAAACCCTAGAGGGATGGCAAATCAGGTGAAGCTCGAGTTTAATCATAAATCATACTAATAATATTTTAAATGAGAAAGTGAGTTTGTTTGTTTATTATTCCTTCATGGCTTGACTAATCAGCCGACCATTATGAAATTTGTATATATATTGTCAGGGGTACAGAGCACAACATAGGCCACTTTTTATCCCAAAGTATGTCATTCCAATAAGAAAAGAAAAATCGACTATAGAGGGCTCTGTATGGGATGGGTTATCGGCCAACAGATGACGCCACAAGTCGCGCTATGGGTTGTTTGGTTGTCAAACGAGATCTATGTCATAAAAATCAACGCGAGCGAAGCCGCGAGTAAAAGCTAGTTGAAAATATATCCGTGGACGCCTCAGCTGTAGTTGGATTTTTTTTATGACACCTCTGTCAACAGCAAGTAATCACCGCTGCTCATGGACGTCCACGATTAACATTTTGGATACATTTCACACCGACTAATAACTAGTTTCAGAATTAAGTTAAAATTATTTCTGTAAATATTTCAAACAACTAAACGCCAACTTAAATGCTTAAACAAAGAGCTGTTGGTGAACTGCGCTACAATACAAAAGCTTTATGTTTAAATGCAGCATTTCTAGTATTACTTGCTGCCAATTCGATTGTTTAGGTCTGGTTAAAAATAACTAGCAATAAAACTTTTTGACGTACCGGAGTAATAGCCGGTCTGGTTATGCCTCGTATATGTCAATGGTCCAAGCAATGGTCCTTTATTCCCACTAAATGAAATGAAATCGTTTCGAATGAATCGACCTCCGTGGCGTAATGGTAACCACGCCAGACCGCCACCCAGGAGGTCCCGGGTTCGATCCCCGGTCGGGTCATGATGAAAAACGAACTTTTTCTGATTGGCCTCGGGTCTTGGATGTTTATCTTCGTTGAGTTAGTATCCCATAACACAAGTTTCGAACTTACTTTGGGGCTAGCTCAATCTGTATGAATTGTCCCTATATATATTTATATTTATTTATTTATTTCAGAAATTAGACCTTCATAGGCTTTTCTTGTCATTTACAACTTGTAACCATTTCGGAAACAAGCAAAATTGCCACCGGTAAAAGAAATGGCGGAAGAAAACCGGTTTCGGCCTTTTTTGTCATTTAGCAATTTTTTCTTCCACACGTTAGTTACAATGTATAAGTACACTAGGCATTCTTCACGCCAATATTCTATGAGAGAGTGGTACTAACTCTGCCGAGCTAGCCCATTTAATCAATCACCCCAGTACATACATGTCAGTACATACTGACCTAATAACTTCTCCATATATCACAACAGTGTTATATATCAGGAACTTATGAATAACAATAGATAACATCAGTGTCCCTTTAGTTAGTGACAACTATTCAAACTATTCATGTTGTGTGAACAAACTGTTCAAACTTTGTTACGGCTCTTAGTTACAACTAGTGGACGCCGGCGACTTTGCTCCCGCAATGTCATTATCCCATGAAAATACTTATGAGAGATAAAATTCCCATGGGATATATAAACCTCTGAATACCTTCCTTACCTTCTTTTTTACATCCCTATACTAAACGAAATACGTAGTTAAATACATTTCTAATATTCCATACAATACTTGTGTGCGCTTAAGATGAAGACTATATTTTAACTGTTTTATTACGAGAATAGAACTCTACTCGAACCGTACTCTTCAAAGTCACAGACGTATGTCATACGTATATCAGGGACAGTTTAAATAATTGACACATCAGTGCTAGTGGTACCCCACGACGACTTTTTGTAGCGAAGCAGTCGCGCGTTTTTAATACGCGCTTCCGCATCGCTACTGCTGCGCGTTATTTAAGTTCGAATTAGACTGGATAGCGACTACATTGATGCTAACTCGTGACCGTATCGCTAATGCAGCGCTACGAAAAAGTCGTCGTGTGCTAGTGCCTGTGGCAAACCGAACTCTTTTTAAACAAGAACCTCTTTGTAAATAGTAATTATGTTTCCTTTTTCTTCATGGTTTTATTATTCTATTTTACTGTCACTTCACTTTTCACCTTCTCGCCATCGAACCATATTTTTCTGTAATATAATTTTCTTAATCCCTTCCCCTTTTCCTAATCTCTCCATCCTTAATAGTGCCCTTAACGTCATATCAAAGATGAAACCATAAGTCCCTCAAAAAATACCTACAACTATAAAATTTTAATCAATTAAATGTACCTATAGATTACAATTTTATGTATAATCTACCAACGCTTAAATTTCAATATCGGTCGGTGGTGAGCCGAGAGCTTTCCGATAGGTTTTTTAAGAGGCGCCTCCCTTACCACGCTGTGCTTACTTGCATAATGGAAGACTATGTTAATAAGTACCATCCGGAAAAAAACATTACTTACAATAACTTTTTTTTAGTATCTATATGCGAAAACTTTGTAAATGAGTACGTTTTGTATACAATTTGTAATTATTTAAGTAGATATATTCTGTACTGTATGTTTTCCAAATAAAATAAAATAAATAAAATAAAATAAATATTTTGAAATGTGTAAAACATGTATGACAAAAAAGGCCGTAATTGGTTTTCAGACGCCATTTATTTTACCAGTGCACGAGGTCATTTTGCTTTTCTTTTCGAAATGGTAGTAGTTTATAGAGTAGATTACATCAATAATGTTGACGAGAGAATGTATCTGAGAAGGCCCATTCTCTTAATAAACGTTATGATTTTTGTAGAAAATTACCCAAAGCCTTCCTTGAAATGATTGCATTCAATTATCAGCTATAAGGCTGTCTTGTCGTCTTTCATTTCTCACAGAATAATACCTTTCGTTTGGTGATTGAGAAATCCAAAAGTCCAACTCGTTTCTCTTCTCCTATTCCTTATCCCTTCGCTCTCTATTCCAGTGTTTACAGATATAACGCAATTATGTACCTGTGGTTTTACTAATGAATAATTATTTTGATTGTATGCGTTTCTTTGCTGACGGTACAGCCTGCATCTAGCTAAGTGCGTTGCTAATGTGATTCTGTCTGAACATTGTCTAATAATTATATCCGGATAATGATGAGACTATCCCTCATGGCTTACATCTTACGTAAGGCCGACTCTCACGTCAACTCGAAAATACACGAGAACGGTTGCTGCCTTGCGGGCGGTCTACTCCTATCTTTAACGCCGATTTAGCATTTTATATTTTAGATTTAATTTTATGTTGAGACAAATTAATGGCACTATTTATTGACATTCCGCGTACGTAATGTTGTATGTATGTACCTAGTTTAAAATTTTATGTTGAAAAAGAAAAGAAAAAAGAAAAGTACGATATATTTTTAAATGACAAAAAAGGCCGTAACTGGTTTTCTTTCGCCATTTCTTTTACCAGTGGTCATTTTGCTTTTGTTTCCGAAATGGTAGTAGTTTTTAGAGTAGATTAATTTATACAAATCATTTATTACTGTATACTCTGCCAAGAGAACGTGTTTGTGAAAACCTATTCTGTGAATAAAAGTTTAGAATTTTGAATTTTTGTATACCTAGATTATGACAACGATGTACTTGGAAGTTTGAGAAAAAATTGTTGTCAGCCCGGTGCCCCGTTCACAGCAATCCTACCTTTGGCACCAGAGCGCGGACTCGATTCCCCCTTGAGACAATAAATGTATGTGATAGCATTTGGATATCCTACTTCCTACTATCCTACTAATATTACAAAGGCGAAATTTTGTGAGTATGGATGTATGGATGTTTGTTTTCACGCAAAAACTACCGAACGGATTAATGAAATTAGGTACACGAGTAGACTATAACCTGGAATAACACATAGGGTACTTTTTATCCCAAAATTCCCACGGGACGCGAGTAATAAGACCGCTGTGTATAAATAAATTTACGCAAACGAAGTTACGCGGGTTTCGCTAGTTTATACTAATATATTCGTCGCCCGGTACTCATAACACAAGAAGGATAAAGCCTTACTTTGGGACGTGACGCTGTGTGATTTTTATCAGTTTATTTATTTAATTTTCATATGAGTTAATTTATTTAAATTGATGAATCAGTACATCGATACCAGACAAAACCGCAGGCAAAAACTAATAACATTATACACATGACCTCTAATTGTAGCATAGGGTCCGTTAACATCGAAACTTTTAGAGAGCATCTCAAAAAGCCAGAGAGTTGGAGTTTGATTACAGAAACTTTTAAGTTCGGATATTGCATCAAAGTGAGAGATCAAAGTAGTTATTTATATACAAAGAACACGTTTCGCCTTCGACCTTTTCCAACTTAGAGGGTACTTGTGACAAACTGAAAAGGGAATAACACTAAAAGGTAAATGAATATAAATGGCAAACGACTAACGCAGATGACAAATTTATAACGCACTATTTATCTGTTAAAATTGAACCTAAGTTATTAGATAGATAGACAGAATATACTTTATTTGCAATACACAGAAAGATACAACGTCAAATATAGCCAACTTACAGACTAATGCATTATAAATAATAAATAAATATTAATATAGGGACAATTCATACAGATTGAGCTAGCCCCAAAGTAAGTTCGAAACTTGTGTTATGGGATACTAACTCAACGATATTATATTTTATAACAAATACATATATAGATAAACATCCAAGACCCGAGACCAATCAGAAAAAGCTCGTTTTTCATCATGACCCGACCGGGGATCGAACCCGGGACCTCCTGGGTGGCGGTCTGGCGTGGTAACCATTACGCCACGGAGGTCGTCATTACTGCTGAAAGTAATGTTTTAAATTTTCTGATAGTTTATACAATTAAGCAGGCGCACATTTTGTCAATTTTGTCAATGTTTCAACATTTGATGTGAAATTTTGTTCAGAAAAATGAAAAGTTTAAAAAAAAATCAGTACCCAATTGAGAGGTATGCATCATTTCCATATTATAAATTGGTCTTCCTCTCCTACTATGTTATTTAGCAAAAAATAATTCCTTTCCATCGGTATGATAAAGCTACAGGGTAATTTTTTTTTAGTGTATCGGGTTCAATTTCCTATCAAACCATGTAATTATTTAAAATCTATTAGGTATTTTTTTTTTATCTGGGCACAAAAGGCGGACTTAACGCTAAAAGCATTATCTACCAGTCAACCTTTGGAAAGTGCGGATATACACGAATTATTATAATAATCGCGTAAAACATTATGTGTCATGTGCGTTTGCGTTGCTCGAAAAAAAATTTTTTTTTGCTGACAATTTACAACACTAAGCTAAAGTCAGCTTTGTGTTGTAAATTGTCAGCAAAACAGGGATAATTCCCGTAACAAAAACAGTTTAAATCTCGTTTTAGACTTAACCGCTATCTCCTTCAAGAAGGTGCTTGAGATTGAAACTCATTCTAGCACAGAATTCTAGCACAGAATAGATAATAGTACTACGTAATTCTAGTTAGAATTCTAGGTAGAATAAGTTTGTAGATATCTTAGAGCCGCCACTCTTATAAACTTCTCGTAATCGGATTGCGACATCTACACTGGGCGTCAAAAATAAGTAGTACAGTTTTAAAATTGCAATATCTCCTAAACTGCAGAAGCTAGACCTTTGAAATAAAAAAAGTTAAAAAAGACAATTTAATTTCATTTAATAAAAACTTCATGTATAATATCATTTTTTAAAGATTGACTGAAAAAAAACTGAATAAATAAAAACACTATTTTTTTAAACTGTTGGCTTGTACTTTTGTTTTTTATTGTTTTCTTTATTGCTGATAAATCAATTGCAATTCAAAAGCAAATGTGTCTTCAGCGAGTAAACTTTACTAATCATGCCTCTTTCACCAGAAGAATGTGCAAGAATCATAACTTTTCTCGAAGTAGGCATCAGTATGCGTCGTACTGCAAGAACGGTGGGTGTAACTCGAAGAACGATCCAGCAAGTAAAGCGAAGATACGAAGAGACTGGAAACCATCTAAGGAGACCAAGTAATGGCAGACCCAGGTGCACTAGTACCCGAGAAGACCGCTTAATTGTCTCTAATGTGTTAAGAAATCGTCACCTTAATGCAGTTGAGGTCCAGCAACAGCTTCTTCAGACCCGAAGAGACTACGTTAGTGAGAGTACAGTGAGGAGAAGACTTGCTGAAGCCAACCTGAAGTCGTACAGGCCAGCAAATGGCCCCAAACTTGAGACAGGGCATCGAGTAGTAAGACTACGCTACGCGCGTCAACACGTACAATGGGGCGAAGAAGAATGGACAAGAGTTTTGTTCACAGATGAGTCTCGGTTTTCTTTATTCACTTCCGATGGAAGGCGGAGAGTATACAGGCGACCTGGTGAGCGATACATTCAAGGTTGCATCTCGGAAAGAGTTCAATACGGCGGGGGCTCTGTACACGTATGGGCTGGCATCTCTTCAGAGGGTCGCACAGAGCTAGTGGTCATAGAAAATGGCACTCTGACTGGTGAAAGATATGCATTAGAGATCCTTAACGAGTATGCAGGGCCATATTTAGCAAATATGGGTGATGGAGCTATACTAATGCATGATAACGCCCGGCCACACACCGCTCATCTCGTACAAGAGTACATTCAGGAGGTTGGCATCAGCTTGATGGCTTGGCCATCAAGAAGCCCAGATCTTAACCCGATTAAACACGCCTGGGATGAGCTTGGGAGGCTAGTCAGAGACGCAGACCACCCCCCGCCACCCTCAGGGCTCTAAAACAGGCCCTGATAGAAGAATGGGTGAATATTCCCCAACACCGCCTCCGAAACTTAGTGTTCAGCATGCCAAACCGGCTCCAAGCTGTCATCAGAGCCCGAGGCGGCAACACAAGTTACTAAAGTGGGAACAAGGCCCAAAACGTAAAAATTAAGTTCTTGATAGTTCCTTCAAAATGGTTAGCTTTTTAGTTTTTTCCTAATTTTCAGTGTAAAACTTTACTAATGCTAAATAAAGTATTATTTTTAGAAAACTTTGTTAAATTTGCTATAAAATGACTTTTATTTCAAAACTCTAACTTCTATAGTTTAAGAGTAATTGCAATTTTAAAACTGTACTACTTATTTTTGACGCCCAGTGTATATAGTTGTTGACATTTCATATCTCCTGATACTCAACCTCCCTCGTAGCTCCGTAACCGAGTCTACGAGATATCGAAAGTGTGCTACGAGATCAATACGAATATTATGCCTGCTAGGTTACTTTGCAATAAAATCAAATCAAATCAAATCATTTCGCAATCTTCAAATCGCAATTTTAGTTTCAATTATGTATAATTAAAAAATTGCAGCAAATCGTAATTAGCTTTAACCACTTTACTACTGTAAATCTGTACTAACAAACTCTTAACTCGGCATCTCGGAACCAACCTGTGACAAATATCTCGTAGCAATCTCGTAGGCTTCGCTTAGCTCGCAGTCGTCGTCTTGTAGCTGATACTCGATATTTCGTAGACATCGCGTAGCTCACAATCAACAATTCGTAGCTCACTGAAAACAGAATATTATTCACTCGACATCTCGTAACCAACCAGTGACTATTATCTCGTAGCAATCTGTTAGGCATCGCGTAGCTCGCAGTCGACGTCTCGTAGCAGATACTCGATATTTCGTAGACAGCGCGTAGCTCACAATCAACAATTCGTAGCTCACTGAAAACGGAATATACCAAATGTTATCTTTTCATAGAAATAATTAAAACCATACAATTTTATTTAAGTAAAGCAAGCAATACATTAAAATTTTACTAAAAACTAAACTAACATTAAAAATTATGTCAAAACTTAAAACTAATATTAAAAAAATAAGCATAAATTGTAATTAAAACACGTTTTTAACTCCTTAACCTTTTATCATATTACTGCTGATAATTGGTAATATGCTGTTGATAATTTGTTCACTTTATTTAACTTTATCACTGTCACCAAATCAACACTCAATATACTAATGTACGAGAAACCTAACGCAGTGAAGTTGATATTAAGATAGTAATTACGTAGACACCTGCACGCTATCTATCGATTACTCATTACCAGTTCGCTGCGGTGCTTAACCAACTCAATGTGTTCTTAATAGCTTGTAACATGTACTTAAAAATTCATAAATTTAATATTATGATTTTAAAATGCAATTTAAATTTTCAAATAGTATAATAACGTTCATTTGCAAAACATAATGGGTAGTTCCAATGCATTTGTGGTTTTGCATCAGCACTATTTTCGTAACAAAAACAGTTACAATTTCATGTCTATCTCAAGCGCAGTCACTCATAAAATAAATAAATATATAGGGACAAATCACACAGATTGAGCTAGCCCCAATAACCCCAAAGTAAGTTCGAAACTTGTGAAGGGATACTAACTCAACGATGCTATATTTTATAACAAATACATTTACAAATAAACGTCCAAGACCCGAGGCCAATCAGAAAAAGGGGACCGGGATTCGAACCAGGGACCTCCTGGGTAGCGTACCTTATGGGATACCTCCTAACTCAACGATACTATATTTTATAACAAATACATAATAAGTATAGATAGACCCGAGGCTAATCAGAAAAGTTGGTTTTTCATCATGACCCGACCGGGATTCGAACCCGGGACCTCCTGGGTCTGGCGTGGTAACCATTAAGCTACGGAGGTCGTCAAAATAGGAATTGAACGAGATAGTGCGTGAATTTGAGATGCTATTGAAACTGTTTTTGTCACGAGAATAGGGTTGCTGGTCGCCATCAGGAAAATGTACTGCATGTCCCCGCTTGGGAAAGCAGTGGTAGGCTGTCTGTCGGGCTCCCTCTCTACTGAGGGTGTACCGAATAAGAACTTGACTGACTGCTACCTCCACCGCCTAGGTGGGCGAGGCTGCGCGAACTACACCGGACGTCAAAAATAAGTAGTACAGTTTTAAAATTGCAATTACTCTTAAAACTATAGAAGTTAAAGTTTTGAAATAAAAATCAATCTTTAAAAGACGATATTATTCATGAAGTTTTTATTAAATGAAATGAAATTGTCTTTTAACTTTTTTTTTATTTCAAAGGCTTCTGTAGCTTAGGAGATATTGCAATTTTAAATACATATTTTTGACGCCCAGTGTATGAACTTTCCGTCGCCCAGCCGGCGGTTGTCTGAAGACCCCACTCGTTGGCGGCGCTCTCATGATGTGGTCGCACCTGGGGTAAAAAAAAATTATTAAATATTTTAAAAAAATATTCTTAAAACCTTCAGGTAGATGGCGTGCTCTGCGACTTACGCAGTTAAAAGGAATGAGAAATTTCACCACCATTTCTAACCTTCCCGGTAGCTCAGTGGTTAGAGCACTCGGCCGGATATCGAGAGGTCGTGGGTTCGAATCCCACCTGGGGGGAGGAGGTGAAATTTTTTCTTTCAAAAAATCAATTTCAAAACTATGAATGGCTAGTTGCCTAACAACTATAAATAAAAATCATAAATTGTATAGTGACCGTTATCTAAAAATAGTAGAATCTCAATCTGTAACGATGGGCTACTTAACCTGCTTGGTTGTAAAACCTTCAGGTAGATGGCGTGCTCTGCGACTTACGCAGTTAAAAGGAATGAGAAATTTCACCACCATTTCTAACCTTCCCGGTAGCTCAGTGGTTAGAGCACTCGGCCGGATATCGAGAGGTCGTGGGTTCGAATCCCACCTGGGGGGAGGAGGTAAAATTTTTCTTTCAAAAAATCAATTTCAAAAAAATTATTCTTATTCCCTATTTGAAACTGCAAATTACAAAAAGAGATGGCAAATCAAGTAGCTTCATTGCCCAGTATTTCATAATTACTGCAGGTTCTTACTATATGGCAAGTTTCATGAAATTACATCTTTATTATATTTCTATAATACAAAGATTTAGGGTGCTTACACAGAACAGCAGGTTTCCGGCGCCAACTAAAGGGTGCTTACATACAGAAAATAATTCTAAAGAAAATCTTAACACGTCTTACAAACATGCTACTACAATATTACTATAGTGTCCGAAAATTATCCGCCTGCATCAAAATTTGAAAGTAGTAAACTCGGATAATTTTTTTGGTGTCTGAGTTGCCCCCTAGATCGTTTCAGGCGGCGCCGAAAAATCCGTGCGGGTCAGTAGGTACCGATCGTCGCATGACTCGCATGGTTACTTATATATATAAATTTTGTCGGCTCCGTTAACAAAAACTTGTAGAGTAACAAATAATGTTTTTTTTATCGGCTATTAGTTTGCGCCAGTTGTGTGTAATAGCAAAAGTTTCTTAATACCAAGCCCTAAACAATGATGGCTCCTGACGTAACCTTGAAGCAATAAATATCAGATATTTATTTAAGAAACAGGTAATATACAAATAAATATTTTACATTTCTATAAAAACTAATTGAACTATGAAACAAACTATAAACTAAACTACACTAATAATTAAACTAAAACAATACAAAGAAATACAATTTATTTAATAGTGATTAGTAATACCTTTCAATGGAAGGTGATGAGAATTTATTCTACACTGCTCCAAAGCGGATTGGCAGAGGTCAGTGTTTTAAGCCTAAGCCACCCATTTAGTTTAAAGATTGTCATAAATCGACAACAGCTGGAAAATACGTCTGAACGTGCCCCCACAACAAAGAATGTGCCTGTGTATGCCTACTCTCTAATATAAACGTTTCATTTAAAAAAAAAATATACCACAATGGTGGCAAACAACCATACGGCCGGCCTGATGATAAGCCGCCCGTAGCGTAGTCTATAGACGCTTGCAATACCGGAGGTATCACTCACGCGTTGCCAACCCTCCCGACCCCCCAAGTGGAGCTCTGGAGACCTTACTCACCGTAGAAACACAACATGGCCGAGACCAATGCTATTTGGCTACGATCTTCTATAAGGTGGAGGTCCTTCCCCAGACGGGCTGCTCCGATTTGAGCCGATTATGCGCTGTGCCCTACCTCTCTTAATTTCTTCTTTTTCTTCTTTGTTTTCACAAAATTTTGCACGTCTGCACGCAGACCGAAAACACGATCTGTACAATTCTATGTAAGAACTTTTAACTATGTATCTTTGCAAATAAACATTTGAATTTGAATTTGAAAACACTGAGAAGATCGAGACACGAAACCCATCCAATCACTGGCTATGGTCGACGTGCCCTATTCCCCCAAAATAATATTAATACTAGTAAGTTCAGAAAACATTTCTTACCAACACGTGAAGCGAGATTAATTAATTTGTGAACTAACTACCCAAGTTTTAAGTGTACGTACGGTCTTCTCGAATCTTCGGATATTAATCTTACTTGAACGTTTAGGCAAGATGTTGTTGGGCATTGTCGGATAAAGATTATCCTTATCCTTACTTCCTTACAAATATTATAAATGAGAAAGTGAGTTTGTTTGTTTGTTTGTTATTCCTTCACAACTTGACTAAGCAGCCGATCATTATGAAAATTTGCATACATATTGTTAGGGGTACAGAGCCCAACATAGACTACCCGTTTTTATCCCGTGAAAGTATGTCGTTCCAATGAGAAAATAATTTTACTACTATAGAGGGCGCTGTATCGGCCAACAGATGGCGCTACAAGTCTATAGATCTATGTCATAAAATTAACGCGACCGCAGCCGCGGGGAAAGCTACTAATCACACAGATTGAGCTAGCCCCAAAGTAAGTTCGAGACTATTGTGTTATGTGATACTAACTCAACAATACTATATTTTATAAAAAATATTTTATACCCGAGGCCAATCAGAAAAAGTTCGTTTTTCTTATGACCCGACCGGGATTCGAACCCGGGACCTCCTGGGTGCCGGTCCGGCGTCGTAACCATTACGCCACGGAGGTTATCAAATAATATCTACAAGGCTTTCTACTATCTCTTTCCGTAGACTTCTTCTTCACCCACATTCAGCAACTTCAAACGACTTTTTGATAACAATGATTGATTAATTTATGTAAAAGCAAACCAAAATGCAATTGCACATTTTTGCATAATCAAATTTACAAATAAGAGACGACAGAAGAATCAATACTGCCACCAACTGCGTCAGTCGTCAAAAATATTACGATGAAACCTACACAGATTTTATAGTGGTAAAACCATAACAATATTTTATTAAACTAGTTGCTTGTCTCTGCTTTGCCAGGGGGCTATTTAAAATAGCCTACGTTAATCAGGGTAGTGGTGGTACAAAGGTCGCAAACAAGCATACAGTCCGCCTGATGGTAAGCATTACCGTAGCCTATAGACGCTTGCAATTCCAGGGGTATCACTCACGTCACGTCAACCCTCCCCATCCCCCCAAGTGGACCTCTGGAGTACTCACCGCATGAACACAGCATGGCCGACACCAATGCTATATGGCTACGATCTTCTGTAAGGTGGAGGTCCTTCCCCAGACGGGCTGCTCCGATTTGAGCAGACTATCCGCTGTGCCCTACCTCTCTTAAAATTTATCCTTATATTTTCATAGTTTGTCAATTTTATATTAGTACTTTTTTCTTGGTATCCGATTTAACTGCCAAAGCCAATATTTTGCTTGAAGTCAAGCTCTATCCTTCCCCTGGCTCTGTAAACAGCATGAAAATCCGTTCAGTAACTACGAAGATGTGCGCGTACACGTGTACAAACCGACCGACAGATAATTTTGATTTTTTTTACGCTTTTTTTATTTTTCTTTTATTGTTCTCTACACATTTTTGCCAAATATCTTCAATGTATAGAGGTTTAATGTTTTATAATTATGTATTGTACACATAGAAAGATAAGCATTATCACAGTGTAAGAAATTACCAAGCAAAACTTAGTTACAAGTCCAGAGTACCACTAAAACCCGAGGTATACAAGGTTAACCAATGAAGTTAGGCTGTGGGCACTACGAACTATCTGACGGACTTACAG
Organism: Endotricha flammealis; assembly: GCA_905163395.2. NCBI lineage: Eukaryota > Metazoa > Arthropoda > Insecta > Lepidoptera > Pyralidae > Endotricha > Endotricha flammealis. Next base: position 2,221,853 of record LR990859.1, on the reverse strand, counting down.
AGCGAGCAGACTTGAGGAAATTCTGTTTAAAATACTAAACTGATTATTGAGAGTGGACTGGAGGCAAGACAGTGAGGTAAACAGGATGAAATCAGATTATAGGAGCGGAGAAATTCTTGGTTCTTGTTCTTTTATTGTGTTGCATCCACACCGCAGTAACTTTGAGTTTAACCAGAGAGTTTTATTGATTTGCCTGTGTATATGTCGCAGGCGTTTTGTAATTCGCCGTATTAGTAGAAATCATTTAATTGCACTTATGCACTTCCTTAATGTCACTACCTATTTTCACACACATTTGACACGTTTTATTTATTGCAATCATTAATAATTGCACTTTTTTGTAACACAGTTTCTTAATACTGGACCCCATTGTTGTTGTTATAGCAGGTAGCGCCGCGAGTGTTGACAATTGGTACAAAAAACTGCTAAAGAGGCTGTAATATAGCCGCTGTAATATATTACGGCTAGCCGTATTGAAGATCACGAAGCGTCGTATACAATGCGGCGGACTATCATTCAGCCGTAATGCAATCCAGCTTATCGTTTACCGCGAAACGGCTAACTGTTTTGTATAACAGCGAATTACGCAAAACGCCTGCGACCTATACACCTTTTACGATGGTTCTCTTATTTTATTGTAATTATTATTTTTATCTACACTAAAATTATAAAGGCCGCCGCGCGCCGGCCAATTGGACCGCCTAAGTACCGCTGGAGAGACGACGTGGAGCGTGACCTGCGCGAACTTCAAATCGAAGACTGACGAGGGGTCGCGCAATGCTGGAGCCAGTGGCGTCTCTTAGCGTCGGAGGCCAAGACTTACTTCGGGTCGCTGAGCCGGATCGGAGTAGGTAAGTAAAATTATTAAGAGGTAAGATTTGTACTTTTGTGTGTATGTTTGTAATGACTTAACTCATAAACTATTGGACCGATTTCAAAAATTCTTTCACCGTTAGGAAGGTACGTTACCCCCGGGTAACATAGGCTATATTATATTTTCAAAATAATTAGGGGTCCTTAGTAAAATCAGTGCAAAGCCGGGGCTGTCCGCTAGTATTGTATAATTTCATAGTTTTTATTGTTTAACTATTAAAAAAAGACCTATATTGACAGTTTCGTTCCGCCTTTCTTCTCATCCATAGTCATTCCAAAATTCTGGTAGATTAAATATATGTATGTATATTACATCTTTTTTAAACATTGTAAAAGACGTGTCTAAAGTGCCAGCGACAGAATAAATAATTTTTGATTTTTTTTTCAATTAAGTGTCAAGTTAACTAAAGTAGCGGCACGCTATGATGGCCGTTTTGACGTTTGTCCACTCATAAAGTTTCGTATTAATTAATAATTACATTTGGAGCAAAATGCTGTTCTTTATTGTCAATAGTGACGTTCAGTTAGTCATATAATTGATCGAATGTATGATTTTAGGACACAAAATTTATTTATTACATTGATTTCTAAACTATATAGGGTCCCGCGAACATTTATCTTTTATTTTAATAAGATTATAATTATTGGTATACTTATTTACCGCACAACTCTGCATTCCAATATTCAGTTCGTTCAAGTAAACATTTATATTTTTGTTTTATTAAACCTTTTTAATTAAGTACATAAAACTTATAGATTTGATTAAGTATATTTTTTTCGAGAATAAATTGACAGTTCACATCACTATTGTAATATGTCAAAACGGCCATCATAGCGTGCTGCTACTTTAGTTGGCAAAATAGTTTTTTAAATGCCATTCTGGGATCATTTAATATCCTACCTGCTATCTGTAACCTCCTTTACGCTCAATTAGTTGAAAATTTGTTTATTTCCCATTGGTCGGATGGTCCATTATTCCATTAGTGCGGTGACCGCGTAATGAATCCAGGAACGGATACCGCTCATAACAAACTTCGTGCTTCGTATTTATGCAGATATTTTATTTCACGAAGAGCTATGAATGTTCTAAGGTTTGTTTTAGTGTGCGTGAACAAGCCGAACACTCTTCGTGAAATACAATATCTGTACTCTGAGATAATATCTGTGCGAATAACTTGGGCAAGTAAAACAGCAAGACGAGTATCATTTGCACAGTCGAGGGCTCCAACTTAATGAACTGCTAATTAATGTCTGCAGAAACAACGCGTTGCCAAATTTGCAGTATTTGTTGTTTGTTTTCTGTGTTTGTAAAACTCAAATCGGTTTTTTATTCTTTTTAATTGGTTCAATATGAAACGTGTTATCAAAAATGGTCTTTATATAAAAATAATAAAATTTTCACAATTCCCACATCCACATAGCCATCAACCCATAATCATCCCACTGCTGGGATACGGGTCTCCCTTCAACAGAAGGTGATTAGAGCGTACTCTGCCACGCTGCTCGAATGCCAATTGGCAGAGGCCGGTGTTTTCAAGCCGTCCCGAAGACCACCGCCTTGACTTAAGTCATCTTTCGACAACAACCGGGACCAACGAGACGGCTTAACGTCTCCTAAGCACGGAGAAGCTCGAGATTTGTGTTCCGGGTTTTTGGGTTCTTGGGTTCTTGGATAAGAGTGGGAGTGGGACGAGGTAGCGGATTGGATTACATGACATTAATTTAACAATATAACTACACAATATCTAATACTATGACAGTGATATTATTATTCTTTTTGGTTTGACTATATAACCGGTTTCTCTGGCAGTTGTCCGTCTCATTCCTATCACTTAGTTTTCTTTAACATTAACTGTCGCATTTCTCAGCTTTGTTTGTTATCCTATTTAAAAGTTCTTGCCATGTAAAAACGGAATTCAAAATTTATTAATTTTTTGTAACTATTACTTTACTGACACTATTAGGTCTATATATTGTACCAAATTTTAAAAATAGCACTTTATTTTTGTACCGACTGTTTGTGTTATAAATAAATAATAAAAAAATTACGAAACCCGTCCAAACGATGGCTAGGGTCGACGTTCATATTAGAGTGCGACACACAGCGACGCCATGGAGCTCCTCTTTCATTATTTATTTAATTAGTATTTAATAGTATAAAAAACTTCTGTTAATTTAAGTATTACACGATTTGCAAGGTTAAGTCGGGTCCCGAGAGGTCCCCGACGGGGCTTAAGTGTCATAATCCGATCAAGAGTTGTATTGAGCATTACATAGAACATAATTAATATCTGGAAGCGAGTCTATAAGGAATCAGCAAAGTTACAGTGTTAGTAGTACGTTTGTTTTTTGTTGCCATAAAAAAATAGGTAGAACTATGATAGAACTAGTTTTTTACCCATAGGTAGGTACCATTTAGTTCGAGCATTTGACCAAAAATTTCTTGGTTTAATTACAGAAATGCATTTTACAAAATGCGACTCTCAGACTCTGCCAAGTTTATTTGTTGTACAGTCAAGAACAGGTCGACCTTTACATATTGGACTTTGTACCATTCTTAAGTTCTATGTCAATGTCTAAAATTGTACTGGAAGTGTAAAGCTTGTCATACTCCGGACTGTACCTTTTTTGGGTTGTTGTACACATTCGTCACAAGTAAAGTTTTTTTTTATTTTTTTTTATACCACAAATTTGGCGAACAAGCATAGGGCCCGCCTGATGGTAAGCTTGACCGTAGCCTATAGATGCTTGCAATACCGGGGTATCACTCATGTGTTGCCAACCCTCCCAACCCCCCCAAGTAGAGCTCTGTAGACCTTACTCACCGTAGGAACACAACATGGTCCAGACTCCAGACCAATGCTATTTGGCTACGATCTTCTGTAAGGTGGAGGTCCTTCCCCAGACGGGCTGCTCCGATTTGAGCGGATTATCCGCTGCGCTACCTCTAGAGTAAAGATATTTTTAAACACCTTAAACAATAAAATGAATATCGTCAAAATAATATTACCATAATGGTCGCTTTCAATTTAATTCTGTCAAATACGAAATTTTTAACAAATATTTGAAACCTAAAAATCTTTATGCGGATATCGTTTAGCATAAGCTTACAGTTTATGAAAGCGGCTTCAAGTTTAATGGAAATACGAACTCACTGTAATCACTTCAATATTATTTTGCGCCATATAATGTTTTATGTCGGATACTTTAAAAAATGGCAAGCCGCTGCCAACCGACTAAACAATTATTGTGATATAAGATTGTTTTTATAGTTCTTACGGTTCAGCGGGTACCATAGCGGTTGATCCATGGTACTCCAGGAATGAGGAAGTGCATTTATACCTCAAGATACCAATTGTGATGGAGTTTATTCAGAAGCAGTGTGAACCCTATAGGAACCGAATTGCAAAGCACACCAATCCACTGGCTCAGGCTCTGCTGGAAGACACTCTCACCAAGTGGCTAAAGAGACAACATGTTCTCGACATCCTAAATAATTAGGGAGGGTTTCGCCATTGGGTAGACCCCCGGAATGTCACTCATGCTTGCACCACATAATAATATGCTCATAACCTGGACTGCATATAATATTGTTCTTACGGTTCAACAAACCATTCTTATTTTGAAAATATTTTTGAAGAAATAATATCACCTCGGCTCCAGATGGGATTCGAACTGTCCTTTTGAGACCGAGAAAGAGCACTCGGCTGGAATTCGAGAGAACGTGGGTACAAATCCCAAGAGTATTTTAATGTCTTCATCATCAACATCGCAGTCTCAGAAGTCCACTGCTGTATATGATAATATTGAAATATACATAGTATTCAATATTGTATTATACTTTTTGTGATAGCCCTGGTGGTCGAGTGGCTAGCAATGGTCACTCTCGAGGGCCGCGGGTTCGATATCCATTTGTATGCATGAACATGTCTGTTTGCCTTGGTCTGGATGTATTCTATGTATAATAAGTATTTATTTACACAAAAAATTACTTAAGTGTATTTATCAGCAATCTAATACCATAGTACAAGCTTAGTTTGGGACTAGATGACGTTGTGTGATTCGTCCAAGAATTAATATTTATTTATTTATACATATTTATTTTTAATACCGTCTTTCTAGCTCAGTTTCAAAACAAATAAGGCCATATCTGAATACACTGTGTGCCTTGTTTAGTATGAAGCCTACTTAGTTGCAAATGCTGTAATAACATATATTTTACTTAGGGTCGCGAAGTAAGAAGTATTCTAATCACTTCCATGTTCCATCGCGCCGTGTAATTTAGTATTGAATACGGCTGTATTAATCTACGAAGCGGACGGGTCCTTTGATCTCGTACAAAGGAGCTACTTGCAACACCACATTATTCTCGTGTGGAAATTATACTTCTCTTGAGGCGGTTATGTCGTTAGGAATGCGGGCCGGGCGACAGAATTACTCAAATGTTTTCTCATAAAAAATAAACTGTTAGATTTATTTAGAAGTAAAGATATATTGCTAATAGCAGCTAACTCATTAGTTTTATAAATTAATAATATTCCAGGATTATATTGATAGTTCGCCTGTGACAACCTGATCGAAACGTCAGGCAATATCAAGGTATGATCGCGTTAATTCCCGGTATATTATTAATTTATAATAATGCAACGCGAAAGTTTAAAAGTCATTAGTTTTATTCAACTTTATTTACTACAATACATAAGTACGTACCGATACAATAATAGGCGGACTTAATAGGTACTAAATTGCATTATCAACAACCATTGGAAAGTGCAGAGATTCATGAATGCGGTTAACTTGTTTTTATTTTACACTTGCTGTGCTGTTGCCACTGATGCAAAGACCTTTTCTGGTTAATTAAATATTGGTAAAATATTGGTAAAAGTTTAAAAAACGATTCAGTAGATCCAGGGTTATATCTTTTTATAATATTAGTATAGATAAGTAATGGTTTATAGGAAATGAGATATATTAATTCTCTCAAAGATGTTCAACTTACCAGCGTTTTACGATCTCATCTTGAGGCAGGCACAGCATATTGGATTCGTACATAAAACTCATGCAAAGCAATAAATATCGTCTGCAGCGGAACTATAAATATGATAAAGAACATCGGATGTGTGCCGATAAATAAGTTTATATGTACGTGCACCGCTTTGAAAAGTGCTTTTGCAAATACTTTTTAAAAATAATAATAATCGAGCATTTATTACAAGTACTTACGTTTTTAATTGTTATTGATATAAGTACGATTCTGTTAAATTAAAAATGTTTGTAGTCATTTATTTATTCAAAATTCAAATACTAAATCTGCCACCGGACACCCTTTTAAAATAATAAAATAAAAAATAAAATACTTTTATTTCAGGATTTCAGGTAAATAAGACAGAGAAAAATTACACATTGATTATTATTACACATACCCTTCATTGTCATTAGCACTACGTCTGATGACGCAGAGAACATAACAGTCCTGACTCCAGAAGTGTCCAAGGCTTTTTTCTCGTTTCAAGAACCCAATGTCATGAATGAAATAATTTCTCGGGATGACAAGTTCCTTATGTCCTTCTTGTATGCCTGACGACAATATGTATACTTTTAATGGCCGGCTAGAGTAAAGGCGAGAAGGAATAACAAACAATATAGTCTCACTTTCACATTTTATGTATACTAAACGATTTTTTTTATATCACTAAGGTGACAAACAAGCATACGGCCCGCATGATGGTAAGCGGTCACCGTAGGTTATGAACGCTTGCAACACCGGGAGATATCTATCACTCGCGCGTTGCCGGCCCTGTAAAAATCTTTTAATGAAGAAAAAAAGAATCTAAATTTTTTAAATGTTTCTTTAAAATATTTTCATTTTACCCTTAGAAATACTCGTAATGGAGTACAGAACAAAGCCTCTGATTTCAAATCACTGTTAACGTTTTAATTAAAAGATAGCTTTTGGCGACTTCAAGATTCGAGGAAAAAAATAAATTTATATAAAAATAAAAAACAAAACCGTACTTCAAACATTAAATTGTATTTCGGAAAATAATAAAAAGTATTTACAATTTAATTAAAAAAACGAGGAAGTTATTATTTTCATTTATTACTTTTTATTGGTGAGGAAACAAAGAATAATTTATTTTAAGGGTGTATGCAGTATATATTTATTGTCGATACTTATTTTTGGTAAAATATGAGCTTTTTTATGTCATACCGCATATTATCTATGTAAAAGCGGGTCACTTGATGGTCACCGCTGCATATGAACATCAGTAATACCAGAAGCGCTACCAATGCATTAGTAATTGTAATGGTAATAAAGGGACAAATCACACAGATTGAGCTAGCTCCAAAGTAAGTTCGAAACTTGTGTTATGGGATACTAATTCAACGATATTATATTTTAAACAAATACATATATAGATAAACATCCATGACCCGAGGCCAATCAGAAAAAGTTCGTTTTTTATCATGACCTGACCGGGATTCGAACCCGGGACCTTCTGGGTGGCGGGCAGGCATGGTGACCATTGCGCGACGGAGGTCGAATGAATTGCCGGCTACAAGGAGAAGGAATAGAGAGACAAGCTAAATGCTTGATTTTGGCGGCAACTACGATAGCGTCCACTTGGGCTCGTGATTAGAAAAAAATCTGTGTGTTTCAGCGTTTGATTCATAGTAGTGTAATGTAAAGCAAACATTGGTTAAGAGCGCGCATCCAAATCAACGCAACTCAAAATCGAAGCATGTTATTTTACGAAACTACTGAGCCACGAACATGAGCGTGCGCCGGCGAAGACAAATGATTTTGATACTTTTATGATAAGACTTCACTATTTAATATAATAGTAGACTCGAAGTTCATGTGATTTTAGCTACAGACCTATTTCTATGTAGAACATAAGTATAGTTATTATGTAATTGATTGGTGCATAGTGATTGAAATTTGTGATCAGGCATTTATTAAGAGTGCATTATCGTGTTGACTTCTAATTCCGCCTTTTTTGAAGAAATTTTGCCATCATCTTTCTTCGGGGCGTCTTGACTCAGAGACTGTATACTGAGTCAAGATAGCATGAACATGAACTTTGCTTTGAATTACGTACCGTAAGCATAACTTATGCCTTGATCACACGCGCCGAGTAGAGTGGCGAGACAGTAAAAATGACACTCGGCCGAGACAGTCCACTCGTCAGCCTTGGGCGAGTAGGTGTTTATACTAATTTTGGTTCCCAGCGAGTCAGTTCACCTAAAATTCGGGAACAGAAACAAACAACAACACGACGCGCGCGAGCCAAACTAGCGAGTAGCGAGCGAGTGCGCTCGGCATGGGTTCAAACTTGCCTAGTGAGCGAGCGAGACAGTAAGGGGTATGCTGAAGGGAGCGCGGGGGTGGGCACTCGGCCTAGTAAACAAAACGAGGTCCGAGTGACTGTCTCGCCATTTTGCTCGGCCGAGTACTCGGCCGAGTACTCGTCGGAGAGTACATACCAACCGAGCGCTCGGCCGAGGACACTGTCTCGCCGCTCTACTCGGCGCGTGTGATCAAGGCATTAAAGATGGCACAATAGAGTCTTCGTCTGAAGTTTGATTGCCAAAACGAAAAAAAAAAAGGTACAGGGTACGCTGCCACAAGGGCCCTTTTTTTTATAGTCAGGAAAATGCATTACTGCTTGTCCCGCCGCTGGGGAAGCGACGGGGGTCTGTCGGGCTCCCCCTAAATGCCACTTGGGTATACCGACTAAAAACCTGACTGACTGCCACCTCCCCGCCTAGATGGGCCAACGGGAACTAAGATACTTCCGTGACCCCGCCGGGGCGGTTGTCCGAAGACCCACTTGTTGGGTTACGGCACGGTTGGCGGCGCGCACAAGACTAGGCGCGCCGCAACACTCGGGGACTTCCGTTCCAATGGGCGGCGTTTTCCCAAAACGCCGCCGGGAAGCCCCCGTTAGGGTGGCAGTCGCCGGGCATAAGCCACAAGGGCCCTATCTTTTTAGTTCTTAACATTGTAATTTCTGTAATTTTTAGTATAATTTAGTTTTTTTTTTAATGTAAAATATTTTGTTGGTATATTTCCTTTTACTTAAACAAGTAAATTGTATTTTTATACAGGTATCCCCAGTATTGAGAAGGCGTCCATAGGCTACGGTGACTGCTTACTATAGGCCGTGTGCCTGTTTGCCACCTTAGTGATATAAAAAAAACAACAAATATTTAACTCAAATAAAATAATAATTCGTAGTTTACAACAGTTTTAACTTATTTCCAATATCGCTTCCAACATCGGTAATCTTAACTCTGGAAAATACTTTAAATATTGGAAAAATATTTACTGGAATTTTATCGAGTTGGAATGTCGAGAAAATCTCATTTTCCAGGCAACACGTTGACATTTTTCTCTCATAGAAATCATATTTTTTCATATCTTAAAATAAACCTTGTTATCTTGTTTGTGAGCTCAATGGTTCAGTCGACAATGCACTGAACCACGAAGGCCTTAGGTTTGATCTCGAAAGAAAAATAATATTTTTGTGATGGATTGGGGCTGATTGACGGCTGGTTTGTGATTATGGCTTGTTGGTATTGCGTGCGATAATTTTCTTTACATCACTCGCTCTCTTTTACCGTCTGTATTTTCTCTCTCTCTCTGTAATCAGTGTCAACCGTTTATCATAGTAAGATGATGAATATCTAATTTCTGTTTCGTAAATAAAATCTATTTTAAACTAGCTTTTCCCCGCGGTTTCGCTCGCGTTAATTTTATGATGTAGATCTCGTTTGACAACAAAACAACCCATAGCGCGACTCGTGGCGCCATCTGTTGGCCGATAGCCTATCCCATAAGCGCCCTCTGTTATAGAAAAAATATTTTCCCATTGGAATGATATACTTTCAACAATATGTATACAAACTTTCATAGTGATCGGCTGCTTAGTCAAGCCGTGAAAGAATAATAAACAAACAAACTTACTTTCCCATTTATAATATTATCTACTATTTTAAATGGTAGTTTCCCGCCATCCTGACGTCAGTAACTTTTTTCTGCTGATAACGGGACAAGGTCACCACACAGTCCTACCGCTGAGTCTCCTGTATAGCCAGCATCAACCACGACAATAAGCAATAAATCTTATTGACGTCCCCCGGGAGAAACTACAGCTGTCTTGGAACTCATCCTACGATCATTGACTTACAACTGCCATCTATCGATAACATTCAGAACCGAAAACTTTACTTGCACCACAAGCACGGAAAACAATTTTAAAATTTATCTCGTTTACATTTTTCACTGATGTCAGACACAATTTAAAAATATATCCACGTACTTTCAAACTGTCAAGAGAAGTCAAACTATAATTTAACATTTTAACTTGAAGCAAACAAGGAGCCAGATTGTCGCATTAGTCCCCTTGTCACGTGCAAGAAGAGCCGCAGGAAAATGTAGGTAATAAGAAGGGACCAAGGACAAATAGGGGCCGATTTAGCTATGGACAATCGGAAATTCATTTCGGAGTCTGCAGCTTTGATTATTATAGATAGATATTAAAAAATCTTGAGGAACTCGATGGTGTCGCTGTGTGGTCGCATTCTAAACTACACGTCTTACTGCAGGGATACGGGTCTTTCAATCGAAGAAGATTACTTTGATTTTTTTAGAGAGGTAAGATATAGCGGATCATCCACTTAAATCGGAGCAGCCCGTCTGGGGAAGAACCTCCACCTTACAGAAGATCGTAGCCAAATAGCATTGGTCTTGGCCATGTTGTGTTCCTATGGTGAGTAAGGTCTCCAGAGCTCCACTTGGGAGGTCGGCAGGGTTGGCAACGCGTGAGTAATACCCCTGGTATTGCAAGCGTCTATAGGCTACAGTGATGCTTACCATCAGGCAGGCCGTATGCTTGTTTGCCACCCTTGTGGCATTAAAAATAAAACTTTGCCACGCTGCTCCAATGCGGATTAGCTGTGGCCAGTGATTTCAAGCCGCCTGACGACCACCAACTTGCACAGTCATCTATCGACAACAGCCCAACGGCTTAACGTGTCCTCCGACGCACGAAGGAGCTCGAGATTACGAAACCCATCCAAACACTAGCTCGGGTCGATGTTGCTTAACTTGATTGTTTTAGAGTTCTACACACAGCGACGTCATCGAGTTCCCCCATAAATGATCTACCACTCAAAAAAGTCCAAGTCAAGCCGCCCTAAGAACACCCACTTAGCTTAACGACTTTCATCCATCGACAGCACCTGGGACCTACAGCTTAAAGATTAAATTTCAAGACACACGCCGCAAACTGCATTTGCAGACTGCAAGCGACATTAGTTTATAATTATGTATCCCTATGAAAGTGCCGCCGACTGCAGTGTCGCGGCGCTTGGAATTGTTGTAATCACTTTCATAGAGCTAGAGCTACATACATACAAGTATGTCGCTTGCAGTTTGCAGCCGCAGTCTGCGGCGTACGGTCCGTCTTGGAATTATACCTTAACGTGCCTTCCGAAACACGGAATAAACTGTACATAATGAGCCTTCATCAGAATCCGGATTTATTGTCTCCTAAACAAATAAGGCATGTTGACAACGGTTTATTGGGCAAACTCGTAAAATTGAGCCTTTTATTTAGGCAAATACCGTATGTCATATGATATTGGTTCCGCCGGCTCAACCTCACTGGCTGTCGTTTTATGATCGCTTAAACAATTTATGAAATTTTATTACTGTCTAGGTACACACGAGTGTCTTATTGACAATGCACACAGGATGGACCCTGTTGTATTTCGCTAGGTTTATATTGGGTTACTTGTTATTCGACGTATATCAGGAACATGCGTATTGGGGGGCTCAAAAGCAACAAAATGAACCACCACAATGTACGGGCGAAGTCTAGTGGTTCTCAAGATATTTGGGGTTTTTTAAATTTACCCAGAATTTCACATTTAATTTAAAAAAATTAAAAACCTACTCATCCTATCGCCTCCATTCAACATTCATATCATATACTTCAGCTAATCTAAAAACATGATTAAATTAAGCAAAGTTACATCAAAATTAAAAAATATGAGCCATTGAAAGAAAAACTTGTCAAAATTTTCTATTTTGCACACTAAAATGTCGTCTAGCTTAAAAAAACTTTGGAGTGAATCGTACATACTTCGATAGAACATAATGTATTTTTCAAATTAATTGTCAAATTTGAAATTAATTGTCGAAATACTCTCATCGCATTTCATCTCATTCGCTCAAGTTAAATAACCCGTGACTGTATACTGCTAGAGGAGTGGAAAACTACTAACTATAGAGTTTAAGTAACACGATTTAGCAGAACATGACACCGCATTGAACCTGAACTTAGTATAAGTTATTTAACAACGAGAGCTAAAAGTTTGAACGATTAACTACTTTAAATAGTTTAGACAAAACAAGATCGCAGAGAATAAAGTCCGCGGGCGTTATTCTCACAGATAGAGTTTACAGTATAATTAATTAGTGTACATATCATCTCATAATCATCCCTCTACAGTAATACGGGTCTCCCTTTAATCGAATGGAAGAAATTCAAAATATTTAATAACTTTTAAACTTTCGCCACACCCCGGACACTCCATACAAACGTCACGTTATAATCACCTACTACTATTACATGAACAGAAGAACGTCTGCACACACTGCGCGCATGTGTGTGCGTGCAACGCGTAACCACCGTGCCTTTCAAGTACCCCACTCGTTGTGGGCGAATGCTGCGGGAGGGGAAGGCTCGCCCGTTTTGGTGCGGGGCGGGGAGTGGCCATTCTGTACGTTAGTACTATTATGAATTCTGTGCTTTCGCGTTGCATTTCGTTTCTACCAGATTGCACCGGCCGTGGTCACAGGCGAGTTCGCCTGTTTCGCAACCTGGTCGAAACGTCATGCAAATTTCAAATTCAAACTTGTCAATGATTACGTTATAATATTAAATTATTTATGTAATTAATCTACTATATAAACTATTAGGTACTATTTTGGAAAAAAAGCAAAATGACTACTGGTAAAAGAAATGGCGAAAGAAAAATATATAACAATACATTTAAAAATTTTTAAGTTTTTTTTTCTAAATAAAATACCGATCTAGGTAGTCAGGTAGATACAGGAATTAAGTTAAACGCGGGAGGTCGATCCCAATAGTGCTATGGTCAAATCTTAAAAATGTCGAATATGTAGATGTTTATAAAACGAACAGACCAGTCCCCCAAGATGGCAACCACAACTCAGAGAGTAGATACCATGAAGGAGATCTCCTTCATGGTAGATACCTACGCTAAACCAAGTCGGTAGCACTGACCTCTACCAATCCGCATTGGAGTTGCATGGCAGAGTACGCTCTAATCCACTTTGATTGAAGGGAGATCCGTGTCCCAGCAGTGGGATGATTATGGATTGATATGATGAAGAAAATGAAAAAATGAAAAATATTTATTCAATCACTTACAATAGAACAACAACATTGTGGCTGGAGCCTCCATTTAGAAGAAGAGGGTGATCAGTAGTGGTTGTAGTGAGGGAGGATGTCAGAGGTTGGTGATTCCCCTGCAACCATTTTATATGCACCACCATCCACTACTGCAATAAATTATGAAATATAATTATAGATAATATGTAATTAATAGATTCTTTAAATACCCACCGATTAATAGTTATATGGAAAAGAAAACAGTAATCAAGAAAACCGTAGGTACAAATAAAATAAATATGCTTTGCAAATCGATCGCCATTTCTAAAGAAACACTGCCTTCGGGAATAGGTATCAAGTCGATGGTATAAACGTGTATTTAATGAATAAATTTAATTTGATATATCTTGGCGACTACCGTGCAACCGGTTTATTCACTCGAGCACAGAATAAATAATAGCACACGAGTACCACCTTTTTTTTTTTTTTTTTTTTTTTTTTTTTTTTTTCGTCAGAAAAATGCTTTGCAGCAGCCCCACCGCCCGGGGAATATGCGGTGGGGACTGTGGGACTTACTACTAAAAAACTGACGGGATGCCACTCGCCCCCTAAGTGACGGGGCCACGGGTACTGTGATACATCCGCGACCCCGCCAGGGCCGTCCGGCCAAAGTTAAACTGGCCGGACCCGCTCTCCCCGGAACGCCCCGTCAGCAGCACACCGCATCCAGGTGCACTGCCGACACAGAGGACCATTGCCCCCTCAAGACGACGGGCCTTCCCCGGCTCGCCGTCTCGGCTGGGCAAGGGTCCCCTCCATCTCTGCGGTCGCAACAACGTGCGACCGCTGGCCGGGCTCTGCGAGCCGCCGGCCCCTCTTCTTCAATTTTTTAACGAGGTTTTCTTCCTCCACCGCGCCTCCTGCGCCACTCCAAGTGCCACAGCGTCCACTACGTACTTAGTGGACTCTGTGACACTTTGCGCCACCGCGCACTCCCTCTTCCAGGGTGGTCTCATTCGCCCATGTGACCCAACCCTTAACGCCCCCCGCAGTGTCTGGGTTGGCGAGACCCAGTGTCTGCAGGGCCTCCGCGTTCCACCATACGGAGGTCGCCCCCGGTATCAACGGGTGGAGTAGGCCCGGACACCAGTCGGGGCCAAGACGCTTTTGGGGAGGATCAGCGAGCGAACGAGTCCACCACCGCTCATCATACAGCCGGCCGAGCCAAGCGCGGCCGGCTCCACCTCTTGTTTTTTAATGAGGTTGTCTCCTCAATCGCTCCACCCCCAGCACCAGTACGGATGCAAGGGGGAGCGGATTTGTCCGCATCCCACGTACTCCATCCAAGATAGGAGCACGGGGAGCAGACCCACCGCGTCGGGAATTTGGCCGTCGGCAAGTAATTCCAGAGTTGGGTCCAGAAACTAAGGAATTACTCGCCGACGTTACCAGGGTGGACCGCGTGGAGGTATCCCAACTCCCCACCCCACACGAGTACCACCTGAGTGCTTAACACGAGTTTTTGATCAAATTTGAACGTGCTAACGTTTACAAGCCGACTGAATTAAAAAAAAAGTTTCATATTGTCAATTTACTAGACGCGTGCTACATATCTAAATTAGCCGGGTTACTCACTTCAAAATGTGAGCAAGTAAGACACATAATTTTGATGAATGTACATATATATAATATTATGATAAATTCGCAATGAGAATTCTTCTTACGTTGACATGATCGAATGTGACCAAAACATTGCCGCAGTAATGCAATAGCTTTACTGCGGCAGTCCCCGAGTGCCGCAGTAAAGCTATTGCATAGTCGCGGGCTCGAACTCACTCGTTCGTGGACGCGGCCAAAAAGCACGCTATCTCACCTAGCATCGTGTCTAAAAGAGATAGAATCAGTTATGAGCAGTTAGCAGCTAGTCTACACGACACGCAAACGTCTAGTCGCACGCACACAAACACCGTGCCGAAGTCTGCCGAACTGAAGCGACGTTAGACGATGCACGGCTTTCAACGCCGCGCGGAGTGGGAGGTGGTTTTATATTCGTTATGGAATTTCTTGATTCGGTCGCCGCGCTCAAAGCCCGCGATAAAAGCTATGCAATAGCTTAAAAATCGTACTAAGTACTCTGTATTCGAGCCAGTGGTATGCTGAAAATGAGCCCCCCTATTCTTGTAACAAAAACAGTTTCAATCTCATCTCAAAATCACGCATTACCTCGCTCAATTTCTATTTTGACGACCTCCGTGGCGTAATGGTTACCACGCCAGACCGCCACCCAGGAGGTCCCGGGTTCGATCCCCGGTCGGGTCATGATGAAAAACGAACTTTTTCTGATTGGCCTCGGGTCTTGGATGTTTATCTATATATGTATTTGTTATAAAATATAATATCGTTGAGTTAGTATCCCATAACACAAGTTTCGAACTTACTTTGGGGCTAGCTCAATCTGTATGAATTGTCCCTATATATTTATTTATTTATTATTTTGTATAGTGAAACAACGCTTGAGATTGACGTGAGATTATGACTGTTTTTATGACGAGAACAGAGAGGCAGCTCTGCTTAGACTTGGTTAATGTTTACATAGTACGTGCTGGATGTACGACACAAGGATAGCATCATTGTTGTAGTAATTTTTTTTGACGTAATTTTTGTGAAAAAAAAAAACAATCTCAAAGTACCTAAAGTTATCGTTTGAAGGTCACGATAGGGTTGGCGTGGTCGCATGTACAAACCAAAACTCCTTAAATATATTTAAAAATACTGACTCGACCGGGGCAGTACTTTCGTACATTCTGTGAGACGGTATCACAGAATATCGACGTGATAGCGATGATATGCCAATGTGTTATGATGTAGTAAGAGACATAAGCCTTCACTGACTGTATAATGGTGGTGAGCTAGTACTGTCATTATCATTTCTAAAGGCACAATATCATATTTAATAGACGTTAAATTTCGCCATTCCGTGCACAATTCAGCCGCAGAGTGTTGCTGAATCCACTAATTAAATAATTAATTTTCTATCTGTGGAATTTAATAGTCTGTTGCCGTTTTAATTAGTCTCTGGTCTACATAGCGGGTAATAACGAGATGTTTCACTCGAAAATGTTACGCAACGCATATATTTTGATATTAATAAGATATGCCCGCGGTATTACCCGTCCAATTTGGTATATTTATTGACAAATAAATTATAATTTATATACGTAATAGAAGTTAAGAGTTTGTTTATATTAATAACTTCTTTCTGTTCTGATCTGTTCTTTCTTACAATCTCAGTAAGTTGAGGAGCTGCATAACGAAAAAAATTTTTTTTTAAATTACCTACCATTTTTTTTAAAATTAAATGACAATCACAATAGGTCGTAACTGGTTTTCTTTCACCATTCCTTTACAAGTGGTCATTTTGCTTTCGTTTCCGAAATGATAGTAGTTTATAGAGTAGATTAATTTATACAAATCATTTGTTACTGTATCTAAGTACACTTTGAAAAGAGAACGTGTTTGTAAAAGTTATTCTCTGAATAATAAATAATTTAAAAAAAAACAGTTAAGAAATAAATTCAATTCACACCTATATTTTACAAATTATTTATTACCCAGTATTCCAAATTTAAATTAAAATTAAATTAAATTATTATTTTTAAAAATTATTATTATTACTGTAAAAGTTTTGAATTTGTAACGTCGCTGTGTGTTGCATTCAAGGTCGCTGTATACGTAACGTGTTTTTTCCCGGACGGGACGGGAAGTTAAATATAGTTCCATACAAAATACGGACGGGACGGGAACGTGGCCGTGTCGAACAAAAAGTCACGTCCCCGTCCCGTCCGAGGTATTATCCCGTTGAGTATACAGAGACCTTAAAGTTAAGCAATATCAACCCTAGCTCTAGCTCTAATGGGGAACCATCTTCTCACAGAACATCGGAATAAAGCAGCAATGCGTTTCATTTGCTGAATGAGAAATGTGAAATTAGATTTAATCATATTTAATTAATAAAGTTAAATATGAAAATTACAAGAGTAAGAGCGTATGAAATCCTAGTCTTTGATTTTATTTTCACTGAGTTTTATACTGTGGATGCAGGGAATAGCTGATTTGAAAATTAATTGGATTTTTCAAAGTAAGCTGATTTAAAAGCATTAGTGAATGACCTTCCATGAAGTGATCGATATATGCTATTGAGCAAACTTGAACATCGCATGACTACGGTGATTCAAGGTCCGCTCCTATCGCCCTATGAGGAGTCCGCTTTATACTTACAGAGTCAAACTTAAAAATATATGCAAATTAGTTTACAAAATACTTTCGCTACATTTTTTTTCTAACAATTCAGACTGCTTTATACTTCCTCCACACCCACGTAATCATCCCACGGCAGGGTGGGTCTCCCTTCAATCGAAGAAGATTACCTCGTACCACGCTACTCCAAGGCAGATTGACGGAGATCAGTATCATTCAAGTCAAGGCTACCGATTTCCCTGTCGTTGTCTTGTATGCCATACTGATTAAATGTTTTTTTTTTCTTTCATTACGTTGGTCCTTCGGGCCGGATACTAATTATGGAGTTTTGAAAATTTACATGCAAACGAGAGTAAATGTTGACCGGTGAATAAATACTTAGCGGTGACTTAAATCGTGTACAATTTTAAGTCGCAAGATGTAAACAGTCCTTGTGCTCAATTGGCGTGCAACGTGCTTATGTACGCTACAGCGGAATCGAACCCTTCGGCTCGATACGAACCCGTAACATACTTATGACTACATTTCATATACATAATAAGTAACAAAAATCCATACGTTAATATAAAAATAACTTTTTTTTTTTTATTTTTATTATATAATAGCAAACAAGCCGACAAATCACCTGATGTTAAAAAATCACCGTCTCTCATAGCAACTCCGAGAGAACTACAGGTGCGTTTTCAATTTTGGGATTTTTAAACGTTCTAGTTTTAAAAGCACCAAGATTGTACTACACTGTAGAAGTGGTAGAAGATGATTCCATAGTTTTGGTACGCGATGATGGCGTGTGAAGCGAATTGTGGACGATCGCCATAGCAGTTCAATACTCAATATATATTGCTTCCTCAAATACAATAAGAATTGGTAGACACAATACAAAACATATTTAAGGACCCTTTTAGACACTGCAATAGAAGAGGGAAGGAACTGCGTCATTTAATTAGCTACTAGCTAGTTTATTTTTTTCGGGACAAAAATACGTTCATGTCGAGTACCTACATACATAACATGAACGTGTTATATATAGTAATATATTGATTAAAAATAATTTTATGAATTATTAGAAATTCATGTAATAACAGAATTAAAAACTGTAGTGATTTCAAATTAATAATTATGACTTTTGAAAAACCGGAAATCCGAAGGTCGTGTGATTAGCTAGATAGAATTGGTTCACCAAATATTATGTTATGATTACCATGATTTATTGTATTAATAAATCATGTTGTTTTATTATTTACTATAATATGTTAATTAGAAAGTTGTATCTTCTCAAATTTTATAGATTAACTTTATAAGTTGTGCTGTAAAGCAAAGTCTGTTGTAATTGGTTAATGTCGCTGAATCTTGATTGCTATTGGCTAGACGTTATTCATCAAAAACTGTGATTTAATTAGATTATTCTAATGTTTATGTAAGTCCTAGGATACTCTGCATTATATTTTATGTAAAAAATATACTTAAACTGTTGTAATGTTTCTATATTTTGAATAATAACAAGTTATACGTTTGCTCAATTGTCATTGGTAGATGATTTTTATCGTCTGTTGCGAGGTGGGAAAAGGTTTTTATAAGCGATAGCATGGGCGAATTAGACACAGTTCTACCCCCGGAGACGACACGAGTTGACTCGCCAATAAGCCTGGCTCGCACTGAAGTTATCGAAGTTCTAAACTGACACTTATTCTCTGGTACTTAACAAAGTAAAAGTTAAAATAGTCAAATAAGTTGTCAGTCGCGTTGTTGGCACGTATTCCTACCACCTAGCAACAAACAGATTAAGTTAAGTACTAAACTTGTTTCTTTATCTATTATGGTCGTAATATTGCATATTGTAATAATGTGCTGGTATAATTTTCGATGTATTTGTGAAAGTTCTATTTAAAAAAGGCCGTAACCGGTTTTCTTTCGCCATTTCTTTTACCGGTGGTCATTTTGCTTTGTGTCCGAAATGGTAGTAGTATATAGAGTAGTTTATGTTAAAAATGGATTGTTTACTAAAAAATATACAATTTACTAAGTATTTTGTTTAATTTACTTTCTTGATATTTACTCCCCTGGAACCTCATCATATCAACCCGTAATCATCCCACTGCTGGGATACGGGTCTCCTTTCAATCGAAGGTGATTAGAGTGTACTCTGCCACGCTGCTCCAATGCGGATTGGCAGATGCCGGTGTTTTCAGAACGCCCTAAGGCCACCGACTTGGCTTAACGACTGTCATCCATCAACAGCCGTATTAGAACTAATAAACTGTTGATTCATGGGATTGATAACTTAATTACCCATAATATAATTGTAATAAACAAGCTGTAAGCGACTAGCAACAGTATCAACACGCTATACATACATACACTTAGGTACACTGTCTGATATAATTGATGGTTAAACGAACTTACCTTAAGTGATGTTCGACCATAATTATACTAGACGTTACATCCGCAGGGATTTATAGAATATATACCTTTGTAGTGTCACTTCTCAATGTACTAGGCGTTACACACAAATTTTTAGAGCTGTAAAAAAAAACAATTTAAAAAGTATTCAAACGTCACCACTATTACGTCACCTTGCCGCCATTCTTCATTATCTTTAGAGAAGCCTGACTCGTTTGTGATTTTTGGGCTCAGTACTGGGTATGGGTGGGACTATAAATCCCTGCGGATGTAACGTCTAGTATAATTATGGTCGAACATCACTTAAGGTAAGTTCGTTTAACCATCAATTATACATACGACGTTACATCCTTGTGATTTATAGAATATATACCTTTGTAGATGTTCAGAGTTATGCCACAAACGAGGACGTGATGGCTGGAGAGGGACAGAATGAAATGGCCTTATCCAATCAAAAAGGAGTTGATTTATTTACTCAATCGACCATGGATCTATATAAGTAATACCACTGATAAAATTAAACAATAAGTATATGACAGGAAATTTAAATTATGCAATTTTAACAATCAAAAACTGCCTCTGCAAATGCACCGTCTTCTTTATCGGTAATTAACGGCCGATTGTAAAATTTAGCGAATGTTAGTGAGTTTCCAGACCATCCCGCGGCTCACCTTATTATGTCAATAGATACACCGCTTCGACTAGCTGCCGAAGTCGATGCATGCCGCGTACTATGCGCCGTGAAAATAGTTGTATCGACACCACTATCCGCTAACACATTTTTAATCCATCTACTTAAGGTAGCAGCGCTGGCGTTACGAATTGGTTTCTTAGTTGTAAGAATCAGTTTATCTGTGAGTTGTAGACTTCTATATGTTTTTGTGGCCTCAATATAAGAAGACAGTGTTTTAGCAGGACAAATTTGTTCCTTAACAGGAAAAAATGGTATAATTAAATTCGGCGCCGATCTATTAGGTGCCGAAGTTTTAATCAAATCATTAATGTAAATTTCTATTCTTGCGGCATTTACTTTGATATTAGATAATCGTATCAAAGAGAGCGTCTGCACACGTTGTCCAGAAGACAACGCGAGAAGAGCAACAAGTTTTTTGGATAGGGAGTCCAAGGGAAGACTCTCGTTCGGATAAAATTTGGAAAGATGATCGAGAACCAAATTTGGATTCCATGTGCATTCATACTTTGGGAAACAGGGTTTATTTCTGTATACACCTTTCATAAACCTAAGCACACGGTCATCTTGACTAACACCTTTACCCAATATCAAAGCAAGTGCTGATCGGCAAGTATTGAGTGTTGAATAACCTGCACCTGCGTTATACTCGTCAACGAGAAATTCTAGAATATTTGAAATACCAGTATCAAAAATATAAACATTATTTTTAAGACAATATTGCCACCATCTTTTTAATACCACGTCGTATTGTTTCAAGGAACTGGGAGCTAAAGATGCCACTATAATTTTAATAGCGTTCACTGGTAGTGATTGTCTCTGGTAGGCTTGCTCGATAATCTTGATACCACCAGGGTAAGCCTCTTCCAGAGGGGGTGTTGGGTCCTGAAAGGTGATAATAACAATGAAGGGCTCGGGTCTAGATAGATCAGATTATCATGAGCTAGAGACAGGAACAATGGATACCACGGCTGGCTAGGCCAATAGGGTACGACCATGATACCAGAAGCCTGGTCGACAATAACTTTACGCAAACTTTTAAGGATTAATGAAAATGGAGGGAATGCGTAAAAGAAATAATGACTCCAGTCTAATGTGAAAGCGTCGATGTTATAAGCTAGAGGATCACGTTTCCATGAAACAAATTTCTTACATTTTGCATTTAGTCGTGAAGCAAATAAATCAATTTGTGGCTTGCCAAAGACATTCGTAATTTTATCAAAGGCTGATGATGCCAGATTCCATTCAGTGTCGATATTGGAGTGTCTTGATTCCTGATCGGCTTCTATATTCTCCTTCGACTTAATATAGGAGGCAAAAACAAAAAGATTTCTTTGCTCGCACCACTCCCAGATTTTTCTAGTTATTTCATTGAGGTGGATGTATTGGACGCCTCCGAATCTATTGATATATGCTATGGCAGTCATATTGTCTATACGGAGTAGAATTTCTTTATTGTACAAATCTTTGGCAAAACATTGCAAACCTATAAAAGCCGCCTTCAGTTCTAGCAAATTAATGTGATCATTTGACTCTGTTTTATCCCAGAAACCATTGGCCCGTTCCTTATTACAATAGATACCCCAGCCAGTAAGCGACGCATCTGAGAAAATTTCTAGAACGTACTTGCCGCTACGAATAGGATTATTAGATGTCCAAATTTTATTCTGCCACCAAAATAAATCTGACTTTATGCTAAGCGGTAAATCCATTATGCTATCATAATTGTCATTAAATTTGCGAAGGGCTAGAAATTTCTCTCTTTCAAGCCGCTTAGTATATACCCAGCCGTAGGAAACTGCAGGGCAAACCGAACATAGTAAACCTAAGAATTTTGCAAATTCTCGGATCGTCAAAGACTCCTTTTTTAATATACGTTTTGACTCATCCATAACCTTTTTACGTTTTTTATCTGGTAGGCATAAACACATATTTTGTGTGTTCAATTCAAAACCTAAGAAATTACATACTTGGCTTGGTGTCATTTTACTTTTCTCTTTGTTGATGACAAAGCCCAAACCCGTTAAAAGACTAACGACCTTTGAAACGTCATTTAAACAGCCCTGATAAGACTCGTTAATACATAACAAGTCGTCAAGATATATTACGAGAAGAAGTCCCTGATTTCTGAGATAAGTCACAACAGGTTTCATTAATTTCGTAAAAACTAGCGGAGCCAAAGACAGGCCAAACGGAAGGCATTGAAATTCATAGGTACGGCTATTAAATTGAAACCTAAGGTATTTCTTACTTGAATTATGAATGGCTACCAAAAAATATGCCTCCTTAAGGTCTACGGTTGCCATGTAATAACCACTACGTATTAACTTGGTGGCAGTGCGGATGTCTTCCATTTTAAAATGTTCTTGGCTAATGAATTTATTAAGCAATTTAAGATTAAGAATGAACCTGAAAGTGCCATCGCTTTTAGGTATCAAAAAAATTGTTGATATGAACTGCCCTGGCACGTGATGGCATTCCTTGATAACTCCCGATGATAAAAGCTTTGAAACCGAAGAAGTGAGGTGTTTAAGTTCTGTTGGACTAAATTTAGGGTTACTAGGCTCTGAGTATTGAACTGGAGTTTTATTAAATGGAATAATGAAACCTTTAATGTAATTCAAAACAATTGGATCATTGGTTATCGCTTGCCAATTGTTAAAGAAATGACGCAATCTACCTGCGTGTAGGATTACCTCTATTGGTTCTTGCGGAACCTCTGGTCTACTCTCGTTGCAGGAGGGGCTCGATTCTGGGTTGGTGGCGGTCTGCGGCCTTGTTGCGTTGTATAACCTGGATTCGTTGAGTATCTCGGTTTCTGCCCACCCTGCCTCGGTGCTCTGTTGGTCTGTGACCGGGGTGGGCCTTTCCAGTTTCCCTGTTGTCTGGATGCGGAAGGAGGACCAGCATTAGACCGCTTAATCTGAAGACCCGATCTTTCGGCAGTCTTCGTAGCTTTTATCTTTTCACCCAAGTTTGAACCAAAGAGAAGAGAATCTCTTTTAACGTCGGACAGAGTAGTGCTAAATCTTTTATCGAGTGACGAAGTTATCAACTTGCGTCTATGTTTCGTATTCTCATAATGAGAATCTAAAAAAATCTGGCTTATTTCGGACAGTCTTTTTAAGGTCTCCACCTTTCCGAGGTCTTCCTTAATAAGAGCAGAGGCTAAGTTAGTAAGGCCAGCGATTCCCAATCCAAGTTGGTTTTGTGCCTTTTCGAGGTGTTTGTCTCTATTCTTAATACTATCGCTTAGCACTGCAGAGATTTCTAAATTGAGCTTAGGTGCTTTTGATAAACAAAAATTCTCCGGTATCAGGGTCTTCTTTACAATGGTGTCTTTCACCTCTTTAGTCAGACCCTCTACAAGAACCCTACCCCAACGTTTAGCAATCTCCTCATTGATAGCCGGTCCGAGTAACTCCTCCTTTCCAGCAGGATCTCCTAATGCCTCTAATATCTCGGGCGGCAAAAGCTCTGGTTCCTCAGTAATCGGCACGTGGCTTGTGCTGGGTACTGGATCCGTAGGGTGCGGGTTAGAGTTAAGCACATCTACAATATCTGCTGGATTAGACATACCCAATTGGGCAACAGTGGGCACGACACCAGACTGAGACACATCTGATAAATCTGATTGAGATGATAATGGTCTTAATTCAGGGGTCCTTGACCTTGGATAATATGGACGGTAATCTGGAAAGGCAAGGGAGAAAAAAATATATATATTTATATTTTCCTCAGCAGTATTTAGTCACTGTACGTAATCTCGTTACGCCTCTAGACTAGATTTAGGCTGCTATTTGCAAACCGAATATCATTTAAAGTCATTGTACGTAATCACGTTACGCCTCTAGACTAGCAAGTTATCAATCGTGCTCATGTCACGAAGTATACCTTATAAATATAGTCCATATAATTGTCAAAATGTTCTATTACCTGTTTTTATTAATATGAAAAGAACGAACCATGGATAAACGATACGTATAAAACACGTATCCGTCCTATAAACAAGTTATTAAATAACAAAAATTTATAAATTTGTCATTTTAAAAATATTAATTTCTATGAAGGTAGTTTCATAGTAAAAATAATATCGAATAAAATAATTTTCGTTGCCACAATTTAAAAATAATAATTTCTATGAAGGTAGTTTCATAGTAAAAGAATATCGAATAAAATATTTTTCGTTGTCACAATAATGACAAACTTTTCATAATAAAAACCTTAAATTTTAACGTTAGTTTTAAAACAAATTATAGTTTGATAAGAAAATTTTAAATTTTACTGACCTTCGTTATCCGTACTCGAAGATGAATCGTATAACTTTTGTTCAAGGCGTCTTATTTTTCGCCTAATCTTCGAATTATCGCGTTCTCTTTTCCTTTTCCCCATAATTACACACTTTTACACACAATAACACTTTAAATTTAAATTTAAACGACAAGAGATGTTGCAACGCCTATACACAAAAAAGGAATGAAGAATGGCGGCAAGGTGACGTAATAGTGGTGACGTTTGAATACTTTTTAAATTGTTTTTTTTTACAGCTCTAAAAATTTGTGTGTAACGCCTAGTACATTGAGAAGTGACACTACAAAGGTATATATTCTATAAATCCCTGCGGATGTAACGTCGTATGTATAATTGGGGAGTTTCTGACATCAGAAGTGGGATAGATCCTCGTGTTAACATGGTATTAATATTTTTGAAAATTTCAGCCATAGAACTTCATGGATCCGGCTGTGCTTGGGAGTCTGTTCGTCGTGATTCGAGATGCAGCAACTTGAAACCACAACGGAGCTGCTGTCTGGTGCAACGGCATCGAGAAGCTTGCAGGTGCAGCCTAGCCCAGCTTGCAAAATGAGGTAAGCCCTTCAAGGGTTCTGCATTACTGTGAATCGAAATTTCATTTGCTGAGGCATAACTTGTCAAGTTACTTACTATATAGATAAATAGGTAGTGGGTACCTATTCGTGATTACAATGTAAGAATGGCATCTTTTGACATATCTGTGTTAGTATCACCTCCGAGCTAAATTTTTTTTTTTCTTCTACCTACGTTAAAACGAAATAGTTCATCGGGTCGGGTGCAATTGAAAAAAAAAAAAAAATGCTCAAGGCCTGGTTTTAGATTACTCTAAACAACAGTTTCTTGAGATGAGTATTGTTTTTCTTGTAATGTCCGCGTTTAATATCGGGATATTTAAAGAATATAATAGACAAACCACAAATCCTGCAGCAGCGGCTGCATCAATTAGGTATAAAAAAAATCCTCTTTATATTATAAAATAAAATGTTCGCTGGTAGCGATAATAAATAAATTGCGATAATACCAACTTGCAAGTACTGGTAAGTAATATTGTTTACTACCAAAGTAAGTTTAAATTTTTTTTTTTCTTGACGCAGTAATCACAGTACCTAATTAACATTGTTTAACTTGTCATAATAAGCAAACTACAAATTAAACATAATAACTGTTACTTGGCTTACAATCCGTAACATTAATATTTAGTGCCAAGGTGCAATAAACCGGTCAAGAAGATCGAAAAAAATAACTTGTTACATACTTAGAAATACCCTACCTTTTTTTTTAAATGTCTGTACATAAATAAAGCATTTATTTTAGACAATTTTTTTTTTGTTGCGATGAATGTTCAAGGGTTCGTTCGTGTTAAACTTACTACGATTGGACAGATTGATGCATAGATAGAATATGCTTTATTTGCAATTCACTTGCACACTAGTGACATCGCAACAAGGCGGCCTTAGCAATCTTTTCGAGGCAACCTTAGAGGGTAATAAATTACGAACTGTAATTGTAAATTAATGTAATTGTTTGGAGTAAATAAAATTAATCCCAATAATAATAACTTTATAAAAAAATAAAAAATAAACTAATAAATACTCTTATAATTTATACTTTGAAATTAATTCAAATATTATAATTACACTAGTTTTAGTACTTAAATAATAAAATTGTGTTAGAATAGATAATAATAATACAGATACAATAATAAACTTTAAATATACAAAGATAATACATATCAAATAAATATCACTAAATACATATCACTAAAGAAAATAAAATAAAATAAATTTCTTTAAGAAAAAAAAAAGAGTAAGTAAAACTAAAATATTAGACTATTAGTTATTCTGTGACATTGGTACAGTTTACTTTGAATTTGTTTCGCAGTACCTACAAGAGTACCAGCATGAGATTTTTATTAATTTTGCGACGTTTGCACAAGTTCTCATTACAAGTAAATTTGTGATGTTTTTAATGTAAAGAAAATGTCTTAATCCATCTATAATATATTATTCATATTTGATAGTAAGTCCTCGTGGGACTGAACAGGTACCTACAATAACTTGTCATCATAATAAAATTTACAAGTCCATCAGGTTGACCGAACGGGTTAAGGATGGAACACATTGGATTAAATACAGTCAATTTTGATTTCATTAATTTCATAACAACTTTTGCACTGTGTTGAACAACAAAATAATCCTGTATTATAAATTTGCAATATGTATAAATAACCTTACAATATAATAAAGTATTTAATAATAATAAAAAAATACATGCAAACCGCGATAAATATTTATTCAAATTCAATTTAATTAATAACAATTTTAATAATAATAATTAAACTAGTTTTTTTAAACTCTTTTCTTCAATTGTATAGTGATATTATAATTGGAGATCAAACATAATGAGGTAACCTGTAGTAACGCAGATCACTTTTAAAATCTGTCATTATCTACAACACTTTAACAGTTCCATGACCAATTTTTTCCAAAAAAAAAAAAAAAATTTGTTAAACTCGGACAAAAACGAACGTGCGGAAGATTAAATTTTATCCCCCATTTTTTTTAAAGTATCCAACAAGGTAATTGGAAAAAGTACTGTAATTTATCATTGAGACTCTAAAAATAAAATATGGATAGTAATTAAATTACAATTTTTACTTACATTTTTTTTTATTTTATTTTTTATTTATTTTAGATTTTTGCCTATGCCAACTCAATAGTTGATCAATATCAAATTGCATATTGGCATCACAATTTTTTTTTAGTACTATTATGATAAATATTCATTATTATTATGTCCAATGCTAATTCTGGTATCCGTTCTATGTTCTACTTCTTTCCGTGTGCCAGTTGTAGGTCCAATGATTATGGTACGAGTATGACGGCCAATGACCGTACTTTTTTTTTATGTTTTCGGAAGTTTTCCGTTTTATTTGAATACCGTAAACGTAACGTAACGTAATTATTTTTTTTTAATCCTTTTATGTTTTTTTTTTGCTTAAATAAAAAAAATATATTTAAGATTCTTAAATTACGTATTAAGTTACAAATAATAAAAACCTTAACCTTTATATTGTCATAATTTCTATGGAAAACATACCTTTACAGAATACTTCTAGTTAGTTACAAATAGTATACAACACACAATTCAATGAAACAATATTAATTTTCTTTCCCCAAAATAAAATTTAAATTCATAAATATATATTATTTTTTTTTAGTTTATGTTCAAAACTATCTGTATGTGACTAATACTGCATACTACGTGCAAGCTTATTTTAGTGATGTGTTAGATCCTAATAATTAAAAACTTAATTAACTCGCTCATCAGACAAACTGCGATCTAATAAATAATTATGTTCGTAAATAATCGCTCAGACAAACTGCGATCTAATAAGTAATTATGTTCGTAAATAATTATCAAAACTAACAAAGACGTCGTATTTAATATTATTTTTCTAAGGTTGCTACTAAATAGCATAATTTGCTAGCGTGATCGTTACTGATATTTTATGAGATATCGGCTCGGAGACGGGGATTGAACGGACTAAATGTGGAAGATGTCATTTAGTAAAAACCCTGCCAAAATATTGTTTATTAAATACTTGTAAGCAAACTATTTCAAATTACCTAATAATTTTATTAGTCTTTAAGTATTTTCTAGCTAATCACATTATTATGAACTTGCATCACATATCTACACCTACAATCTCATCTACTTCACCTAGTAGGTACATGCAGAAATTAAATGTTTCATTTAATTATCATATACCATTCGGTGTCAGTTTGAGGAAAAACTTAAAAGTACTACCTCAATTGACTCTATTCTGATAAAAAATATTTTTCATATTGACTTTGACTTGACTTTGAAATAAAATAATGAAAACGTGATGAAAAAAAGCGTGGTGAAAAAAAAAAAAAAAGCTATCTCTTTTTCTTCAATACTAACATCTTATTAAATATACTAACATCTTATTTATATATCTCCATATCTGTATATATGTAACTGCTGGTCGGCTTTCACGTTGGTTAGCTACGTATATTTTTATATTGTATATTTAAGTATTTCCGCTGGCGGCTCTCTCGTTGATACCAAGCCTTGCTTCACTGGCAGCGGGTGTTGGGGCTGGCACCACGTTCAACGGTCAGCCACGTATATTTTCGCCACCTTTTAACTTATAATATCCCTTATAATATTTATATGTGTATTCGTATATTTTACCTATTTTATATGTGTATTCCGCTGGCGGCTTTCACGTCAACACCAGACCTTGCTTCACTGGCAGCGGGTGTTGGGGCTGGAACCTTCGACGGTTAGCCACGTATATTGTATATTGTATATATAAACACCGGTGAGTAAAACACTGGGTTTGACAGTTAACAGAACACATAAACCTAACCCTAACCCTAACCCTAACCCCATGATGAAAAATGTTGATATTATTATGTTAAATAAACCGGTGAGTAAAACACTGGATAACAGTTGACAGATCACAATGATGAAAAAATGTTGATACGATAAAGTAAAAAAAAAAAAAAACAACAACAAACAAAATATTCTTATGGCTCCGAGAGCGTAGCCAATATCAGAATGGCCGTGTTAAATATAGTAATATATTGATTAAAAATAATTTTATGAATTATTAGAAATTCATGTAATAACAGAATTAAAAACTGTAGTGATTTCAAATTAATAATTATGACTTTTGAAAAACCGGAAATCCGAAGGTCGTGTGATTAGCTAGATAGAATTGGTTCACCAAATATTATGTTATGATTACCATGATTTATTGTATTAATAAATCATGTTGTTTTATTATTTACTATAATATGTTAATTAGAAAGTTGTATCTTCTCAAATTTTATAGATTAACTTTATAAGTTGTGCTGTAAAGCAAAGTCTGTTGTAATTGGTTAATGTCGCTGAATCTTGATTGCTATTGGCTAGACGTTATTCATCAAAAACTGTGATTTAATTAGATTATTCTAATGTTTATGTAAGTCCTAGGATACTCTGCATTATATTTTATGTAAAAAATATACTTAAACTGTTGTAATGTTTCTATATTTTGAATAATAACAAGTTATACGTTTGCTCAATTGTCATTGGTAGATGATTTTTATCGTCTGTTGCGAGGTGGGAAAAGGTTTTTATAAGCGATAGCATGGGCGAATTAGACACAGTTCTACCCCCGGAGACGACACGAGTTGACTCGCCAATAAGCCTGGCTCGCACTGAAGTTATCGAAGTTCTAAACTGACACTTATTCTCTGGTACTTAACAAAGTAAAAGTTAAAATAGTCAAATAAGTTGTCAGTCGCGTTGTTGGCACGTATTCCTACCACCTAGCAACAAACAGATTAAGTTAAGTACTAAACTTGTTTCTTTATCTATTATGGTCGTAATATTGCATATTGTAATAATGTGCTGGTATAATTTTCGATGTATTTGTGAAAGTTCTATTTAAAAAGGCCGTAACCGGTTTTCTTTCGCCATTTCTTTTACCGGTGGTCATTTTGCTTTGTGTCCGAAATTGTAGTAGTATATAGAGTAGTTTATGTTAAAAATGGATTGTTTACTAAAAAATATACAATTTACTAAGTATTTTGTTTAATTTACTTTCTTGATATTTACTCCCCTGGAACCTCATCATATCAACCCGTAATCATCCCACTGCTGGGATACGGGTCTCCTTTCAATCGAAGGTGATTAGAGTGTACTCTGCCACGCTGCTCCAATGCGGATTGGCAGATGCCGGTGTTTTCAGAACGCCCTAAGGCCACCGACTTGGCTTAACGACTGTCATCCATCAACAGCCGTATTAGAACTAATAAACTGTTGATTCATGGGATTGATAACTTAATTACCCATAATATAATTGTAATAAACAAGCTGTAAGCGACTAGCAACAGTATCAACACGCTATACATACATACACTTAGGTACACTGTCTGATATAATTGGGGAGTTTCTGACAAACGTATGGTGCGTATTTTTTTGTCAATAAATATTATGAGTAGGTTTTTTACTTAATAATTACAATAATCAGAGTAGTTAATTAGTTTTATTTATTGTTGTTGTGAAACAAAAGCTATCAAACCAAAGATAAAACAAATTACGATGGGTTTTAAGTGGTCTAAGATTAATTTAAAACTACTTGTAAAACCTAAGGGTCTTAATTTACGTTTGAACTGTGCGTTTTTATATATCATTTGAGAGATTCGGAAATTATTGTAACCTATCTATCTACACATTGTGAATATCCCTTTATCCAACAGACAAAATACTGATAGCTCAGCATCCGCTGGGGATTTTTTCGCTGAAAAACACAGCATTCGTGCTCAAAGCCCGTAAAGCGACTAAATGGCAGGTCCATTCGCGTTCAATTAATTTGTTTTGTTCAGGGCATTCACTGTAGCAAACGTTTCAGTTTGCATCGTGCTAAATATTTTTGTGGTGTAAACTTCTTTAGCGGACTTTTTTAGATGGGTAAAAAATGTTAAACTCGCGTCAGGTCCGTAGCCAGATCGAAAACGCGTAAGATTCCCTAAAAAAATTCAAAAATGCACAACGTTGATGTTTAAGTTTTCACTTCTGCCGGCACTCCCGGAGTGCAACCCGTCTTTTTTGCCACGCTGCTCCACCAATATGGATTGGGGGAGACTACTGATTTGACAACGGCCGGGACCATCGGCTTCGAAGCACGGAGAAGCTCGAGATAACAAACCCCATCCAAACACTGGCTTGGGTTAACATTACATAACTTGCGTGTTCGTTTTTAGAGTGCGACACACAGAGACGCCGTCCATTCGAAAGAGCTTATATTAGGCCTATTTTAATATTTTGAATAAAAATATTTTGAATTTGAATTTGAACTCTACCTTTTAATTTACTCAAATGGAATATACGTATATGAAATCAATATGGAGTGGAGTTTAAAAAATCTTAGATGACTAGAAAAATCTTTATCAAATAATCAATAAGAAAATGGCGATTACTTCACATCTGAATTCATATTATTACCTAACACAACATTTATATTCACCCCTATATTTTCAAAGGGAAAATATACAAAAAGTATAGCATATTAAATTTATTCACATAATATAATAATATGACATACGTGCGCATCGTACTAGAATATGGGATGATTTTTAGGGGTCCGTTCCAAAAAGGAAAATAACAGAATCCTTTTAATGTTATTTTAAGAACTAATAAGATCAAGCCTTTTTCCCTAGCGTCTCTCCTTTTTTTGTAGCGTTTTTTTTTATTAATTTTTTTTATACGAGTTGGTAATCGCTTTCTAAAGTCGATAAAGTTTATAATAACAGTAGTTTAATAACGGAAAAGTTTTAGTAAATCATTTGATCAATTGCAACGATTCGGAAGAGCTTTGACTATTGTCATTTTCCGTGCTTTCATAGTTCATGAACTTAAGTTTCTAGAACACTCGGAGTGCAAGTCCCGACTCGCAATTGACTGGATTTTTTCTTCTTTGCATAAATCAACATAAGGTTTTTTTGAACGGTCGACGTTGACGAATGGTGTCGTAATAAACAGGGATATGAACATTTATTATTGAGAGGCACTGTGGTCGAGTACTTGTCAATAGCTATTTTATACCAAGAGTCGTGAGTTCCCAAATTCAAATATTTTATTCAGAGATTAAATCTTCACAGGTAACTTCTCTCGTCTTATACATTTTAAACGGTAAATAATAATCCTAACTAATATTATAAATGAGAAAGTGAGTTTGTTTGTTTGTTATTCCGTCACGGCTTGACTAATCAGCCGATCATTATGAAAATTTGTATATATATTGTCAGCCCAACATAGGCTACTTACTTACTACAAGGCATACTTTTTATCCCGTGAAAGTATGTCATTTCAATGGGAAAATATTTTTTCTACTATAGAGGGTGCTGTATCGGCCAACAGATGGCGCCACAAGTCGCGCTATGGGTTGTTTTGTTGTCAAACGAGATCTATGTAATAAAAATTAACGCGAGCGAAGCTGCGGGGAAAAACAAGTAATTATATAAAATACATTATAATATAAACTAACACCATTTTCCAAGTATTGTCTTTAATGCATTTTTAAAAGTTCCTGCCTGATCAATCAAATCCGCCTTTTCTGAAGAAATTTTACTTAACATCATTGTTCGAGGCGTCTTGACTCAGCGACTGTATAATCAAGACAACATGAATACGCTGCTTTGAATTTAAGAAAATAACTTGAAAATTAAATCGAGTAGGTCCATGTGCCAGACCCAAAATGCTAGCAGCAGCGTTGCCTCACTGAATGGCAAATATGGCATGGAAATACCTTAAGGGAGGTAACTGTCAGTCATTGGGTCACCCGTGGTTGCATTCAATTCAATTCAATTCAAATTAATATGGGTAAATAATACATAGGTACTACAGGCTACAGGCTAGGCTACAGGTAGCCAAGCCATATTCAACCTAATGGCATGCAAATTTTAATAATTTAGATACAAATAAAAATAAAATTTAATTTTTTTTTTTATAATATTCAAATAACTAATTTTACTAAAAATCTTACATTTCTTTGTCTTCGAGGTAACTTTTGACACAATAATAGGCCTTTTTCAGCAACATATCAAGTAGTCTCTGTTTAAATACATATAGGCTCTTACTGTTGATAATGCTGTTAGGGAGTTTATTGTATATTGCATTGATGCATACATGAATACTTTGCTGTTTTTTTACAATACACTAGTTGATAGCAAATCTAAAAATGTAAAAGCCATAATTTAAAAAACCGGGCAAGTACGTGTCGGAGTACACGCACAATGTAGGATTCCATATTGGCAACACATTTCTTACTTGCAGATGAGTACAATGCCATATTTTATGACATTTGTTCGTTTTCGTCAAAGAAATTGTACTTCATAAGTTCGTCGGATTTTACTCGGTAACTAGTAGCGCCTACTTAACCGTTATAGTTTTCCTTGTAGGTTCACTATATGGACTACTACCATGATTTTTTTTCAAATTTCTAAACACAAGATTTTCGGAGATAGAGTTGGGGGACCACCGTACAAAACAAAAATTAACACGATAAATATACATTTATCGTGTTCATGTAATTCCGAAACGGATCATTGTTTCGAATAATGATCTCCACAGCCTCAATGTTTTAAAGAGACCTATATAACGATACTACACAACATGGAGTAGGCGCGAAAAAAAAATCATTTCCACTCTACATCTACATTTAGAGTGGAAATGATTTTTTTTAATAT
Source organism: Endotricha flammealis (assembly GCA_905163395.2). Classification (NCBI taxonomy): domain Eukaryota; kingdom Metazoa; phylum Arthropoda; class Insecta; order Lepidoptera; family Pyralidae; genus Endotricha; species Endotricha flammealis. The sequence continues at coordinate 2,187,627 of LR990859.1, read as the reverse complement.
AAGTGTGTGTAACATCTACATGTGTAACATCTACATGTAGAGTGGAAATAATTTTTTTTGGGGTGGCCCTAGGGGAGGCCCTACGGGAAGCACCCCGAAAAAAAATATTTTTCAAAATTTTGTCCCAGCACTTTGTTGGCATTGTTAATAATAATAATATGTGTATACATACCAAACAACCGCGGACAGACAGACAGACGGACATGGCGAAACTATATATTCCTTGTACTACTACGGAACCCTAAAAAAGAGCTTCTAACCTATCTAAGAGTATTTAAATCTAAGAGTATCAAAATTTCATCCGAATCAGTAATCTTTATATGTACTTAATTGTAATAATCTAATCATGTGTGCATGCACTTATCAAGTTTAAGTTATTTTATGTACTAAATTGTGTTTGATAAAAAGTATTTTGTAAATGAATGAATAAATAAATATAAGTAAAAAAATATTGATGTAAACAAAACAGTACAGGCTAAATCTGACAGCAAACTCATTACGGTATACAACGCATACGCGTGACATGCACGACTCGACGTGTATCCATCAAAGCCTTCCAGTTATCCCGCCGTAAAACCTGCAGGGATTTATATATCGGGTATCAAATGACGTCACAGTCAGGTGGAAGATATTCCATATTATTACAATAATCTGAAGAGGAAAACGTCTTTTTTTACCGATTTCAAAACAGAAGAAAAGTTACGACTAGACTTACGGCCCTATGAATAAAATTTTAAAGAATAAATAAAAATTATATTTCCAATTAGTTGACTGACTGACATATTATGAGCTGCTTCACGCTTAGCGTAGAGAATTGTTGTGTTTGAGAACAGGAAGGAATTGACAATTAAGTTTTGTTTTATTCCACGAAATAAATTAGCATTCATCAGTCTAAATAAATTACCATTTTACAAGGCAAATTGACCATTGCGCAAATAAATCCTTTGAGTAATCCTAACGCTCGAAGCTAAGGTACATAAAAAAACTTTCAAAGGGACAAAACATTGATAAAGTTAACCTTTCACTCCGATAAGTTTGACATAATGTCCTTTTTAAAGGTCAAAGGCGATAAAAACTATGTCCTGACCTTTTTAGTGACTGTTCAAATACTGCTAAAAGAAAATTGCTCTGCATTCGTGATGGTCCGTTAGTTTCCCTTAATTTATCAGAACGCCTTGAATCATTGTGGTGGAGTCCAGAGGGTTGATAGGTGGCCAATGACGATCTGCGTCCATGGGTAGGTGTCTAGGTGATGCTTACCATCAGGTGACCCGCTAGCTCGTTTGTCTTCCTCTATCATATGTTTTTTTATACCACAAAGTTGGCAAACAAGCATACGGTCGGCCTGATGGTAAGCCGTCACCGTAGCCTATAGACGCTTGCAATACCGAGGGTATCACTCACGCGTTGCCAACCCTCCCAACCCCCCCAAGTGGAGCTCTGGAGACCTTACTCAACGTAGGAACACAACATGGTCCAGACTCCAGACCAATGCTATTTGGCTACGATCTTCTGTAAGGAGAAGTGGAGGTCCTTCCCCAGACTGGCTGCTCCGATTTGAGCGGATTATGCGCTGTGCCCTACCTCTCTTAAATGCTGATTTTCTCATTTGAAACAAACTCCCAGTATATTCGAAGTAAAAATTCTAACACAGTCTCTCATTTTGATCCTGTTTCAAATAGACTGTTATAAAAATTCAAAAAATATTCTTTGATCTGAATTTTTTCATACTAAAAACTGCTTTCAAGCAAGAAGCCCGAGGTCGTAAATCAGCATTTACAACTTTATCGCTTTTTTAATACTCATAAATTATAGATAAAATTACTTAATACAAATTCCCTTTTCCGCACTTGATTTTACGTCGATCGCGCGAATTTTTAGGCTTCCTATTATAAGACGATATAGTCCTATTACAGAACCTATACATAAATCATCATCATCATCATCTCAGCCACAAGAAGTCCTCTGAACATAGATAGGCCTCCCCGCAAACAAGCATATACGGCGCCTGATGGTAAGCATCACCGTAGCCTTATTATAGATGCTTACAATACCGGGGTAACTCTCACGAATTTTGCCAAACCCCCCCAAACCACTTCCAAGTGCAGCGTTTACTCACCGTAGGAACACAACATGGCCGTTGGTACTTGAAATGCTCTTCCGTCACCACCCTGAGTTGGTGCACTGCCCTTGCACCAACTGTCCAATTCATACCTCTTCATTTTTATTTTATTAATTTTAGTTATTTTTTAGTTCTTTTATTACGTAAGAAATAAGTAATCCATTTTATTTTAACCGCTGAGTTGACAATCACACCCCTTCCAAAAGAGTGTGCGACAATTTCACGTCATTTGGAGGACGATCAATATTTAATACACATATTACAGATACAAATACACTAAAATACATTTTTTGGTTACAATTCACATAAATAAATATCGTTGACATATAACAAATCTTTCTAAGGTTCTGTAGAAAGCAATCATAAAGAAAGCTTTCACGAAAATCGACTTACGTTGCATACGGACAAATAGGCAACTTGCTTATGATGTTTCCACAGTTCATATCTAAGTTGTTTGGTATAGATCTGGCATGGATCTAAAAAGCATGGATTAGATTCCAGCATAGACATAGAACCATTATTATTATGTTATCGTTTGTATTTATTATTATTTTCTCTTTATTTTTTTTAGGGGTTATGACTTGAATGAAGTTCTTTTTCATTTCATGGTGGTGGGCAACGCGTCCAGATTCTTGAGGTTGTGGATGTCCATGAGCAGCTATGATTACTAAGACACACGATGGCTTGTTTGACTTACTCTGTTAATAAAATGAACCAACCACAATCCATTAAACCATTTTTGCGTAATTGAATAATAAACCTTGAAACTTTTTCAGGCCTTGTGTAATATTAGCCGGATTCCCTATTATTGTGTTCTTTAATAACTAATAACCAAATATCGAATTTTAAAAAAACAAATTGATATCCAGGTGATGCGTTGGTGGTAGTCCTTCGGCACAAGAGGGCGCGGTTTCGATTCCAACTCGGGGCAAACATTTATGTGATGGCATTTTGTTTGTGTTCGAGTCTGTACGGTTTCCATGTAAGTATTATAAGTAAGTATGTATTTAAAACTAGCTTTTCGCCGCGGCTACGCTCGCAGTTAATTTTATGACATAGATCTCGTTTGACAACAAAACAACACGTAGCGCGACTTGTGGCGCCATCTGTTGGCCGACATCGCAATTGCAGCGCCATCTATAGTAGAAAAAATATTTTCTCATTGGAATGACATACGTTTACGGGATAAAAAGCCTATGTTGGGCTCTGTACCCCTGACAATATGTTGTATACAAATTTTCATAATGATCGGCTGATTAGTCAAGCCGTGAAGGAATAACAAACTCACTTTCTAATTTATAATATTTTTTAGGATAATATATCCGCTGTCTGGCATCCATAATAAAAGCAGGTCAAGCCTAGCTCAGTTTACGACCATGCGTTCCGCTCTGTGTGAATATTGTGTAAAATTTATTATTCATTAACAAAAAACTTGAACAGTGCAACACTTCCCAAACTATTTATCAAAGGGAATCAATACGGTAAATGTGGGACGGTTTGTTCGGCGTGTTTGCAAATTAAAGCGGAGTCGGATGCCAATGTTTGCTTTGCCAGATTATCGAGTGACATTTCAGAAATAATGGCTCAATTCTTATTTTCATTATTGGCAACCTTCACCATATGATTTTTGATTGTTTCTGTAGTTGTTTCGGTTCAACTAACCATTTCTATTTTGAGAAATGTTTGAAAGAAAAATTTCACCCACATGATTCAAACCCACGTCCTCTCGATATCCGGCCGAGTGCTCTCACTACTGAGACTCTTCACTATAAATATGGTACGGAAATAAAATTTAACTCCTTGTAGGTATTTCATAACAACTCATAATCATGTTATTACAATGCAGATATACGGGTCTTTTCAGTCGAACGGGATTAGAGCGTACTCTGCCACGCTGCTTCAATGCGGATTGGCAGAGGTCTGCGTTTTCAAGCCGCCCGAAGGCCGCTGACTTAGCTTCACGACTGTCATCCATTGACAATAGCTGGAACCAATGGCTTAACGTGACCTCCGAAGCACGGAGAAGTGATTATGAAACCCATTAAAACTGGCTAGAGTCAACGTTGATTAAGTTGCGTGTTTTTTTCGAGTGCTATACACAGCGACGCCTTCGAACTCCTAATTTGTACATTGGTGCTCATAAAATGGTCGATTATCTGAAATTTTGTTATTACGACTCTTACAATCTGAGATGCGCCATCTGGTGTCTTTATTTCGGTTTCCCTCGTCAAGTAGGTACGTGCATGAACACATTAATGGTTAATAATCCACCATCTAACGCTCAGAAATGTTACAAAACCAAAAGCACTTTGGAAATGAGAACATTACACCATAATTTCGAGTAACAAGAGTAATTCTGGCGCGAAACCCGTTTTGTTCCAATTCCATTCTAAACAACTGAATGTCACAGTTTAAAAACATCATAATTTGGTTTCTAAACATTTTTTCCTGGATGCTATACGACCAGTCCTTTAATAATAATAAAAAGAGGTTTTATAGATTTTACTTATAGAAAGGAGACTGGACAATGACAATTCTGATACCTAGGTAGGTATGACACAGTATGTACTACAGTGATTTTTTATAGGTACCTATAGGTACCTCTTTGATATTTATAATACCCTGGTGTACCTACAGTTGATTATGCCATATTAGAGCATTTCCATTATAGTCACTATCATGAGACGACCTATGAAATGAGAGAAATATTGCTATCGTCTTTCTTCGGGGCGGCGACTCAGAGACTGTATACTGAGTCGAAACAGCATTAGCTGCTTTGAATGATAAGTTTCAATCTTGTTCGTTGCAATTTATCAATTCATAATATCAATGATAACATATAACATGACACTAGCTGCTGCTAATTGCAACAACAATAATGCAGAAGCCAAAACTTGAAGAAAAAAAAAGCTTTGGTGTTGAGAATAACAATTGTTCATTTTCTTTTTGTTAAAAACAAATATTACTTGTTATCACACAAAGGATGTTTCCTTTAAGAAAAACATTAATACCATTTACATTATACTTACTTCACACAAAAACTACTCAAATTCATTTCGCAAAGGACACTTGCCGTAACTTAATCCCATGACGATGATGAGTACTGGATTAAAGTGAAGGAACAAAGATACTAAAGTCACCTTTAATTCCATAATCTTTAAGCTCATATTGCTTTGAGACGAATATTTCAGAGGCTGACGAAGGCTCGACCGTCTGTCAACATGACCAGTCACACATGACCTCTAGTCTGACGTAAATGATAACAGTTTTGACTAGTTTCCAGGGGATATAAGGTTTAGCAGAGATCAAGTTATGTTGGAAACATTTGGACGTACAATATTGTAGCGTTATCCAAGTGTAAAACCGCAGAGCCTCGGTATAACAGATGATTTTCTTAGTTTCAAATGAATGATATGATTTGTTTCTCAAATATTATTTACAGAATTATTACAGAAGATCGTAGCCAAATAGCATTGGTCTCGGCCATGTTGTGTTCCTACGGTGATTGAGTTCTTCAGAGCTCCATGTTTCACAGGGTATTGCAAGCGTCAATAGACTACGGTGACTCTGGGACCCTACTCACTGTAGGAACTCTGCATTGCCGAAACTAATGCTCTTCTTGTTCTGTAATATAATATGGTTACTACGGAACCCTAAGAAATATACAGTCATAGCCCAGTGGTGTGTTGGTTGATAGTGATCCTACCTTCGGCACTACAGGACGCAGTTTCGATTCCCGCTCGAGGCAAACATCTATGTGATGGCAATTGTGTTTGTACTCAAGTCTGGGTGTTTTGTAGTATTACATTTTTTATATTTTTTTTTATAAATATAATAAGTAAATATATAGGGAGAGGGACAATTCATACAGATTGAGCTAGCCCCAAAGTAAGTTCGAAACTTGTGTTATGGGATACTAACTCAACGATATTATATTTTATAATAAATACATATATAGATAAACATCCAAGACCCGAGGCCAATCAGAAAAAGTTCGTTTTTCATCATGACCCGACCGGGGATCGAACCCGGGACCTCCTGGGTGGCGGTCTGGCGTGGTAACCATTACGCCACGGAGGTCGTTAACAATATAGTAGATTTTACAACAAAACGAATCATTTCTATCCGAGACTGAAGGCGAGGGCTGATAGTAATGTCGAGTATAAAAATGGTTTTGTGGACGAGTTATAAACTCTGCTTTTCACTTCGATTGCGAGGAAATAAATTAATAAACGCACGAAAAAACAAGACCTGTTTCCCGCAGCTTTTTTTTTTAATGTTACGACAATTAAATTAGGCTTGGGCTACAGACCTATACAGCCTACTATTAAATTAATTTTTTTGTCATAAAATAATTTTCTTACATTAATTAAATAACCTACCGTACTTTAATTTAAATTTTAATATCTTTTATGACTTAAAAAACATTTATGGCAAATAAATTAAAGTAAATATTATAAAATAACAAATTCTAGCTCTGAACTTTTTATTGTGTTTGGCTGTATGGCTCATTTCCTTTGCCATAATATAGATACATTTATGAGTAGTTAATAATAAATAATATAGTAATACGTTTTTGCCCTTGTGCACAAAATTCGATTTTGTGCAGCATATATCCTGCGCAAATAAGCATTTTCTGATTCTGATTCTATTATACTGATTATATTTGTTGACTGGTACCCATGACAAAGTCAGGTCAATCTTAGCTTATGTTCAGTGGTGTTATGTGAATTGTGAAGAATTTATTATTACATACTTATAGTTCCGTGTGGGTTACCCTAAAATCACAACCTCAGACAAAAAATAATCCACTAATACAAAGATTGACTTTTCCAAAACAATGGCTTATGTCACCTGACCCTTGGGCATAGTTATAAACATAAGCAAACATCGGAATCCATAAAAGTATATCGCTAAGCGGATACTATGTACTTTTTGATTTTCTTGCGATATGTAGGTAAGTAACTATTACAATATGGAGTAACTCTCAGGTTACTGATATATTCCAGTTAGCGTAACTGTCAGATAAATTTGTAAATCGTTCGATATTTTTGTAGCGGTTCTATGCAATGCTACTAAAATAAAGAAATATTTTTTTAATTCTACCAGGAACTTATAAAAGAACCGGCCAAGTGCTAGACGGACTCGAGCACGAAGGGTTCCGTTCATACCATTATCTATACAATATTAGTTGTGAACCCTTAATATATTTAATACTGTTGTCGATGGATAAAAGTAGTTAAGCCAAGTGGTCGGTCGGTGTTCTTCAGGCGGTTTGAAATTTACTGGTCTTTGCCAATCATTGGAGCACCGTGGCAGAGTACGTTCTAATCCCCAATTGATAGAAGGCCCGTATCCCTGCGGCAAGATGATTATGGCATTTAAGCCTGCCGTACACGGGTAGAGTATACGGTAGAGTAGCGCGGTAGAGTACTAACTATCAACTATACTAATGTAGACAGCATTGGTAGAGTCGACTTCAGTAGAGTACTAAAATTTGGTAGTGTAGAGCAGCTAGCACCGGGGGCAAGCTACTATACCACTTTCCTTCCCCACCACGGTGTCTACTCTACTCTATCGTACACCGAGCCATGTAAACGGTTAGTAGAGTTAGAAGTTAAGTTTATTAGTGCGTTTCTAACATTTTCTCGAGTGACGTTCATGGTGTCCTATTCAGGCGTTACTATACTAACAAAATGTAAATTTACGTGTAGACAGTTACTCTACTAAAACTGGTAGAGTACTTGGAATGGTAGAGTAGTATGCTAGTTGACTCTACCGTATACTCTACCCGTGTACAGCAGGCTTTATGGCTTGATATTATGAATATAATTACCAACCAGTTTTCTACACACAAATAATACAAAATTTAAAAGTTTTCCAACATTTCTCAAATGCGGATAGTACGAGTCAGGATTGTGTTTACAAGTTAAAGAAGCCAATTCGTTAGAAGCTCCTCCATTTTTCAACAGGTTGCCGAGATTGGCTTCATGCCAACATTTATATTTCTTAGAAGTATCCTCGGAGTATATAAATACTTGTACCGACTGCGCCATAATAGACTCGCATCTTATTTTGAAAATTTCTATAACCAGTGGCCATTTTGCTTTTTTCCAAATGGTATATATAAAGTTAGTTTGATAGTTTGACGACCTCTGTGGTGTAATGGTTACCACGCCAGACCGCCACCCAGGAGGTCCCGGGTTCGATCCCCTGTCGGGTCATGATGAAAAACGAACTTTTTCTGATTGGCCTCGGGTTTTGGATGTTTATTTATGTTTGTATTTGTTATAAAATATAATATCGTTGAGTTAGTATCCCATAACACAAGTTTCGAACTTACTTTGGGGCTAGCTCAATCTGTATGAATTGTCCCTATATATTTATTTATTTATTTAGTTTATAAAGTAAATTTATTTATTTAAATCAATATTATTTGCACAGTTTGACAAGGGAGAATGCCTGTAAGGGCATAATTGTTTTTTCTTTATTATTTTTCTTTATTATTATTGAAAAAAATTACCTCCCCGCCCCAGGTGTGATTCGAATCTAAGTCGTCTCAAAATCCAGCCGAATCTTCCAACTGAACTACCAGGAAGGTTAATAATGTTGGCGCATTTCTTTAAACTGCTCTATCGCAGTGGCCCCATCTGCTAATTTACACTAGAGGTAGATCAAAATTTTCAAAATGAATGGTTAGTTGAACTGAAACGTATTCGAAAAAAGCAAAATGGCTTTTTTCGAAAAAAAAAAGGAAAGAAAGAAATAGTAAAAGCAAAGCAGTAAACGATAGCCTTTTTTTATTTTTACAGAACGCAGATAAACACATTATAGTATGTAAACAAAATATGTAGGTAAGTCTGTGCCACCGCCGACGATACAAATTGAAACCAATTCGCTGACGGATGAGCGCGGAGATAAGTGTTTTAACGCTCAATCAGACACGGAACGATTTTGGATTCAATTTAAAACGCCTCGTAAAATTTTAAACATTCAAACCCAAACATTTGTTATTTCTAGACACCCTGGTGGTGCGTGCGGTGGTAGTACTGGTAGTGATACCTTCGGCAACAGAGAGCGCAGATTCGATTCCCGCTCGGGGCAAACATTTATGTGATGGCGTGTTTGTTCTCAAGTCTGGGTGTTTTCTATGTATTCATAAGTATATATTTGCAATAATGTGTAATAACTTCCTACTCCGACTAAATTTTTTCCGATTAAATTCGTTGTGAGTTCCAATACAGCTGTAGTTTTCTCCCCCGCGACATCAATAAGCTTCATCGCTTATTGTCAATCTGAGGTCGCCGTTGTTCATCCCGACTATACAGGAGACACATCGATGGAAATGTATGGTGGGCTTGTCCCGATTTGCAATAATGTGAGCATGTGCAATCTATGTGCATACAAACGCATCAGCAAATCCGCCGCCAGGTACCTATTTGCTTCCATTAAATCGGGACAAACCCACTACACATTCCTACTACTGTGTCTCCTATATAGCCAGGATCAGCAACGGCGACCTGAGATTGACAATAAGCAATATAAGCGAACTTATTGACGTCCCGGGGGAGACAACTGTCTTGGAACTCACATCGAAATTAATCAGAAAGAAAATAAACGGAATAGGGAGTATTGATAGGACTGTACCATGTAAATATAAAAAAAAACAATCAACTGTTAAGAGTCAGTTATAAGTACGAATTAAGAAGCAATCGACAGCTTGATAGGAGCACCGCTTCCGACAGTTCCGACGTTCGGGAGATTGCCTCCTTGCGGGCTCACCTTGTCAATTTGATATTTAACTTGATTTCATGAATCAATACATTAACAACGTTTAAAATGCGCGAAATTAGGTAATATTGACAGATTTAGGTCATACTTAAAATAATACTAACATAGTTTTTAAGTGTGCAACTGTTACTAACAAAATGGATAAATATCTGAAATAAAGAGATTAATTAATTAATTAAAAGTGAATCTACTGAGTGTGAGTTACCAAGTATTAGTTTCAAGAAAGGTTGTCTCATCTCATCGCTCCTATTCCTGGACCCCAGTGACCTGCGGCCCATCTGGCAGGGCCAGGCGTCACATGCCGTGTCCCGATAAAAAAAAAGTTTACAAACATTAAAAAAAATCTACAATAATCGAACAAATGTCATAGAATGTGACTTATCTGCAAGCAAAGCGTAGCAAATACGGAACCTTCCACTGTTTGTGACCGCACTTGTCCGATTTATTTTTTTTTTTTTTAATATACTAGGTGTCTTACAAACTATTTTTATCCCGTCACCAGCAGACTTTTATCAAGAAGTACCTAAATAGATAAATATAAAATAAAAAAGCCTTATTTCTCTTTCAAAATGTGTTACAAAAAATAAAGTAAGTACCTTATTTAACTTTATTTATTTACGATTGAGAATTGAGAACCTCTTATAAAGTACAGGTCTCCTCCAGATTATATACATGTAGTAAATAGTGGACGCTAAAATGAAGAATTTGACTATGTTCGAATCGTTTATCGATGCAAGCGATTATTGAAAGAATGTAGGCATGGCTCTCATAGGTATAATCTCTTTTAAGCCTCGTCGAATATAATACACGCCAGTATAATACGTATTGAGCCGTAGGCTACAATCCGTTATGAGTGCACTGTCATGTCAGTATTTTATTTAATATTTTACTACATTTTAATATGTTGCATCGGCTTGCGATTTTTATTAAGGTTGTTTATGACTTGTTTTATGTAATTAATTAATCTCCCACGACGATACCCAAATTAAGCGACGCGACACGAATCCTTATTTATGCTATAAATGCGAGAGTAACTATCGGTCTGTAACCTCTTCGTACACCCCGCGCTGACCCTCACAGCGTAGGGGAGCGTCCCCAAGGTGGCGGATAGGGGAATGGTCGGTAGTACAGCCTAGCTACACTAACCGGCTAAGTCCGATGGACTCGCTGACCAACGACGGGTGTGGTCCTCCAGCATTTCGGGGGTTGTGCGGCGGGTTGACACCTCGCCCACGTAAAACCAATGTTGCTGGTGAAGCGTATCCCGTTAACGCCTCACTAGCTTGCACAACATTGTCAAAAAAAAAAAACCTCTTCGTACATAACGTAAGGTTGTAAAGAGGTGAAAAATAGAGTAGAAGTGTATAATTTTTATTCTGAAAATGTGCTGAAGAGAGTTGGAAGACATATAAGGCGGATGGGAGAAAATCCACGCGGATGAAGTCTTTTTTTTATGACATAGGAAGACAAACGAGTTCGCGGGTCACCTGATGGTAAGCAATCGCCGCTGCCCATGGACATCAACGATTATAATGATCTTGGATGCTTTGCCCACCTATAAAAAAGGAAGAACGAGGGAAAGAAAATGAGAAGAAAGCAGGAGTATTAGCACAGTAGGCTTCCTAAGTCGCGACTAGTATAAATAAATGAATCCTGTAAGAATAAAAATCCATATTCTATTTGTAGCAAGCTATTCGCGTCGCGTCTGTAGCTACTCTAAAGATATGAGCCTGCACCTTTGAGTCGCGACGAGATTGCATTCAGAACATACACCGTTCATACTGAGATCGCAAGCGTAGGACGCAAGTCACAAGACTGTAGAAAAAACTTATCATGCTGTAAACTTGACTTCTTGTAACTGAGATGATGATAATGACTCTACAAACATTAAAATGAGAAAAGAGTTTAAGAGAGGTAGGGCACAGCGGATAATCTGCTCAAATCGGAGCAGCCCGTCTGGGGAAGGACCTCCACCTTACAGAAGATCGTAGCCAAATAGCATTGGTCTCGGCAACGTTGTGTTCCTACGGTGAGTAAGATTTCCAGAGCTCCACTCAGGGTCGGCAACGCGCGAGTGGTACCCCCGGTATTACAAGCATCCATATGCTACGGTCTTGCGCTAGTATTGTAATTCCTAAATTAATATACTTAAATGATATTTCAGCAAAGAAAAACATAGATTTTATAATTACTTTATTCAAATAACTTTTTGTTGTTTCAAGAACATGATTCGATAGTTTCCTCAATAGAAAATATTTGATTTTTTTTGTCATTTCAGTTTCTGTCTGCCAGTTTGTTAATTTTAATTACACCATGAGTCTCAAATTATCTCTTTCTTGTCTTTCTTCTTCTTTAGTTTGACAGAGACAGTCATAAATGTGACAATAACTTTTAAAAAGTGTTTCTGAAATTGCCCCGAGCATCTAATAATGAATGTCGCAGCGTTTAAGTACCGACAGACTGCTTGAAGCAGTCAGGGTGAACTGCTGCAAGCTGCGACTGCACAGTGAACTAGTCTTTTACATACACGGACCGCTCGAGTAGTTCAACTGCTTCGGGCGGTCGTGCAACTTCAAGCTGTTGCCTATTAAGCGGTCCGTGTATGGTGATCTATGGCTAACTGATCGAGCAGTCTGCCTATGTCGGCAAATAAGAAGTTTAAAAAAAGAACTTTGAACCCCCGCTGACGTCTCTCCCTTCCATCCCCCCTTTACTCTAAATCACGTGGGATCGTATGAATACGAAAGAAGCCCTTCATTCAGCGGCCAAAGAAGAGGCTCGTTATGTTCGAGTCAAATGGAAACTTTTATCGTGCTGCCTTGAATAACAGCCAGTTCCCATGAGAATGAGGCGTGTGTCGAGTGATTTTATTACCCGAACTACCCAACTATACGAAACTTAGTGTTTTTATTTTTGTATCTGGGTTTCTTTCGCCATTTCTTTGCCCCAGTGGTCATTTTGCTTTGTTTCCGAAATGGTGGTAGTTTGTAGAGTAGCTTATTTATTTTATATTTAACACAGAAGGACAATATGTTGTAAATGACGTGTCTAAATGCCCGCAAGGGCCTACAGAATAAAGTATTTTTGATTTGATTTGTAACTAAAGTATATCCATATCCATACTTAGTATTATAAAATATGCGTACCGAAGAGCCACGCACACACACCACGCATACGCAGCACACGGCGTATTTTATACGCGCAGAGGACGCGCGTTTCGTGCTACATTGAGCTCTTTGTATGTAAGACGTCACGATGGAATGACTGCAACACCGCCTTGAATAACGATACGCGCGTCATCTGCGCGTTTAAAATACGCCGTGTGCTGTAGCTTTAAGTGTGTTTGTTTGTCCTGCTTTAACGTCGAAAATAATTAACGGATTGACATATATTTTTTGAGGATAGGTTAAAGTCTGGAGAGTGACATAAGCTCTTCTATCAAGATAGCTACTTTTTTCCCCGGAAAAACATCTTATTCCAATAGGAAAGAATTAAGTAAAAAAAACATCTATCCTAAACATTACACGTACCTACAGATAGCTGCATTGAAACAAGGCAAGGCTGATGAATAATAAAAAATATCATCATGGTTTTTAAGCTGACTACACGACTTAAAGTAGTGTAATGCATTTTTTACGAATTGTGAACATGTACGCTCATGAATATCGCATCTTACTCTACTTAAAGTGCAACTGGACTGCACTAAGCCACAGAATACTACAGAAGGTTGGCTTCAAACAACCGTCCAGAATAGGTATACGCATACAAAGAACGGCGATGTGTGCGTGAGCTCTCACCGACGAGGTCTCGTACGCTCCGACCGCGGTAAGAACTGGTTTGAACCGGCTCTGTTTCCGTATTAACGCCAGGGACGCCGGCCGCTCGCGCGCCGCGCCGCACGTTCTGTGACGTTTACAATGCCAAGTTCGTGTAGTGTTTGTATGGCCAATTCAAAAAAGGACAAGGACATTTCTTTTTTTTCGTACCCTAAAAATGATGTGAAGTAAGTACCTACGATTTACGAAAATTTATTATTTTTGAATATTGTTGTAAGTACCTACCTTACTATCACAGCTACTACCTATTTTTAATAAGTAGTATTGTATACTTATCTAAATTACATAGAACCAAATGTTTAAACAATGTTAATAATGTTTATTACAAATGTTTGTATTATAAACCAGAAATAATAAGGAATTAAAACGAAACAATAAAATAAAATATTTTCGGGTCACTCATTTATAGACAGGCCCGGTAGTAGAGTGGCTAGCAATGGTCACTTTATCCCAAGGGCCGCGGGTTCAAATCCTGCGCAAGGCAAACATTTGATAAAGTTTTTAATTATGTATAATAATTTTTATAATTCCTTTATGTTTAAAAAAAGAATATTTTGAATGGTTCTACATTGTAAATTTGATTATTAAATAAAACATTTTATTATAAACGTTGTTTTTATTTTTATATTGAATTTATACCGTGCCAAAGGTGTCAACCCTATGAGAATAGGTATAAATTTTTAATTTAGTCGGGAGTCAACCCTCTGTATTACTCTGTGACTAAGCCTCGTTAATATTTTATAAGTCTTCCGCCTATATTATTTATTTGCTTATACTTTTAAGACTAGTACCATCCTAAATATCATCATTTGAAGAATCCATCGAGCGAATTGAAAGAGGAAGTACAGTTTCTCTCTCATCATAGGAAACAGCAACATATAATCGCCATATCACGTCGATATCCTATGAGAATGGTGCTACGGAAATGTCGCTCAGTGTCATCCCAGGCTGCAGTGCCCCCCTCTAGAGACCTCCCTAGGCAGACACTATAAATTCTAAGCGGTGAAAGCCTTCCGCTCTCGCAACTGCACGGTTTATTTAGTACAAGATGGCAGTGATCTACCTTTTTTTATGACCTTACCTACTCCACTGGCTCAGGGACCCATTGTGAGTCTTGGCCTCCGATATGAGAGCTCGCCACTGGTCGGGCTTCGGTCCTGCTGCGCGATATCCCGCTATCCCGCCACTGGGTAGCTTGAAGTTCGCACAGGTCAGCAGGTCACCTTGCTCCAGCGATATCTCGGATATATTTTTTATTACCGTTTAAACATAATTGTTACTAAAATATAATTCTTTATAAAAACATAAAGATTTGGAAATTGGAATTAACCGCTTGACATTCCTGCCGCTTACGTTAATTAAACAATAATATAAAAAAAACAATAATTAACATAACCACGTAAAAATCAAAAAGGAAACAAAATATTAATATGACATTAACACAATTACCTACAAATACATATTATATCATTAACAACTTACGAATGTCTATTTAAAAAATTGGAAGCTTCTCGGTATTTATCCATTTAGAGCAGGTGCACAGTTCCTCCCCCGACACCAATTAACGTATTTTAATGCCCCCCGCATTAGGTTCCACACTCAAAGGCACTTGGATTTTATTGACTGGCTCGTTTTAATTGCAACTTTTCGAGTAACGAAGAGCAACTTATATGTTTGGCTAAAATATGAAGTTTTAATTAATAACTCGGGGGTTGTGCACTTGTGAAGCCGGAACTTAATAACTATATTAAAAATCTAAAAAGCCAGGAGTCCAAGTCTTCTATTTTAAATTAGGCCATAATATATGTATACCAATTTATTAATACGCTTTTTTTTTCTCTTCAATTATAGTGTTATTAATATTTAATTATTTGTATAATTTTTTTTCGTCATCAGAAATTGCAGATATTTTGTGTTAATTTTATATTTTCTGTCATTGTAATTTGTACCTTATTAATACCATTTTAAAAGAGCAAGTGCTAAGTTTCTTGCCAGTTTCTTCTTAGCACAAATCTGCCGTCTGAACTGGCGGTAGGAAAAAATTGGGACGATTCGAAAGAGCTTATATTAGGCCTATTTGAATAAAAATATTTTGAATTTGAATTTGAATTTAGGCGACCAACTATTGCTATACCCTCACCACCCTATTGTCATTATATTTCCATAGTGCCAAATTTGGTATTCTGATAATTAACTAGTATCTCAATTCTCAATGACTATCTATCGAGATACCATATTACTATCTATAGAATACTATATCTATAGAATGTATTTACTATCTATAAAATACTATAGAGATAGGTGTCAGTGGAATATGAACGGAATGGTCGACAGTTAAAATCTACCATGAACTACTATTTCAGTTTAATCGCTTTTATAATCGATTTAACTTTATGTGAAGTTAAATCGCTTTGATACTACCGAAAAGATCAATAGTAGTTCGATAGTGTGTCAATGAAATGAGAATACCAAATGTCAAACACTATTCAAGTGATACACTATCAACACTCTATTGGTGCATTTGTATTTAACAGTCTTGGTCCCAGTTAGAAAGGGAATCAGGACCATAAATATGATTCGATAAGGTCTTCTAAAAATGTTTCAATGATTGATAAGGTCTTCTAAAAATGTGTCAATGATTAAAAAACCTTTATTCAGAGAAATAGTTTTTTATAAACACGTTCTCTTGCCAAAGAGTACTTCCATACAGATAATAAATGATTTGTATCCACTCTACAAACTACTACCATTTCAGAAACAAAAGCAAAATGACCACTGGTAAAAGAAATGGCGTAAGAAAACCAGTAACGGCCTCTTCTGTCATTTAAAAATTTAACGTAAAATTTTTATATCTATCGTAATATTTATTCGTAGTTCTATACTCTGGTTACCTTTTTATTAGGTGACTGTACAAAATTTTGCATAAATAGTTGTTGCGAAGTCACATCAAAAGCTTCCATTGAAGATAGCTTTTACAACTCCCAATAAACTTGTTTATCAGTACAAAAGTTAGGTATAATTACTTTTAATTCACCAAATGAAACCGACTAAAATTTTGTAAAGCGTCTACGGGCAACACACACAGACCTAAAGGAATTTACAATAAATATTTTTTGCGTTGTCTAGTTTCGTTAATATTCAATGATAAAAATAATTGTTTCATCTTCATTTTTATCCTCTCAGAATATCGCAGTAAAGTAGAAATGATGCTAATTCTGTTGTACATTTAACTAGACTAATTTTGCCAGGACTAGAAGTGTTGCTAATTGTAAATCAACTCGAACTACTGCCATGAGACGTCGCGACAATCTGTACATGCCAAAAGTAAATTCGATGATTTATGGGAAAAGTACATATTGCAGTGCTATCCGCATCTACAACCATCTGCCTGACTGGTTAAAAGACCTACCTAATAATAAATTTAAGAGTAAATTGAAAATGTGGTTAATAGAAAATGTGTTTTATGATTTAAATGAGGTTTTTGGAATTTAATTTTATTGATAATGTATTTGGTATTTTGTTGTTGTCTATTTTATATTCTGTAAATTTTGTGTGATTTTTTGTTATTGTATGCCCGGCATGGGTGAAACTGATGTACCTCCACTATGCAATGTCAACTAGCCCTCTGTAATCTCAGTTATATACAATAAAAATAATTCTATTCTATTCAAGGAGAGACAACAACACCTTTGGTCCTGTCAAAATTAGTTTAGTCTAGTTAAATGTACAACAGAATTACCACCATTGTATCTCTTTCTGTGGGCAAGAGATCTAGAAGCCAAAGTTTATCCTTTTTCCCCACCTCTCCCTATAACCAAGGAAGTCCCTGCTACAAGGAAGAGAATAAGGAGAGAAGGGATACGCAAAAACCGAAAGAAAATGAGTTGGGCTGACTGACTTGCGGATCAACGCACATCGTAATCCGTTGGTTGTAGAAACCCAAAACATGGAGAGTGTGTTTGTTCTTTGTATGACGTAGGCATCCAATAAGAAAGGATTTTCTGAAATTCCCACGGGAATACGGGATACACGTAAACAAAGTTACGCTGGTTTAGCTAGTTAATAAATAAATATTATTGTCCATGTTTACGATAATTTCTTGCAGTGTGTCCGAAGTAACAAATTATCATTCTCCACCAGGGACTCATTTGAAGGAAGCCCATAAAAAGCGCTATTTGTCATCAAATATTTAGTGATTAGCATATCTGGAGTTTTATTAATTATTTTGCTGTTAAATTGCCTGTTAAGTCTTAGATCTGGGTTTCTCAAACTTCAGGATATCAATTCTCGCTATCTAGCAATTCGAGTACCACATTTTTATCCGAGAAGACAGTGGAATGATTCTTAAATTTTTGTCATGATCTACAAGATTTGGAGGTGTACCAACCTTAGATTGCACACTTCATAATCTTTCTGTGCCTCTCCACTACGGGAGAATGGCCGTGCGTGAGTATTTTGCCATGAACGTGCTAGGTACATATATGTGAACAAAATTCTATTGGGCGTAAAACTGTCATCATATTTGACGTTTGTACAAGGTAATTGTACAATTATCGTAAAAACAATAAGTTGCATACGATAAGCGGAGGTAGTAAACAACCCTCGTCAGGCCTCCACGATTCAGAGAGAAAAGCAGACCTTTTTGGGTACCAAAATGTAATTACTTAGACGTACACGTCACTTAATGTTTTCCCTCGCCTACCCCAATACCAAGTAATGAATCTGAAAAACTGTGTTTATAAATACGAATTTAGTAGACAGTCATTTACTATAGCCATTCTATCTATACATATAAAATTATTTCTCCTGAATGACTGACTGCTCAATGCACAGCCTAAATCGCTGATCGTAGTTCTACTCGGCCACACTCCACAAAGTTGAGAAACAAGCATACGTAAGCATACGTAAGCATCACCGTAGCCTATAGAGGCTTTCAGTACCGGGGGTATCACTCACGCGTTGCCAACCCTCCCAACCCCTCCAAGTGGAGCTCTGGAGACTTTACTCACCGTAGGAACGCAACATATCCGAGACCAATGCTATTTGGCTACGATCTTCTGCAAGGTGGAGGTCCTTTCCCAGACGGGCTGCTCAGATTTGAGCGGATTATCCGCTGTGCCCTACCTCTCTTAAAAGTTATTTTGTATAACTATTTTTTTTTCTAGGCTGGAGGTTGTGTGTGTCCCTCTACTAGGCAAAGGCCTCACCCCACCTTTTGTAACATATATATTTTTAAACATGGTGATTATAGTTTGGGAACTTGTGTTCTAGGACATTAAACAAACACTAAAGATCCAGTGTTTAGTAAAATTTGTTTCGTGTTTTAAGAGAGCAAACGGACTACCTCTACCACAACGGGTGGTTAATAATTTTATAACAGAAGAGGTCAGTAAACACTTCAGCTTCAGTTTCTCCTAGCCTTTAGAAGTTGTGTCTCACTGCTGGGAATTTGTCTACAGGGATTATTTAACTCACTCTAGATACTAGGGACTACCTGGGGTCGCGATTATTAACTAATGAATCTATTTGACACACGCAACGATTTTATAGGGCTCCTCATACAACCGTACATATAAATCGATGGGTACAACCTACTACACTTCACAAAACGAGAGACATAATAATATTAAAAGGGGACATAACTGATTTTCTTTCGCCATTTCTTTTACCAATGCTCATTTTACCTTTGTTTCCAAAGTGATACAAATACAAAATATTTTTATTCAAATAGGCTTACAAGATGCAGGCCACTGCCAGCAGGTCTTACTTTATTTTATTTATTTTATTTATTTTATTTATTTATTTATTTAGGCACACAATACAGATTACAGTCAACATGGTTATACATAAAAACAGTATTGGAACTAATCTAGACTATAATCCAATGACACGCGTGCACATCATGATTTTACTTAATATGTAAACAATTTTGATTTTATAATTATTTTAAACAGTTTTAACAAATTTTGATTTTAACAATCACAAAGAGTAAGAAGAAGAAAAAAAAAAAGTGATTATTGATCATTTTGAAAGTACAAAATTAAATTGATTGATTAAACGATTCAAATAAAATTCTTTTTAAGCTGTTCTGGAAGCTCCGAAGACTCGAGTCAAATATGTCAATATGATTGACAGCATTAGAGTTCGACAACAGGTCATTATAAAGGCGACACATGCGAACCACAGGATTGAAAAATGACGTATTATTTGTGTAAACCCTTAGAGCGAAGATGGGTGGGGTCGAATCACGCGAACGAAACTTGGTCTTAAAATTGAGAAGCGAAACTAGAGACGGGGAGTCCACTCCGTTGTTTACAATTTTATAAAGATAAGATAGTGCTGAATAATTACGTCTATTCTCCAAAGGACTTATCTTAAATTTGGTTAACCTATCCTCATAGGAGACAAGTTGGCGATTTAAACCAGCCTTGTAACATAGAAGTTTTAAGAATTTCTTCTGCACCCTCTCAATGGATCCAATATGGATACTGTAGTAAGGTGACCAGATAATAGAGTTGTATTCAAGTATGGATCTCACCAAAGTGTTATATAAGTATATATACGACTGCAAGTTTTTGAAGTCCTTAGTGGATCGCGCAATAAATCCAAGCACCTGCGCTCCTTTCCTCATGATATAGTCGTAGTGAGTGCGAAAGGAAAGGTCCTCTTCAAAGTGAACTCCCAAGTCTCTCACAATATTTCTCCTTTCCAGCACCCGACCATTAATGGAGTAATTAAATATTATTTTTTGTTTCTTACGGGTAAAGGATACCACAAAGCATTTCCCAATATTCAGTGACATACCATTCCTCCCGCTCCACTCAGTTATCACATCTAAATCTCTCTGTAGTAAATGTGCATCGTTGATATCGTTCACTGTTCCGAATAGTTTGAGGTCATCAGCGTAGAATAAACTGTGACACGACAGTTCATTTGCCAGATCATTTATGAACATGAGGAAAAACAGGGGACCCAGATGCGATCCCTGCGGAACCCCAGAAGTAACAGGAATGGGTGCCGAGAGATATCCACGTATCGCAACCAGTTGACTCCTATGAGACAGGTATGAATCCACCCAGCGCAAAAGATTTCCATGTACACCATAAGCTGCGAGCTTGTCACAAAGGATTCCGTGATTTACCTTATCAAATGCTTTTGCAAAGTCGGTATACACAGAATCCACCTGGCAACGCTTAGCGAAAGCACCACACAAATAATTTTTGTACTCCAAGAGATTACTAGCTGTTGATTTTCCCCTTACAAAACCGTGCTGATTTGGCGAAATCATCGGCTTGAGATGGTGATACAGTTTATCGTAAATGATGGATTCAAATAATTTCCCAAAGCATGATAGAATGCTTATGGGTCTATAATTTTTACATTCTGTTTTATCACCACCTTTATGCACAGGGATAATGTTAGCAATTTTCCAGAGATTGGGGAAAACACCGGTTGTTATAGAAGTGCCAAATAAAATACATAATGGAGTGCTAAGTTCTCTGCCACATGTCTTGATAAAAGACGGAGGTGTACCGTCAGGGCCAGCGCCTTTATTTGCATCGAGTAACTTAATCTTTGATAGCACGTCTTTTTCACTTATCATGATGTTATTTATGGAGTAGTTATGATGACTAAAGTTATCGTTGTTACCTCCTGTTGGTGTCGATGTCTCATAAACTGATCCGAAGTAGGAAGAAAACAATTCGCATATGCTTTTAGGATCAGAAGCTTCCCTATTGTCATACCTCATGATTGAAGGCACAGAGTTAACTTTTCTCTTGCTGTTGACATGTCTCCAAAAGTGCTTGACGTTAGACTTTAATGATTGTTCTACAGACGCAAGATAAATACTGTAACATTTACGAATAAGCCGTTTACTTCTCTCTCGCAATAAATTGAATGTATCGTAATCTCTGGGGTTATGGTACTTTTTAAACTTTCTGTGATACTTGTTTTTTTCCTTCAAGCACTTTTTTATAGATGGGCTAAACCAAAAAGGATATTTATCAGTCTCATCTCTTTTAAGTGGTGTATGAGAGGCAATAATTACGCGAAGCCTTTCGTAGAAAATATCTAAAGCGAGGTTAACATCATTCGTAGACAACATCGAGCCCCAGTCCGCTTCCCTTAACTCCTGTTTAATGTTATCGAAATTGCATTTGTTATAATTGAAGCGTGTACTACAACTAGACTTTATGAATTTAGAATTGGTTTTGTATTCTTGTATAACAACTTCAAGTGCCGGATGATGATCGTCCAGACGACTCAACGGGTCTGCTTTAGATACTCGCAAAGAATTCATCGTAGAAAGAATCAAGTCCAAACAACGATTGTTTTTGTTTGGAACGTAATTGAATTGACGCAGGTTACACAAATTAATAGTTTCTAGTAGAAGTTCTGATTTTACGTCATAGTGGGGACCAGGAAGCGAGAAAGAACAGTTATCCTGTGTAGTCCATGTTAGATTTGGAATATTGTAGTCACCTATAAATAGAAAATGGCTGCCCTCGTCAGCGTTCAGAACAACTTTTTGACAATTATTGTAGAAAGAAACTATCAATTCTAAAGATAGATCAGGTGGCAAATAACAACAACATATATATAACACATCGTTAGATGAATTGTTTGGAGTGATTTTAAGCCACAAGTCCTCGATATTACTCTCCCAAGCCGTTTGACGAGTGACATTAATATTTTTATTAGTAGCGACAAGGATGCCTCCCCCTTCGCTCTTTATAACAGCTGTGGTATACTACGGTCTCTACGGAATAAATTGTAACGCGAGTCAATCAGCTCAGAGTCAAAAACTCCACTGTTTAAATTTGTCTCCGTCATACAGATGAGATCGTAATTGCTATTGAGAATATTGAGAAATACATCTACTAATTTAGATCTAATTCTATTAACATTTTGATAATACAAAAACATTATGATGAGTTCACGTACATAATATAATGATTAAAATATTATTTATCTGTTACATAAATACTTGTGTTACACCAATTTAGCTAAAGAGAACTCATTATTTATTAGGATGCTACCAGATTCATCATCCTTACGTACAAAAACTCGTCCGTATTTCACCCATACGTATTTATATTTCTTCTCTTTCGCCAGTTTCCTTGTTTTCGCGTGGAGAAATTTACACTCCGGCGAAACATGTTCAGTGACATACACCCTGCGTGATTCGCCCGGTAGACCGAGATGTCTGGAGCTTAGCTGATCATTCTTGTGTGTCCTATTATAACGCGAGGCGTATGACAAGAGAGTGTCACGAAGTCTCGGTGATGATAGTGTTACCAGGATGTTGCGTGGGCGGCTAGTGTCGTTCATCTTAGCTACCCTTCGGCAGGCAAGTATGCTCGATTCGTCCACAGTGGCGCCTATAGTGTCACACAAATTTTTCATGAGCATGAGCGTGTTTTCATTTTTGGATTCCGGTACCGCTTGGAGCTCTACATTATAACTGCGGGATATTTTCTCCATTGAGTGTAATCTAGAAGTCAAGGTGTGTATTTCTTTTTGCATTTTTAAGTTATCTGATTCTAGAGAGGCAATGACGTCATTTTTTTCTATTATCTGACTTTTTAGGGATGTCTGTTCCTGACTTATAAATTCAATGGAATCGTTGATGTCAGCTCTAAGTTCGTTCACCACTAAATTTATTTCAGATCTAACTAGCTTCCTTACGTCCTCTTTTAAAGCAGCTCGAAATTCGTTCATAGCAGTTGTAATAGTAGATTGTAACTTTGAGTCTAGTAACTGACTTATTCTTTCCATCGTGACATCATTATCACGCTTGTGATGAGTGCTAGGCATGTTAGGAGTTGTAGTCTGTGCTAAACTTAAATAGTCTGAAGACACGTCCATGGAGTCTTCACGAAGCGGTATTTGATGTTGTCGAACAGGTGTATTGACGTTCGATTTCTTACGCCTAGTTATATTGTTACATGCAGAACACATCCATGTTTTACGGTACTCCTCACTAAATGACCTGTACTGCTCCTCTTGGATGTTAAGGCATTGATAATGGAATTTATCGTTGCAGTGTAGACAGTGCATAGAATGCTCCAATTGGACCAATTTCTTGCAAGCGCAGCAGTTCATTTTTATTGTTGTTACCGACTAATTGAGTAAGATTTGTAGCGACCTCTCCTGGCTGTTATTAAGTTCAGTTAACATTTTTCATCATCAAGCAGAAGATGTGTTGTAGTTGTTCAACAATGTCGAAAACAGAAAAATATCTCGAAAAAATTTTTTACGTCTGCTGGGATTTGAACTTGGTTACATAGCCCAGTATGACATTCTTTATCGATTGTTCCAACTATACCAAGGATGATATGACTGAACTGTTGAATTAGTCAATCACATTTGAGCGTTCGCGTCGTGCAAATAAACGTTAGCAGTTACTAAAAGATAATGAACAATCACCCACACACAAAAAAAAAAAAAAATTTAAGATGTTATTTATACCAAACACATATCGTTAATATTTTCACTTTGCACTCTTTAAATATATTTTTAGAATAACACTTATCAATCCTTGTGCAGTGTCACCACTATTTGTTTTTGATTACCAAATTTTAACTGATCACTTATTTATGTTGTCCGATCTATATTTAAGCTGTTTTTTTCTTTTAGTTTAATAATATATCACTTGTTTTATACAGATCTTAAACGAATTGCACAAAATTTTGTCGAAATCAATATATCTTATATTTTTAAGATTAATAAATCGCAGAGCTCGATGTTTACATGATAGCCCTCTAGCGGAAAAAAAGGAGACGAGAGGTCTTACTGGAGACGTTTGGGGGTTCTATGTCCAGCAGTGGACTTCTTTAGGCTGAGATGATGATGAGGCTTACAAGCTCTTTCGAATCATCTTTTCGAAGCTTCTAGAGTCATTATTATTTAAATAATTTTTTGTTTGCACACTTTGAATAGAGTCTATGAATCCTACTCTCTGAATAAACATTTCAATATTAATTAGCCTTCTTTAACTAAGCATAAAATATAAATTATGTATTTCGCATCTACATTAAATTTGTTTTGTGTAAATTATCGACGGCCATCGTGGCGTAATGGTTACTACGCTAGACTGCAACCCAGGAGGTCCCGGGTTCCAATCCCGGTCGGGTCATGCTGAAAAACGAACTTTTTCTGATTAGCCTAGGGTCTTGGATGTTTATATATATATTTATTTGTTATAAAATATATTATTGTTGAGTTTGTATCCCATAACACAAGTTTCGAACTTACTTTGGGGCTAGCTCAATCTGTGTGATTTGTCGATATATTTATTTATTTATTATCAGATCACATTGTAGTGTTTTCTTTACAAATCAGAGGGCGTAATCTCGTAACAAAAACAATTTAGTCACAATATCCAGCGCCATCTTACTAATACAACATATAGAACGAGCGAGATAGTATTTTTTTATGCGTAACTGTTTTGTGTATTTTTTTTGTCTGTTTGTAATGTAAAATGCTGTTGTTGTGTTGTCTCATGTGCTGTACATAATAAAGAATTTTTCCTTCTTTCTTTCATTTCAGGTTGAGACTAGATTTTACCCGCTGCATAAAATGATATACCTAATTTTCCATGTTAATTCACCCTATACTGCTACTGAAACATAGTGGAATTTAAGAAAGCGGGGAAAAGTTTTGTTCAAAATAATTCTGCTGTTTAAATAAAAATAAAATAAAAAAAATATCTTTTCACTTCTCATGCTCAGAAAATGCTTATTTGCGCAGGATATAATAATATATAGGCTGCACAAAAATCGAATTTTGTGCACAAGGGCAAAAACGTATCTACTCATAAATGTATCTATATTAAGGCAAAGGAAATAAGCCATACAGCCAAACACAACAAAAAGTTCAGAGATAGAATTTGTTATTTTATAATATTTACTTTAATTTATTTGCCTAATGTGTTTTTTAAGTCATAAAAGATATTAAAGTACGGTAGGTTATTTAATAAATTTAAGAAAATTATTTTATTACAAAATTAATTTAATAGTAGGCTGTATAGGTCTGCAGCCCAAGCCTAATTTCAAAGTCGTAAGATTTAAAAAAAAAAGCGGCGGGAAAGGGGAAACAGGTCTTGTTTTTCGTGCGTTTATTTATTTATTTCCTCGCAATCGAAGTGAAAAGCAGAGTTTATAACTCGTCCTCGACATTACTATCGGCCCTCGGATAGAAATGATTCGTTTTGTGCACTTGTTGTAAAATCTACTATTATTCAGTAACAAAGTTTTTACATAACTTAGTTCCGGGTTGAGGCCTCCATTTAAGTATATAAAAATACTTGTATTAAGAAACCTCTCTCCTCTATAACAAAAAATACAATTTTTATTTTAAAATAATAATTTCTCACTTCCACGAACGAAATTAAAAAATAATTATTGTCCATAAACATAATTAATTATCAATGCAATAAATATTATACCGTTTAGTTTAGTATTTAGTTCTCTAGTCTGTCTGTAAAGAGTCATCATTAACAATCCAATGCCGATCGAGCGGAGATTTTCAAGAGAGGCCGTTCAGCCCGTTTCCATAGACTATACTTGACTATAGCATAGACGGCGGGTCTTACACTATCCCATAGTATCAATTACCCATGCTGTCAGTGAGCCCACTATGACAGAGCTCTGAACTCGACAATCCTCAATTAATTCTATCCTGTTGTATGCAAAATTGTTGAGCCTGCGTACCTATGTGCTCCCACGCCCACGCATACATTATTGTTGCGTTGCAACACATATTCCTGTTTAGCTCAGATTAATGCTAATCTCGCATACAGTATCAATTATGGAATTATCTCATATTTGAAAATATTTCTTATAGCTTATACTTAAACTATATTTCATTATTTATGATTTTTATTTATAGTTGTTAGGCAACTAGCCATTCATATTTCTTGAATTGATTTTTAGAAAGAAAACATCATAATACTCCTTCTTCCTAATCCCTTTTTCATTTTCTGTTCCCCGGTCTTTTTTTTCATTCCTTCATAGGTTGGCAATGCATTCAAGATCTTGTGGTCGTGGATGTCCATGTGCAGCGGACGATTACCATCAGGTTACGAAAGAAAACCGGTTACGGCCTTTTTCCCCCTTTTTTAATGAAGAAGTATAAAAATCCGGGTATTTTCACAGGAGTAATATTCAAAGTTTCTATGATTATATCCTCTTTAGGTATTTATTTTATCGATATCGATGTAGCAACCCTATGGTTCATATTTTTATACTCCACCAATGCTCCGCGGTATGTAATACGGAAAGTGAGGGCTGTCCGTAAAATAGCTATGATTTATGGTCAGAGAACCGCATTTTCGCTGAGTGACAGACGGAATGTGGCAGACAGGCGTAGGAAGATTTAGTTGCGCGACTTTCAAATAACATAATCTTCTAGTTATGTTATTTGAGCAACTAAACTTAAACCAAATACAAGAGTACATTTAAACTAATGATGTTACAATGTAGTCGAATGCCTATAAAAGGTTTATAAGAATAGTTTCTGTTTTATCATTAAATGCCTAAATACTTAGGACTTGTATTTGTGTGCGACCGTATAAATCGCAAAAAGACCGCTTACTGCTCAATTTGGAGCAAGGCGACCTTATTGCTAAAAGCAATCTGTCACTCAAATCTCTGCAATCACCAACTGAAATCATATCTTGATATGACATAACTCGTTCAGTAGAGTCAAACACCAGACTTTTCTTTAGAAAAAGGTCACTTCTTGAGCTGTTATCAATATTAACTTTGTAAAAATGTGTCATAAATCATAAATCATTTATTTGCTCAGATAAAGGTATATACAAGGTCTTAACATAATATTTATGTGTATTTACAGTTCCTTTGTCTGCTACTTGTATAGCATGCAAATATTACATTTAGGTCGAGCATTATTATTTGAAAATATAATAAAACACCATTAAATTCCATAAAAAAAACAATAATAATAATACAATAATAAATTAAATTAACATGGTTACGGAATTGGAATTTTATAATTAATTTTTTTTATCTAACATACATTAATTCTTTCACAGAATAATA
The DNA here is from genome assembly GCA_905163395.2 of Endotricha flammealis. Classification (NCBI taxonomy): domain Eukaryota; kingdom Metazoa; phylum Arthropoda; class Insecta; order Lepidoptera; family Pyralidae; genus Endotricha; species Endotricha flammealis. Next base: position 2,159,812 of record LR990859.1, on the reverse strand, counting down.
TCTTTTTTCCATTAACATTCTACATGCAGCGTTTATAAATTTATTTTTTGGTAACGTTCTAATATGGTCTGGAAAATGATTAAAAAAAATTATTGACATGTAGAAGCAATTATTTTGATACAATGCTGTACGTGGGGTATGATTTAATACTAGTCTATTACTATTCCTTGTATTGCGTGGATAAAAATCAGATGCAGTTTCGTACATGTGCATTTGTGTTTTGGTAAACTTCGCCATTCTAATATATATATGCAAGGTAATGGTAGTATTTTAAGTTTTAAGAAAAGCGGTTTACAGGAATCATACGGCGGGACACCACAGATGGCTCTAACACATTTTTTCTGGGCAATAAATGCTTTTTTAAAATCTACGCCATTTCCCCAGATTATCAGGCCATATCTAAGTACCGATTCGACGTATCCATAGTACGCAGAGAGAGCGGTACTTTGAGTTGCAATTTTTCGCAGCCTATTAAGAACATAAACATATCTGTTCAGTCTTTTACAAACGTTATTAATATGATTTTTCCATGTTAGATCTTGATTAATTATTATCCCTAAAAATGTCACGTTTTCAGCTTTATCTATGTTTTGTCCGATATAATTAATATTTAATTTTTTATCAACCCTAAAATTATTAAAAGTCATTTAGTTAGTTTTGGTGAGATTCACTTGTAGATTATTATCATCTAGCCATTTTACTATGCTATACATTGTGTTATTTATAGCCATTTCATGGGCCTTGATTTGTTCGCCTGTTTCACTAGTAACAATTATTGATATATCATCTGCGAATAATATTGTTTTGTATTTTATGATAGTTGGGAGGTCGTTGATATACATCAAGAACAATAGTGGACCCAGCACACTGCCTTGTGGTACACCAAATCTGTTTTGCTTATATGACGATCTGTATCCTTCTATTGTATTTTTGCTGCTAAGTTTCTCAACTTCTACACATTGTGGCCTATTTGTGAGATAAGTTCTTAACCAGTCAAGACATTTTCCTCTCACTCCATATTTTTCTAATTTTTTCAGCAAAAGATCATGGTGAACCATATCAAAAGCCCTGGTCATGTCATAAAATAGTACAGTTGTTAAGTTTTTTTTATCAATATTATAAATAATGTCATTTACTAAGTTAAACGTAGCCAGTGTTGTTGATTTATTTTTGTCTTATTAAAACTTGAAATATATTCTTGGCTACCGAAAATTGAGCATCTCGATAGACAGCGCGCATAAATTCATCCATAGATTAACGAGTTTTGTACCCGACTGTACTTCCAAAATCTACTTAAGTCGGCAGCCCTGCAGACCATCGCTCACGTGCCGTTCGAAGCCTGTCCTTTGAGATGCAAATGACGTGGACAACGGCCGGCCGCTTTGCGAGAAAATTGGCGGTTGCGTTTAACCAGATTCTATTAATTAATTTACTGTTAAATTTTGTACAGCTTGTTATTTACAAAACGTCAGCCTTTGACGTCTAAAATTATATTTATTATTTTAGTTAACGTTTTTATAGGATTACATAGTAAACTAACCTAAACCTACTTTCTAAAAGCCTAAAGCATAAGCTGTAGCCTAATCTAGTATATAGCTATCTATATACATACCTACATACAGTAAACTAACGATTTACCCTTATAGTTTCGTAGTTTCGGCATGTCCATCCGTCCATCTGTCCAATCCTGTCCCTGTCCGTCCGTTCGCAGTCTAGCGCCTAGGCGCTATACTAGATAGCTGTAATTTTGACATGTCTACTTGTTGGAAGTATAACGCTGGCAATCTACATTCCATGTTTGATTTGAATTATTGGTTCTATGTAGTTGTCTAGGTTACTCTTGTTGATCGTCACTCTATCTAAAATTTTAAATTCAAAAGAAAATAAAGTATCCCACCACTAGACATTGACACTTCTTTTCTTCTTTTTTTTATACCACTAAGGTAGCAAACAATAGAGAATCCTGGAGAGAGAGAAGGAGGAGGCCTTTAGTAAAGGTATTCCTTGTGGAGTAAAGGTATCCCGGATTGGGTAAAGGCCCTTTACCCAATCCGGGATCCACAATACATCAAACAACTAACACTAAACTAACACTAGAAAATAAGTTACGTGTACTAACTGAGACTAACACTCAAAATGTCCCCGCGCTGGCCCTCACAGCGTAGGGGAGCGTCCCCAAGGTGGCGGATAGGGGAATGGTCGGTAGTACAGCCTAGCTACACTACCGGCTAAGTCCGATGGACTCGCTGACCAACGACGGGTGTGGTCCTCCAGCATTTCGGGGGTTGTGCGGCGGGTTGACACCTCGCCCACGTAAAACCAATGTTGCTGGTGAAGCGTATCCCGTTAGCGCTTCACTAACTTGCACAACATTGACACTAAAAAAAAAAAAACACTCAAAATGTAAAATATTTATAAGTGGAATAAAAGGCTTTTTTATATTACTAAGGTGGCAAACAAGCATACGCCTGATGGTAAGCAGTCACCGTAGCCTATGGAAACTTGCAATACCGGGGGTATCACTCGCGCGTTGCCGACCCTGTAAAAAGTAGAGCTTTGGAGACCTAACTCACCGTAGGAACACAACATTGCAGAGACCAATAATAATGCTATTTGGTTACGATCTTCTGTAAGGTAAATCTTCGGTGTCGATTATAAAACCATTCGATAGGCGACAACTGTCGATGAAATGTAAATAAAACAGTGGCAATCGATACTCCAATACTTGCAAAGGAAGTTAAATGAGTTGGAACTGCCGCGGGCGACGTGGCCGGCCCGCCGATCAAACTTACTAAGCCGCCCGATCTTTTGTGTCGATTTACATTTTAATGACTCGAGCAATATGCCACTACTTTTTTTTAAAGAAAACTTTAAGTACTTTGGTAGAGAATTTATGAAGTCGGCTTGTTTGAGCGGGAAAGTACCACTCGTTCACAGAATATTGGCTTAAAGCAGCGATGTGTTTCGTGAGTTTTCCTTATTCCTTCTATTCGCTACCTTGTAGCAGAGAACGCATTAATAGTAGCGCTTCTGGTATTATATTCTGTGGCTATTCAGCAGGCCCAATGCTGAGAAACCTGGAGGAAATTGGTCCAGCAGTCGGGGCATGATGGTCACGACCCTCAGTCATGAGGAATCGACAAAGAAGAAGAAGAAGAAGGTATTATATGTTTACAAGTGGTTGTGTGATTCTTGATGTTTCAAACGGGCTCCGAATGGTGTTTTAAGTATCATCGGATGACGTTTGTCACCTTTCTAAAAGAAAACATGAAGGTATTTATTTGATTGTTCTTTGGGGGATGATCAGTTATGGTGCCTACAAATCCATTAGTACTAAATCTGTGATTTCTGTGATAATCGTCAACTCTTATTGTAAAATTGTAAGTGTTTTATTACTTTAGAATAAACACTTTGTAATGGATGTAAATCAAAGAACCTTAAAGATGCCAGAATCCCGGCTATTCGACATATTTATATCTGGAACGAAGCCGAGTTCTTCAGTTGAAAATAATATTTTTCTCATCGCAAAAGAAGTCACGGAATAATAGTTATTTTTATCTGGAATTATAACGAGACGTCTGCCATTTTCAAGCGGGAAGGCTGCATCTGACTTTGAAACGACAATGTCTAATAGCTACATCGCTCACGGGTCGAGACTTGAACACTTTTCTAATAAACCCTCTACCAATGTATCTTAGGTACCTACTTTGGAATGTAAATAACCGAGTAACACTATAATTTATTACGTCAACATGTCGATAGTAACAGTGTCGTCAAGTCAGTTCAGTGACCGTTGACTCTAATTGCGGGAAGCACACGTAAATGACGTGATGTAGACATCGATATCCCTTGGTGTCCCCATGCTCCATGGTAGGTGATCATTTACCATCAGGTAGACAGGAAGCTCGTATGCCCACTTCTTTAATAAAAAAAACCTCCGCCATTTAACCGATTTTAAAAATTTATTAGGTACTGTTGGAAAGCTACTCTAGCTCCAGGTGACACAGGCTTATATTATGTTTTCAAAAAAAATATCCTTACTTAAACCCACTCAAAGCCGGGGCGGGCTGCTAGTACTAAATAACTTCAGTTAAATTCAAAAATTAATCAAATATGAAAATAGTATTCTGAAATATTCTCATTCAATGCGCGTTAATCCCCGGCAGTTTCGTAAAACACAGATGAAAAGGTGCATTGGAACGAAAATTCAATTAAATCAAAGCTGTGATGCGAGTTTTGTATTCATTCTCACAAATCGATATAAAATAAGCATTGGCTATGAAAAAACAGGTTAAAATGAAATTTTATATTCAATTGTGAAGTTAAATACGCATACATTGTTGTAATCTGTAACTTTTATTAGTAACCTAACCATTATAAAAGAACAAGTGCTATGTTTCTTGCCAGTTTATAATAAGAAGAACTTCTTATTACAAATCTGCCGTTTAAACTGGTGTTAGTAAAAATTGTGACGATTCCAAAAAAGTAGGCCTACTTTTATTTGACTATGTATTTGTAATTTTTATCCCTCGGAATACATCCTTTTCGCGTTAAAAGTGTATGCTTTTTTCACTTCTTAAAGCCTGAGCTCTCGTGGGCATTCTATAACTACTGTACTATTCGTTTCAACTCTGAGAAGGAATGAGAAAAGCAAAAACTTCAGAGACAAATTTCATGTGTCACAAAATTTGCACTTGACGTAATTTTTACTATCGGCGAAAAATTGGAACAAACAAAAATAGTGAAAAGGAAATTAATAAAAATAGTGAAAATTAAAAATTTATAGATAAACGTGAAAATTAACAAAGAAAAACGGCCAAGTGCGAGTCGGACTCGCGCAACGAGGGTTCCGTACAAACCTTTTTTTTTTTATAATTTTTATTATATTATGTAACCAATAACTACTGAACTTTTTTTTATAATTTTTATTATATTTGTAACCTACAACAACTCGTGTACCATACAGAACCATAAAAACCATAACATTTTGAAGGAATAATCCGTTTTTTACGATGTAAATAAAGTTATTATCTATCTATCTTGAAGTAAGCAAATAACATTACTCCAGAATTGAATGATTTAACCAACAAATCAAAACTTTTTCCCATCAAAGGGAAGAAAACCAATTAAGGGTTGACTAATTATTTTAATTGCAGAATTCCAAAGTTACCGTGTGAAACGGTATCGTGACAACCTTGATACGTTTTCGTTTGCAACCATTCATTTTGTTTGGAAATAAAAAAATAATTATAAGTAATTTACAACTTTCAGTTCGCATTAGAAATGTTTCCGTTATAATTAGGTCTTTGTTTTGGCTCGTTAGACCGTACAGGTTACACGAATGTGTACTTGTGATATTCACTTGCCTTCTAGGGTTCCGTACTCGAAGTACCAACAGTCCGAATGGAACACAACAGAATACTCGGCCACAGAATACAGTGCCTTAACATTCGTTTCGTCCGTTAGTTTCTCAGCTCTGATCCTTATTAGAGCGGCGGCAATGCGGCATGGTGTGGTGGGCGCGATGGTGATGTGCTCGATCGCCACAAAATGAAGATCTTCCGGCCAGGCTAGGTGTGATGCCTAGGGAACCGAGGCTCCGACAACTACTGTGTTATTCGTCCAGATATAGGTTAGTTATATTTATTTATTTGAATCAGGGACAAAGCGGTTAATCTATAATATAATAAAAGTGTAAAAAAAGTTTGTCTGTACATTGAATATATTTCCAAAAAAATTGTTTAGGGCGATGAAGAATAAGCAATAGAACAAGAATTTCGTAAAATTTTGTCCGTCTGTTTGTATGTTTGTATGTTTGTATGTTTGGATGTTTGTATGTTTGGATGTTTGTATGTTTGTATGTATGTTTGTACACGCTAATCTCGGAAACGGCTGAACCGATTTGGATGCGGTTTTCACTTATATATGGCGATTTGCTCAACTTAACATTTAGTGTATGTTTCTTTTCAAAATTCCCACGGGAATCCGAGATATACGCAAACGAAGTTGCGAGGGTATATCAACGCACAGCTCAAACCGCTGGGTCTAGAGATTCCAAATTTGGCATGTAGGTTCCTTACGACATCTAGAGATGTACTAAGAAAGGATTTTTAAAAATTCCCACGGGAAAGCGAGATATACGCATACGAAGTTGCGAGGGGACGCACAGCCCAAACCGCTGGGTCTAGAGATGCGAAATTTGACATGTAGGGTCCTTATAAGGTCCGGACCGACCGGACCGGACCGGACCGGACCGGAACGGACCGGACCGGACCGCACCGGAATGGATCAGACCTGATCGATCCGGAAGGAACCGCACCGTTCCGAGTCCGTGCCGGACCGGACCGAACCGGACCGGACCGGTTTTTTTTTCTGAAGAAATATATGTTAATTGGTATGTAGGTACCTTATCAGGACCGGACTGACCGGACCGGACCGGACCGACTGGACCTGATCGGACCGGACTATATATATAAAATTCAAAGTCCTGACTGACTTAACTATACATATTTATATCAACGCACAGCCCAAACCGGTGGGTCTAGAGATTCCAAATTTGGACTGTAGGTTCCTTACGACGGCGACGTCTAGGGTACAAAGAAAGGATTTTTCAAAATTCCCACGGGAAACCGAGATATACGCAAACGAGGTTGCGAGGCTATATCAAATTTGGCATGTAGGTTCCTTACGACGTCTAGGGATGTACTAAGAAAGGATTTTTCAAAATCCCATGCACATAAACATAAAAACATAGGGTATTTTTATCCTGAAATTTCTACAGGAACGGGAATAATGGGACTGAGAGTGTAAATCACTGACTACTGAAGGGATTGTAATTAAATTTGGTACACGAGTAAAATTTAATCTGGAGTAGCACATAGGGTATTTTTGTGTCAAAATTCCCACAGGAACGGGAATTATGGGATTGAACGTGTAAATTACTGACTCATTACGAGTTCTTAGAAACTGCAAGGCTATAAGTTTAAAAAAGTTTGTCTGTCTGTATATTGAATATTATATGTATTTACAAAAAATAATAATTTAGGGCGATGAAAAATAGAATAGGAATTTCGAAAAAAATTAACCGTCTGATCTGTATGTATGTTTGTACACGCTAATTTCTGAAACTACTGGTTCATCAGGTGTATGGGTTTTCGTGAACTCTGAGCGGCAACAGATAAACTGCCCTAAAAACGATATCTACGCGGTCGAAATTGCGGGAAAAAGCTAATAATAACATAAGCTGGGAGTACCTCCACGTGGTGAAGGCGGTAACAGTTTGGGCCTAATTTTCAATGACGACAGATGTGTTAAATCATTGAAAACTTAGGTCTACTGGCTAAAACTCCCATTTGTACCTCTATACGTAATATGCCTTCGGGCTTATGTTATTTTGAGTGCTTATATTTTCTTTCGCTTTCATCTTATTGACACGGTAGCCTACCCGGTAACGCAGGGGAGCAGTCACTTAAATTTTAATTGCAAAGAAAATATTATCGTTGTTATATTTCTCTGTAAACTAATAACCATGCCTAGAAAAAGGTCAAATCTTTCTCAAAATTCTAGAGCAGCTAAAAGATTGAGGATTATTAGATCCCAAGAAAGTAATGGAGAGCGTCAGATAAGACTTGATGCCGTTCGAGAACATCAGGCTGTATCTCGCTCCGCGGAAACTTCTTTGGATCGGGAAACACGCCTGAGTTCTATGCGTACTTACGCATCTACATCTAGGTCTCTAGAGAACAGTGAGGAACGTAATGTGCGACTGAGCGCTAATCAAGATCGTAATGCTATGTCTCGAGAGTCAGAAACATACACTCAAAGAGAATCACGCTTGAGCTCGCAGCGTACTTACGCATCTACATCTAGGTCTCTAGAGGACAGTGAGGAACGTAATGTGCGACTGAGCGCTAACCGAGATCGTAATGCATTGTCTCGAGAGTCAGAAACGTACACTCAAAGAGAATCACGCTTGAGTTCGCAGAGTACTTACGCATCTACATCTAGGTCTCTAGAGACCAGTGAGGAACATGAAGTGCGACTGAGCGCGGATCGTGACCGTCATGTATTGTCCCGAACCCGTACGCAACAAAATCTCCAGAATTTATTAGAAAGTGAGAGAGAGAGAATTTCTGAAGTACGGCATGTAGAGTCAGAAGAACAGCGCAGTGAACGCTTAAATTCTGATCGACTTCGACACTCCTTGAACAGGATGTCGATTTCATCTGAAGAATATGATGAGTCCCAAGAAATAGTCTTGGAGCATGGTGATCTTCCCTGGGTTGATAAGGAAAAGAGTGCATTTACGTACACTCCTATGATTAACTACGCAACATTTGCTGCCATCGGGCCTATGGTTGAAATTTGTTCTTTTTGTGAAGCTTTTAAATGGCAAAAAGAAACGAATGGTATGTGTTGCTCAGGCGGTAAAGTGCATATTGACATTTTACAAAATCCTCCAGAGATACTAAAAGCACTGCTGGATGGCGACCATCCACAGTCCAAGCATTTCTTGGACAACATTCGTTCGTACAATAATGCATTTCAGATGACATCTTTTGGTGCAAAACAAATATCAGAAGGAACATTTATGCCGACATTCAAAGTGCAGGGCCAGGTATACCACCTTATTGGTTCATTATTACCTGAAAATGACCCTAAGTTTCTGCAGATTTATTTTGTATCAGACTATCAAAATCAGACAAATATTAGAAACCAAAACTTTCCGCAACTTAACAATAATTTGATTGCGATGCTTCAAAATATGTTGCATCAAGTGAACCCCTACGTGCGTAGTTTTAAAGCTGCATTAGAATCTATCCCCCCCGGACGCAGCAACGATTATAAGTTTGTGATTGACGCTGACAAACGACCCGCTGTTGGACATCGTGGTAGGTACAATGCTCCAGTAACAAATGAAGTTGCGGCAGTTTTGACTCATCAAGAGTGTGAGCGACGTGATATTGTGTTACGCACTCGAGACAACCGCCTGCAACGGATATGCGAAACACATAGATCATACGATGCACTTCAGTACCCATTGATTTATTGCCATGGAGAAGACGGTTATAACTTTGCCATACCTCAACTCAACCCTGTCACAAGAGAACCAAACTTAAATAAAAAAGTTTCAGCTCAACAATTTTATTCTTACATGCTGCAAATAAGACGCAACCATTATATTTATTTACAAAGATTTCGTGGTCTATTTAGCCAATTTATTGTAGACATGTACGCTAAGATTGAGACAGAGCGATTGGTGTACATCCGCACAAACCAGAGGCGTTTACGCGCTGAAGAATACGTGCATTTGCGGGACGCTATGCAGCAGGACACAGAAATGGAAAACTTAGGTCGCTTGGTGATTCTTCCATCTACTTTCACTGGCGGTCCTCGCTATATGCACGAACGCACTCAAGACGCTTTTTGTTATGTGAGGAAATATGGTAGACCTGACCTTTTTATAACATTTACGACGAATCCAAAGTGGAATGAAATTACTCATGAACTTTGTGCAGGACAAGCGTCATTTGATCGACATGATTTAATAGCAAGAATTTTCCACTTGAAATTAAAATTAATGATGGACCTAATCACTAAAGAATGCCTTTTCGGAACAGCTCTGTGTTTTATGTATAGCATAGAATGGCAGAAACCTGGTTTGCCTCATGCACACATTCTACTCTGGTTGCTTGAAAAAGTGCGTCCCAACGATATCGACAAGTTAATAAGTGCAGAGTTTCCAAATCCTAATGAAGATCCTGTACTGTACGATATTGTTAAGACACATATGGTGCATGGCCCTTGCGGCATTATAAACAGGGAGTCTCCTTGCATGCAAGATGGCCGTTGCACGAAAAAATATCCCCGGGCAATTACAGGACAGACAATAACGGGTGAAAACGGATATCCTTTATATCGACGACGTTCACCAGAACAGGGCGGATTCACTGCGGAAGTCAGAGTACGTAGGCAACAGATTTCCGTAAATAATAGTTGGGTTGTCCCCTATTCACCAATTTTGTTAAAAACATTTGGTGCACACATCAACGTGGAAATCTGCAATAGTGTAGAATCCATAAAATATATTTGTAAATATGTGAACAAGGGGAGTGACCAAGCCACATTTGCTTTGCAGGGAATCGATCGCGATGAAGTGACCAGGTACCAATCCGGTCGCTACATAAGTACCTCTGAAGCTATGTGGCGAATACTGGGATTCCCTATCCATGAACGCCATCCCACGGTTATGCATTTGGACGTTCACTTGGAAAATGGCCAGCGAATATATTTTGATCCCAACAACGTTAGAGACCGCATAGAAAATCCACGCCAAACAACACTTTTGGCATTTTTCAAGTTGTGTCAAGAGGATGATTTTGCTAAAACTTTGACTTATGACCAGGTGCCATCATATTACACCTACAATAAACAAAGCAGTACTTTCAATCGACGTCGACGCGGTCAACCAGTTGAGGGGTTCCCAGGAATTTTTAAAGATGCTGCTCTGGGCAGAGTATACACAGTGCACCCAAACAATGGAGAATGTTATTACTTGCGTCTGTTGCTCCATGTTGTTCGAGGACCAACTTCTTTTTCCATTTTAAAGACTGTTGATGGTGTAGAGCATCCTTCGTTTCAAGCAACTTGCAGGGCACTTAATCTTCTTGATGATGATCAACATTGGGAGAACACCCTCGAAGAAGCATGTGTCAGCGACAGCCCCAGTAGTTTACGACATTTGTTTGCCATAATGTTAGTGTTTTGTACTCTCTCGGACCCTTTAAGATTATGGGAAAAGTACAAGACATTTTTTTCTGAAGACTATTTACGCATTATGAGGTGCAATGCGGAAGACAATATTAGTCCAACAGATGACAGAGTGTTAAATAGCTCCCTTTGTTCTATACAAGATACTGTCTATTTAATTGGAGGCAACTCCCTCAGCACCTATGGCCTACCTTTACCACAAGCAGAACCTAATCAGCCACGCATTAATCGAGAATATGTCGTTGAAACAAACTACCGCTTTACAGAGTTGACTACCGTAGTTAATGACAGCAGGTCAAATTTCACAACAGAACAAAGGGAAATATTTAATATGGTGGTCCAAAGTGTTTTAAACAACGAAGGAAAGTTGTTTTTCTTAGACGCCCCAGGAGGCACTGGAAAAACTTACCTAACGAGAGCCATCCTCGCTGAAATCAGGCGACAGAATAAGATAGCACTCGCAGTTGCATCTTCAGGTATTGCTGCCACATTACTTCCCGGCGGAAAGACGGCACATACAATGTTTAAAATCCCAATCGATTTAGACAGAACTGAAACACCGACATGCTCTGTAACACGTAACTGTGACAAAGCTAAAGTGTTTCAGGATTGCTATCTAATCGTTTGGGATGAATGCACTATGTCGAATAAAAAGGCAGTAGAAGCTGTGGATAGAACATTACGAGACATTCGTCGAGATGACAGGCCAATGGGTAACGTCACATTTTTGTTCTCAGGAGATTTTCGACAAACCCTTCCAGTCATAAGACGGGGAACTAGGGCAGATGAGATTAACGCCTCATTAAAACATTCGTATTTATGGTCTCAAATACAAAATATCAGATTAACAATTAACATGAGAGCCCAGCTTGGTGGTAGTTCACAAGCCCAAGAGTTTTCAAGAATATTATTAAAAGTTGGGGAAGGTCTCCTTCTTGAAGAGAATGGTCAGGTGAGTCTTCCTGAAATACTTGGCAAGGTTGTTGCCTCCGAAGAGGAACTTATACGTTCAGTATTTGGGGACCTTCAGAGCTTACCAAATCAGGAAAATTCTTGGTTATGCGAACGTGCCATATTGACCCCCAAAAATGACCAATGCGCAGCGATTAACGAAAAAATTATGGAGGAAATTATTGGAGAAGAAGTGGTTTATACCTCCTTCGATAGTGTAGTGGATCAGGACGATGCAACTAATTACCCCATTGAGTTTCTCAATTCCCTTACAGCGAGTGGTCTCCCTGCTCACAAGATAAAACTTAAAGTCGGTGTTCCGATAATGTTGATGAGAAATTTGACTCCGCCGAATATCTGTAACGGAACCCGACTTAGAGTCAAAGCTTTGCAGCGGAATGTAATTGAAGGGGAGATTCTCTCTGGAAGCGGTGCAGGTGAAATTATATTTATACCGCGTATTCCACTTATCCCCAATAATTTTCCGTTCCAGTTCAAACGCACACAGTTCCCTGTGACCACTTGCTTTGCAATGACAATAAATAAGTCACAGGGACAGACGCTGAAAGCCGCAGGTGTCGATCTAAGAACTGGTTGCTTTTCGCATGGTCAACTTTATGTTGCCTTCTCGAGGGTCAGTAATGCTTCGGGTCTTTATATATTGGCCCCCAACGGAAAGACCCCCAATATAGTATACAAGGAAATTTTTTAAAATGTTATCGGTTTGCCCAGAACTTCATCATGCGAACAGAAGATGCTATTACTAATTAATGCCCATACAGACATCTCTCCGTCCACCTAATTCTGAATCGCGCTCTCAGAGTTTTCCGCTGTGGAGAAATACTAATAACTAACCTCCGACAGACGCTTTGTCAGAGCCGCGGTTCCTCAGGCATCATACCCAGCCTGTCGGAAAGATCTTCCTTTTGTGGCGTTCGCCCTCTTATCACCCTCGCTCGCGCTACAATACTTTGTAATTTTGATTTAAAATGGTCGCCCGAAAAAAAATATTAGCTGCCCTAAAAACTATTTCCACGCGGACGAAGTCGCGGGCAGAAGCTAGTACCATAATATATTTTGTAAATATTATTTGTTAATTAGCATAATTTATCCTAATTTTCTAGAAGTCTAGGTCACTTACCAAATAGTAATCGGTCACGAATGGTTAGCGTGGAGTATTATTATAGCTAAACAACAAGGAAATAACGACATTTTCATGGCTTTCACCGGTGCGTAAGTAATAGAAAATATTACCTAAATAACCGCTTAGCATGAATCAAAATTTGATATATTTGAGTTGAAAGCAGCGCAGCTGTTCCCTGATAGTAATCATGGACGGTTTCCTAAGGTGTTAATTAAAACATTACAATAATATGTTTACATATTATTGCACCTTAACCTAAGCAGATAATGAAGCTACTCCGCTTATCTTAGTCTCCTGGCTTCACGCTCAGATTCAAGGAGTGTTAAAATATCGCCGTCACGCAGGGCCCTTCACGTCCTGATGATTTGATGATTTTGATTTGCTGGTCTCGAACTCAACTTTGACCTGGGTATATTTGCCCTGGGAAACTGTGCGGCCCAAACTTCGACCACGCTAGCGAGAACCAGTCTATCCATTTGGCTTTTGGCGAAGACCAAAAAATACTCGTGCGCTGTAACTAGCGTGTAGAGATTATGGCTGACACTGTCAAACTCGAAAAAGGAAAAAGAGAGACTTATTCAGAAACTAAGGCTGTTAAATGATAAATTATAAAAAACATCCACGTAGAATATCGGCTAAGGAAAAAATCAACAACAAAATAGTACCTACATGAAAATAAATCTGTTAACTACTTTACCCGACTATACTCAAAGGCCTTTCCATACGTGAGCAAAATCTATTTCTACCTTTTTCTTTTGATTGATTCGGTTAAAAGGATTATTTAACCATAATAATGTATTAAAATATATATGTTATTGAGTAACCCGCCCTGCGAGGCGCTACCCTTGCGTAATTACCTTCACGCCAACCGAAGGGGCGAAGCACGAACCAAAATAACGCGGACCTGCCCTACATACCGAATAGGGAGCGAGCTTGTAGTACAGATCATAAACTTGTGGCGACTTAATTGTTGTATATCGCAGGCACTCAAGCCTACGCGGCACTACGCGATTTCAAAGGATTGTAACCTCTGAAGGATTGTCTCCCCTGTAAACTCTGAAGCTGTGGAATGAGCTCACCGTTTACCATCAGGCCACGGTACTACGCGGTTTCAGAGGAGTTTCCTCCCGCAAACCCTGAAGCTGTCTCAGGCGGGTCATCTCTATCATTTATTTCGTTTTTTATCAAGTGGTAGAACATTTATAAAATGGACTATCTCGACCGGGGAAGTACCACTCTCTTAGAGAATACCGGCGTGAAGCTGAAATGCGTTTCATTCAGTGAGTGAGAAAACTGGAACTCCAACTGCTTTATTTTTCCTTTTTTCCCTATTCACTTACATGTAGCAGAAAATGCAGACCCCTGTTTGGCCCCGTTTCCACCAAAGAGAAAAGGACAGTTAGATGTCACATTTTTCTATAGAGTCTTGTGCCGCACGCGAGCAAGCGGGCGTGGACGAGCGGAGATGTGTGTAGCCGAGAGGGCGCTTCTCTTTTCCGCTACGATTTGGTGGAAACCGGGCCTTTACTGAGGTTCATAGACGGCTGGCTACCGTCTATGAACCTCAGTAAAGGCCACGTTCCATCAAATTTTGGTTTATTTTATTTGCATATCACATGACATAAAAAATTTTGTTCTACCACTTTGTTAGCATTATTAATATGAGTATACATACCAAATTACAGCTTTCTAGCATTAAGTGTCTAGGCGCCGCGGACGGACAGACGGACAGACGGACATGGCGAAACTATAAGGGTTCCTTGTAGTTTACTACGGAACCCGAAAAAGAATCAGAAACTTTTCACATTAAACAACACGTGCCCTTCTGATACAGGTGTTTCACACTTACTAGAAGGGCACCAATACAAGAAATTATTGTACGTGTACCTTTGTTAAAGAAATAAAGAATTTTGAATTTTTTGAACACTACTCACATACATTTTGTGCTTACAGACTCTCATCACTTGGTCCAAACAACAAAAACAACTGTGCAATGAACCACACACTTATTTCTCCTGATTGTGACATTGTACGACTCTGACATTGTAATTTGTAACTTTTTAAAATATTCATCTACAAATATTACAATTAAGCCTTATGTAATTAAAAGTGTCGTATCGTGATAGAACAATATCGGTTTTCTACATATACTGCCATTTTTGAAACGAATTTTAATTTGTACATTAAGTCACAAGCTTTCTTTTGTTTTTCTTCTTTGGTTTTACAGCAATAGCTATAATTTATTATGTCATTTAAAAAATCCGTTGCAGAAACAAACTGTCTTGACATACAAAATACTTAAATGCTGAACGGCGTACGGCGGCTTTGAAACTTTCAGAAGAGGTAGAGGTCACTGTTCAGTGACCTCTACCTCTATAGACCTCTATCTACCTCATAACCATAATAACCTAATGCGGAATCTGTTGTTTTTAATTTAAATAATAATTAACAGAATAACTGCACATCCCATCCCAAAATAGCATTTCAACCGGAAGGCTGACCTCATTCCTAATGAGAACAGGATACGTCACAGGGTATTATCAATATAAGTACTTAAACCCACAATCTAGGTAGATAGATAGATAATAATAATAATAATAATAAATTTAAAGGGACAATTCATACAGATTAAGCTAGCCCCAAAGTAAGTTCGAAACTGTTATGGGATACTAACTCAACGTTAAATTTTATAACAAATACATATTATAGATAAACATCCAAGACCCAAGGCCAATCAGAAAAAGTTCGTTTTTCATCAAGACTCGACCGGGGTTCGAACCCGGGACCTCCTGGGTGGCGGTCTGGCGTGGTAACCATTACGCCACGGAGGTCGTCATAGGTAAAAACATTTATTCAATTGCAACCGACGGATTACAATGGCAAAGTACATCACAGACAGCACGCAGACAGACATGGAAGCCACTTCATTTTATACCATGTAAACATGAAGTACTGGCTTTCAAAAAAGGCTATCGTTGAGTTTCTTGCGGTACTTCTTCTCAACAGGCCAAAGTGCTGGTAGGATTAAAAAAAATTGACGTGCAAAATAATTTCATGTAAATCTACTAGCAAAATTAATTTATTTTATTTTTTACTAGTGAATCGCGTACTTTTGGGGTTAAAAGGTACCCTATGTGTTAATCCAAGGTATCAGCTACCTACATCTATACATATAATAAAACAGTAGACATCGATATGTCTGTACATTGAACATATTTGGCAAAAATGGAGAGAGAACAGTACGAGAAAGGTAATAAAAGCAAAAAAAATTTTTTGGATTTTTTTGTCTGTCTGTCTGTCTGTTTGAACGCGCACATCTTCTAAGTTACTGAACGGATTTTAATGCAGTTTTCACAGGAAGATAGAGCTCGGCTTGGAGCAGAATATAGGCTTTGTTTCATTTAAATCGGATGTCAGGAAAATAAGTTATGTTCATTTAAAGGTCTCCTCCTTGTCAATGTAAGAAAAAAAAATTCTCGCACTTACAAACTTGAGACTTGGTACACCATACCTACCGACAACAGACTGGACCGGACCGGACCGGACCGAACCGGACCGGACCGGATGTCAGGAGAAGAAAAAGAAGAAGTTACACTCATTTAAATTTTCAACAACCAAAGAATTTTAAAATTGTCACTGTGCAGAGTCGGAATCGCCCGACCTCTGATCACGACCATTTTAATATTCAATAGCACTGTGTATGAAAGTTTTTTATTTACTTGAGCTGACCATTTTGAAATTTAGTTCCTCAAAAAATCACTAGATGGCACTGTGCAGATATATAAAAGAGAAAATCACTGACTGATTCATCATGAAATCTCCGAAACTACAAGTGCCAGGTGTCCCAAATTTTGCATGGGGGTTTCTTTTGGTGCGTAGGTGCTCACTAAGAAAGGATTTTTGGAAATTCATCCCCTAAGGGGGTAAAACGGGGGTGCAAAGTTAGTATGAAACTTTGCCGTTTTTGAAGTTATTCGAATGAAATTCAGCATTAAGGTTCTTTATTGAAAGGTATGAAACACGAGTAAAATATTTTTGTCAAAAATCATCCCTTAGGGGGTTAAGCGGGGGCGCAAAGTTAGTATGAAACTTTGCCGTTTTTGAAGTTATTCAAATGAAATTCAGCATTAAGGTTCTTTATTGAAAGGCATGAAACACGAGTAAAATATTTTTCTCAAAAATCATACCTTAGGGGGTTAAACGGGGGTGCAACGTTAGTATGATACTTTGCCGTTTTTGAAGTTATTCGAATGAAATTCCGCATTAAGGTTCTTTATTGAAAGGCATGAAACACGAGTAAAATATTTTTCTCAAAAATCATACCTTAGGGGGTTAAACGGGGGTGCAAAGTTAGAATGAAACTTAGCCGTTTTTGAAGTTATTCGAATGAAATTCAGCATGAAGGTTCTTTGCTGAAAGGCATGAAACATGAGTAAAATTTTTTTTTCCAAATTCATCTCTTAGGGGGTTAAACGGAGCGCAAAGTTAGTATGAAACTTTGTTGTTTTTGAAGTTATTCCAATGAAATTCAGCATGAAGGTTCTTTATTGAAAGGCATGAAACACGAGTAAAATATTCAAAAATCATCCATTAAGGGCGGTAAAACGGGGATGCAAAGTTGACTGATGCATCACGACATCTCCGAAACTACGTGTCAGGAGTCTCAAATTTTACATGAAATATTTGAGAATATTATTATATTAATATTTTTTAAATTTACATTTGTATTTTTTTAAATTCCCACGGGAAAGGGAGTAATAGGACTGCAAGTGTATTATCGCAGGCGCTCAACCTAGAAAGCTGAAATTTCGTATAGAGGTTTCCTTTATAATGTTGACAAGGATAAAGACGGGGTTTTACGAAATTCCCACGGGAAAGGGAGTAATAGGACTGCAAGTGTATTATCGCAGGCGCTCAACCTAGAAAGCTGAAATTTTGTATAGAGGTTCCTTTTATGATGTTGACAAGGATGAACACGGGATTTTTTTAATTCCCACGGGAACGGGACAAATAGGACTGCACATGTGTCATTGTGGGCGCTCAACCTAGAACGCCTAGATTTTGTATTAAGCTTCCCTTTATAAAGTACTTAGACAAGGATAAAGACGGGATTTTTTTTTTTATTCCCACAGGATTCGGAATAATTAGACTACGCGTGAATTATCGGAAGCGCTTAACCTGAAAAGCTGTATTTTTTTTCTAGAGATTCCCTTTATGATGTTGACAAGGAAAAAAGTCGTTTTTTTTAAACTACCACGGGAACGAAATTATCGGCATTTTCGCTTGACCACGCGGGTGGAGCCGCGGGTAACAGCTATTAAAATAATAAAACAACAGGATTTTGTACACAATAGGTAGCCAAACAGCGGCGAGCAAATAGACAATGAGCAATGAAGAACACTGACGTCTCGGGGAAAACTACAGTAATAGGAGACTGTTAAATCCGTCTATACTACTTAATTAGTCACAAGTCCAATTCCACGCGAGCGAAGCCGCGGGCACAGCTAGTACCAAATATTATAATATTGGCCCAGCCATTTGAGCGGGAAGAAGTAAAAACATACACATAACTTTCGCCGTTGTAATATTAGTAGGATTCGAGTCACTAGTGTAGTCAAGTGATCCCTGAATTAATCATTCCACCTCTTCCAAAAGAAAGTGTGCGACAGTTCATATGACGTCATATGACGTCTAATTAATAGTAGCATAAAGGCGCTGTCCCACTGCTGCGCACGCTGCACACGAACACGTGGGCCACGTGGCACATTACAGCTGCGTGGATGACTACGTGGGTCTACGTTTCCACTGCAGTACAAGCTATACACGAATATAAAACCACGACTACGAACAGCTGTAGCGTGGCCCACCACGGCGCACGGAGAGGCTACGCATTGATTGTCATAGTTTTTGGTTTGTAATGTGCCACGTGGCCCACGTGTTCGTGCACAGCGTGCGCAGCGATGTGCACGCTTTGTGGAACAAGCTGTGTACCGCATTCACTGCGTGCATGGCGTTGACAGCGTTGAGCTATGTTGAGTAAGGCACGCGTGTATCAATGACGTCACTTGATGTTTAACGTGTCCGTGGGTTGCAGTGGAAACAATCACGTACATCCTCTTGCAAAGCAAAGCTTAACACACGTGCGTAGCCTCTTCGTGCGCAGCAGTGGGACAGCGCCTTAATGTTATTCCATAACCATCAAACCGCTATGGATACACGGAAATTGACTACGTTAATATGACAGTTGATATCTTCAAACGGAGCGCAATCTGTGCATAATTAACTGCTCCCAACTCTATGGGGAGTCGTGGTAAGGTGTTTTGAATAAGTAACTCATATGCTCATACGTTACAGTAACGAGCATTAGAAATAAGATATCTTATAACATTACTAGCTTTTCCTCGCGGTTTCGCTCGCGTTAATTTTATGACATAGATCTCGTTTGACAACAAAACAACCCATAGCGCGACTTGTGGCATCATCTGTTGGCCGATACAGCGCCCCCTATAGTAGAAAAAATTTTTTCACATTGGAATGAGATACTTTAACGGGTTAAAAAGTATGTTGGGCTCTGTACCCCTGACAATATATATACAAATTTTCATAATGATCGGCTGATTAGTTAAGCCGTGAAGGAATAACAAACAAACAAACTCCCTTTCTCATTAGTATGAAGATTATCCCACTATTCCACTAATATTTTAAAGGCAAAAGTTTGTAAGTATGTCTGTACTTCTTCACGCTCAAATGATTTTATGATATTTGGTATGCATGTAGCTGATAGCTTGGATTAACACATGGGGTAATTTTTATTCCGAAAAGTACGCGATTCCCGTACGATTTGGTTACAAGTCTGACAGTCAAAGACGCTTTATAACGTAGATGGCGCTGGTGTGCATAAATACACTCCAACGAAGTTGCTCGGGTTTCGCTAGTAGAGTATAAAATAAGAGTGGTAAGGTATAAGTATACAATGTTCCGCTTATAAAAGGATCAACCGAAGTTTAACTAAAACCTGTTTTCTGAGTTAATATTGATCTTACCCGACACCAGGGGCCCGATTCTACTAATACAAATGCACCAATGGACTCTCAATGGTATCTCAATCGACATTTGTTATGGACTTAAACAATAACATAATGTTTAACTTATTGTTTAGGTCCATAACAAATGTCAAAAACTATTCCACTGATACACTATCGGCATTCTTTTGAGACACGATTGAGAGAGAGTCCATTGGTGCATTTGTGTTAGTAGAATCGGGCCCCAGGGAGCGCGGTTCGATACCATAATCACCGCTATTTCACACCGATATTCTATGAAAGGGTGGTACTACCAGCTCATAATATAATCTAACACTCTAAAAGCACCTGCGTTAGAATCGAAATGACGAAGAATTTCATACTTTTAATAGTTATATCCGTATCTTCGCAAAACTAATATTACTTCTACCCCTGTCTACCGTCAGTGATTTATAAACACGAAGTTTTTTTCATCCGAAACCGCCGCAGAACTTCGAGCGAACGCAAACGAGCAAAAACACTATCGAATAGGTACAAACTCTTTTATTGATGAAAAAATTGTTGTGCCAATACAGTTCAATTTGTTTGGAGTTTGATTGTTTTGCGTTTTTGAAATGTGTTTTTGAAACTTTTTTTAACTAACCAATAAATGCGAGTGTGTTTGTTTGTATGTTCTTTCACGTCAAAAGTAACATTGGCTACTTTTTATCTCAGAAAAACATCGTATTCCCACGGAAAAAAATATAGTTTATTATTATTTGTCTGACCCTCTGGACCACTCGGGCGAAGCTGTGGGTAACAGCTAGTTCATAAAGCTGAAATGCTTCATAAAAATTTTCATGACTTTTTTATGTAATATTTTAATGATTAGGTTCTCAAAATTAAAATAGGCGTCAAAAACCTCAAGCATGGCTCAAACAATTTTATAAAAAAAATATATATATTATTTGGTTGGATTTATTTTGGTTCGTATTACGAACGAAGTAACGTTAGTGAGAATTTGTGTCACGTCTTACACCAGCGAAGAAATCAAAACTTCGAAGTCGTTGCTTTTTGACTCTGTTTCGACAAACTTGCGAAAAATCATACGTAAAAACAAAGGAAAAGAGGAGCGTGACCTGGCGGACATTATACAGGTATTTAAATCTGCTGAACCTGATGAAATACCAGTATTTGTTGCGAGACAACTGGACAGACTTCCACCGTTGGATTTTGAACACCTTGACTGTGCAAAATTAATGAAAGACCTCTCAAAAGTGAAAACCACGATTGATGAGTTTAGATCTTCATATGCCACGATAGATTACGTAAATGACTTAAGGTCCGAGATCTTGCAGATGAGGAATGACTCACTGCCGCCGCCGCCCGTTTCTGCATTTAAAGTCAATACAAAAAGAGGGGCCTGCCTATTAGATAGTGGCCCGATGGGACTTTCACATCTGGATAACTCGGCTTTGAATTTATCGAGTAGTGAAAACAAAGGTGAAAATGATTCTGAAACGAATACCAAATCATCTCCTAGGTACCGTGAAATTTTGCGGGTGGATCAAAAACAAATTGAATTTGATTTAACCGCCGCGCCGCCTCGACGGCCTATTGATAGCGGCGCGCAGTCGCACACCTCGGCCGCCCCCGCCGCTTCGATTCGTGAGCCGCTCGCACCCGTACATGAATGCGTAGGAGCGAAGAGTGCAGAGCTAGCATCGCCGCGCTCAAGCCCGTTGACGTCCGAGCCGGCGCATTCGGTGAAACAGCTGACTGTCACTGATAACAAGTGCCCAGTTCAGTGTGATGCGATTGCGATGACCGATAACGATAATGTAAACAAACAGGATGGAGGCTGGCAGAAAGTATCCTACCGCAGAAAACCATTGCAATATCGTTACACGGGCAAATCTGGTACAGCGAGAGATGCTGAATTTAATTTCAAAGCGGCTGATAGACGAGTACCGATATTTATTACGAATATACACAGAGATACTACAGCGGAAGATATAACGCGATATATACGTAATAAAACTGATGAGTCTGTATCTTTAGAAGAAATAAATATGAAAATAGAGAGAAATCATAAGGCGTATAAATTCTTCGTGTCAGAATCAAAATTATCATTATACTTGGATGAAAACCTATGGCCTCAAGGGATTGTGTTTAGGCGTTTTGTAAGTTTTAAAAGCAAAAATGCGAACGGAGTTTTATCTGTTGACGGTCCGAAGAAAATTAATAATGGGTAAATATAGTTTTGCTAGTTTCAACTGTAGAGGAGTTAAGCGCTGCGTTGACAGCGTGAGAGACCTATGCAAGACCTGTGACCTGATAGCGTTGCAGGAGACATGGCTGCTGCCTGATGACATACCATACTTAAATGAAATCGACAGTGGCTTCGGATGCGTGGGTACGTCGGCGGTTGATACGTCTTCCGGGATACTCGTCGGGAGACCCTATGGCGGTGTCGCTTTGTTATATAAAAGCAGTACTTTTCAACAAGTGTCAGTGTTGCGGTGTGGGAATCCTCGTATATGTGGCGTGAAAATAACTACTGAGGATCGACCAGTGATTGTGTTAAGTGTTTACATGCCCACTAATTCCGTGGACAATTTGCCAGACTTCACGGACTGTTTGAGCTCGGTAAGTACTATCATAGAAGAATATGGTATTGAGTCTGTCTTTATGTTAGGGGACTTTAACGCGCATATATCGGGATTGTTTTACAACGAGCTTATGAACTATTGTAGCGAGCAATGTTGGACTTGTGTCGATGTTGATATGTTAGGCGTGGATTCGGGTACCTTCACGTATGTTAGTGATATAAATGGAGCGACTAGCTGGTTAGATCACTGTCTGGTTACTCAATCAGCACACTTGTCGGTTTTAAGCGTTCATGTTGAATATGACACTTTGTGGTCTGACCATTTTCCCCTCATTTTAGAATGTGATCTAAACTTAGTTACACCTAAAGTACCACATACAAAGTCTGATTACTGTAAGAACTTAACATGGGGAGTTAGAAGTGAGGAACAGGTTAAAAAATATACCACTGAGTGTCATAAGAGACTGAAACTTATTGACTTTCCTCTTGAATGTCTAAAATGTGCAGACTATTATTGCGACGACCTGGGCCATCGGCGTGTTCTTGACAATCTTTACTCCGACATTGTGGCCGCTCTTCGCGATGCGTCTTCGGCAGATCGGGGCGGCACCGGGGTGGGGGGGCGTGGGCCGCGCATGGTGGGGTGGAACAGGCACGTCAGTGGCGCTCACGGGGAGGCCAGAAGGTCATTCATTGAATGGGTGGCTAGTGGTAGGCCCAGATCCGGTTTCATGTATGACGAAATGTGTAAATGTAGAACAGTGTTTAAATCTAGATTGAAGTGGTGTCAGGATCATCAAGATCAGATCAAAATGGATGCACTAGCTGTGAAACATTCTAAGGGGGACTTTCGTGGTTTCTGGAAAAGTACCCGCAAAATAAATGTTAGACCTGGTATCCCTGTGAGCGTTGATGGCGTGAGTGACCACAAAAAGATAGCTGATAGCTTTAGGGACCATTTTTCTGTGAAGTCTGCGTTGGGACCGGTGGTGGATGGGTTTAATGCTGAGAGGCCTAAAGGGAAAGTGGGGGTACAGTTTATCTCTAAGGATGTTAGAAAAATCATCAAGGGGATGACTAGGGGTAAATCCCCAGGTCACGATGGCCTCAGCATTGAACACATCCAACATGCGGGACCACATGCACCCAGAGTACTGTCAATGCTCTATTCACTGTGCGTGAGCCACTCCTATCTGCCACCGGATCTTATGAAAACTGTGGTCGTGCCTATAGTAAAAAACAAAACCGGCGATCTTTCCGACAAATGTAACTATAGGCCGATTTCGTTAGCCACGATTTTAGCGAAAGTATTGGACGGTTTGCTTAACGCACAGTTGGATAAACACATAAACTTGCATGACAACCAGTTTGGGTTTAGACCCAACTTATCCACTGAAAGTGCAATCCTGTCACTTAAGCATACTGTCCGGTATTATACGCGACGTAAAACCCCGGTGTATGCGTGTTTCCTCGATTTGTCGAGGGCATTCGATTTGGTAGCTTATGACGTACTGTGGAAAAAGCTTGAGAGTATTAACCTCCCTCATGAAATTTTGTCTGTCCTCAAGTACTGGTATACACACCAGACCAATAACGTCAGATGGGAGGGTGCAATGTCGGAGTCTTACAAACTAGAGTGTGGTGTGAGGCAGGGTGGACTAACGTCACCCTCATTATTTAATCTGTACGTGGATGCCCTGATTGTTGAGCTGAGCAGTCGGTATGTAGGTTGTCATATTGATGGCGTTTGTGTCAACAACCTCAGCTATGCCGATGATATGGTGCTGCTCAGCGCGTCAATCTGTGGCCTACGGAAATTGTTACGGATATGTGAGGAATACGCGGATGCCCATGGGTTGAAATATAATGTTGCAAAAAGTAAATACATGGTGTTTGAGGCGGATGGTGCAAAATGTCCACAAAACTTGCCACCTGTTCGTCTCAACTGTGCTCCACTAGAGAGAGTGAAACAATTCACATACTTGGGGCATATTGTTACCGCCTGCCTCAAGGATCATGCAGATATTGAGCGGGAGCGAAGGGCGCTGTCGCGGAGGGCGAATATGTTGGCCCGCAGGTTTGCAAGATGTTCCGTCGGAGTAAAGATCAGTCTCTTCAGAGCGTACTGCACATCTTTGTACACATGCAGTCTGTGGGCTAGCTATTCGCAAAAAGTGTACAGCTCCCTCCGTGTCCAATTTAATAATGCGTTCCGGGCGGTGGTGGGGCTGTCTCGCTACTGTAGTGCATCAGGCATGTTTGCGGAGGCGAACGTCGACTGTTTCCATGCTAGCATGCGGAAGAGGGCGTCGGCTCTAGTGCGCAGGGTTCGAGCCAGTCCCAACACCGTCCTGGCGATGATCGCCGGTAGACTTGACTGCCCCTACATCCGACACTGCTGTGACAGACATGTCCCGCAGTGCCGGATGGAGAGGCGTTTTTAATCGATATTGTTGTGTGTTGTGTATTTTGTTTGTCTGTTTCTGTTCATTTATAATCCTCTGACATTTTTAATTTGAATTATTTGCTAAAACTTTTTAATTTCATTTTATTATACTTTATTAATTTTTGTTTGAATTGGATTGAATGGATTAATAATTTTTAATTTTTTTTTATTTTTATATTGTATATGGGTCTTGTAACCTGAAATAAATGCATTTTATTTTTTTTATTTTATTTATTATTAATTAAAATCGAATTAGGAAACTGAAATTATCACTAACCCTTGTGTTTTACATAAACATCATATTTTTTTAATCATTTGTAATTAATTTCTAAGTCTGAACATTTTATACCAAGTTTAGTAACACTTGCTTTATTACTAAATACTATTAGACTACGACCATGAATCCCACTAATATTATAAAGGCAAAAGTTATGTGTATATTTGTTACTTCTTCACGCTTAAATAGCTGGGCCAATATTTATGATATATAGAATTTTAAAAAACTCGATCCAAACATAAATCAAGATTAACATTTGTATGATGGATATAAATAACATAACACGCCTTTCACTGATTTTGATTGATTTGTGTTTGTTTTGCATTCTCCCATATTTTGACAAAGTTTCATAGCAATACTTACATTATTAACATAAAGCTAAAGGCAGGGTATACTAACAAGCATACGGTCCGCCTGATGGTAAGCATCACCGTAGCCTACAGACGCTTGCAATACCGGGGGTATATGGGATACCCCCGGTATTGCACACGGTACACATATAATATGTGGCTTAGAATGTATCATAAGACAACAATATGTTTATTTTTTTAGGATTAAGATTTGTGAGAGGAAGTAAATATTTATTTATTATTAAAAAACTTAGTTCTCTATCCTGGTTATCTCTTCCATGGGTTGACTGTACTACCAACTATGCCACCGGAATATTTCACAGAGATTAATGAACGAATCACATAACGCCATCTAGTCCCAAACTAAGCAACTATACTATGGGCAAATACTATAGAAGACTAATACCCACAGCTTCGGAAGAATTCGGGCAAGACGCGACACTAGCGCCCCTACGACATGAGGGCGGCATGAGGTGCACGATTTCAAAACTTTTGTATGCAAAATGTTATAGCGCCCCTAGCGGCATGAGGTGAACTGTGCGTTTTGTATGCAAAATGTTATAGCGCCCCTAGCGGCATGAGGTGAACGGAGGTTGCCAAGTCATTGTATGAGAAACGTCAAGAGCTGTGGGTATTGGTCTTCTATAGTATTTGCTATGGGTAATAGATTGCTAATAAACATAAATACTTTATTTGTAATTAAATACTTAATATACACAGAAAACATCCAGACCAAGGCAAACAGAGATGTCCATGAACACAAATGTTTGCCTTGCGCAGGATCTGAACCCGCGGCTTCGGAATAAAGTCACCATTGGCACCAATGCTAGTCACTCGACCACCAGACCTGTGAGATAGCTCCCAATAGAGATAAAAAATAAAGCTAGAATTTTATCTCTCATTTCTAGTAAAAATACAATACATAAAAGTGTCTGGTAATGCTAACAATAATACACAATAGTACATTGTGTTCGCCCACAATGGATCAGTTCGATGTCACGTTGCGTCCCGCTGAATACCGCACTCGCGGGTTGGGAAAACTACGTCGTCGCAGTTTTTTTTTCGACCTCAATATCTGGAATAATCTGGATATTAAACCTTGACTGCATATTATTATTATATCGTAATTGACGTGTTGTAACGTATGATATAAAAAACATTGACTGCATATTAGAGATTTGGAGCCCATACGGTCTGCATCGGGAACGTCGCCGCATCATGGGGTCTCTCTCGATGGTATACCATCTTAAAAGTATACAAATTAATTTTTGACATGTCGGTGATGTAAAGGGTTGGCGTTTGGCGATATCTTGTAGTTTTTTAAATATTTAGTCGTTTAAGGGCAGATATTTTGCTTCTATCAGCAAATCATTTATCAACAATCTTAAACGCTCATTATGTCCTCGAGACCCGTCGAACTTGATACTTTTCCTAATAAGAGCCTTGAGATCAAATGACAAGATAACGGTTATAATTAAAATGAGATTAATTCTAAAGAAGATCAAATTTTAATATTATTAACTTTAAGGAGAGCTTTTAGTGAAAAATATTAGATAGTGGTTAATTTTATGTCATGTATTATGTCATACCTTAGCCAAATAAGGAAGTGGAAAGTGGTTATTGCCGCCTACTTGCTATTTGAGATACTCTTCAGCCGCCTAATGTGTTATCTGCCTTTGCAGTTGCACCAACTGCACAGAATTCATAATAGTACTAACAGTACAGAATGGCCACTCCCCGCCCCGCATCAAAACGGGCGACCCCTCCCCTCCCGCAGCAATCGCCTACAACGAGTGGGGTACTTGAAAGGCACGGTAGTCACGCGTTGCACGCACACACATGCGCGCAGTGTGTGCAGACGTTCTTCTGTTCATGTAATAGTAGTAGGTGATTATAACGAGACGTTTGTATGGAGTGTCCGGGGTGTGCCAACTGTCCAATTTCAAGTCTCTAGGGACTAGTCTAGCAGACTAGTCTAGCTAGACTAGCAGTCAAGTGAGCCCTGAATTGACCAACGCCTCTACAAAGTATGCGACAGCTTGACGTCATATCGAGGACGTATAATTTTTCTTACTTTTAAAAATGGTTTTGAGCAATTCACAGTAGTAGAAGTATTACTAAGGCTGCGTTTAGGAGTGCAATAAATTGCACGCAAGTTCTTTTTAGTCGTGCACTCTTGCCAGAGTGGTCGTGGTTATGTCTAGGTCGTCTTTCGTCACCGCTTCTCTCCTGATGCAACGCCATGTAGCTCTATTTCATCACCGCTTCTCTCCTGATGCAACGCCAGGTAGCTCTATTTCGTCACCGCTTCTCTCCTGATGCAACGCCATGTAGCTCTATTTCGTCACCGCTTCTCTCGTGATGCAACGCCATGTAGCTCTATTTCGTCACCGCTTCTCTCGTGATGCAACGCCATGTAGCTCTATTTCGTCACCGCTTCTCTCCTGATGCAACGCCATGTAGCTCTATTTCGTCACCGCTTCTCTCCTGATGCAACGCCATGTAGCTCTATTTCGTCACCGCTTCTCTCCTGATGCAACGCCATGTAGCTCTATTTCGTCACCGCTTCTCTCGTGATGCAACGCCATGTAGCTCTATTTCGTCACCGCTTCTCTCGTGATGCAACGCCATGTAGCTCTATTTCGTCACCGCTTCTCTCGTGATGCAACGCCATGTAGCTCTATGCTTGGAGGAGTGAGAGTCCTCGTTTATACCACAGCGTGCACGCAAGTACATTCGCACATTTAAGTAGGTACTTAGTTGTGCGTCATGTGCGTGCGCTGAGTCTGAATTCCGCCACGAACTTTTTACGCGTTATGCTGACTTTTGTACATCTCATACACAAAATATATGTCGTGTTGCCCGTTAGTGATGCACTGTTACGTTGTGAATTAGATTCACACGTAATATATCAATAATATTAACTAATTTAAGAATATTGAAAACTTATAAAAACTATTAATTAAACTTTAACGGATTACGGCGAGTGACTACATAGAATTCTCGACCGTATTTCTTGAGGCATTAAGATCACTATGGCTAATCGATGCCTCGGCGTGCCCGTGCATCGCCGGTCCATCGCTCGATGTCCAAATTTGGCAATGCACAGATAGTAGGCGTGTTAATATTCGATCTCTTCAGTCGGATTGGTCGTCATAACACAATGCACGTACGTCGTCGTTGAGAAAGTTCGAGAAAAATGTAGTTTATAAATTCACGGCGCGCAGAGGGCGCGCCACATTCTCTGATTGCTGTCGTGACAAGTATATTGTTTAATTGGTGATTACCGATATTTTAATCGCGAGTGTAATTTCCTTGTCCGCTGGGTGAGTTTTGCACTGATTAATCTCTAATAGGATTCTCTTTGGCTTTAATCTGTCTTTGTGTAATTTTTATCCTACTAGTGTATTTCATAATCTAAATTAAATATCATGTATTGCTTATTTTGTGAGATCGCGTATGTCCCTCAGACGTGCGTGATCGAGCCTACCTTCATTGTAATTCTGTGTGGCCGCCTAAGACAATTATAGACTGGACCTTCATCTCGTCCAGCCTGCTAGAAGATTGTCGGCGACGGCTCACAGAATTCCTGGAAGGCGGGATCTGACACCGCCTTATCTCTAAAATTCCAGGACATCTACGCCAGGGCTAAACTAAACCCCTATTCAACACCTCTACGCTTACGGGAGAGCCTACCCCTTCCCGAGCGCTACATCTTCCCGACACCGAGGTCTACTCTACGGGCGACTACGGGAACTTAGCCGGTCAGCGCTTCCCTACGCTGCGCTGCCGACTCCAAGACGCCGCTACCGCGTCGAGCATCTGTGCTGCTGAGCCAGACCCTCCAGAAGGACCTACCCCTTCTAATCTACATTCCCGCCGTCCGTGCGCCGAAGAAGACTCGGAGATAAGTCCCACAAGAAATTGCAAGTGAATTCTCGTAGCTCACACCCTGAGAAGCTAAATAAATCTATTATTTCGTGTCTTGTGCTTTCTCTTGTCTCCCTACTCTCTACCCTACCTTGCTTACGTTGTTCGGCCTCCCCGGAAACGTAACAGCACATACCCAAATTAATTTATTCATAACTTCATAAGTAGTAAAAAAATAATTGAAAAATACACAACTCCCAAAAAGAAGACACCTGACTACCTGACTCGAAAGATATTTAATTAATTCACTTGTAATTTAAGTTACGTAAACTTAGATAATACACGTTGATATTACGAACTGTAGTCTGTCGTTTAAAGTCGTTTTTTCGTACCAATCGTGTATTCAGGGAGTCTTTAATATTTTCATTCGCACTTGATTATTCCAATTAAAATCTCCGAAAGAAACAGGACATTTTCCACAAAAATCCTCAAATTTTATAGAGTGGTAGGGCCTAACTACTATTATGAACTGGATAGTAAATGGACTGGCTCGACTGGGACAGTACCACGCTCCCACAGAGGAACAGAATATCCCATGAACAGAATATCATCGTGGAAAAGCGGTAATATGCCGCTGTATTCCATTGATGAGTAAAAAACCAGAAGCCACCGGGTGTAATATATAAATATATCTTAGCCCAGTGGCTTCCAATGAGGGTTTTCTGAAATGACACCCACTAGGCGGCAGCACTGAGACCTCAGGTCCAGAAACCAGTCAAAAGTGCCACAGCGCCTGATATTTCGTGTCTGATTTTCATGACGTTGACGCTTTTGACAGCGCGCGCGGATTATTGGGGTGGGACCTCTTGCCAAAGTGGCGCCAACTAGTGGCGTAAATAAACATAGTAGCCCTCATTTCGGTCCACAGATGACGATTTTTAGCAAGTACCATGCCAACCCTATGTCGTCAAATATCATAAAAATTTGTTCAGTTCACGCTAGGAGACGTTGTTGAAAACGCGCATTAGTCTCCCAAGCAGACGAAATAGATACGAAAACAAGACTTTGGACGGCAGCATCTTATATAATACCAACCAGCAATTTGAGAAGTTCTTCAACATTTAATTTAGCAAAATTTTTACACCATTGCGTGTCGTAAGTGCTGGTGTACACTTGCGTTTGAATAGCGATTCACTGCTGTAGGGTGATTATAGGTTGATATGATAATGGTAACAACGCAGACTACGAATCATTTAGTCTGACATGTTCACGCAAAAAATAAATGAGCGTCGAGTGCGTTGAGTCTGTGAAAACGAAGCCACAAACTTAATGCAGTTATTTTGTTAATTAAATTGTGAATGAATGAACTTATTTTTATTCAAGTACTTATATACATGAACTCACATATTTGTTACTGAAATACTTAGTGATTGTCATGTTAGTTATACATAGCTGTACAATGTTCTTGTACGCAGCATACTCAAAATGTGTGTTGTCTGTGTCGTCCGTAAATTGTGTAAAACGTCCAGAAAAATAACCATTCCGTTTATTTTTCAAGAATTGCAGATTGCTCCAAGACAAGACCGTATTTAAAGTACGACCCATCTTCGATCTAGTTTAACCGCCTGCGCCAGCTTTTCCCGGAAATGGGACTTCAATTGGATCGTGTTTTTATTGTAGATTGAAGAAAAATTCACTTTTCTATTTCATTTTTGTTTTAGTAGTGTTTTTAGAGTAACCTCAATAGGGAAAACCGAAACCCTTTTATGATCAAATTATGCATCTGCTTGTCTGTCCGTAAAGATAGACAGACAGAGAAGATAGAATCGCGCTGAAATTAATATAATATGTAAATACTCATGTCTGCTGTCCTTTAGGCCAGTGAATAGTATTGAAACCGCGTAGGTCCAATAGTATCATAATATTATGAGCATTTCAAATTACGTCACATTCTAGAATGTTGCGACAAAAATTGTCGTAAAATCGTTAATGTGTACAAACACAAAAATTTAATAAGAATGGTAGTGCAGGTCAATTTTAAAGGGAGACTTCATTAACAGGCCGGCACTCAAAAAGAATTTAATTAAGTACAATAGGCGCCGACGCGATAAATTTCAATCAGAGAGAAAACTTTCCCAGCTTTTATATTTTGTTATACGAGCTCAATAAAGCCGGTGTTTCTAAATTGTTGAGTTGTAGTATTTAATACACAGCATATTACTAAGGGCCTGAGCAGAACGAAAAGGGCCGTAACTGGTTTTCATTCGCCATTTCTGTTATCAGTTGACATTTTGCTTTTCTTTCCGAAATGGTAGTAAATTCTAGAGTCTTTAGCCATTGAACCCACTATTGGGCAAAGACCTCTCCTCTCTTTCTCCAACTATGCATCTCTGATGTTTCCTTCTTACAATTTTTATCGAATAGAGTAGATTAATTACACAAATACCTACTTTATTAATGTATGACAAAATAAAGAGTCTGTTTTTTTGACGACCTCCGCCCTCCAGACCACCCAGGAGGTCCCGGGTTCGATCCCCGGTCGGGTCATGATGAAAAACGAACTTTTTCTGATTGGCCTCGGGTCTTGGATGTTTATCTATATATGTATTTGTTATAAAATATAATATCGTTGAGTTAGTATCCCATAACACAAGTTTCGAACTTACTTTGGGGCTCGCTCAATCTGTATGAATTGTCCCTATATATATTTATATAAATAAATGTTTTGAATCAGACACGCTCACTATTAGTTGTACTGTCACTTATGACACTTATTATACAGAAAGAAAGTATCAGATCGAAAGAATATACTCATGACGTGCAGTGCCAATTTCCCTTCGGTTTGCTAACCAAAAATTTTCTGTCTGTTGACAGGAAATTTTATTTTCTAATGAAATAATAATTTGTTCTCCGTTAAACAAGATAAAACTCTATGAGGAAAAAGTTTTTTTTTTTACAAATAAATTAAATTTCGGTCAAAACAACATTGATTTTTGATAGACCGGTGCGGTGGTGCGTTGGCAGTGATCCTACCTCTGGCACCAGAGGCGCGCGGTTCGATTCCCGCTCGGAGCAAACATTTATGCGATGGCATTTGTGTTCTCGAAACTAGTAAAACCCGCGCAACTTCGTTTGCGTGTATTTATTTATGCACACTACCATCTACATCAGATTTTTAATTAAATCCTAATCGGGAATCGCGTACTTTTCGGGATAAAAAGTACCCTATTTGTGTTAATCCAAGGTATCAGCTACCTGCATACCAAATATCTTAAATATTGGCCTAGCCTTTTGAGCGTGAAAAAGTAACAAACATACACATAACTTTCGCCTTTATAATTTTAGTAGGATTATTCACCTATTCTCAAATGTAAAAAGTACTTTTGTTCTAGCAGGAACAACCAGACAGAGAGTGATCTGTCACCAACTCACCATTACAGACACAACGTACGAGCCGAGCCGGCCATTTGCATTTTATTGCAACAAAAATTCATTTTCTAAAATCCCTTTTGAAATGAAGCCCTTTTCAAAAAGTTATGTTGCTACACTACATTGTTTTTAGTTGAAACTCTGCAGGAGCATTTTTTAGAAAAGTATTCTGCAAAAAGTTTTTTTAAAAATGTCGTTCTAAAACAATTTTAAACTGTTTTGTTATTAAAAGGATAGAAATAGTAAAGCAAATTATTTAAGTATTTGCAAATATTCAGTTAAGTACCTACTTGAAATTCGATTCAAAGGTCAAAAATATTTTTATTCATATGGGCATATTAGCAAGCTCTTTCGAATAGGAAGTCATATTTTTTCCTACCATTAGTTTAGACGGCAATTTGTTGATTCATTTATTGACTGTTACGATACGATACCTCATCGTAGTTTTAACGTCACCTTACATCCATAATTTTTACTTCCAGCAAAAGAAAATTATTTCACAACAAATTGTATTTTTTTTTCACTAATATTACAAAACGGTATATTTTACTGTAGTAATTTAACAAAACGGCTTTCAACATAAATCGGTTTGTTGCTTATCAAAAACGCAATTCTTTTTGCCTGCGAAAGTGGGGCAAAAACGGGGGTGGGCCAAATCGGTGTTGGTGGGAATAAGACGAAAGGCCTGTTATATTTCATGTAGCCGCAATTACCTCGGAGGGGCGAGGGAGGGCGTCCGGTACGTCGTGGTACGTAGGGCTGACAAAATATTAATCTAAAAAAAATATTATTTTATATATTTATCTTTTCCTCGCTGCTTCGCTCGCGTTAATTTTATGACATAGATCTCGTTTGATAACAAAACAACCCATAGCGCGACTCGTAGGGCCATCTGATGGCCGATATTGCGCCCTCTATAGTAGAAAATTTATTTTCCCATTGGAACGACATACTTTCACTGGATAAAAAGTATGCCTATGTTGGGCTCTGTACCCCAAACAATATGTAAGCAAATTTTCATAATGATCAGCTGCTTAGTCAAGCCGTGAAGGAATAACAAACAAACAAACTCACTTTCTCATTTATAATATTAGTTAGGATTAGGATTAGGATAGTTTAAGGATAATAATAAGGATATGCAATACGAATTACTTATTTTCTAGCAGCATCAAAAAATATGATTCGTTTGGAAAAGCAGTTGGCCGGTTATCGAGAGGACGGTTCGAATCCCATCTGCGACGACGAGCGACGGTGCGGCGCGGCGTGAAATTTTTGTTTCAAAAATATATTTACACATTTTGTATACATTTAGAAATTTGCATATACACATGCAAAAACAATTTGTGAGGGTCAGTAAATAAGTTAGTAGTTTCTCATTGTTAGTGGCATATTTCTATAATTAAAGGCGCACAGAGACGGGATCTCCTAAGAGTTTGGAGAGATGACCGTTTTTTGTTTTTTTTTTATATAGATCCTCGTAAAATTAACTACTTCAAATTGAAACAAATATAATTTTCAGCCTACAAGTTAATCAAAGAAAAATATTGAATTGTAGGTATACTTTACTTACTGTCATAAGAATTACAACAGAATATTGTGTAGAAAATTGAGTCTTTGAATAAATTTTTAATACGTCATTTTATTGCTTTTGACAACCCTAATCGCTTTAGCTTTTTCAGTGCTAAATTGAGAGAAAAATGTTTTGTTAAATTAATACAGTATACGCGACTGTGAATTTTAATGTGTACTTATTCAATAGTATTTTCGCTTATTATTATGATTTGTGTCGCAATAACATTACCGCTTTAAAAGACCTTTGTAGACGAGTGGTTAGACTAGTCACTCAATAGGTTAACATATCGCGTGTTCGATTTCCCAGTACATATTGTTTTCAAATAATAAA
Source organism: Endotricha flammealis (assembly GCA_905163395.2). NCBI lineage: Eukaryota > Metazoa > Arthropoda > Insecta > Lepidoptera > Pyralidae > Endotricha > Endotricha flammealis. Next base: position 2,125,060 of record LR990859.1, on the reverse strand, counting down.
ATGAGAATCTAAGATTCTTACGAAGGCAGGCAGGTCATTACAGGTTTAGGTATGCTAACATACTATTACCCGCGGCTTCGCCCGCATGGTCAAGGATGATTGCAAAAAATGAAAGAAGTATTAGTAGAGAGAGGTATGGCACAGCGGAAAATCCGCTCAAATCGGAGCAGCCCGTCTGGGGAAGGACCTCCGCCTTACAGAAGATCGTAGCCAAATAGAATTGGTCTCGGCCATGTTGTGTTCCTACGGTGAGTAAGGTCTCCAGAGCTCCACTTAGGGGAAGGGTTGGCAACGCGTGAGTGATACCCCCGGTATTACAAGCGTCGATAAGCTACAGTGATGCTTACCATCAGGCGGTCCGTATGCTTGTTTGCCACCTTTGTGGCATAAAAAAAATGAGGTACTAAGAACAAAGATTTTTATGCTAACAAGATTTTAATTCTTAGCTTACTGGTCTATTTAGCTATCTGTAACTATGTAGCATGAAGAACTAGCGACACTTTTTTATCTCAGTAACCCTTTTACTTCCTTGGTTAAAAGTGAGACAAAAAAGTCTCACTAGTGCCATTAAAGGAACTAATGAAGGAAATTCTGAGAATAGAGGGTTTTTGGATAAATCAATAAAAAAAGGACGGGTTGCACTCCGGGAGTGCCGGCTGAAGTGAAAACTTAGACATCAATTTTTGAATATTTTGGAATGGTTAGGGAATCTTATGCTTTTTCGATCAGGCTACAGATCTGACGCGAGTTTAAAAATTTTTACCCATCTAAAAAAAGTGCCAAGCGAAAAGAGAAGAAGAAAAGAAAGAAGTTTTCACTTCAAAAATTAAAACGGTTGGTAGTTTTTTGAGTTTATTACGTTCAGGCAGACACGGGAAACTTTGTGATGTAAGTAGATGTTAGTCAAAGTAAAACTCAATATTTTAGGATTATACTACTTCGTAGACTTTCAAGTTGCAATTTAATATTCACATTTCAATGGCAGAGCCGGCGGGCCACATGAAGTTTCTTAATATGAGAACAGAATATGTTATAGTTGTATGACTGGCGCTAGTTTGTAGACTTGGGGTTACCTTCGGCTTACTAGGATTTACCTCGGTCCTCCAGACTCTAGAAGTGCTTGAAATGATAGAAGCTGTTACGAACTAGCCGTCAGGCTGGAGGTGTAGATAGTTTTTTAATAGTTTTTATTTTTATAAGTTTTTTGTTTTGAAAGCGCCTTGCCGTTCTGTTGGCCTTTGATTTTTCTCTGCATCGTATGTATTTTTCTATTTTATTATATTTTATCTCATTTTGAGCTCTGGTTTCCACTTCTCTCCCCTATCCTTTACAGAAGCAATGACGTGGAATTCAAATCTTGTAGTTTTCGGGTTTCATGTATGTAATACAGAATAGAAACTAAAATATAAATACCCAAACACAAATGCTATAACATGAATGTTTGCCAAAACGGGAAATCGAACCCGTGCCCTTTAGGCCACCGACTTCGCTTAATGACTATCATCCATCGACTACATTTCCAAGACCGAGACGGCTAAACGTGTCCTCCGAAGCACGGAGAAGCTCGTCATAACGAAACCCATCCAAACACCGGCTGGAGTCGCCGTTGTTTAACTTGCGTCTTCGTTTAGAGTGCGACACACGGTGTAAGCGATGTAATTGCACATTTGATTTACTATTAGAATTAACCATTAAATTAATGTTATATTTTTCTGTTGCATGTTTTAGGTTTTACTTTTAAGCAATCTCGTAAAAATTATGTTAAAACTTTTGATTTTTTACAAATACAAATAAATGTTAAAGCGAATACGATGATCCAATCATTGTTTAAATTTTGCGCTAACTTCATTATACTTAATAGTAAATGCATCGCCCTCCACCAGTAGGTTCCTAGTTGCGACCAGCGCAGCGGCTGATCGTTCGCGCTTCATTTTGCCTTACAACACGTGGTTTCCTTTTTCTATCCCTAATACACGACCATACAACAAATTTAACCCTCCGTTACCGACGATTTACTCAACCATCGAAGCGAGTGTTCAATAGGACAACCACTTGAGAGACGTAGAGCGCTAATTCTTAATCAATTCTTAATTGGCAGTTGTTGTGGACGTGTATATACGCAGAGTAATAGAGGCAGTACATCAAAATACAAACAAAATATTATTAAATTTACCTTTTTACCATTCGTTTCATTTTTTATCAATGTTGACTTCGGATTTATAACTAATCCCTTTGTTCTCGGTGTTGATTGAAGTTTTTTCTAAATTACCATTCCAAAAATAAAAGAAACTCCTAACTGAATAACATTCTAATAAGCTGTCTATCAGATTCTGTGCTCCATGGGTGGCGGTGATCACTTAATATCAGTGCATGCTCGTTTGCCAATCTCTTAAGAAAAAACAAAAGTTTAGTAGATAACTATTACAACCTGTTGGCCTTGGTCTAAATATTTTCTATGTATAACCACCCGTATGATTCGAATACATTACATTATATGACAAAGTAGGTATTACTTTTTAAAAAAAAAGTATTTATGTATATTTATCAGCAATCTAGTACCCATAGTACACATTTTGCTAAGTTTGGGCCTAGATGATCACATCTCGGACGAATCATCGTGCGAGAATATTTATTTTATTTGTTTACTGTTAGTTAACTGCACTTTGTTACTCTATGTTCTAGGTTGTTAATTGGTGTTGGTACTACGCTGAGATGGAGGGTTATTCCAATATTAAGATTTGATTGGCCGAGAGTATTACGATGCTCACATGCATATACGGGTGTGGCAAACCGAACTCCTTCATAAATTATTAATATTAAAAGCTTTTATTTTTAACTTGACCTGTGTGTATGTATGTATGTATGTATGTATGTATGTAAGGGTGGAATCTTAGAACGTAAATTTGAACCACTTCCCGAAGACCGATTGAGCTGAAATTTTGCTTAAAACTGTAGATCAGATGACAATACAATATTATGATAACAAAATTACGATACAGCCGTTTGTGTTCCGTTTTTCGTACAAAACCGTTCCGACCAAAAACCTATAGGGTACTTCCGGTTGTCCTAGAATCATGAAATTTGGCAAGAAGCAAGATGATGTATGTACTTGTACTAACAAGTACAGGAATAAATCTGAAAATCGTAAATTTGTAGTTACTTCTTCTTCTTTAACCAACCAATATAATGTGAAGGGTCACAAGGGTAGGGACCCTTGGTTCATTTTATTTTGGATTTTATCTATTACTAGCTTTTCCTCGCGGCTTCGCTCGCGTTAATTTTATGACATAGATCTCGTTTGATAACAAAACAACCCATAGCGCGACTTGTGGCGCCATCTGTTGGCCGATAGCATCCCATACAGCATATAGTAGAAAAGCCTATGTTGGGCTCTGTACCCCTGGCAATACAAATTTTCATAATGATCAACTGATTAGTCAAGCTGTGAAGGAATAACAAACAAACAAACTCACTTTCTCATTTATAATATTAATATGATAGTATGATTATGGGAAGGAATTCACGCGCGAGTTCTACTTGCCCTTGGTCGGTATTTTATTTTTGATGGGTACATAAACCCGTTTAGTTTGTCGCAGGGTGACTGTAGTAAAATCAGGAAATTATATAGGTATTCAAATTGCTGGTGCTAGTTATAAACAAATAAATTCATTAGACTAGTACCGCCTCTCGACAATAGATGGCACTGCGAAACCTGTCCAGTGATAACTAAAAAGTAAAAAATAAATTAAAAGTAAAAGTAAAAAACATATATTTAAAAACAAGCTTTTATTTAATTGCGCTACAATGAATAAAATAAACTTTTCTTTTAAAATTTTAACTATCAACTTATAACGTCATTACACAATTTATATGACATAAAAGCTTGTCGCGCGATTTACTTGTTTAAGAAAACATAATTATCGAACTAACATTTATTCGTACTACGAGTGTCTACGAGTAAATGTTAGTAATTAAATCTCGCGACAAGCTTTTATGTCATATAAATTGTGTAATGACGTTATAAGTTGATAGTTAAAATTTTAAAAGAAAAGTTTATTTTATTCTTTTTAGCGCAATTAAATAAAAGCTTGTTTTTAAATATATATTTTTTACTTTTTTATTTATTTTCATAATACTTTTTCTCTATGATTTTTATTCCTCTATTTATATTTACAGATTCATTGTATTATAAACTCTTACATATTATATTTTATCTTCCATTACATTGTAATTGTAATTTTTATTATTACCATTTTAAAAGAGCAAGTGCTAAGTTTCTAGCCAGTTCTTCTTAGCTAAAATCTGTCGTCTAATGATGGTAGGAAAAAATTGCCACGATTCGGAAAAGCTTGTATTAGGCCTATTTGAATAAAAATATTTGACTTCTTTTCCTTTCAAATATTCACCATCCTCAATAACTGGCTTGAATTTTCACTTTGTCATTATGAAAAAAAATGATTTTAATATCTTCATGATGACCCCAACACGACACAGTATAAAACAATCCGTCTACAAACATTGATGCGCTGAACAAAAAATTAAAGTTTTGTATGTAAAATTTTTTAGACAGTTATAGTATTACAGTAAACATTATATCTAAGTTTGTAACTTTCTTTTACTCCACATGGGGAGAGCCTGGTGTGCTGAGATACAAGCTGTGCTTAGTTCACCTGTCTCACAATCTTGGTTCACATTAAGGTTTAATGTTACGATAGATTTTTATATTTTTTATTCGAAGTCAAAAATATTTTATTCTGTGGTTTTATTGGAAAATGACCACCAATAAAAGAAACGGCGAAAGAAAACCGGTGACAGCCTATTTTGTCCATAAGATGTTTTAATGTATTTTAAAATATTCATGTTAATCTATTTAAATTGTTATTTTAAATTGTAATAAACAACCTAAGGAGCCAATTGTATTGTGGTTTTATTTACAAAATATGTAAGTATTCCATTTAATCACTGACTTAACAAATTCAATTTCGCAGACTTAGGCCAATAACACACGGGGTGCTCGGTCGGGCGGATCAAAAGATTTCGCTGGGTAGGCAAACCGTTCGGTTTTAGGCCATTGCATAAATGTGTATCAGCATATTACTGTTATTTATTTGATAAAACACAGTACAATTAGGGTTAGAATTGGAAACCGATCTATTATTGTATAGCCAATGAAAAGGTGAGCAGTTAAATGTGACTCAAGTTTGTGACGGGATTTAATCATTTTTTTTTATCATTGTACATACCTACTATGTAATTATAAAGTTTATAACGATGCTATTAATATAAGACATTAATATAAGAATCTTTGTTTTTGAGTTGTCTTTTCCTTTCTCGTCTTTCATTGGTTGACGTACTTCTTTTTCGTATATGTAATAATAAAACCAATAAGAGTACGAAAAATGCTCTTTTTTCATAACGATTCTTATTTATTTTATTTATTTAAACTTTATTGACCACAATATTTGGGTACAAAAGGCGGACTTAACGCTAAATGCATTATCTACCAGTCAACCTTTGGGAAGTGCAGATATTCGCGAATGCGGTTTTAAATTATATGACATACTTACAATAAATCTTAGATGTAAAAAAGAAAAAAAAAAACAATGTATTTCCATAATACTAATAATTACATAAACTAAACACAATACACACATAAATAAATATCACATAAGAATACATTACTAATATAATACTTACTATAGATACAAAATATTATATAATAGACTACGTTGACGACAATTACTGCATTGTTGAGAGAAGGCTAGCTTTAACTTTCCTTTTAAAATTAAATTTATTAGAAATTGTCCTCAAGGGCACAGGTAGTTTTCTCCAGAGACGAGTAGCTTGAAGTGAAAAGGACTCGGAAACAAAACAAGTGCGGTGACGAGGAGTAGCCAGAGCGAGTGAATTATGAGATCGAAGGTGTAGCTCATGTGTGTTGCAGATGTATTGGAACTTGTCTTTTAAATACTGTGGACTCAGAGGATTTTTGAGTACCGTATGGAGAGTACAGAGCAACCTTTGTTGTCTACGCAAACGTATGGGGAGCCATTTAAGTTGCGATCGGAAAGACGATATGTGATCGTATTTGCGGAGACAGAAAACAAACCGGATCGCATTGTTCACGAGTCGCTCTAACTTGTTAAGGTGCACTTCACTTGCATCAGAGTAACAGACATCAGCATAATCAATGAGTGGGAAAATAAGTGAATTGACGAGAGTGACCTTGGTAGAAATGGGAAGAAAATTCCTAAACCTATTAAGAAACCGCAATGCAGACATGACTCCGCGGCTAACTTCTGTAATTTGTGTGGTCCAACTTAAAGTTGTGTCGATATGTAGACCGAGGTTTTTCACAGAGTGAGCAAAAGGAATAACCGAGCCTTCAAACACAACAGGCGGCACGGTAACAAAGTCGATCTTGTCTATTTGCTGTTTGCTGCCAACAACGATAGCTTGGCATTTAGCAGGGTTGACGGAAATCCCAAATTGGTCAGACCAGTTGCTGATGCTCTTAAGATCCTTATTCAGTTTAGCAATGGCATAAGGAATATTGTCAGCAGTCGTTTGAATGTATATCTGAAGATCGTCAGCAAAAAAAAACATTCTTCATAGTAATCTTTGTTTTTTACTTTGTCCTTTTTCAGTACAAATCTGCCGTCTGCCCGATTCTACTAAACAAATGTACCAATGGACACTCAACGGTGTCTCAATAGAATGCCGATAGTGTATCAATGGAATAGTTTTTGACATTTGTGATGGACTTAAACAATTACATAATGTTTAACTTATTGTTTAAGTCCATAAAAAATGTCAAAAACTATTCCACAGATACACTATCGACATTCTATTGAGACACCATTGGAGTCCATTGGTGCATTTGTTTAGTAGATTCGGGCCCCTGGTGATAGGAAAAAAATTACGATATTCGAAAGAAAAGACTATTTAAAATAAAACTTTGACCTCATTTTGTTGTACAATAAAAATAATGAGTAATAATTATTTTCCATTAAAATAAATTTAAAAAAGGAAATCTCATTAACGAACTGTGATTTAAATTCGAACGACCCAATTGGCAGAATAAAACAAAAAAATAATATAAAATTGCGTCTCGGACTCGCATCACTCTGACAAAATATGCGGGCTCAATTCAATTCCCATTAATGTCGAGTGTGCACTTCGCATATTTTATAAAAGCTATTATATCGTTTAATGCTTTTCGTGTTGTTTTTGATCTATGCAATTAAATAATTTCAGTATTTGTTTGTAACGTTAAAATTCACGTATCAAAAACAGATTCTATTTCGATTCAAACACACTCGCTGTCCCGTTCAATTCCTATTTTGTATGAGTGAGACAGCGATTGGATTTGAATCGAAATAGAATCGGTTTTTGTTACGAGAATAGGGGGTCTGATCGTGATCACATGCCTCTGTTGTCATCTTCTGGATGTAATGTCTCCATCGGCTCCTATCGGTATCCATTTTAACCGCGTCGTGGAAACGCTTCTCTCCAAGTTGGTCGGACCACCTCCTCGGGGATTGGCCGTTACACTTCTTCCCTTCCACGTTTCTGTCTATGACCTACTTCTCAAAGTTACGGTCTCCGCGCCTTGCGATATGACCAAAGTATGCAAGGATGATCACATCCACTCAGATTCCGATTCGGGATAACGAAAGTATCCAATTTGGACCAACCACATACAAACAGTAGTTTTCCGTTCGAAATTTCCTTTGATTCGAAATTCCGAAACGGGATTCCGAGTGTATGTCGCCGCCCTTACAATGCGGCTAAGAAAAATATAAAGACTTCTTTGGCATGCGAAAGGCATAACATCAATTTGGTTCGGACCTAACATATCTAAAAGGTGTTATTATAGTAGAGTCCAGTGGTTACAGGGTTGATAATTTTATGACCAATTAATATTCCAAGAAAATACGCTAGGTATGAAAAACAAAGCTGGAACGACGGTCTAATAATAAAACAATAATACGTGTAATCTTTGATTATTCGTCACAAATTCTCAGTACTGTTAGTGGTGTATTTTCCTATATTTATAGTTTTGTATAAATCTTCGTCGCGCGAGAGTTATCTGGCTTTTATAGGAGACACACGTACGATTACTTTAGTCAACAGTACAGCCAAGCCGCGACCCCGCCGCTACCAAAGACGGCTTAGCGCGGGGCTGCGGGCGATAAGAATAAATGTACTAAAATGTTAAATGATGCTAACAGACACGACGCCGCCGCGCCGCCGCACGGACCTCGACTCGCAATTCTCGCAAACCCTACAGTGTCGCTTGGCTGGTCATGGCCATACTTTTTGCGTAACGGCAAGCGTAAATTAAATTATATAATACTAGCTGATACCCGCAGTTTTACTTCCGAAATCTCTTTTTTCCCATTCCCGGATAAAAATTTACGCGTTATTTTTGTATAAGCGACGATATAAACCTTTCTCTTCAAACACCCTATCTATTCCTGAAAAATGCATTCAAATCCGTTCAGTAGTTTAAAAAATCGACAGCGGAACCGACTTCATTTTATACTACCTATGTAAAGATTTTTTATTTTATTAAAGTAAGTTCTTCTTAGTACAAATCTGCCCCCTTACTCTTGAAGATAAGTCCGCCATAGGATTGTTAATTTTAGGTACTCTTTACAGCTAGACTAGTGCTAACTAAATACTAAACTAAATGAAATCGGATTGTATGCTAACCAAATAGTTAGTAAAGTATAAAATTTTAAGGGTACGAATTAGGATTTGCTGTTAATTTTGCATTTGAAATTATACAGAATTGAAATTAAAATCGCGATTGCTATGCAGAGTAACCTAGCTGGTGGTAGGAAAAAATATGACGATTCGAAAGAGCTTGTACAGTCAGGTGCACGTTGAGCTTTACACTTGCAGCACAATTTTGGCTCTTATGACATACCTACCTAGAACTTAAGAATGGTACAAAGGCCAATTTGTAAAGGCAAATACTATAGAAACTCTACCGAGTTAATACGCACAGCTTCGGAAGAATTCGGGCAAGACGCGCGACACTAGCGCTACTATAGAAATAGGGCGGCATGGGGTGAACGATTTCAAAACTTTTGTGCGTTTTGTATGCAAAATGTTAACGCGACACTAGCGCCCCTAGCGGCATGAGGTGAACAGGAGGTTGCCAAGTCATTGTATGAGAAACGTCAAGAGCTGTGCGTATTATATTTCTATAGTATTTGGTAAAGGTCGACCTGCTCTTGACTGTACTATCACTTTGTATGTTTTACCGATCCAAAACTGTATCAAGACTGGTTATCGTAGCAGTCCGTGTGTCCTCTGTTATTTGTGTCAAGACGTCCCTCGCAATTATTAGAGTAAACGAGAATTATAAAGCAGCTGACTGGGACGTTCTTGTGTAATTTCCACTGAAATGTCGCACAGCCTCATTGTAATTGGTGAGTTCAGGTTAACGAATTTCGATGTTGAGTGATCTGTGTTAGCTAAAATGGTGAATTTTAAGTGGCAAACATTTTGAGTGCAATAAAGTTACTTACAGTGCTATTTTGGTTATTATAGCATATTTATGTGGATCTTTTTATCAGGACAACCAGTATAAAATATGTAACCAGTGTACGAAATGTGAATTTTTATTTGTTTAAAAAATATTTAAAAAGATATGAAACGTTTGATCTGACAAAAAAAGGCCGTAACTGGTTGTTTTGCTATTTCTTTTATTCATATCAGGGGGTGATTAGTGATCGATACTGATGCCAAAAATGCAATCAGTAAAATTTTTGTCTGTCTATCTGTCTGTATGTTAATTATAGAAACAAACTACTCGACGGATTTTAACGAAACTTGGTACAATTATTCTTCATACTCCTGGGCAGGTTATAGTATACTTTTCATCACGCTACGATCAATAGGAGCAGAGCAGTGAAGGGAAATGTTGGGAAAACGGGAGAGTAATATATAAAAGAAAAAATCACTGACTGATTCATCACGAAATCTCCGAATATTTTTATATTAGGATTTATATATAAGGAGAAGCTGACTGAATTACTGACTGACATATCAACGCACAGCGCAAACCGCTGGGCCTAGAGACTCCAAATTTGGCACATAGGTTCCCTATGAGGTCTAGGGGTGCACTAAGAAACGATTTTTAAAAACTCACCCCCTAAGGGCGTGAAACGGGGTTCCGAAGTTTGTATGAAGAAACTAAATTAGTTAGATCATTTTAATCTAAACTTCGCAGGAATACTCCTGGCGGTAAATGAGCAAGTACATGTTTCAGGATTTTTCAAAATTCAACCCCTAGAGGGATGAAATGGGGTGACCTAGGCGACTACACCACGTGTATTATCGAAGACGCTCAACCTAGAAAGCTGAAATTATATATAGAGATTCCCTTTATGATGTATACAAGGATAAAGATGTGACTTTTTTTAAATTCCCACGAGAACAGGAATAATAAGACAACACATGTATTATCGGGGGCGCTCAACCTAGAACGCTGAGATTTTGTATAGAGGTTCCTTTTATAATGTAGACAAGAATGAAGACGGGATATTTTTTATTCCCACGGGAACGGGACAAATAGAACTGCACGTGTGTTATTGTGGGCGCTCAACCTTGAACACTAGGATTTTGTATTGAGGTTCCCTTCATAAAGTAAGCAAGGTCAAAAACAGGATTTTTTTAAATTCCTACAGGATTCGGAATAATAAGACTACACGTGTATTATCGGGAGCGCTCAACCTAGAAAGCTGAATTTTTTAATAGAGATTCACTTTATGATGTTGACAAGGATAAAGTCTTTAGTAGTTCTTTTCGTTTTTTTTTGATTCCCACGGGAACGAACATCTTGGCATTTTCGCTTGACCACGCGGGCGGAGCCGCGGGTAACAGCTAGTCGTACAATAAGACATCAGACACCATTATTTGTCAAAGAGAACTTTCTCTTGCCTGTTTCACACTCTCTTATTAAACGTATTAATTTTTGAATATTTAAAGTGATATTACACGTATTTTATTATTGGTTTCATTTATCGTATTTACGTCAGTCAATTTAATCAACAATGTTATCACCGTTGACCGGGGTATTCCGGAAAGTTATTAAATGACACAATTTAATAACAAAAATCTACATATATTATGTTAATATGTTTTTAATGTTTTCAAATTTGTCTAGGTTTGTGGAGTGTGCTTATTGTTTACGATAAAAAAAATAGAAATAGAGGAAAACGAAATAATGGCTCATTTACATCAATCGCTGAATATTCTAGGTTTTCGGTCAGCTGTATTCGTCCAAAGATCGTTTTAGATGACTAAACTCGGCAGACTTTAAAAATTCATTCACATTGCCCATTTTTCACAGACTATGATCGCTTAGTTGGTGACTAACTTAGTAAAAACAATTCCAATGATAGACTTAATTTAAACACTACTAATAACTTTTTGTAGATTCTATCAGAAATAATTTTAGTACAGTGAAACGCTGATAGAATCCTGCATTATTTCTACCAATTCTTTTTTACAGGAATCCTTTCACTACTAACGGTGGTGAATTGTCAGAGTGGATCGTGTCCGCCGACGCTGCCGAACGATGTTTGTGAAGCCCGCTGCGGCACTAACGAGCAATGTGATGAAAAGCAACTGTGTTGTCCCACAGTATGCGGTGGAGCCATGTGTGTGGATTCGGTGACACAACGCCAATTTACTAATCTTGGTGAGTTCATTTACATTATTTAAAAAAATGTTTGATAGAAAAAATCACCTCTGAAAAATTCACCTCAGATTCACTTCAGAAAAAATTCGAAATTCGAACATTAACATTAGGTCGGTTTGACCGATTCGGTTACATACCCTTATACGGTCATCATCAAGTGTTAACAAGGTTTCGGTTAGCCATGATAATATTAGCTAAATTCGTTGCTAACTAAAACTTATCAGCAACTTGGAATGAACTTTGTTTCAGTAAAGAAAGGCCGATGCCCAGAATACCCTAGAGGTCCATGGATATGTACCCACACGTGTACAGGCGACTCAGACTGCCCACGGACCCTGAAATGCTGTTCTAATAGATGTGGAGCTATGGCTTGTCAGAAACCTGATCCTGATGATCTTCCACCATTATAATAAATAAGGTTAAAAAACTTGTATTTTTAGTATTTTAAACTCATTTTTATTACCTTCTCATCATCATACACACATACCAACCCTAATTAACCCACTGCAGGGATTCGGCGAGTCTCCCTTCAATCAAAGGCGATTAGAGCATACTCGGCACGTTGCTACAATGCAGATTGCCAGAGGATGCTTAACGTGCTCTCCGTCCGAAGCACGGAGAAGCTCCAGATAACGAAACTCTTCAAATCACTGACTAGCGTCGACGCTGCTTTCCCTATTTTTAGTTTATAATAATAATTGAGGCCTATACCCAGAAGCGGTTTCCATAAATCGTAACTCTATTTCTTTTTTTTAAACAGTATCCACTTATATTGTAAAACGTAAATATTTATCATATCATATCATATTTCATCATACTCATACTAAGTAGTATTATAAATGAGAAAGTGAGTTTGTTTATTTGTTTGTTTGTTTGTTATTCCTTCACGGCTTGACTAAGCAGCCGATCATTATGAAAATTTGTATACATATTGTCAGGGGCACAGAGCCCAATATAGGCTTTTATCCAGTGAAAGTATGTCATTCCAATGGGGGGGAAAAATCTACTTTAGGTGGCGCTGCAATTGCGATGTTGGCCAACAGATGGCGCCACAAGTCGTGCTATGGATTGTTTTGTTGTCAAACGAGATCTACCTATGTCATAAAATTAAGCAGCGGGAAAAGCTAGTAGAAAATAAAGAGGCTTTATATTAATCGTTTTTATTAGGTTCATAAATATAAAAACTTTGTATTTGATATTTTGAAGAGACATAATTCAATCTAATCCTTGGGTCGATGCGATAACCCCGCAGTTTCACACTTCGATGGCCGCTAAGGGGACCACTGAATAACATGGCTGTGTCGCAACTTAAGAGCGGTTTTACACTTACTAAAAAATAAACACCTGCTCCCCTATTTTCGTAACAAAAGTTGTTCAAATTTCGTGTCAATCTCAACCGTTATCCCGCTCAATTTCTATTTTGTGTGAGTGAGACAGCGATTGAGGTTGGCACGAGATTTGAACGATTTTTGTAATGAGAATAAAGCCCCTGATAGTAAGTCGAACATAGATTAATATTGTATACACTACATGGAGCACCAAGACACCACAGGAAACTCGGGGTCACCGATGTAGCGGGAGCGATGGTGATATGCTTGGCCGCTACAAAGGGAACATTTTCCGGCCAGGCTATGTGATGCCTGGGGATGGGGAACCGACAATGTCTATGTCGGAGGTTGTATCTATATCTCCAGATCGAGAAAACTCCGTGTGCACGATTCAGGATCCTGACGGCGCCATCTTCTGTTCGAATTGTGAACTTTATGGTGAACTGTAGTTCTTGTGTGTAGCGATAGGTGCCGCCACAGAGCCATTGTGGACTTATAGGAAGAAAAATATATTCTGCCGATTTTCTGTGTGAGCGTAGCCCATTTTATAGAAATGTTTTCATAATTCAAAAATATATTCCTATTTCAATTCCCAAAACGAATAAAACAGCTTAACTTAAGCCGGAATACGGTATGACCCCGCCTTTCATTATGCTCATCATATTGGAATAATCGAAATGGATATTCGAGATTAAAATCTTACGTCCCGTGAAGAAGACTGTCTTTTGTGAGAGACAAATGTGCCGTAGTACGGGCAACGTATAATAGGAGACTGAAATTCTAATAAATATTGAAGTGAATAATAATAAAAATCGTTTTTTTTCCTCTTCACATAAAAATGAAACAAATTTTGATACATACTTCTCGCTAATATATTGGTTGAGGCATACTTTGTGAAGAGACTAGTTCCTGAAATAGGGTCCAATATGAATATAAAGAGTCTGGTCTTTGGTGGCATGGCGCATGTCATATTTGCAAGGTAACTTGCCAGTAGTACAAATCTGCCGTCTGAGCTGGTGGTAGGAAAGAACTTGTAATAGCCCCATTTGAATAAAAAGAATTTGAGTTTGAACAACGGCTTCGGCGGGTCATTATAAATTTTGATAGAGGGCACGTTTAACGTTCGGTCCTGTTGTCGATGGATGACGATAAGCCAAGTCGGTGTCTTTCAGGCGGCTTGAAAACACTGGCTCCCACCAATCCGCATTGGAGCGACGTGGCAGAGTACGCTCTAAACCCCTTCAATTAAAAGGAGACTCGTGTCTCTGCAGTGTGATATATGATTTGATGATAAACTGTCCATTTCTCAACTCTAGCTCCTCCAAACACGTCCCTCCAAAGTTTTAACTTTAAATATTCAAAATATTCGAGTCCAAGTGCACTTCGGGATTCCGTGACAAGATATCTCAACACGAATAGCACGACCGCATTGAGAAACTACCCAGTAGCATATTTTATAGAGGACTGCGGTGGTTGAAACACCCCATACGTTTGAAGGGATGAATAGGTGATTTCATAAATATGTGAACATCCTATGCTATTTCGCGTTTTCTTTAAAAAAAAACAGTTTCTGTTTTTTCACCAAAATTACACAAATTGTTGATAAGCCATCCTATAAAACAGTGTATGTCTCAAACTGGGTTAATAATAAAGTAATCATAGTTTTATTATTTTATTTCAAAAGAAAATAATTAAATTTATATAAATAATTATAAATATTTAGTTATTGAAAATAACTATTTATATCACAATAATAATTCCAGAATAATTATAGCCATAAATGACAAAGTTTTGTCCCTGTATTTTAACTTAAAATCATACTATTTATTATAGAATTAGACTAATTTATGATCAAGTTTGCCGTCCATTTAATTAGAAAGCAACCTGCTGTTTTTTTCGAACCTGCTATCTGAACTATATAGTACGAATAAATGGCTTCCAAAAGCATGCAACACATCTATTAGTATAAAAAATGAGTTTGGAAACTAGTTCTACTGTTGCTCGTGATAATTATTTAAATGAAATTTAAATTTAGGGACAAGCTCCAAATACTAGCAGTGTTCCATCTTATCAGCAGCGTGATGGAAAATTTAAGTTAAAGTTTGCTATTATAATGAATAATTTCAAGAATATATCTGTATCTAGAAATGTTTCATATCTTTTTGATAATAAAAATAAACATTATGCGTAATTAAAACATATTATTATCTCCTTTTAAAATATAACTGCTCGTATGGTGCCGATATTATTAGTCGCCGACTCCACTGCGCGCGGTCTAGCGGTCAGAGTTCCGAGTTCTGCCGTCCGTCGTACTTTGACCGTCGCTGTTCGACTGCTTTTGGTGTGTAAGATTCTAAGCCACAAGGTCACAACCACAAATTTCTAGGTTACAATGGACGCGGAACGCAAAACATGGACAGACCGCGCGCAGTGGGGTCGGCGCCTTAATTTTTTTTTTTTAAATAAAATAAATAACAATGGCACTATAGTGCTGAAAATTGGTTCATTGGTGCTGACAATTGGAGCTTTAACCCTGTCATGATTTCTATTTTATCAGTCTGAACTCTTCCTTGTGGCTTTAACAGATGCCAAATACCAATCGAACCATTTGTCAATAACTGGTAGATTTTCCGTAGACCATTTGGCTTCCTCGCGTATATTCCTAATGGACTTCTCAATGATGTGCTCAGCTGATCCAAATTCTCCCTGATGTTCTACATAGAAGTTGGTGACGGTATCCAAACCCTCTTTGGTGGTGAATTGAGACGTTGCTGACGTAATTAAATTGTCCCAAAGATTGGTCTTGCTGTGGAATCTGAAATATCAAATTAAGTTAGTGACACGTTAGATGTATCATCAAAAAAGCAAAAGAGATAATAATAAATAAATAAATAAATAAATATGGACAATTCATACAGATTGAGCTAGCCCCAAAGTAAGTTCGAAACTTGTGTTATGGGATACTAACTCAACGATATCATATTTTATAACAAATACATATATAGATAAACATCCAAGACCCGAGGCCAATCAGAAAAAGTTCGATTTTCATCATGACCCGACCGGGGATCGAACCCGGGACCTCCTGGGTGGCGGTCTGGCGTGGTAACCATTACGCCACGGAGGTCGTAGATAGATTGGAGATTGATATAATAATATGTAATTTAAAAAGAATTTGAAAAATCATGTATACTTTTAACTACATTATTATGGATGAAAAATTAAACTTAGATTTTTTTTGGAACATTAAAGATTATGCTGTTGATTGTGTAGTTCATTGTATTTGCAGATTTTGTTATGAATGCTAATCATATCGTGCAGAGTCGTGCAGTGAACGCATGAAAAAAAAACATAAAATGACACATAATTATTAAGGTTTTGTTAATCAATGATTTTTCTGTAAGAGGTGCATTGGAATTCAGATTATCTCCTTCAGATTAAGAAGGTATTTGACTGTATACATATTACACTACAGTGTAGGCTATAAGCCTCTAAGTTTCCACAACACACTCTCGGAAAATCAGCTTAACTTAACACAAAATATAATAATACAATCTATATGTTTTCGTATAAATTTACACATCTGGACAAAAGTAAACGGACAGACAAATAGCAGCAATACATTGACATTCCAGATGTCACCGGAAAATTCCATTTAAACTATTCCAAAGAGAATTACATCACTTTTGCAAAAGGATTGACGTGTAGAATATAATATTAGAGGTTTCTACACACATAAGCTTGTAGGCATTGTCGGTTCGGCAGTATTTTTTGGTTAACAAAATCAACTTGAAACAATTGTTCGGTTTCAGTTAACTAGTGTAATACAGCAAAGCCGAACAGAAATCTTTAAAGTGTAGTGTTAGTGTAGGCGTGAGTTATGAAAAACAAATGACGAAATTAGAAACTATATGAAGTTGGAGGGACATAGTATTGGGAAAGAAAGACCAAAGAACAATTTAATTTGACTGATTAGATGATTATGCTTACAAAGATAAAGTGTTGAAGTCTTAAAGGAAAATGGATATAGTTATTTGTTACGCAAGGCTGCAAAGTTGTTTTTTGGCGCGAGTACTTATATTGAATCCTGAGCGTAGCGAGGGTTTCAAAGGTACGATACGCAGAATAACTTTGCTGCCGAGCGAAACACACAACTTTTCACCTCACTACAGCGAGGAAAATGCTAGGTGCAATAAAAACGCAAATAATAAATTAAATAAGTGTTTTTTTTTCATGCGGTGTCATGCTGGCCAGTTCGATTATTCCAAAAATAATAGAATAGAAAAGTTCGAATTTTAAAAATTATTTCCACGCTAGGGCACAAAATGCACTTTTGCGCTCAGATTTCGAATGACAAACAGGTTCTTTCCGAGCTTGTGAGGTGAAGAAGAAATTGTTACCTTGCCGACACGAAATAACGCAAGCAAAGTATTCGATTTTAATGCCCGGCTATGCCTAATGCCCAACGGCGACCTCAGATCGACTATAAGCAATGAAGCTTATTGACGTCCCGGGGGAGACACTACAGCAGTCTTGGAACTCACAACGAATTTGATCAGAAAGATAATTAGACGGAGTAAGAATTATATGTGAAGCAGCCCTAACTTACTTGGCCTTCAATACGTCCCAGTTGTTATTCAAAAAGTTGAACAGAGCACTATACCCGGGAGGACCTCCGCTAAGCATACTGAATATTAAAAAGAGATCTGTCTCAGTAAAATTGGTGTTTCCTTCCAATATTGTGATGTTAAGTAATCTCATGATCTTGTTCTCGTCTTTAGGGCATCCAGCTAATGTCTTCAAGAGATACGTTCTCTCGCTCTGCTTCCTTGATGGTGGGAAATTGATGACTCTTTGTAGACCAAACTCCCATTCCTTCATGTAACCCCACTTGAATATTGGACATATGTACTGGTTGGAGATGCTGAAAGAATTTAGTATAACTATACACAACAGAACGCAGTGACACAAAAAAATCAATAATTGGCAAATTTTCAGTCATTATTACCGTCAAATTACGTACGTGAGTAACCGAAGTTAGCATTAGTTTTGAAGAGAAAGTTATGCAGAGTTGATGCGATCTCGGTATATCGGATAATATCGATAATAATGTATCGAATAAAATGCATTGAAATGCACTTTCGCACTCGAATTAAACTTTGCTTCCATAATATACAACCAAATACAAGCAAAATACCTAGACTTGTTGTGCGACTGGTACTCTCAAAACTAAATACTAAATAAATCTGAATTTGTTTAGATCATAGCGACAATTTCAGATTTAGAATACTGTCATGTTTTTTCAATTCAAGCAGTTTGTTGATCCTGACTGTTAAAATAAAGCTAAAATAAACAAAACGTTTAAAAAATCACGGTTTTCAACGTTACATTTTTAAGTAAATCGAGCATAGTCTCAAAAACATACAATTATATTTGGCTTTCATATCCTAAAAGTAAATATTATGTATCCCAACGTGAGGTGAGAATGATAAATATAATTAAAAGCGGACTCCCGGGAATTAAAGCGTGAAACACGAAATATTTTTACCGCAAAAACGGGATTTTCCGGGAAAAAGTTCGCCACCCCCGCATGGCATTCCTAGCCTTTGATGTGCGTTCACTCGCAGTGTGTGCACACTCGATATACGTTTCCACCAGCCAGGTTTGATTTTAATTAGGAAGAAAAAAAAAGAAATGAAAATAAGTTTATATAAGAAAGTAATAAGTTATTTAGTATCACAAGTACATTTATAAGGTCAATTTAAAAAAAACTTTTTTGAACTTGAATGTGAATTTGAACTTAAAAATCAGTTTCCAGTAGCCATTTTGATTTGTTTCTGAAATGATGGTGATTTCAATTTTATAAAAATCTAATAATTACATTATAACAAAGTGCATAAAAATTCCCGGTTTCTGAAAAAACCTGTTTCATTTTACTGTATTATCTCTATTACTGTATTAGTAGGACTACGAGGGAGAACATTCCTCGGTTCGACAACTCTTGTATGTTTCTGTGACGTGCGTGATGACTTTTGAGACACTGATCATGGTGATGGCATCATCACATCACTCGCGAATTTGCAACACCAGAGAGAGGTGTCTTGTCTAGAAAATGGGCACTCCTTAAAACGAGTAAAGGAAAAATAGAATAATTAAGACAGTTATGTTGTTTTATATATTTGTTTACACAAATTCTTTAATTTATTTCTCGCAACTTGTCGCAAGTCAATAAGTCGCAAGTTGTCTTCAATTTAATGTTTTCCACTTGGTACCTTTTGCTATGTTTATTTTTTGAACGTGAAATAATATTGATAGTTATTATTTGTATTCATAATAAACAAGCTCTTCGTTCCTTTTACTTAATATAATAATGTTTCATCTATACTTCACTACATAGTATAAAACAATGTCGCTTTTTCTGTCCCTATGTTCCTATGTCCCTATGTCCCTTTGTATGCTTAAATCTTTAAAACTACGCAACGGATTTTGATGCGGTTTTTAATTGATAGAGTGATTCAAGGGGAAGGTTTTAAAGTATCATACATTCCAAAATTCCCACGGGAAAGCGGGATACACGCAAACGAAGTTGCGCGGGTTTCGCTAGTATATTATAAAGTGGAAAAAAAAATGTATTTTTGTTTGTAAGATTAAAGTCAAAAACTGCTGGACCTATTTCAAAAATTCTTTTACCGTTGGGAAACTACACTATCCCTGAGTATTATTTTTTTATACCCCTAAGGTGGCAAACAAGCTTACGACCCACCTGATGGTGAGCGGTCACCGTAGCCTATGTACGCTTGCAACACCGGGATTGTCATGCACTCGCGCGCATTAGCATTCTTACTAAAACCCGTGTGGAAGCCGGGTGGGCCGCTAGTAATTCATATAATAATGTTTCATTACTTAAAATTTATAGTAACCTTGAGCTGAATCTCGCAATCAGTTAAAAAATTAATAAGAAAATTAAAAGTAAATTATAAATACCTTTTCATAACCGACCGAAACAGATATTAACTCTATTTTCATGTTTCTTTGCTTACGCAGATTAAATAGGTCACCGGACACATTGAGTATAGTCGTCATCACAACCCCAAATGAAATTGGCAATTTGAATTATATTCTTTAATCAACAATGGTTAAATTTTGTATCAAGGTGTGTGGCGACACCTATCGACAACACTTATCGCCAAAGTCTAGCCCCCCGAGATGGTCAAATGCACACAAGTCTACGTTATTGAAGCCATTATTGGGCCCTACCGTCAAGCGGTCTACGTGCGGTCTACTTGATCGCACTTGATAAAAAAATTATCGACGACTGTCACCTTCAATGGGCGTCAAGTCTCTCATCAAGTGCAATTGTCAATCACGTGAGAGTTGTCAAGCGCAAGATCGTCTTACCATTAAAAATACTTACGGATTTCCTTCATCAGGGTTCTTAGCCTCGACCCACTTCTTGAACTGTTCTTGTGCTTCCTTGATGCAGGGCACGTATCCATTCTGACAGAGGAAGGTCTTAGTGAGGGCGCGGAGGTTCTTACGTGTATTGTCTTCTTCATCAATCTCTTGGCTTTCCAACTCCTCGTATAGTGGTGTTAGAAGATATCTTACGTATGCCTGTGTAGAAGGACAGAAAGTCGGAATTATAGCAGTTTACATCATAAATACTATGTTTTTAATTTTATTGTTATGTACCATATTAGATTGAGCCAACATAGACGAACGCTCAAGCAGTTAGTCATTGATCAACAAACACGGACCGCTGTTGCAGTCATGGTTAACAGCTCGAAACTTGGACCGCATGACCGCCAGAAGCAGCTCAATTGCTCGACCTGGTTCGTGTATGTAGAAGACTATTAGTTCACTGTGCAATGGCATCCTGACTGCTTCAAGCCCAATTTAGTAGCTTCGCTTATTCTTTAAACTCCCTAAAATATATTTTACACAAAAGATGTCTCTTGAATCTGCAGTGACTCACCTGGAATTTATTATGAATGCTAGAACAAATATGTCTTCCAATATGATCGATCATAGTAAATACTGGATCCCAAACCAAATGGTGTCTCTCGTTGTGCATAAAGAGTGTCATGTTCAGTGCTGTATTGAAAGGAAGTTCACCAGCATACGCCAAGTTCCAGGCATCGTGAAGGAGTTTTGCACGAGTCAATTCAGGTATTTGGAGCCGTTGTTTGCCAAGTAGAAAGTCTGATATAAGGTGCCAGTTCTCTTTGTCATAATTTACTGGGTAAGGTGCTAAAATAAATTTCAATAATAATATGAATATTCACTCATTCCACAATTGATCGTTTTTTTTTCAATATGAAAATGTGAATGAAAAGAAAATGACCGTTTCTTGGCTCACAACTCGTAACATTCATTAGTGCTTAGGGGCAATATAGCAGTCAAGAAGACCGAGAAATAACAAAATAAAAAAACTACACTATTTACACAGCGTCACCTGGTCCCAAAGTATGCTAGGCTTAACTGTTATGGGTGCCAGACAACAGATATAGGTACTAGTATTATTATTTATATTTAAAAAAACAGATTCGGGAGCAAACACAAATGCTAACACATTAATGTTTGCCTCGAGCGGGAATCGAATCCGCGGCCTCTAATACCAAAGGTAGGGTCACCACCAACGCACCACCAGGATGACAATTATATTTATAAGTACTTATTTTATATTTATTTATTCATTTATGGACTACCAACAAGACATACACACAATTCTTACATAGTCTTAAATCTAATTATTTGGGAGTTCAGTGTAGTTCTAATTATAGGTCGTCATGCATGCAGCATAGCGAACTAACAATTTTTACTTATGATTATTGTATGGATTTTTTATATGTAAACAGTATATATGCAAATGTAGTTAATGATTATACAGTATGTAGTCTACTTATTGATATAAAAAGGGTGAATAGTGAGATGACTGAGACCAGTTAGGATAGAAAGGCATTGATGTTAAATTTGAATTTATAGTAACCATCATGAAAAATGTCAGTATTAGACTTTTGCTTACATATAATAGTACAAAAGTAATGGAAAGTTACATTGATTTATGTATTTTATAATATTTGATTCCATAAAAGAATCCACAGTGAATGATATTTGTTATTAAAGATGAGTGAACAATTTCTAAAGGGAAACTTTGTATACTTAAGAACTTGAGAACTTAAGCTCCCCACAAACTCAAAGTCTTATTCGACCGCTTTTTGTAACTTATGGAACTAAATGTTCGTTTTCAAATCACATTTAATTTTAAAAACAGTGAAAATAATTTTATTGAACTAATACCTAAATACTACTAAATATTTCTGTTTTGATTTTTTATTAATTTCTAAAGTTTGTCGACTTTCTTGTGAATAAAATATTTCATCAATCATGCCTTTTAAAAGAAGGTTACTGTAAGTATTACAATATCTGTGATAAAACTGTTTGGAACGGTTATAAATACTTATAAACATTGAGGCAAACAGTCAACCGCTGAAGAAAAACATTTGCCAACTATCTATAATAATGTCTGTTTTTTTCGATTTTCGTCACTAAATAATGTACATTCAATAAATACAGCATCGTAGCCCGTAGGAGTTGCCCATGTCAAAGTGATAGTATTTAAATGGGTTTAAATACCAGAACCTTCTTCGTGTTTAGGATAGCAAAGGCAAGACACAATATTAATTATCTTGTAACATTAATTATTTTATCCCATCTTATCAATAGTCGATCTTGTTGTCGACAGATGAGAGTTAAGTTCAGCAGTGACCGTTAGATGACCTGGAACCACCAACACCAGCCTACCTACAGTCGACACCAATCATGGGAAGCACAATAAAAGAAAAATAGTCAATCTCCTACCAATTTCTTCAGGATTAATGATGATGAACTGGTTCTCTTTAGCCATATCATTAAACTTGACTTCCTTCTTATCCTTCATCCAGAGGACAGGAGTGGTGTTTGCGAAGTCCAGGTTTTCACCACGGATCAAAGTTATTGGTGCCCACCATGACATACGATCTGCATCGGGAACGTCGTGGGGTCTCTCTCGAAGGTATACTTTCTAAAAATATAAATTCCAAAGGTGAAATCGTTTAAACAGAAATTAGAGTGTTTATAAGATATATAAGCGTCGGGGATTTGGACCAGCTCCCCGATCCACTGGCTTACTGAATAGAAACGGTCCACCCGAAATTAAACCTTCACAGTCACTTTTAAGATTTAAAACGTTTATTCAGAGAATAGGTCTTTACAGGTATTTTCTCTTGTCGGAGAGTACATATCATTAAATGATTTTGTAATCTACTTTATAAGCTACTATTATTTCGGAAACAAAAGCAAAATGACTGGTAAAAGCAATGGCGAAGGAAAACCAGTTACTTTATATTTCGTCACAATGATCATTTCTGAATATAGAAGCTCTTCTGCTTGTTTTCTTACCTGTTTTATAGACAGAGTTCTAGCTTTATAATCTCTTTGAGCAGTGATAAGAGGCAGTCTGTCTTTGTCTATCCAACTTTTGGCTATCGTCTTGATGTCCATATCTTTGGGAATCTTACCATCAGCAATGGCTGCTGTATTCAATGCACTCCAAATGTCGTCACCGGTAAATGTCTTGTATTTCCTGTTAAAAGTATCAATTCGTGTTAATCGCCGATATCACCAAAATTTTATATTTTGGTGATATCGGCGTGAACCAGAAATATTTAAGAAATTAGAATTCGAATAAATCTCTCCACGCAATATTTCGATAACTGTAATCACGATTGAGAGTTGAATTACCAGTCAACCATCGGGTAAAGCAGAAATATTGTTGGTGGGACAAAAATGAAAGCAACTATTTACATCCCTGCTCATCTCTTTCATGTATGTAAAATTATATCTATTTGTGTATATATAGTAGGTAATAAAGTATAATACATTATATTCATAAATATTATTATTATATGGAAGAAATTGCGTAGCGATAAGGGGCCGCCTATTGTACTTCTTAATTGTATGTCCGTGTACATGGTAAATTTTTTTTTATAACACAAAGGTGGCAAACAAGCTTTCGGTCCGCCTGATGGTATTTGGTGCAATAAAGAATATTTGGATTGTATTGTATTATCGATATGTCCTGCTGATTATTGTGTCTTGCTGCTCTTGTACTTCATGCAGAAATGCGTTACCCTAAAAGGTTGCCTTGAAAAGATTGCTTTCAGAGGCCGCTTTGTTGCATAATATATACACTGCCTGTAACTTTTACTGTTTACTGTATCACTTGTTTGTGTTTTGCAAATAAAGCGTATTCTATTTATCTATCTATCTATTTCAATGGTTGACTGTACGTAAAAGTTGTAAAATGATCTTTACTTTGATTCAGAAATAAAATATCATATCTGATTTTGCAATGACTTACATAATATCTCCTAATAATTGTGTTACAATCTCGTATTAACCGCAAGGTGAAATGTTTTCTTGAGATATGTAACACAATAATTAGGTAGTGTGTAATTTACCCTCTGTTACTTTTGTATAAGTATATTGCGAATAAGCCTATTCATGTTTGTTTAACTTGTTATATCGATAAGCGAATATGTTACAGAATTTAATTCATCAGTTTAATTAGTTTGTACAACACGAAATTAATTATCGTATTCAATTTCAAAGGCTATTAAGGTTTAGTATTTCGCTACACAAATTGCCATGTTGTATAAAGGGATCATTATTCAGAATCATCAAAGCAAAGAAGATAATCTGTGAATAGTTATTGAGAAAATTAATATTACAAAATCAGGTATCAATATAGATTATCGATTATTTTACTTATTGTCAACAACATTTTACTCTTGATTCAGCACTGTAAATTTGCAATAGCTTTTTAATACAGGGTTACTAACTTAATTAAACAATTCTCTTAGTATAATGACGAATGCAGATCTTAAAACTAAACTCAGTTGCCTAAGGGACCATCTCCACGTGCAAAAGAATCGCGATGATAATATTGTCGTACCACCTAATTCCATACGTATTGTCTTAGAACGTGTCTCCACATACGGCGATTTCATCGTGGCGATTTACATTCGGACTCGTCGCTATTCTCTCGCTCGTGGAGATGGTCCCTTAGTCTATATATATCTAAGGTATTTTTTCTTATTTGAAAGAATAAAAAGGTGCCTGGTGCCTTATTTGGTGACAATATCATACATACAAAATTCAAATAAAAAAGTACAGCAAAATCTTAAAGTAAGAGAGTAGGTACAATATGACATCGAAAAGACATACTCAGCAAAGTGTCAGTTTAGACACCACAACGATTGCTCGTTTTCCATAGCCTTACTCGAGAGCAGACAACAACGCGTAATGTATGGTATACTACATTACACCAATCATTCAATTACCGATGATAGAATAGGCGTCAACGTCTCAGTGTCAACTGTTTCAGTCTGTTATTGATTGATGGTCGATCTATTAGTGCAGTAATACTAAACTAAGTCTGCAACTAGTAGCGCAAGATAGTACCTATACTATACATTTTTATTTTAACATTATAGATAGTATAATGCTACAATAAAAATGTATAAATCTTTAAATTTTTAAATTCTTTTGAAATTAGTAAATTTAAGTTAATAGTGAAGTCCATAATTAGTACATAATTGGAATAAATCTTAAAGTCACGCGGAAGACCAAAAATTTAAACGTCGTAGCGGAAGAGTTAAAAGATAATGGCGTGATGAGCTCGACGCTTACTTGGATGATCGGCCGGAAAGGGCACAATTGAGACATTGGAATAGTAAGGGGCAGGCCTTTGCCCTGTGGGACACAAATGGCCGCTAAAAAAAATAAACCTACCTGGATTCAATAAAAGTCCTTAATCCTTTCTTGAAGGTCTCTCGTCCGAGGGTGTAGTTGAACATCCGGAAGAGGAGCTCGATCTTGGTGCAAGCCGTCTCCTGCTTCATGCCAGTGATACGAGAGTGGGGGTATCTCTTGCTGAATTCGTAGTAGATGGAGTAGAGTACTGTCATCGGCCATTTGCCCTCCATTTCGGAGCCATCGTTGATCTGTAGTAGATAACATTATTTTAAAATTAAATTAATAATTGTACATCTTCACTTAAATGATTAACAACCAATTTTCGAAACGCATTTTAGTTCTAATCTACATTATGTCTATCTCAGTTTTTCTTCTGTAGTTTGACAGTCTTCTTCTAAAAAGTACTGCGCTTTAGCAAAACACACTACATTTTAGCAAAACATCAGTCACAAACTTTAATGCAAAACACTACAGACTCTTCAGCATATTATTCTAGAAATATTGGATAGCCTGCACAGATTTAAGTAGCGTATATAATTGAAGAATCTTTTGTTCTGTACCAATTAAAATCCTCCAATTATTCGCACAAAAGAACTTTGAATAGTTTAGGGCAACGTCTGACTCGAACAATGCATCGAATAAAAATTTTCAGTGATGGCTTTGTGAAGAACCATACGGGAATTTTGATCGACGAGCTTTTAAGGTGGTTCGATATAGGAGAAGAAATGCATTTATCGCAAATACAAAGAGGAGCGTGTCTATTAAAATTTATATGATGATTATTCCGTAAATATATTGTGTTTATAGTCGGGAATCTCATTCTTCTGAATGTGCAATGAATAATTGAGCTGCATTTTGTTAAAGACGAACCACGTTAAAGAAATGTATGTAATATAATGTGAGTTAGATAGCCCAATAATTCTCAAACACGAAGAATACTGTCTCTTTTCGCGATGTTTAGTTAGATATCGTAGGTTATTCACCTCACCGGTCTCAGCTGATTCTAATATGTCTTGTTCATTGATCCGACTGCACAGATGATTCGAATAAAACCTATTAGAGAAGTTCGAGGCATTGAAACCCATTAAAATACTGGCTAGGCTGAACGTTGTTTAACTTGCGTGTTCATTTAGAACGCGACACACAGCGACGCCATCGAGTTTCTCAAAGAAACTATGTATAAACAGTGGAAGTCCACCACACATTCCCACCGCTGTGTCTCCTGGATAGTCAGTATCAACAACGGCGATCCTCAGATTGACAATAAGCAATGAAGCTTATTGACGTCCCAGGGGAGAAACTACAGCAGTTTTTAAACTCACAACAAATTTAATCAGAAATAAAACAGACGGAGTAGGAAGTATTGAAACGTAAAGTAAAATTACCTTAAAAGTAATTTCAGCAGCTAAGTATCCCACTAATGCTTTATTAATATGTGCGTCCGACCACCAAGCTGGAGTCGTAAGTGCCCCCATCCATTGATACGCTATCTCTTGGGCCAGTTGAAGGTAACCTTTATTGCTTAAATCGCTCTCTCTATAAATAAAATTAAATAATACAGAAAATTATATTGACGGTTTCACAGTGTATTAGTTAGAACAGGCGCTGGATGGAGTTAAGTATCCAAATATGACTGCATTATGTGGCTTTGAACTCAGAAATGCTTGCAGATTATGACTCTGGATGTTGCCAGGAGGTTTACCGCTCGAGAGTTTAGAAACAGATATTAAATTCACAAAAAGTGATGTAGTTCTACATTTTCAATATGTTTGGGTAAAAATGGGTATGTTTTTTTTTTATACTACTAAGTTGGCAAACAAGCATAAGCCCGCCTGATGCAAAGCATCACCGTAGCCTATAGACGCTTGCAGTACCGGGGGTATCACTCACGTGTTGCCAAACCCAACCCCCCCAAGTGGAGCTCTGGAAACCTTACTCACTGTAGGGACACAACATGGCCGAGACCAATGCTATCATGCTACGATCTTCTGTAAGGTGGAGGTCCTTCCCCAGACGGGCTGCTCCAATTTGAGCGGATTATCTGCTGTGCCCTACCTCTCTTAGATGTCAGGGTTATGTGAATTGAAATTATTTTTTTTTTTAGAGATAGTAAGTGAAGATTGTTCTTACAGGCGTAGACGCGATTGTATCTTTTGAATATTTTAAAAAATATATTTAATCAAATCAATAATGAAAAAGAAATCGTTCGTTTATCTTCGTGTAACTTTGAAATTCAAGTTAAATGGTACTACAAACGTTATCAGCAACCTTGTGCGACCCCAGCGCGATTTACATAGATAACTGAGCGAGACGATAAGTCACTTGACCCTCGGCACGAGCTATAGGTCCACTAGACAATATACACGTACGTTTCTACGTGTTATAACGTTTTTTCATGCGGGAAATCATGTGCGACGATTCTCTGTCTGTTTGGGTCAAACACACCATATATTCCCATCGTGGTGTCTCCTGTAAACCGTCTGTAAACAGGATCAACAACGGCGACTGATTGACAATAAGCAATGAAGCTTATTGACGTCCCGGATAAGAAACTACAGAGAAACTACAGCAGAGTCTTGGAACTCACAACGAATCTAAGAAAGAAATTAAAATGAGAAGGAAATGTTGAAAGTACTTCTCTCCTTAGCAACTACATGAGAAAGAAAAGGGAGATGCAAAAGGGAGGTGGAATGTATGTATTCTAAACCTAAGTACTCACTTGAATACAATAAGACCCCAGTTATCAGCAGGCTTAACACCCTGATAATTCGGTAAAGCCACGATGTCCAATCGACGCAAAGGTAAAGGCACTCTCCATACATGAGCCAACTCTTTAAAAACCAAGGCCACCTTCTCATTCACACCCTCCAGAGCTTGGAGGTATTCAGGACGACCCCACACACGTAATTCTGAAAAATAATGGCAATGAAATCGTTTATGAAGACCAATCGTTTAATCAGGAACTTTAGTCCTTTATAAACATTACCTTCAAACAACCTTTGTAAAAAAAAAAATTACTCATTTGGAAAAGAAAGGAAGACGAGAAAAGGGCAAGAGCAGAAGAAGATCAGCGGCGAAAACCGATTGCGGTATCTTATTTAATCTATACTATCTATTATACTAATATTATAAAGCTGAAGAGTTTCTTTGTTTGTTTGTTTGAACGCTCTAATCTCAGGAACTACTGGTTCGAATTGGAAAATTATTTTTGTGTTGGATAGTCCATTTATCGAGGAAGGTTTTAAGCTATATAACGTTACGCTGCGACCAATTATATCATAAAAATATGTTGGAAGCTAAACCATAAACTATGTACGGGTGACATTATATTTTCAAAAAATAGGGATCCTTATTAAGTCGGAGCGAACGCTATTTACTATTAAGAATAGGAAGCATTAAATTTAATACAAAGATCTCTGTATTACTTTTCTCAAACTTTCTTAATGCTGTTTACTTGTAATGGCGATGCCCTTTGTCCATTTATTCAATTCGAAACTCCCATTAATGTCAATTTACCAAAGTTTCCAGAATAATTAACATCAATGTCTCTCGTTCTGGAGATGTGTACCTTAACTTTGACGAAATTAAATCTGATACATTGAGTAGACATTACACAATACAATATCGAAAAACAGAAATTAATATTATAAAGAGGAAAGATTAGTATTATTGTTTGTTTATTACAAACACAAAACTACTGGACCGATTTGAACAGTATATACTAAATCTATGGATTTGAAAATTTCTTTCACCGTTGGGAGCGTCTTGTCGCATAGGTACACATGGAATTCCGTTTCGAAATTCTATAGGGCTACTACGAAACGTAAATCCGATATTTCGGCCGAAGTATCGGAAGAATTTAACCGTGAAATACAAGGTATTTCATGGTTATTTTAGTAATTCCTTTAATTCTATCCATGAAATACCTTGTACTTTATAGTTATTTTTGTAGTTCATTGAATTATAATCATGAAATAACTTATATTTCACGTTTAAAATTCTTCCGATACTTCGGCCGAAGTATCGGATTAACGTTTCGTAGTAGTAGCCCTGATTCGGAATATCAACCGCCATTATGGGCCGTGACATACACTCGGAATTCCGTTACGGAATTTCGATTCGGACTTCCGAATGTCTGTGACAGACCATATAAGTACTATGATATGCATGTAACTTATTTATGCTTACCCATATCATTTCCAAACTCATCCGTGTAGTTTGTGGAATTTCCCAGTTGTTTTAAATCAGCTATCACCAGACCCAGGGTGAAGGTGGACATCGGAGGAGTCTTCTCAAAATGATCCCACACTGCATGGGGTTCTTCAACACTATGAAATAATACATTATGGTCATAAATATTTGTGTTTTTAAGTACTACCTATTGGTTCAACTTTTATGAAAGTCTTTTGATTCTGCAAAATGAAATATTTTCAACACAACAAGCTAATTTATTATGTAAAATTTGTTTCTATATTCGGCACTTGTAACGATTAATTTATTGATTAATTATTATTTTTAAGTATTTTTTTTTAATCGTTTGGAGACTTCTAGTAGCTGAGATAATGATGATGATGATGAAGTATTTTTAGAGAAAAAAATATTATATCATAATAATCTTAATGGCGTTTTAGACGACTGGCTATCATGCGGCTTTGGACCGAGACGAGCGGAGTCAAAGGCAGATGCATTTGCCCAGTGGAACACAACTCATAAAAACTGAAAAAAAAAACGACAATTTTTGACGACCTCCGTGGTGTAATAGTTACCACGCCAGACCGCCACCCAGGAGGTCCCGGAGGTTCGATCCCCGGTCGGGTCATGATGAAAAACGAACTTCTGATTGGCCTCGGGTCTTGGATGTTTATCTATATATGTATTTGTTATAAAATATAATATCGTTGAGTAAGTATCCCATAACACAAGTTTCGAAATTACTTTGGGGCTAGCTCAATCTGTATGAATTGTCCCTACACATTTGTCCCCTATACATTTAATTACATTTGTCAGAAAAACTTTCAGACTATAACGTTTATTAAATAGATCACTGATAGCAAATACGACTAATATATCCTAAAAAGGTTACGGTAATTCTACTAACTTATCTTATCCTATCTTATGTCCTGTAACTTCACTCTTATCTTGAAAGCAGAAATGGTGATATCAGATAAGCACACGCTTTGGCGAAATTTTATGACCTAAAACTTTATCTTACCACGGCTATTTTTATACTAGGAATGTATGAAGAAGCCGAGCAATGAACGAAGAATAATCTTTTTTTTTTATACCACAAAGTTGGCAAACAAGCATACGGCCCGCCTGATGGTAAGCATCACCGTAGCCTATAGACGCTTGCAATACCGGGGGTATCACTAACGCGTTGCCAACCCCCCCAACCCCTCCAAGTGGAGCTCTCGAGACCTTACTCACCGTAGGAACACAACATGGCCGAGACCAATGCTATTTGTATACGATATACGATCTTCTGTAAGGTGGAGGTCCTTCCTCAGACGGGCTGCTCCGATTTGAGCGGCTGAGCATATTTGCTGTGCCCTACCTCTCAATTAATTATTTCAGAAATTAGGCCTTCACATAGGCTTTTTCTGATCATTTACAAGTTTTATACTTAGGTTGATATAAAATAAAATAAACTACCACCGTAGTCATAAATATACCGATTAAAATTGCTTATTCAGCTCTGATTAATGACCATGAGGAATATCTTCAATATAATATCCGCAAGGTAAACTTGAAAATAGCTCACGGTCCGATGGGAGCCGCAGTCCCAAAGAAAGGGTACCTGCCCGGAAAATTTTAGATTCTTACGCTTAATGGTCTTGGATATTTTGGGAAAACAATCCGGCGAGTAATTTATGTAGCAAATTATTATTTATATTATATTTTATGCAGGCAAACAGGCCTTTTTTTTTTTTTTTTTATATTATCGTCAGAAAAATGCTTTGCAGCAGCCCCACCGCCCGGGGAATATGCGGTGGGGACTGTGGGACTTACCACTAAAAAACTGACGGGATGCCACTCGCCCCCTAAGTGACGGGGCCACGGGTACTGTGATACATCCGCGACCCCGCCAGGGCCGTCCGGCCAAAGTTAAACTGGCCGGACCCGCTCTCCCCGGAACGCCCCGTCAGCAGCACACCGCATCCAGGTGCACTGCCGACACCGAGGACCATTGCCCCCTCAAGACGACGGGCCTTCCCCGGCTCGCCGTCTCGGCTGGGCAAGGGTCCCCTCCATCTCTGCGGTCGCAACAACGTGCGACCGCTGGCCGGGCTCAGCAAGCCGCCGGCCCCTCTTCTTCAATTTTTTAACGAGGTTTTCTTCCTCCACCGCGCCTCCTGCGCCACTCCAAGTGCCACAGCGTCCACTACGTACTTAGTGGACTCTGTGACACTTTGCGCCACCGCGCACTCCCTCTTCCAGGGTGGTCTCATTCGCCCATGTGACCCAACCCTTAACGCCCCCCGCAGTGTCTGGGTTGGCGAGACCCAGTGTCTGCAGGGTCTCCGCGTTCCACCATACGGAGGTCGCCCCCGGTATCAACGGGTGGAGTAGGCCCGGACACCAGTCGGGGCGAAGACGCTTTTGGGGAGGATCAGCGAGCGAACGAGTCCACCACCGCTCATCATACAGCCGGCCGAGCCAAGCGCGGCCGGCACCACCTCTTGTTTTTTAACGAGGTTGTCTCCTCAGTCACTCCACCCCCAGCACCAGTACGGATGCAAGGGGGAGCGGATTTGTCCGCATCCCACGTACTCCATCCAAGGTAGGAGCACGGGGAGCAGACCCACCGCGTCGGGAATTTGGCCGTCGGCAAGTAATTCCAGAGTTGGGTCCAGAAACTAAGGAATTACTCGCCGACGATTATATTATATTTTATGCAGGCAAACAGGCCTGATGAGAAGTGGTTACCGCCGCCTTCGAATATCAATAATACCAGCTTCAGGTAGAGTGGGACGGCGTAGACTATAGGAGACTTACACCCAGCAGTGGGTCAATGAGAGCTAATGATGATGAATAACTCTACAATAAAATGGAAATTTTAATTTCAATTTAGGCAAGTATATTTGACGACCTCCGTGGCGTAATGGTTACCACGCCAGACCGCCACGCAGGAGGTTCGAATGCCGGTCGGGTCATGATGAAAAACGAACTTTTTCTGATTGGCCTCGGGTCTTGGATATTTATCTATATAAGTATTTGTTATCTATATATATAAAATTCAAAGTCCTGACTGACTTAACTATATATCAACGCACAGCCCAAACCGGTGGGTCTAGAGATTCCAAATTTGGACTGTAGGTTCCTTACGACGTCTAGGGGTGTACTAAGAAAGGATTTTTCAAAATTCCTACGGGAAACCGAGATATACGCAAACGAAATTGCGAGGGTATATCAACGCACAGCCCAAACCGCTGGGTCTAGAGATTCCAAATTTATCATGTAGGATCCTTATAAGGTCCAGACCGACCGGACCGGACCGGACCGGAACGGACCGGACCGGACCGGAACGGATCAGACCTGATCGGTCTGGAAGGAACCGCACCGTACCGGGCCGTGCCGGACCGGATCGAACCGGACCGGACCGGTTTTTTTTTCATAGATAAAATTCAAAGTCCTGACTGACTGACTTAACTATACATCAACGCACAGCCCAAACCAATGGGCCTAGAGATTTCAAATTTGGACTGTAGGTTCCTTACGACGTCTAGGGGTGTACTAAGAAAGGATTTTTCAAAATTCCTACGGGAAACCGAGATATACGCAAACGAAGTTGCGAGGGTATATCAACGCACAGCCCAAACCTCTGGGTCTAGAGATTCCAAATTTGACAAGTAGGTTCCTTACGACGTCTAGGGATGTACTAAGAAAGGATTTTTCAAAATTCCCACGGGAAAAGATATATGCATACGAAGTTGCGAGGGGACGCACAGCCCAAACCGCTGGGTCTAGAGATGCCAAATTTGACATGTAGGGTCCTTATAAGGTCCAGACCGACCGGACCGGACCGGACCGGAACGGATCAGACCTGATCGGTCTGGAAGGAACCGCACCGTACCGGGCCGTGCCGGGCCGGATCGAACCGGACCGGACCGGATCGAACCGGACCGGACCGGATTTTTTTTCTATATATATAAAATTCAAAGTCCTGACTGACTTAACTATATATCAACGCACAGCCCAAACCGGTGGGTCTAGAGACTCCAAATTTGGACTGTAGGTTCCTTACGACGTCTAGGGGTGTACTAAGAAAGGATTTTTCAAAATTCCTACGGGAAACCGAGATATACGCAAACGAAGTTGCGAGGGTGTTTCAACGCACAGCCAAAACCGCTGCGTCTATAGATTCCAAATTTGGCACGTAGGTTCCTTACGACGTCTAGGGATGTACTAAGAAAGTATTTTTCAAAATTCCTACGGGAAAGCGAGATATACGCATACGAAATTGCGAGGGGACGCACAGCCCAAACCGCTGGGTCTAGAGATGCCAAATTTGACATGTAGGGTCCTTATAAGGTCCAGACCAACCGGACCGGACCGGACCGGAACGGACCGGACCGGACCGGAACGTATCAGACCTGATCGGTCTGGAAGGAACCGCACCGTACCGGGCCGTGCCGGACCGGATCGAACCGGACCGGACCGTTTTTTTTTTTCATCTATATATATAAAATTCAAAATCCTGACTGACTGACTTAACTATATATCAACGCACAGCCCAAACCGGTGGGTCTAGAGACTCCAAATTTGGACTGTAGGTTCCTTACGACGTCTAGGGGTGTATTAAGAAAGGATTTTTCAAAATTCTTACGGGAAACCGAGATATACGCAAACGAAGTTGCGAGGGTGTATCAACGCACAGCCAAAACCGCTGCGTCTAGAGATTCCAAATTTGGCATGTAGGTTCCTTACGACGTTTAGGGATGTACTAAGAGAGGATTTTTCAAAATTCCCACGGGAAAGCGAGATATACGCAAACGAAGTTGAGAGGGGACGCACAGCCTAAACCGCTGGGTCTAGAGATGCCAAATTTGTCATGTAGGGTCCTTATAAGGTCCAGACCGACCGGACCGGATCGACCGGACCTGATCGGCCCGGATGAAACCCTACCGTACCGGGCCGTGCCGGACCGGAATTTGTTTCTGAAGAAAGATATGCTAATTGTTACTAGGCCACGCGGGCGAAGCCGCGGGCGGAAGCTAGTAAAATATAATATCGTTGGGTTAGTATCCCATAACACAAGTTTCGAACTTACTTTGGGGCTAGCTCAATCTGTGTGAATTGTCTATATATTTATTTTATTTATTTATATAATTACAATTTAAATTTAACAAATGCAAATTTTGTATACATTAAACTTTATCAATTTGGTTAGCAAACAATGTTATTTCATTTTGTTAGCGCTAGTACAGTCTATCAAAAGTAACAATCCAAAGCCGAACGATGGTGAATTTTTTTGAAAGAGTTTCCCCAGTGGTGCTACCAACGCTTTGCCTGCTACAAGAAACGCTGGAAAGGGAGGAAATACATAGTGATTGCTTTACATCAGGTGATATGAGTCCTCGTTTACCCCTCTAACATAAAAAAAAACTTTAGCAGTAGAATCGAACAAATCAGCCCCCTTACTCTTGAAGATAATTCCGCACGATCGCCATTGGATTGTTAATCTAAGGTACTATTTACAGCTAAGCTAGTTCTAACTAAATATTATACTAAATGAAATCGGATTGTATGCTAACCAAATAGTTAGTAAAGTATAAAATTTTAATGGTACGAATAAGGATTTGGTGTTAATTTTGCATTTGAAATTATACAGAATTGAAATTAAAATCGCGATTGCTATGCAGAGTAACCTAGCAGATATGAAAAATATCGATCGATCATGAGTTAAAAATGGTGTAACGAACACGACTTTGTTCTTTTTAAATAGGTTTATGTAATATTTTATTACGTTATTTTAAATAAAATGAAAAATACATGCTCTGACTGTGTGTAATGTATTTATTTATTCTTTATTGCACGATTGAGTCAACAATCGGGTAATGCAGAAATATTGTTGACGGATTGAAAGCAAGTATCTCCTGGTTACCTAAGAACTAATCACAATCATGTATTAGAAATTATTTAGAAAAGGTTTGCCCCGAGCGGGAATCGAACACACTAACTCTGGTAGATAAACGCAGCACCGGGCTGTCAACATTTCATTTCAAAAACAATTTCACACGCGAACTAAGTTGCGCGGCATTCGCTTGCCATTTAAAAATCGTTTTATTTTATCTACCTTTCCTTTAGGTAGACAGGGACAGAGGATATATGAA
Organism: Endotricha flammealis; assembly: GCA_905163395.2. Taxonomy (NCBI): domain Eukaryota; kingdom Metazoa; phylum Arthropoda; class Insecta; order Lepidoptera; family Pyralidae; genus Endotricha; species Endotricha flammealis. The sequence goes on along the minus strand of LR990859.1, from coordinate 2,088,881 downwards.
TTACACAACTCCCTTTAAATATATAAGGACTTACGTCATAGGGGGACGACAACGTCGAAACTAGTTTAGACTGCATTTTATATTTAAACTGCACTTATTCCGCTCTCATATTCCATTACAGACGAGATAAAAAGATGCTGGGACAAAGAAGTGCATTATTTGCATGGGACATTTAAAATAGAACCATTTCTCTTTTAATTCGACGGCATAAAGATATAGGATTATGTATATTAGTCACCAACACGGCTGGCTCACGCAGACGTAAAACGAAGTTCGAAACATACTTATTACTCGTGCATAACGACCATAGATTTAGTATATAGTAGCGTACCTATAGATCGGCTTTGTTTGATTGAGGCGAGACCAAAAACAAAATACACTAGTGTGCGTGGAATGTACATGTGTGCAAGCAAAATAAATAATTTTGTGGATTTTCCTTTTAGTTTGAGTTACATCCAGGCACTGCACAGGTAACCATATTTAATCACGTCGAATTAACACCAAAACTACAATTAAAAACCATAAATTTTGTAAAAATAAGTGGGATTTGTTTTAACATGACGTGCGTGCGTGCGTGTATAGTAAAAATGGTCTCGTCTATCTATCTCGCTCTAACAAACGCGTATGCTATGATCTATCTCTTTTGCATTGCCAATCTTCTTACGCTAGTAAGTTATAATACTAAATCTATGATAACTACAATCGATTTTCAATTGTTTTATAAACTGCGAGCCCAACTTTTGGCGCGTAATGTTAATTATCTAAAGTTGTGTATCAATTTTAGGATTCTAAATATTCGAGAAGTGTCTGCTAACTAATGAGCTAAATGAGCGTACTGCACTGCAGACTTTTTTAAATTTGTATAGTTAGATGGCCTACTGCTAATCCACCAACCCGTAATGGACAAGCGTGATGGATTTTCACGTCCTTCCTTTATATCCATGAATTTAAGGAACTCATGGAATAGGTAGGCCATTTGACAAGTAATGGAACAGTTTAAGTCTAATTCTAAGTTCTAATCTAGATCTAGTTTTAGGTTTTCTAAATTTAATAGCTGCGCTCTTGATGTTTAATTAAAGCATTATTATTTACTAGCTTCTGCCCGCGGCTTCGCCCGCGTGGCCTAGTAACAATTAGCATATTTTTCTTCAGAACAAATTCCGGTCCTGCACGGCCCGGTACGGTACGGTTCCATCCGGTCCGGTCGGTCCGGTCCGGGCCGGTCGGTCTGGTCCTGATATGGAGCCTACATGCCAATTAGCATATTTTTCTACAAAAACAAAACCGGTCCGGTCCGGCACGGCCCGGTACGGTGCGGTTCCTTCCGGACCGATCAGGTCTGATCCGTTCCGGTCCAGTCGGTTCTGGTCCGGTCCTTATAATGACCCTACATGACAAATTTGGCATCTCTAGACCCAGCGGTTTGGGCTGTGCGTCCTCTCGCAACTACGTTTGCGCATATCTTGCTTTCCCGTGGGATTTTGAAAAATTCTTTCTTAGTACATCCCTAGACGTCGTAAGGAACCTACATGCCAAATTTGATATAGCCTCACAACTTCGTTTGCGTATATCTCGCTTTCCCGTGGAAATTTTGAAAAATTCTTTCTTAGTACATACATCCCTAGACGTGGTAAGGAACCTACATGCCAAATTTGGAATCTTTAGACCCAGCGGTTTGGGCTGTGCGTTGATATACCCTTGCAACTTCGTTTGCGTATATCTCGGATTCCCGTGGGAATTTAGAAAAGAAACATACACTAAATGTTAAGTTGAGCAAATCGCCACATATTAGTGAAAACCGCATCCAAATCTATATATATACGTCCGATAAGAAAGGATTTTTCAAAATTCGAACTCTAAGGGGGTAAAAAAGGGGGGTAAAGTTACTATGGGACAACTTGATTCCTTGGTCCAATCTACTTCAAATTTTGCATAAAAATGTTTAAGAGAATTGATGGAAGATGTGATTCTTATTTTATTGAAATTCTTGAAAAAAATGTATTTTGTGCGTAATTTTCTTCGAGTTAATATCAATACTCATACTCCTTAGTGCTTTTGATTAATTACATTTCATTTTGACACATCCGTGAAATGAAGTGTATCATCTGTCATGTAATTATAAATTGTGAATATTCAATCATAATGTCGTCTATTTCCTTATTTATTCTGTTTGTGATATAAGAAAAACAGCTAAAATTCTAACTTTGTTTAAAGCGGACTGAATCATATTCATCGATAATAAATAGTACCTAAGTAATTAAATATTAAATTTTATAATATTTGACAGGGTTCAAGTTAAATTGGTCAATTGTTTAATGGTCATTTTGATATTGTCTCTTTCTCACTTATAGGAAATCTCATTACGTCGACTCGCTCTATTATTTCGTAGTGTTGTTGTAGGCTGAGGTTGTAGGTATTGAATTACCGATATACTTATACATTTTTTTTCACGGAAGTAGTTGGAAAACAAGCTCAGGAATATGGATCATTTGATATTAGGTGATTACCGTCGACTATGGAGCACATAGATTCTAGGGTCCCTAACCCGTTGCCGACCTATAACAGGAAAAAACAGGATATAGCGAGAAATAGTATAAGGAATGAGTTAGATTTTTTCTATACCACAAAGGTGACAAACAAGAATTTCGGATATTTCACTCCCCGAACGAAACGCATTGCTGCTTCACGTCAATATTCTGTAAAAGGGTGGCTCTTCACTGGTCGGGCTAGCCTATTTCATAAACGCCCACTCCAAAGATTGTAATGAGAAGTATAAAAATGGAAAAAAAAAATCTTTACATATGAAAATTTTTTGGGTGTGACCAACCGATTTGAAAGGATTTTTTTAAATTTCCACGTGAATGGATAAACGCACACGAAATTGCGCGGGTTTTTCTAGTTTTATATATATAGATAGATAGATATAGATATGTGCTGGGGTAAATTATTCTGTATAAAACTGTGATTAGTGCCAATATATTAAAATTAAATTATTATGTGGAATTGTTTATATATTTGCATATATATATTTTTTTTTAATCTCATCAGTCTCAGAAGTCTCCATTTTCCTCTGTCTTATGTCAGCTCTTTCACCTCTTTATAAGATACGACCACGACCCCTTTTTCCTTTTTTTTTCCGTGATAACCAAAGATTTGTAACCAGTTATGAAAGAAGATATTTTTTCCACTTTCCTAACTATTTTAATTATTATTATATGATTATGCTGGTAACAGGACAGACAGGTCGACGCCTACTACTTATTACGTTAACATCGATAAAATTGTATTATATGCAACAGAGATTATCTCAAAGCACTCTGTCGTGCAAAAAGCCGGAAAACTCGATTAAACTACGCTGCAAAGGTAATCCCCACTCGCTTTACTGTATGGCCATACATGATCATAATCTTATATTCTATTATCGAGGTCTAACCACTTTGAATGTAAAACTACAGATAGCTCTGTAATAACACAAACGCAAGCTATTAATGAGCAAATGCTATTTATTAGCAAGTGTGTCCATTAATTGTTAGTGATAATTTCGACCCTGCTCTAAAATCGAATGCCGTTCGATTTTCGAGCATGCTAGCTGAAGCGCGGGAGGAAGGGGGTGTGCTTCGAGCACGTCTGAACAGATTTGCTTAAAACTGACATGCTTATTGCTAACAAATGTGAAGGAGTATGCTTAAAATAAGCATACTTAATATACTTATTAGCAGAGAGTTAGTTAGTCATAAGTATGCTATTACAAAGCGTCTCTCTGTACCTTAACCATCGAGGTGAATCTAAAGAGGTGAATTTATAGAATGACTGCTATTCTTTAACCTTTAACCGTGAAATATTTGGTGATCATTGGAAAGGACCGTGATAAATTTCATTTAGATTTATTATTTTACCTTTTATTGAGGATACAAGAAGCGTTTTTATGGATTTTATGCGGAAGGAATTCCATGAGGAATATCACTGCATTCATTAAATCACTTGAAACTTTATAGCTACATATATCGTAAGGAAATGAGGATACCAAGGATTCCTCGAAATCTCTAGAGAAAGCACGATATCCCGGCCCCTGGCAGATGTCGAATAATCTTGTTTATTACTTCTTCCTAAAAATGTTCAGTGATATAATATGTTGTTTCACTAATTTAAATCTAGTGAAATGTAAAGAACAGTAGATGTGTGGTGGGCTTGTCCCAATTTCGACGATTTCCCAAGATTCGACTGCCATGCCGTTGTAATATATCAAGTTGTAATATTTCAGAAATCACTCCTAAAATAAACTTTTTGGGTATAACCAAATCTATAGGGAGTACCGCATCATAAATAGCTCATTCCATAACTTCAGAGTTTACGAAAGAAAACTTCTCCGAAACCGCAAGCTTCGTGAAAATTTACCAAGACACACATACATTATTCTGAGGAGGTAGATATAATGGGTGGGACTTGTCTGAAAAAAAAAATTAGATTTTCTTTTTGAAAAAGGTCACACTGTTTTATGGCAATGACGATTGAAAACCATAGTATCACAGAAAAGGTTCGTTTTCCGGACAGTTTTCACAAAATGTTGTAACAAATATTGAAGTTGGTAACACTGTCTTATTTAGACATTTTGCTATTATTTTTCTTCGGAGTGTCTTGACTCGGAGACTGTATATACAAAACTGTATGTACTGAGAGACAAAATGAATACGCTGCTTTGAATGATATTATTATATTATCATTAACATGACATATATTTATTTATATTTATTTATTTATTTATATGACAATCTCTCCTCACATACCTATGTCTCCTGTATAGCCAGGATCAACACCGGCAATCTCAGATTGACAATAAGCAATGAAGCTTATTGACGTCCCGTAAGAGAAACTACAGCTGTATTGGAACCTACAACGAATTTAATCAGAAAGGAATTAGACGGAGCATAGGAGCGAACAAGCAAAACTAATGAGTATGATAATGAAGAATATGAAAACTTAACTTTAACGAAACGAAAACTTACATTTCTTCAGTTCTCTGTAGAGGTGTGTTGCTTAAAGCAATCATAGTTCTTGGACGTACGACGCTAAGCTCGAAAGGTGTTTTGTATGCTGGCTCATCGAAGCACGGGAACATTCGCCTGGCATTGTTTGGACGAAGCTGCGTAGCTGCTACAATCCTGTGAAATTTTGACGTGTTTGAATAGAATTCCCTAACTTAACCAGAGATTAGCCCATGAACATACGAGAGAGGGCAACCGTGGTAGACAGTTAGGCAATTGACTTGGCAAGTTTCGCCTGCAGTCTATTAAATTTTTCCTACAGTTTTGCTAAGTGATACTTATTAGGAATCTGTAAAACAACTCTAAACATATTTGAAAATTATTTGTCGCCCCAGGTGGTATTTTTCTTCTAAAAATATTATCAAAATAAGAATACCTATAACTTTATTGATAATATATTTACTACTCACAAAATATAATAGTTACTTTAAGTTTTACATAAAAAAAAGTTTCCAATAACACCAGTCCTTGTGAGAGTTAGTTGAACCGAACCATAAAAACTAACATAAAATTGTAATAAAGTTATTAGTCACAATATACAGGCATATTATCACACTTGCGATGCCTCGGAGCGATAAATCCCAGCGGCCTCACCGCCAAACGCCTCATGAAATAAATAAAGGAACCAACAGCCATAAATATCATACCTCATATTTACAGCTCGCGAGATAACATCCCGGAGAAACGGTGCATCATCCATACTCAGTTGTTTTATTATCATACAATTTGAAGATTATTTCTGGATTATTCGATTTTTTTAAATAAAGTCTGCTCTAAAAGTAATGACATTGGTTTCATACCAAACTATAAAAGAATCGTCCTGTCGACGAACAGTCCAATGGCGAATAGGCTTTAGGGGAACGGTTTCAGACTCAAACTTTAGAAATATTTGTTTAAGTTATAAGCCAATGTTTTAAACCGCAAGCTTCTTTAGGCTTATTCGTCAAATAAACTGACTACTTTTTGACAGTTCTAGTATGAGTTTGACGTTTCTTTAATTGCTAAATAGCCTCTCCTGGACTTCCCGGGACCGGGAGATGTCCATCACTTGGCTGTTGACTACATTTGACCTGATGTCGAGAGTGGGGTCCAAAAGTGAGACCCATCAGCACTGCGGATAGGAAGCGCAGTCACTGATCAGTCTCACCTGGTCGACCTGAAAAAATTGTGACGAAGATGGTGATGGTCGTGGTAATAGTAAATATAAAACCTTAAACTTACCTTTCAACTTCTTGTTCTGTTGTATAAGTAGACTTGAAGAAGGCCTCAGTTGAAGCAGTCTCTAAGTTGCCGTTAAAACGGAAGTCCAGGTGTCCTTTAGCATTCTTAGGTATCACTTTCTCTAGCAGTATCGTCACAATAGGCTTCTTAGGATCCGTTGTTAATTCTTTAACTTCAATTTTATGAAGTTGTTTACTAAAAAAAAGATTTTATTAGTAAATCTTATAATAAGGTGGCCTTACAGGATCGCAAGCAGAGGAACCTGGAGTCTCACTTGCAGAGGTTATGCACAACGAGCCAAAAATTTTTTGAAGTAAAAAGTGTCTATAAACGTTACAAAAACAGTTTCAATCAAGTCCTATTTTGTAAGAGTGAGACAGCGCTTGATATTGACACGAGATTTTAATTATTTGTGTTACGAGAATAAGCACTGATTCTGACAATGTGATATTGGCATCTACAAATATTTCGGTGAGTAAAATAAAATAACCAACAAAATACTTATTTTATGTTCATTTCAAGCAATATGTTTCTTTAATGAAAATTAAAGATAGAACTTTCAACTGGCATAACTTATAAACGGTATCTCAAAAATCAATCTCCCTGATCCTCGCATTACCCAATTCTGACTAATATTATTATTAGTTTCTTGGATCCTTAGATTAGTTAGGTTAGGTCTAAAGGTTAGGTCGAAACTACAATTTCTAAGAAATTGTAGTCTTCTAAGTAGTTCTAAGTGAGTTTTCTAACAATGATGTCCTTCACCGCTGATCAAGCAATTAGTAATACATAAATCGGAAAAACGAGAATTTACTGGTACATGCCCTAAATATAAATTCTTGGACGTGCTAGTTTTCCCAATCAAAATGTTTATTCTTGACCGCCAAGCTAGTAATTATTAGAAATATGTACAAAAATAAACGAAGAATTTAGTAGGACCTCTATAGGTTCTATGCATATGCCCATAAACCCCCATTTAAGGGTTTTAACTAGAGATCACCAGGACAATTACAAGGACAAACATACATATTCCCACCGCTATATCTAGAGCTCCTATAAACACAGGATAAATAAGAGCGACCACAGATAGGCAATAAGCTGCAAAAAAATTTTTGTTGTTTTGTAACAACAAAATGTAATCAGAAAAATGTTAGACAGAGTAGAAAGTATGGAGAAAACTAGTGATCAATCGATTAATATCCGCTATACTGTTACCGCAAGTAAATCGTTATAACTGTAGTTCTGTGTGGTCATACCCCTGCCTGAGTCATACGATGAAAAAGTTGGTGTTCCATTAATTACTTATTCCAACAATTGATTAGTCAAGACTACAATGTCTTAAAATATACGTTTGTTTTTCATCTAATGATTTTTCTAATTAACAATGAGTGAGTAATGACTTATGAATTTGTGCAATTAACAAATTGATTTCAAATGTTATGCAATATTAGTTGGCCTGTAAAACTTTCCTTCCTTTTCTTTTGGCATAGTAAATTAAATAACTGTAGTTTCACTGTTTATACTGGCTACTGTTTTTAATACTAGTACGGATTTGGGTTGAAACAATATTTTTTTCACACTTCAGAATCTTATCATGCAGACTGTTGAAATTTAAATGTAAAAAATCCTATCTCAACCAATTTCATACTAAACTCTATTGCCTCATTACGTGCAAGCTCATTCACAGCGTAATGTGCAATCTAGAAGGATGCAAATTAATTAGAAACGAATTTTATAGAGCTGATAACACCACGCCTGTCTATTATAATAAGATCTTTCAGTATGTGTTGTACGTGCCATAGAATTTATGAAGAGCCTGGTTTTGTTCCGTTTGTCACAGCAAAGGAACACGGAAATAAAAAATATTTATAACGTGTCTTGTATACTAGCTTCCCGCCTCGGCTTCGTACGGGTTTTAGTGGGATAGATAGGATAGGAATTCTTAATTTTTTTTTAAATATAGGCTATAATATATAAAAAAAAATAATTAAGGATTCATGTCACCCGGGGATAGTGCAGCTTCACAACGAACGGTGAAAGAATTCAAATCGGGCCAGTAGTTTCGGACTCTATTCAATGCAAACAAACAATCTGTGCCCTTTTAATTTGTATTTTATTTGTTATTTTTCCTTACATCTTTCAGTTTTTAAGTTTGTACGTTAGTAACTATTGGACTTTTGTTGTCAAATAAATAAATTTATTATTATTTAATACTTACGAATCAGCTGTCAGCTCAGCCTTTACTTCAGTTTCAGAGATCTCAATCTCATGAGCACAATGTAAGTTTATCTCATCAGCATCTTCCAGCCAGTTCACATCAATTCTCACATGCCCTTTGAAAATTCCATCATCAAGGTAAGGTTCCAGTTCCAACTTGTAGAATATTGGCTCCACAGATTTCTCCAAACGACTCTCCATGGATAAGCCATGAGCGTTGTTTAGATCTATACTTCTTGTCTTGATTATATGGAATGCTCGAACCTGTGGATTAATTTATGATTAGTCTGGGAAATGCGACCAGTCCTCGTTGCAAAAACCGTTTCAATCTCATCTCAAACTCACGCGTCGTCCCGCTCTTCCTATTTTGTATGAGTGAGACACCGATTGAGATTGACACAAAATTTAAACTTTTTTTATTACGAGAATTGACCTCCATTCTTGATAAACTATCGGTCGGATAAACTGCCAGTTTTCTTGACAATTTTTTGACAGAAAAGTGGGTAAAAGAAGAGGAGGAAATCACCCACCAAGTGGGCGAATATAGTCATAGGAATTACCTACTTTATCATAGCCATTATGAAGATCAAATGTTGGAAAGCCTGCCAGGTCCAGCAAGCTGATCATGATGATACAACTTGAGGAATTAACGAAGAAGAAGTATTTTAGGTAAATATTATTTTGTCGGTTTTCACCTGACAAAAAGACTAACTGAAACTTATCCATCGGTATCAAAGAGCCCCGTAAAAAGCAAAGAAAGAACCTAAAAGATGACGCGACTATTTCGTGTGACGTGAGATTTGCATCATTTATACTTTAATAACCTGGACTGTAACGAAATCTATACACAATTGTTCTTAAACCATTGTATAAAAGTACCTATATACTATTATGTCAATGCACGTGCACGTGACTGTGAATGATGTCACTGCTGCTTGGATTTTATTTAAATTAAACCTGCTTGCCCTCGGAATAAACTTGGAGTTGCATTCAAATTCAGGAAGTACGTGAAAAGAAAATACTACAAACCGCTAAAAATATTTCAGGCATAAGATTATAAGTAAAAGAGAAAATAATAAAATTCATAGTCATTATTACAAGTATTCCGCGGCAAAGTTTTCACAAAGATAAATATTCAGCATTAATGTTTCCAGTTTAACTTTCCTTTGACTATGAATACGTTTGTGTAAATTTGCAGTCTTTGCAAACGCTTTGCGTAAACCATATTTGTCTGGTCTCTATATTCCTAGTACAGCGTGTCCTACAAGATTATTATTAATTTGACTGAAGATCCGCCCCAGACTAATCTCGTAACAAAAGCAGTTACAATCTCATGTCAATCTCATGCGCTGCTGTCTACTCATACAAATTAGTGCGTGAGTTTGAGATGGTTACGAAACAGAGAAAAAAATTCTTCTTTCGCAACCGGTTACAAGATTTTGGTTATGAAAACGCTCAACATAACCCTTGCTCATGCAAGTGTTATGTCTAAAGCAATCGCTGTACCCGAATATGACTAAGAAACGTAGAGGGACTGCTCGAGCAGTTAGCCATTCATCAACGTACATGGACCGCTCTTGCAGTTTCAAGCTTTGACCGCACGACCGCGCGACGACCGTCCGAAGCAGTTGCAACTGCTGGAGCGGTTCGTATGTGTGTATACTGTATGTATTATGTAGCAGTCGCAGTTTGAAGTATTGCATCCAGACTGCTTCAAGTAGTCCGTGTCTGTTAGCCCTAGGACGATATAGGTACTATAATATTTAGAAGCTAAGTTGGCTTCACTTAGTCTAATTAGGTGGAAACCGAAACTACCGAGGCAAGTGATAATAAATCTTCTTTGTACATCAATAACCATTACCATACTCATTCCAATCCTTTCTATTCCGTCTAGTATTATTCTAATCAAATACGTTGTGAGTTGTGAAACATGAAACAGCAGTGGAATTGTGTGGCAGGCTCGCGATACATTCCATGCATTTAAAAAGCATGTGGATCGTCTGGTTGATCCGAGTTTTTCAAAGCAATCATGAAAAAGCCGTTGTTTTCGGAGTTTTCCTCGAACCGCGTCGAATGCACACTAAATCACGTGTTTAATCCGTTTTAGGGGTTCCGTACCTCAAAAGGAAAAACGGATTCCTTATAGGATCACTTAGTTGTCCGTCTATCATTCTGTCAAACTTTTGAATCCCCTACTAATTTGAAGTTGGTAAACTAACCGAGTAAGTAAACTAAGCCCTGTTGCCGTGCGCGAGTTCAACTCCACTTGACTTTTTAACATTTACCGGCGTAAAATAATCGTTTAACCAAAATTATAATCTTCAAAAATACCCAACGGAGATTTCGCTAAATATTAGGAAACATAAACGTTATAAAAAGGGGTCAAAATCAAACACATTTCTTTCCGCTATCACCTTGGTGAAACTTAAATATTTAATCCTTAATCGCGTCCCTTATGGTATTATGGTACTCCGGTTTGTATAGGTGGCCCACCATTGGGACCCTGGGATGTCCGAAATAGGATTTTTAACGAGGTCACGCGCTAAACAAAGTGAACGCATGGACTGAAGGATATCATAACTGAACATTATTTTATAATATCGGTTTATTTAGACTTTTTATTGAGTTCAATGTGTTATACAACTCTTTTCGTTTTCCACATTGTTTTAGTAAATTCCAGAGAGCATAATTATCATATTAAAAACAGTGGAAAAAACATTCTAATACCAGTTTTCACCAACGCTTCCTTGCGTCCGCGGCGTCATACTTTGTTGTTGAGAACGATCATGTAAAATTATCAAACGATGCTACCTAAGATAGGTATGGTATGCGACCTTGCGACCTAAGAAAGTCGAGATATCTAATAGCATCGCCATTACCTTATCCAAGTAGTGGTTTCCAATCAAGAGAAATTAAGCAAGGGGTTACGGTAGGATGGACAAGATTATTCTACTGCTACGGAACTCTCTTCAATAGATCATCATTTCAGCCACAAAAAGTCTGGACATGGGCCAATGATTGGTTTGCAGACATGAGATGTGGCAAGCAACTCTTTTATATAAATCTTTATATTTTTATAATACTTTTTTCTATGCTTTTTATTTGTCTATTATACATTGTCGTGCTTCACTTTTTTTCTCTCATTGTAAACTTGCTTTTACCTAATAAACTTGATTTCTACCATTAACTCCTTTTTTTTCTTTCCAAGGAACTTAGTGAAGTGACTATCTTATCTAGTGAACTTTTTCAACACTGTGACGTAGACACATCAGCATAATGCTGCTCGTCTATAATTAAATAATAATAATAATAATAATAAGTTCTCACAGTCCTTAACGACGTTTACTAGATTTTAATCAGAAACTTACCTTATCGGGTGGCAGTGAATGCACCAAGGTCAGGCAGATACAAAGAATTATGCTGCTCAACTTTAACATCGTTTACGGATTTGATCTGCTGAAAAACAATACTGAAAGAAAGATTTGTTATATTAGATTATGTTTCAGCAAATTATTAAAAATACATTCTAAACTTAATACTTACTTACAAGTTTGCGAAATGTTTGCTGTGCATGCAGTGTTTTTTTACACTTGTCTGTATTCTTGAATGTAATGGTGTACTCATTGTTGAAAAGCCAAATAAATAAATGTTGCGTGGAGTGATTTTTGCGGAGAAAAATATTTATCAATAGTTTCATAATGTACTATGTAAATACAAAGTTTCATGATGCTTACATTATTAGCATTAAAATCTTTGTTCTTAGTTTTCTACTCTGGTTATTGTTTGACTGTACGAAAAGGTATTTTTGAAAAGCTGATTACTTTTTAAATAAAACTAAAACAAATTATGGAGATAACGGTAAGAGATTTGTTGTGTCAATAATCTTAAAATATTTTTGTTATTTTGTGAATTATTAAATAATATAATAATCCAGGTGTACTCACTGGCACAGCTCGACGCCCCAGGATCCACTGGGCCGCGCTCCCAGATCCCCGCCAGTCAATTGGCAGGATGTCAGTCGTTACTCCTGATTGGGTCTACATTGCTAATATTATTTACCTTCATTGTATGACTGATTTTTCGGAGGTACGCGTTAGGTGACTTGATATATGGACTATTGGCTAAATAAGGCTGCTGACGCAAGATTGTAGATTCAATTACTTCATGATTATTGATAACACCAAATTATTTGATGGTGACTTGTGTTTCCTGTGATTATTGAAGATTAATCGAGCTCTGATGGCGTCACTGTGTCGCACTCTAAAAAGGTTTGGATAGGTTCGAAGGGAATGGGAACGAATGGGAAGAAATTATTTTCGGAGATTCCCACGGGAAAACGAGATACATATTTATTTCTTCTCTTTACCATTTTATCTAATATTCTATTTTAATTACTTTTCACTATAATATCTTCTTTTACATAATCTTATTTTTCCTTTGATAATATGTAACTAGGTATATTGTGTATTTCAAACCTTGTAAGTACTTAATTAATTTAAAATAAGAGGGCCCTGGACTTCACAACACAGGGAATCCTAGTGTGAAGTCTGGGAATCAATGTATTTGTAACAACTTGCTTGAGAAATAAAATATTATTATTATTATAATTATATATTATTATCTTAATTTCATTTTCCTTAACATATTAATAAGAGTTATTTTATTTTTATATTTTATGTTTACACTTTTATCTTTTCTATTTGTTTTAGTGCGTTTATTTTTAATACTTTTTGGCTCTATTTCTAATTTTACATGATCACTAATAAGTAGTACTATTTTCTTCTAAATAAGTCATTCAAGTTACATAAAATTAAATAAATAAATTTATAGGGACAAATCACAGATTGAGCTTGCCCCAAAGTAAGTTCGAAACTTCTGTTTATGGGATACCTACTAACTCAACGATACTATATTTTATAACAAATACATATAAGTATAGATAAACATCCAAGACCCGAGGCTAATCAGAAAAGTTCGTTTTTCATCATGACCCGACCGGGATTCGAACCCGGGACCTCCTGGGTGGCGGTCTGGCGTGGTAACCATTACGCCACGGAGGTCCTATAGGAAAACTATATTTTATTTCTCTACATAGCACTCGTCAACAGGCAGTTGCTGGGTGCTGAACGTGAGCGAGGCGGCGCGGCGTGGGAACGACATCTGATGATGCCGCCATGCTTATGGCTTATATTAGGTATTTAGATTAGATATGTATTAATTTATTAGAAACGCGTTTAGAATAATTAAAATTCTGATTATTTGAGTTAATAATAATGAATTAATTAATACGTTTTTCATGTCTAAAATCAAACTATTTATGTCTTCATAATGCTGATTAAACAAGCAATTGCTGTCTCGGAGTCAAAATTGTCCGTCATCTTTACTAATTTTAAAAAATCTTATTAAGTAACTCAAACCCCTAAAAAATAATCTAATCAAATAAATACTTAGGTACTTAAAAAAAATTGGAAATCTTTTCCAAAAAAAATTGTACTAAAAGGATACTTTTTGTCTTTTTTTTTATGCCACAAAGTTGGCAAACTAGCATACGGCCTGATGGTAAGGATCACTCGCGCGTTGCCAACCTTGTAAAATGACCTTCTCAACGTAGGAACACAGCATGGCCGGGTCCAATGCTATTTGACTACTATCTTCTGTAAGGTGGAGGTTCTTCCCCAGACGGGCTGCTCCGATTTGAGCGGATTATCCGCTTTGCCCTACCTTTCTTAAAGGCCTGTCCGAGTGTTTTGCGGTGCTCCGCTGGGATTGCTACTCTTCGCTGCTGCTTCTTTGCCGGACTAGCTGAGTGTGTTGGAAAATCCTTGCCCTCCTCGCGTGACGAATTGGGCCGAGCTATACCCTGGACACCATTTCTTCATATTTCTTAGACTTCAGTATAATATAACTTCATGACATTTAGGACTTTTTATAAATTTTTATTAATTTTTCACGACTTCATAATAATAACTCTTATATTTTCTTTCTTCATTTAAGTTCTTCGTATTTTAACATAACATTATAGTTCTTCATTTTTCATGGTTTTTTATTTACACTTATAGGTATCTTCATTTTTAACCCCCGACGCAAAAAGGGGTTTGTTATAAGATTTAAACCCCCCCACACGGACGCAAAAAGGAGGGGTGCATCTGAGTATAAACTGTAATTCTGTCCGTAGGATCGTAGCATCCAAACCTGATGGCACAGAATAGATAATAGTACTCTGATGGTCTGATTTGGATGCGTTTTTTTTTTGTTAGAGAGGTAATTTGATCGACAGTGTTTTTAGCTATGAATAAAACAAATCTGTTGTTACATACAGATTGATGTACAAGGATGTTTGTAGGAGGGCGTTACTGTGGCATATTTTCATACATTTTGTCAAGGGCGAACTGTCAAAAAGTGACATACAATATGAACGGGAGTTGTAGTTCCAATTTCGGTCACGTTCATAAATACCATTGTAGCACTATATGGTTATACAACTTACTCTACATACATACAATACGCATAATAAGCGATATGATCGATTTTTCAAGTATCTTTTCTATGAGGCTTAGGTAGACCTTATCTATTCAACAATTTTAGAAAACGATACGCTAGAGTAAAGATGAATTAAATATTTATCCTTTTCTGTTTGATTTATGCTCTAAACTAATAAAGTTTCCGGTTGTCCACACAGTCGAAGTCAGACAAAAGATGGGCTCTAAATAATTTATCCATTTGCTAATTGAGAATTTAATTAAAATGCTTGCCAATGACAGCGGAAGGGAGGTAAACATTGTTGAGGAATATCTGGTCCGGAGAGGAAATTAAACCGGGGTTTTAGTGCGACTCAACTATTCAACATGAGAAATGGTCGCAAATGATTGTTTTGAACTACAAATACAAAATCTTTTTGTATAAAATCTAATAAAGTATGGTAGTTTTCGATGATAGGTTCTCCAGCTCCTACCAACTGCTCCTACTGATAGGAGCACGAAGACATATTATATGTTCTTATGCTCCTACTGCACATAAAAACAACAAGGAATAAAAATGATATTTACATCTCCAATCATATACGTACCATTACAGGAAATATATAGAAACACATGATACAAAATTAGGTTTACATACACATTTATAAAAATGCAAAAGGGTCATGCATGGCTCAGTGATAACGTTGCTCATGGAAGAACAAAACACAGGTTTTTAGCCATAATACCATAATTATATGGAATACGACGCTAGATTTTAATGCGGTATCAGTAAGAGATAAAGTGAAGGTTTATAAACACATAAATACTTAAAGGATTTTCTGGAATTCCCACGAAAAAGCGGGACACGCGCCAACGAAGTTGATTTCGCTAGCTTTACAAGAAATATTTCTTCAACTTTGATGAACATTATTGAGAGCACGGTCAGCCTAAAAGGAATGATTTTGCAATCTTCTACAACTCTTACAAGATATAAACTGAAAACTGTTAAAATAATAACAGGTTTTAATTATTATTAATGAATTATTATTAACAGTTAACGTACAAGTAAATATTGTTTAATTAGATAATAACTATTATAATAATCGTTTATTTAATTACACACAATTTACAATACATTACTGTAGAGAACGGTTAATTGGTAATTTTTTAGTTTTATTGTTATTTGGCGGTGGACTATTAACTATAATTTCGCCTTGTTCGCTCCGTCTGTGATCTGTGCATAGACAAAAAATAATAGCAGGACCACGAGAGACTGTTCTCCCTCGTGGTCCTACTAATAGGACAGAAAAGTAAGGCCACTAAAAAACGAGGGAAATACCAAATAGCATACCTAACAGAACAAAAGCCATTTGATATTGGGCGTTTGGAGTTTATGGATCCCAGTAGCGATATCGTAACCTTCTAACAGCCCCTACATCTGTTACCATCATCAAAATAAATGAATCATTACCTTTTTTAATCGTTCGGGTTTTAGATACTGGCCTTTTCGCGCTGATATATTTTTTCCTATTTGAGTATGCGAAATAAGATTTTCCATGGTTTTTTAAAATAAGGAATAATAAATTTTCTGTCTGATAGCCATTTTTTTAATAAATATAATTATAAAAAATAAAAATAAATGTTCTTGGACGAATCACACAACGCCATCTAGTCTAAGCAACTAAGCTTGTACTATGGGTACTAGACTTTTAATCCATGTAACACACACCTTTTAAATAATTATTTACCTATAATTATTATTGTATTGTGAGGTTGGTATTATGTATTGTATATTGAGGTTGACGAAATCAGGACAGGAATCACAGCGTACAAACGAGATCATATTCAGTCACAAGAAGTCCACTGCTGGACAAAGGCCTCCCCCAATCGCTCCCAGTATGACCGATTGGTAGCGGCCTGTATCCGGACTTTTCTTAGGTCGTCTGACAACCTTGCAGACGAACGAGAGAGAACGCTGAAATTTTATTCAATTTCCAGCGGTTAAAGTAGGTTAACAAAAACACATTAATACTTCCTTTGACACATTATCACAGAGGCCAAGACAGTTGATTAGAATTAAGTTTCATATTTACATAAGTGGAACTGCAGTTTAAGGCAAGGATGTCAAAGATAACCATTAGAATACAATACGGTACTGCCCGCGAACAGAATCTACCTCAAAATAACTCCTTTTTAATACCTTTGTATGAAAATTTACATAAAACTAAATAAATAAAGATTATGTGTTTAGTTTTTATTTTGAGTTTGGCCCGATAGCACATCCTAAAACTTATAAATAGCCCTTTAGAAGAATCAGTCTGACACCCCTGATTTAAGGCATGTCATGTGTGTCGACTTGGTCACACAACGAAAATGTATTTTTTTATACAGATTGATACCCATATCTTCGTGTGCTTCCCGCAATTAGTATCAACTGAGGGTAGCTGGTGTCAGTGTTTTCAACTCACCTGACGAACACCGACATGACCACCTACTGACAACAGTCGGAAGTCGTGACCGACAGCTTAACGTCAGTACAATACAATGCTCTTTATTGCACCATGAAAAATACAAACATACAGTGAGAATTAACAATATAATAAAGTACGAAAGGCGGTCTTATCGCAAAAGCAATCTCTTCCAGACAACCTTTTTTTTTATTGTTTTAAGTCAGGAAAATACATTAATGCATGCCCCGCCGCTTACTCCCCCTCTAGAGCCACTTGGGGTATACCGACTAAAACCTGACTGACTGCGACCTCATCCGCCTAGATGGGCGGGGCTGCGGTCGTCCGAAGGCCCCCTTGATGGGATACGGGCGCGGCGCTACGGCACGGTTGGCGGCGGCGCGCTCACGACTTGGCGCGCCGCAACACTCGGGGACTTCCGTTCCAGACAACCTATCAAAAGTGGAAAACAATGGTTGCAGTCGTACCTTCTAAAGAACGAGTAGCTCGAGATTTTTTAACTGAATGACATTATTATATCGGCCATAGATGCCAAAAATCTGTTTTAGACTTATGACTTGACGTTTCTAAGTGCACGCGAGCGCCCACAGAATAAAGTATTTTTGCATTGACATCATCATCATCATCTCAGCCACAAGAAGTCCACTGCTAGACATAGGCCTCGTCAAAACGTTTCCAGATAAAATTTAGGAAGCCAAGATTTTATTATTTACCATAAAATATTAAGTTTCTTTTCAACTTTGCGAAAGAAGCGTAAATGTAATTTAAAGTTACTGATAATGACTGAAGATTCCGTATTGGGTAAAATTAAACTTCAGAAATCGATATCAAGTTTGATCTTAAGTTATAATGAAAGTTGAATTAAGCTTAGACCATACTGTTACCTGGAGAGCGGGCTACAGGACAAGCCCACCACACATTCCCGCGCCGCCTGCGTCTTCTGTATATCAGGGAAGGATCAAGAATGGCATTCTATCAAAAACTATCAGTTTGTTTAACGAATAAACTCTTCGGAACTGGTTAAATTCTTAAATTTCTAATTTATCATATTAATGATGGCCTTGTTTTCATTACTGGTACATCACCACTTGTGTACAGTCAAATATCTGGTTGACAACATGAAGTAGGTGACAGCATTATTCATCTTTATATTAAATAGTCTTTCATTGATTGTGTCTTTATAGCCAACTGTGCAAACAAATTCAAAATTTACCTACTTTAATCTTATATTTTAATGTGTATTTCAAAGGAAAATAACAATAAATGCAGGTTGTTATAGACATTACTATCGACAAGGTCGGAAACGTCATACTAGGTAGAATTTCGTTGCTAATAACCTACCAATTTAAATGATCTCCCGCGTCCCGATGAAGCGACACCTTTGCGTACTATTGAGGTGAAAACCACTCATACGCCAGAGGCCTAGTTATATTAGTCGTGAAGCGCGTAAAGTAATGTTCATCGTGGGTATGCATACTACCATAGATTGTGGTCGCGCGAACAGCCTACAACGTTTTTTTTTATTATTTTTTTAAAGTGCATGGTGTTTTTGTTTTTTAAATTTTCAGTGATAGTGTTTTGTTTTGGAAAATACTGACTGGTTTTACGGTAAATATTATTTCAAACATTTTATTCTTTTTAAATTTTGTTTTCAGCTGTTCTATCGATATTTTTTTATCAAATTGCAATGAAAATCAAAACCATGTTGTTACCTACTCCGAAACTTATGCACCAGTTTATAAGTATAACAAACAACCTAAAAATATCTAAAATATCTGCAGAAAACAACTAACACTATTTTAAAACATAGTAATGCTAAATTAATAAAATTAACCTGTACCACCCTGTACTGTCGACTTACTAAACAATTTTTTATTTTTTACTGTTTTGTAACTTCATAAAAGTCTATCAAAGGATATACCTTTATATTCATAGGATCACCATGATAGGAAGGTATTCCATAACTTCATTTATTTTATAAGAAAAATGTTTTATTCAGTGAATACTTTTACGATTTTAATAATTATAATAATGTGACATTCGTACATATTTTTCTCTTTGGCGTAGGCCGTCTTCATAAAATTATTTCTACCTTCAATAACTTAATATGGAAATGAAATCAAAAACCGGCTGTTGAGTTGCACAAAAACCTTATGATGTTAATGACACATTATGACTGTCACTGACAGACTAAAGAAGAGATAACTAGAGACTTTACGTGGAATTAATATATTCCATCCCCATTTCTCCCTATTCCCTTCTTTGTATCAGGCAACACATTGGTTGTACCCCCAGTTTTACAGCCTTCATAAACACGGTAACCATCAGGTGGTTCGCTTGTTTGTCTGCTGTATGCCATAAAAAACTAAAGTAAATATTATTAGTATTGAAGAATATATTACAAACAGTACAAATAAATTAACATCAATAAGTAATAATATCTTACTTGATGAGGAAGATAGAAAATACAATAGTTAACTCGTTACGTTAATTAAAATTTATAGACATTAGGTGAATGGAAATAACTTATAGTTATAGGTATCTATACTTATCTTACTAATATTATAAAGAAGAAAGATTTGTATTTTTGATTTGTGTATTTGTAACGAATAAACACAAAAACTACTGAATCAATGTGGAAAATTATTTCACCATTTGGAAACTTCACTATCCGCGGGTGTACTTAGGCTATATTTTTAAAAAATAAGGATCCTGACAAAAAATCCCGTGCGAAGCTTGGACGGGCGCTAGTTTAGTAATATTATTGCAGTCATTAAGGTGATCCGTTTCGGTCAGCGCGGGAAATTCAAATTTTTTGGGGTTTTTTACAAATTGCATCTCAATCATTGATAGAATTTTCGTAAAAATTGATTTGACGACAACAAATACAATATATCTACTGACTAAATAACAAATAAATTATAAATATTAGCTCTTCCTATTATGAATGTCCACTATGCATCTTTTTCCCTATAAACGTGCATTATGCACATTCATGATGAGAAGAGATAATATTCAGTAGATATTTTATATTTGTTGTCGTAAAATCAATTTTCACGAAAATTCTATCAATGATTGAGATGCAATTTGTGAAAAACCCCCAAAAAATTGAATTTCCCGCGCGGACCGAAACGGATCACCTTAAGGCACTAACTCCCCGTTATGACAGATATTGAGAAAA
Organism: Endotricha flammealis; assembly: GCA_905163395.2. Classification (NCBI taxonomy): domain Eukaryota; kingdom Metazoa; phylum Arthropoda; class Insecta; order Lepidoptera; family Pyralidae; genus Endotricha; species Endotricha flammealis. The sequence goes on along the minus strand of LR990859.1, from coordinate 2,068,294 downwards.
CTACAAGCAATAATGTTTTCTAATCCTTTCCAGATAGATTAATTACTATTTATAAATGATCTTAGATGATAAAGCGTTTAGTACAGCACAGGAGTGAGCTCTGGAGACCTTACTCACCGTAGGAACACAACATGGCCGAGATCAATGCTATTTGGCTACGATCTTCTGTAAGGTGGATGTCCTTGCCCAGACGGGCTGCTCCGATTTGAGCGGATTATCCGCTGTGCCTTACCTCTCTTAAACGGGTTTACTACTTGATTTCGAATGTCATGTGGCCGACGGCCGATTCCCCGAAGTCATTAGTTCGAGTGTTCGAATCGCCGAAACTCCATATCATCGATGTACCACAACTTCGACTAGCAAGGGCACAAAAAACTCAAATGTTTCGCTGTTCAAGTAGAATCTTCATAAGTAATTAGTAAGTCTTTATTACTAGACACGTAAAGTCATTATAAATGCAAATACTTACTAAGTAATATACCTAATATGGTATCTTCTAGTTTTTACATAAAGCGATGTCATTAACATCCTAACTTTAAACTCTAAAAACAAGTTTTTTATAATTAAAAGAACCATAATATATTATGACAAAAAATGTGTAACGTCCATTTTTTAAATAATTGTTATTAATGATCGAAATGTCGGCCTATTTGTAAAATTTAAATATTCAAATAGCGTAACCAATTTTGATAAATTTTGGTAGTTCGGACCTTGGAGATTATTGAAGGCTGCTTGAAATAATTATTCTACTCAGGAGACCTAGATAAAGTCACATTATGTATGTACAAACTACAAACTAACTTACAATACATATGTATAATTTATTTTCAGACTAGCCTTTTTTTGTAAAACAAAAATGTTTTTAATAAAATTATACCTTACCGCACAGATTCCGAAATTTATAAGTACTAAATGTTTTATATCATCTAATTTAATCATGCAGATTATAAATAATTTTACAGATAAGTGTAATAGATTTACGGTTTTATTACCGGTTTTACTACGACTTTATCAGCAGTGATGAAACTGGCGCCTTTAATTTTTTTTATTGTGAAACGTCAAACCCATACAAGAACTGTCAAAAAACTGTCAGTTTATTTCACGATTACGCTATAATTTGGTAGTAGTGGGTGACACCGAGATAGATATAGAGAAAAAATGAAATGTTAATTCTACAATTTTGAAAACAAGAGAAAAATAGACCGTAGAAAACATTGACCTCTGCCAATCTGCATTTTAGCAGCAGCGTAGCAAAGTACGCGCTAATCCCCTATGATTGAAGGGAGGCCTTGCAGTGAGATAATTATTAGTTGATAATAATATGATGATGATAATAAATGAAAATTTACTCAACATATGATTCAAGTATTAAATTTTCTTATTATGTACATTTATACTATACACTTGGGTGTATGTGTTGAATAAAACACATTTCTTATCGGCGTTAGCCCGCATGCCTATTCGACACGGCTGGATACGCAGATTAGGCCGACAGCACGCTATAGACATGTCGATAATATCTTACTAGCTCATACATTCAGACTTGTCTTAACCATTAACAAAGGCCATAATATGCCAACTATTGACAACCCTACCGTCCAGTATCCTGATTAATCATTGTCTAATTCGATCAAAGAATGACAATTAGCAGCAAAAGCTGAAACTGGGGAGAAACAGCAGGAATATCAGGATGGCGGGTGTGCTCCTAAGCCTCCTGCGATTTGAATGAAATATTATTTCAATTATGTATTACTAGCTTTTCCTCGCAGCTTCGCTCGTGGTTAATTTTATGAAATAGATCTCGTTTGACAACAAAGTAACCTTTAGATCGACTTGTGGCGCCATCTGTTGGCCGATACCGCGCCCTAGAAAAAATATTTTCCCATTGTAATGACATACTTTCATGGGATAAAAAGTAGCCTATGTTGGGCTCTGTGCCCCTGACAATATGTATACAAACTTTCATAATAATCGGCTGATTAGTCAAGCCGTGAAGGAATAACAAACAAACAAACTCACTTTCTTATTTATAATATTAGCGACGTCGACCCTAGCAAGCGTTTGAATTTTCAGGATGGTTTCATTATCTCGAGCATCTCGCTTGGTTGTTAAGCCGTCGGTCCCGGCTGTTGTCGACAGTTGACAGTCGTTAAATCAAGTCGGGGCCTTCAGGCGTCTTGAAAACACCGGCCTCTGCCAATCCGCATTGGAGCAGCGTGGCATAGTACTATACCTACCTACATAATATCATATTGTATGACAAGTCAGTCCTAATACATCGCTTGAGTTGAACATACGTATCTTTGATTTATCGCCCTATTCCCCACACACTTCATGGCGACCGTGAAACGCGTCACCGCCATAGAACGCGCCGGTGTCACCCCACACACTTCCACACACTTCAGTACGCTGCTCTAATCACCTTCGATTGGAGAGTATACCTGCAGTGGTATGATAATGGGTTGATTTGATGATGATAAGATATTTGGTAGTCAACCCACGTCTAGCCTAGCCACCTCTCTAAACTATGACGGGCGTACCGACTAAAAACCTGACTGTCTGCCACCTTTTCCGCTTTAAAAGGGGGCAGGTGTGCAGGAACTGATGAGCGTGTACAGTACAACCCGCATGAACTTGCCTTTTGTCTGCAGGGTACACCTGCCAGTCTAACATGCTTACACTCGAGATAGTTTCTCGCACGCGACAAAGCTTCTCCGCCAATAGCAATGCCTGTTTTGTCTACTGTAGACATAACCGAGATACGCTATTGGCAGAGCGGAGCGAGAAAATTTTGTCGCGTTTGTCATGTTAGCCTTATTTTAACTACAAATTTTAACTCCGTCATAGATTAATCGATTTACCATGTCACGTCAATACGTAAAATGTTTATAACGATTTAAGTAGGTACAATAATTTCTAATGTTAATTAGATGCACAATATTGAGAAGTTTAATTTCCATAGCAAGTCCCTATTACATTATTTCATGAATATTTAACTAACGTAATAGATGTTTGTAACTCTATTACGCAAAAATAACTCGATGAATTTGTTTGTCTGTTAAAGATTTTAAGCCTGGTTGCTCGTTTGTTCTGTCAAAATTTTCCTAAAATGGCTACCATTAATCAAACACTCAAAAATAGATTATTATACAAAATTGTAGGAATAGTCAGATTTTTAGATATAACCCGCATAAGTTAGATAAGTGGCAAAATACCCAATTTTGGCAGCCTATTTCTTGAAAACCGGAGTGTTTGAGTCCCTGTAATAACTTATCCCCCTTTTTCAAGAGAATAGGTGACGTGAGATTCCATACAAAAATCTTTAGCTATTTGATTTAATGCATAAAATCCTACTATCCATCTTTATTGTCGTGTTGAGCATGTTTGATACTTCTCCACGAACAAATGGTTGGGTCAATTTTTATTATATTTGGTGCGTAGGTAGCTGATACCTTGTATTAACATATAGGGTACTTTTTATCCCGAAAAGTACGTGATTCCTGTAGGATTTGGTCAAAAGTCTGACAGTCATTGGCGCTTTACAAAGTAAATGGCGGTAACTGTGCATAAATACACGCAAACGAAGTTGCGCGGATTTCACTAGGAATCAATACAAAGACTCACTACACATCTAATCCGAAGATATCAGCTATTACATAAATAAATTTAGAAATCGTCATCATTAGAGATGAATTAGATGACTTTGAACATCATGGAAGTAAATGACAAGAAGCCAAAGTATATCTCGATAATTGTCTCCGTTCAGCCAAGGTTTAGTTTTTTATTTTATAAAATTATCAACGAACAAGTTACAAATTACTACGATCTACTTTTTTCTAATTCAACAAAATGTTTTGCTGCATATCCCGACACTTGGCAAGGCGACGGTCAGCAACACAACCCAGAGAAGAGACCTTTCTTAGGACAGTTCACACACGTGTTTGACAATACAGACGATATTAATTGAACAAGAAAGGCGGTAAGACCGTAAGCGGGTTTTCTAACGCCATTTCTAAATCATAACAAGCACAGTAGCTTCCTAGATTATTATTTCCTAGATTTCCAGAAAGCCTTTTGATCAATTTATTGTTTTTGTAACATTTTTCGGCATTTTAAATGACAAGATGGCTATCATATCAAGACTTTGTGCAACCGTGCCTAAATATTTTGTATTAGATGAGAAAATTCTTCATCTCTATGAAAATTAGTAGTGTTTAACCTGACTAATCCAAGGTTAGTCGATTAAAGTACGCATTATTCTTGGCCTTGCAATTCTACTTGTGACTAACCATTAGTGCCTTATTGTCTCGTAATTGTAAGAAGATCCGATTCTGTTATGATTATGACTATTTATGACGTTTTCAATGCAAAGCGTACGTTTTCCGCATGCTCACTATAAATATAAACTCCATACAGATTCGTTACCTTAAAGTTGTCTTGATAAGATTGCTTTTTAGCAATATGTTTGTTTGTAAAATTGTTCTTTTGTACTTTTTCCTTAGTGTAATGCAAATAAAGAGTATTCTATCTATCTTTAAATATAAATATATAGGGACTAATCACATATTATTGAGCTAGGCCCCAAAGTAATTTCAAGACTTGTGTTATGGGATACTATCTCAACGATACTATAGGTATTTTATAAATACATTCAGAAAATCCAAATCAGAAAAATTACGTTTTTAATCATGATCCAACCAGGATTCGAATCAGGGACCTCCTGGATGGTGGACCGGCATGGTAACCATAACGCCACGGAGGTTGTCAAACACAGTGCTCACTGCATCCCTATTTGTTTATAAGCAAAACAATCGACACTCGCGCTTTTCCCACAGTTTCCCTCATTCCCGTTCCTAAAGTGATTTTCTGGTAGGGTTTTTACAGACAGCGGGTACGATTGTGCGTTGGTCTCAAATTTGTTCTCGAGTTTGGGTAATTTCTAGATATATATAAGTAGTTTTTTACAATAATATTATCCGTTGTCATTCATAACACAAGCAGGTGGGCGCTATGTGATTAATTTTGAAAATTTTTTTTTGTGAAAGAAACTTTATAGGTACATATAGTTTCGTATGTGTAAGGATTCGGTCTAGCTCCGAGACGCTTATTACAATAAAAAGTTGTAATTTAGAATGTTTACACAAATAATTATCATTAATATAATCAAATCAAATCAAATCAAATCAAATTCATTTATTCGCAGTAAATGTGGTAAAACAGGTAGGTACTATACATATAATTATATTATGCGCTCACATTTAGCTTTACGAAAGCATGCAAATTTACAATGTAATTATTGGCTTAATATTATTATTATAAATTATAAATTTTCTTAAACTGTAACTAAAGTAAATTAATTATATAAAATTGAATCATCAAAAAATTAATTATAATTTAATAAAAATAAAAAAATTGATTAATTAGATAATTTATACATTATGTTTCAATTTTTTAAATTCATCAATACTGTAGACACAGTGCTCACAGAGCAGAACAAACAATTGATGCTTAAACGCTCGTAGAGGCAAGTGCCTTATGTTGCCTGGCAATAAATTATACAATTTTATCGACATATTAAAACTATTTCTGGCGAAACAGGCAGTACTATGAGAGGGTCCGGCTAGGTGATCTGGATATCTCGTCGAAAAGTTTACAATGGCTTGTTTTTCCGTGTATAAATGTAAATTTGTTTTGACAAAAACACAGATGTCGAAAATGTACATAGCCGGCAACGTTAACAATTTCAGCCTTTTAAACAGTGGTCGGCATGATTCAAGCGGACCTACTCCGCACATAGCTCTTATGCATTTCTTCTGAATCAGGAAAGCGCGATTTACGTCCACTGAGTTTCCCCATACAACAAGGCCATATCTGAGGTTCGAGCATACAAAACCGTGGTAAGCCATCATGGCAGTATGTTGGCTGCAGATTTTTGTCAGCCGGTATAATGCATAGACGAATCTGTTTATCTTTCTACATAGTGCGTCCACATGCTGCTTCCATGTCAAGTTTGAGTCCAGTACTATGCCCAGAAATTTAGCTGTGTTGGATTCAGAAATGATATTATTGCAGTATGAAGCTGAAATGTCACGAGGTTTTCCATTTTTATTATAAAATTGTATTAATTTTGTTTTATTTAGATTTACATAAAGATTATTGTATTCCATCCAATTTACAACTGTTTCAATCGTGTCATTAATTTCTCTCTCATAATCTATATGGGTTTTACCATGGATGACAATGGAAATATCATCGGCGAACAATACACATTTATTGTCTAGGATTTCTGGGAGGTCATTTATATAAAGCAAGAAAAGTAGAGGGCCCAGAATACTTCCCTGCGGCACACCAAAACTGTTTTGTCTAAATTTCGATCTATAAGTGATATTTTCCAATGTATTACTCAATTTACTGATTTCGGTACACTGCATTCTACCCTCTAAATAGCTCCTGACCCATTTTAAGGCCAGACCACGGATTCCGCACCCCTCAAGCTTATTTAAGAGAGTTTTATGGCATACATAGTCAAAAGCTCTTGTCATGTCAAACAGTATTGCACATACGGGGACTTTCCTATCCATATGACCCGATATTTCTTTTATCAGCGAAAAGCAAGCCTGTGCTGTGGATTTATCCTTCTGGAAACCGTATTGCTCCAATTTAATAATATTAATAAGCATTTATTACGTAATTGGAATTCATTTTGCATAGTTTCCTTAAATTGGACAGGAAAACCGCAACTTAAGATCGCAAATAGTAGCTTTGTTTAAAATAATATTGTACATAATGGCTACCATTTTGTGACGACCTTTTTTATTACAAAAACAAATATAATACTAATTTATTAGAGAACAAAAAACGGAATTGCAATAATAAACACTATAAAAAACAGTAATAATTGCAAAACGCCAACAACGTTGACCACGGGTTACAAAAACAAATATTTAAAATAAGATGGTATTGTTAATTACAAAAAACAAATACCCCAAATGAAGTGCTACCTTCTTTGAATTAGAAGAAAGAAATCGAAATAGTATACGCGCACACTTCGTCTGAGAAGACAGTGTCAACAAGGTCGTAACGGTAGGTCTGGAGATTGCAGCCGTTCTTCCAAAAGTATTTGTTCACTGCTTTTAGTGCGTCGCCTTCTAAAGTCCAAGTTCTTGACATAACCCAAATGTTTACTGTAAAAAAAATATTCAGATAACAATTTCATTAACGGATTATTGCCATTTTATAAGTTAACTAGCGTACTGTCCCAGCTTCGCGCAGTTGTTTGACAATATAACACCCCATGTCACCCGCGGATATTTTTTGAGTTTATTCCTTACAATTTGTTTGTTGATACAAATCTTTCCTCTTGATAATATTAATCGTCAACAAATGAAATGGGATGACCCCTTATACAATGATATATTTTTCACAGGAGACCGAAGAGCTGGCAGCTACCTCGGACAAAGAATTAGTCTAGCTATTCAAAGGGGGAACGCTGCCAGTATCTTCGGAACCTTGCCTAAAGGGACTCCTTTTAATAATATATTTGTTATTTTATTATATTTTTTAAGGTTTTTAGTTTTAGGTTCATTATAATTTGTTTATAATAATATGTTTAGTTTAGTTTTAGTATGATATATTTTTATTTATTGCGTGAAGGGATTTACTAGAAAATTTATTTATCAATAGTATTCATATTGTACTATGTAATAACAAATTATGTAATAAATCCCTACACTAGCACTATTTAGAAATCTTTAATCAGTCAGTACTGGGGGGATCAGCTCATTCCTTTGTTGACTATACTTATAGATAAACAAAAAGGTGAACGAATATAAAATTAGTTAAACGAAGTAAAAAGTTTTTGAGTATTCCATTCTCAGTTGTGGTTGTCATCTTGGAGGACTGGTCTGCTCGCTTTATTACATTATTATTAACATCTACATATTCGACATATTTAGGATTTGACCATAGCGCTATTTGGATCAACTTTCCGCGTTTAGTGCTTGATTTCTGTATGTACCTGGATCTGTATTTTATTTATTCTTATAAATGTACTCATACATTGTAACAAACGAGTGAAAGAAAAAAATTGCTAAATGACCAAAAAAGGCCGTACCCGGGTTTCTTTCGCCATCTCTTTTACCGGTGGCCATTTTGCTTGTGTCCGAAATGGTGGTAGTATAAAACGTAGTTTATTTTCTTTATACATATATAAAATTGTAAATGACAAGAAAAAGTGCGTGTGAAGGTCTAATTTCTGAAATAAACGATTTCATTTCATTTAATTTCAATAAAATCGTTTATTATTGGAGTAGTAATAATGTTTTTTTTTATTTGAAATGACTTTCCTCTGATAAGTATGACATAAAATTACTTAAGAAATCGTTATTAATAGTAAAAAATATTACTTACTAAAATACATGTCGTTCAACGTATTATATGCACATATGTAGGCGATAGCGTAGTTGGCGCCATCGTCAGTCTTAAGTATGTAAAGTGGTGTTTGAGATGATGTACCTGTAACATTAAATTTATATGATTTTTTTTTATTCTACACAAATACATATAGCGCCAATTGCTACCAAAGTAAGCTACACTTAACTTCGTTATGTTATGAGTACCAGACAACGGAAATAATTATGGAAAATATATGGTAAATGAGGATGCTACTAATCGCCATGACAGCTGAGTCGCGCAGACGTAAAACGATTACAAACTCATACTTTATTACTCAGTGCTTATGATGGTGCACAACGACTATCGATTTTCAATCTATATATATAAAAGAGAAAATCACTGACTGATTCATCACGAAATCTCCGAAACCACAAGTGCCAGGAGTCTCAAATTTTGCATGGGGGTTCCTTTTGGGGCATATGTGCTCACTAAGAAAGGATTTTTGGAAATTCATACCCTAAGGGGGTAAAACGGGGGTGCAAAGTTAGTATGAAACTTTGCCGTTTTTGAAGTTATTCGAATGAAATTCAGCATGAAGGTTCTTTACTGAAAAGCATGAAGCATGAGTAATTTTTTTTTTAATAATTCATGTCTTAGGGGGTAAAACGGGGGTGCAAAGATAGTATGAAACTTTGCCGATTTTTAAAGTTATTCGAATGAAATTCAGCATGAAGGTTCTTTATTGAAAGGCATGAAACACGAGTAAAATATTTTTCTCAAAAAACATCCCCTATGGGGTTAAACGGGGGCGCAAAGTTAGTATGAAACTTTGCCGTTTTTAAAGTTATTCAAATGAAATTCAGCATTAAGGTTCTTTACTGAAAAGCATAAAACATGAGTAAAATATTTTTTCAAAATTCATCCCTTGGGGGGTTAAACGGGGGTGCAAAGATAGTATGAAACTTTGCCGTTTTTGAAGTTATTCAAATGAAATACAGCATTAAGGTTCTTTATTGAAAGGCATGAAACACGAGTAAAATATTTTTCTCAAAAATTATCCATTAGGCGGTTAAACGGGGGTGCAAAGTTAGTATGAAACATTGCCGTTTTTGAAGTTATTTGAATGAAATTTAGCATGAAGGTTCTATATTAAAAGGCAAGAAACATGAGTAAAATATTTTTCTCAAAAATAATCCCTTAGGGGGTTAAACGGGGGCAAATTTCTTATGCAACTTTGCCGTTTTTGAAGTTATTTAAATGAAATTCAGCATTAAGGTTCTTTATTGAAAGGTATGAAACACGAGTAAAATATTTTTCTCAAAAATCATCCCTTAGGGGGTTAAACGGGGGTGCAAAGTTAGTATGAAACTTTGCCGTTTTGAAGTTATTCGAATGAAATTCAGCATGAAGGTTCTTTAGGCGATACGAAGTTCGCCGGGTCAGCTAGTTGTTTTATAAACTACTAGAGAAACCCGCGCAACTTCGTGTGCGTTTATCCTTTCCCGTGGGAATTTCAAAAAATTCTTTCATATCGGTTGCCTACATCATACACCACACTTTTCAGAACACACCCAAAAAATTGTCACTTAAATGGTTATATATTTTTCTATTTTTATACTTCTCATACCAATCTTTGGAGTGGGCGTTTATGAAATAGGCTAGCCCGACCGATGAAGTGCCACCCTTTTACAGAATATTGACGTGAAGCAGCAATGCGTAGCGTTCGGAGAGTGAAATATCCGAAATTCTTGTTTGCAACCTTTGTGGTATAATAAAAATCTAACTCCTTCCTTATACTATTTCTCGCTATATCCTGTTTTTTCCTGATAAAAGTCGGCAACGGGTCAGGCACCCTAGAATCTATGTGCTCCAATAGTCGACGGTAATCACCTTAAAGCAAATGATCCATATTCCTGAGCTTGTTTTCCAACCACTTCCGTAAAAAAATGTTTAAGAATGTCGGTATTTCAACAACCTACCTACAACCTCAGCCTACAACCATCCATCCCTACAACAACACTACGAAATAATAGAGCGAGTCGACATAATGAGATTTCCTATAAGTGAGAAAGAGACAATATCAATATGCCATTTAACCATTGACCAATTTAACTTGAACCCTGTCAAATATTATAAAATTTAATATATTTAATTTGTCTATGTGTCGTTAAGACACGACAGAAACGCCATTAATTAAGAAAGAAGAAGAAGAAGAATATATTTAATTACTGACTGTTATTATCGATGAATCGGTGAATATGATTCAGTCCGCTATATACATATTTAGAATTTTAGCTGTTTTTCCGAGATCACAAACAGAATAAATAGCACGACGACATTAGGAAATCATTTTGTTTAATTATTCACAATTTATAAAAATATTACATGACAGATGACACACTTCACTTCACGGATGTGTCAAAATGAAATGTAATTGAAATCGAAAGCACTAAGGAGTATGAGTATTGATATCAGCTCGAAGAAAATTACCCACAAAATACATTTTTTTCAAGAATTTCAATAAAATAAGAATCACATCTTCCATCAATTCTCTTAAACAATTTTTATGCAAAATTTGAAGTAGATTGGACCAAGGAATCAAGTTGTCCCATAGTAACTTTACCCCCCTTTTTTACCCCCTTAGAGTTCGAATTTCGAAAAATCCTTTCTTATCGGACGCCTACGTCTTATAATAGTTCCACCTGCCAAATTTCAGATTTTTACGATGAGCTGTTTTGGCTGTGCGTTGATTCTCAGTCAGTCAGTCAGTCAGTCAGTCAGGACAAAGCATTTTATATATATAGATGAGCCCAAATGGCGCGTACTATTATAGGGATTTCACGAAATCCCCCGTCAGATGTCGAATAGTCTTGTTTATTACGAATCCTTCCTAAAAATGTTAGAGATATGTAGTTTCACTAAACTAAAATCTGGTGAAGTGTCAAAAAGACTTCACCAGATTTAGCTTTCACTCCCACGCAACGGAGGACCATTGCTGCAACACGTGGATATTGTGTCTTTTCATTCCTGGGCGAGCTAGCCCATTTCATATTATGCTTTATCACTTTTTTCCACTAAAGCGGAAAGGAGAGATGTGCCGCCCGGGCCCGGCTACACACATCTCCGCTCGGCCGCGACGCGCTTGCTCGCGTGCGGCACAAGATTCTATATCTCACCTCTCCGCTTTGATGGAAACCGGGCCTGCCTACCTGATAGTATTATGAAATGAGACAACAAGAATATTTACCTCCCCTAACATATGTGAAATTTAGCACGCTTTCATCGTTAACGGCAGGATCATAATCTGCAGTAGCATTCCCATATATCTGTATTTCGTTAACCACTTGAGTGAGCTGCATATGAATGGAATCTCCATCAATTGTAAATGAAGCACCGGCACATTGACCTCCCGACTCGAAGTTACCGGCAGTCAATGCGACCCCATACCATTGTCCCTCCATCTATATGAAAATTTAAAAAATTCACAATAATTTCTAAAACTAAAGAGAAGGGAACCCAAGTGGTACTTAATTGCCGAACACCATTGTACACTTTTACTTACATCTGCCCAATTGAAATTCTGAAGAGGCGTCACAACAGGGCAAGCATTGCTAGATTCATCAGCGTATACCGCAGCGACCAACATAAATATGTAATATAGAAACATTTTAATGTATTAAATTAAGTATTTTGAAGTTTTCAATAACGTGACTACAACTTCTGGTGCAGAACTGTGTGTTATCGCCATGAAATTGCAAAATATATACCATCTACGAAATTAATGAATATATATTTTTTTTATTATCTATATGATGATTAAAAAATAAAAAATACATAATAATACGTATGTAGGACTAGCTTCTGCTCGCGGTGTTACCCGCGTTTAATTTTATGCACACTAGCGCCACCTACTTTATAAAGCGCCATTGATTATAAGACTTTAGACCATCCATCCTACGGGAATCGCGTACTTTTCTGGATAAAAAGTTTTTTTTTTATACCATAAAGTTGGCATACAAGTATACGGCCGGCCTGTTGGTACGCCGTTACTGTTGCCTATAGACGCTTGCAATACCAGGGGTATCACTCACGCGTTGCCAACCCTCCCAACCTTGGAAATCTGCTACCTGCTACGCGTTATGACCAATATTTTCTTCTATTTGTGAAAAATTAATCAACATTTTTACATTTAAAACCCGCATTCTGATTGAAAATAGTTGCTAGTTCATCAGCTTCCAAAAATGTGTCACCTGACTGCGGAGAAACAAACACTATTTAAGTTGAGGGGGTTTTTCCATTCCAAGTCGGAAAATTACGAAAAATCCTAAAAACACCAATATCTCTTTAACCGGTCATTTTCGACCCCCTATTGATGGGGGCTAATTTGTAGCGAATGATCTCTAATTTAACCAGTTTTAGGGAATAGGACTTAAAACCTGTCACCCTGTATAATAATATATTTTAGACAGAACTGTTAATAAAATACAAATAAGTAAATCGAATTCAAATAGTATGGATAATTGGCAATTAATTAAACAATGCAATTTTACCTGAAAATGTATTAAAAGATAAAGAATTTTCAGTAAAGCAGTTATCTGTTACATAATAAGGAAAATAAAATAAAATTGACAATAAGTAGGTACCCATAAAGACAGTGTCCCCACACTTTTATTCGTTGGGTTTCGCTGCATAATTAGTTATTTAATCAATTTTTAACCTTGAATCTAATTAGTTAAAGACAAATTTAATAGTCGATTAATCGATCGATTACAAAAATAATTATCATCAATGATTCCATAATCCAATTGTTACAGCGTTAACCTTGATATCAAGATCATGTTAAAAAGCATTTAATCTTATTTTTAATTTCTCGGCATGACAAAAAAAATGTATTTAAAAGAAATAATAATTAATAATTTGTACACAATTCACACAGCGCAACCATCTCAAAGTAGGCTTAACTTGCTTGAGTTATGGGTACCACACAATGGATAACACCTTGGTGTACTTTTGTAAATATATACTTATAATATATAGAAAACACCCAGATTCGAGAACAAGCACAAAATGACATCATAATGATATGATGATAATAAGATATTTGGTAGCCAACCCTTCAGCTAGCCACCTCTCTAAACTATGACGGGCGTACCGACTAAAAACCTGACTGTCTGCAACCTTTTCCGCTTTAAAAGGGGCAGGTGTGCAGGAACCGATGAGCGTGTACCCACAGTACGGGTTTACTACTTGATTTCGAATGTCATGTGGCCGACGGCCGATTCCCCGAAGTCTTTAGCTCGAGTGTTCGAATCGCCGAAACTCCATATCATCGATGTACCACAACTTCGACTAGCCATTAGTTCGACGTCCATTTCACCGAAAAACCATTGCAACGATAGTCTTATAATTCGAATGCTCGAAGTGCTAATATTTCCATAGTTAATGGTCATACCCACCTGACCAAAATGTATGAGACAGCAGTTTTTTTTTACTATGATCCCCATAGTAAGTAGGTTATGCGTACTAGGAGTAACACGTTGTTGTACAGAAGAGTAAAAAAAGGAAGGAATGTTATAAAAATGGAATAAAAAGACAAACCAGCAGGGTTTAATCAACGTAACATTTATTATCAATAATCAACAATAGTCATATTTTATGAAATTCAATAAAATTAATTAAAACTAAACTAACAATAAAAATTAAAAACTAAACTAACAAAAAAAAATAAAAAAATAAACTAAGCATTAAAAAGACATGGTCCCTGTGGTAGGGTGCCCAAAATGCTAGCAGCGTTACCTCGCTGAACGGCTATAGATATCCGTTGAGTGAAGTAGCCTGCCAGCCTTTGGGTCACCAGCGGTTTGTCGCAGCCTTTTTGCGATGTCCTTAAAAAAGGACAACGCACTGGTACCCCACGGGCCTAATGTTTCTACACCAAAAGCCACAAAATCGTAGGAACCAGTCAGCTGCTGATATTTTGTGGATTTTAGTTTCTCGGCGGACTCCGCCGCCGCTCCCGCACTCCTACTCGTACCGTGAAGATGTGACGGGGCAAGTGTGTCAACGCATGTCGCGTCCCACACCAAGGCCATATTTTTAATAATAAAAATATTCTAAGCATTAACTTCAAATATAAATTAGGTGAAAAATAGAGATGATTAAAAAACTGCTGTCTCATACATTTTGGTCCGGTAGGTATGGCCATTAACTATGGAAATATTAGCACTTCGAGTATTCGAATTATAGGACTATCGTTGCAATGGCTTTTCGGTGAAACGGACGTCGAACTAATGGCTAGTCGAAGTTGTGGTACATCGATGATATGGAGTTTCGGCGATTCGAACACTCGAGCTAATGACTTCGGGGAATCGGCCGTCGGCCACATCACATGACATTCGAAATCAAGTAGTAAACCCGTATGAACTTGCCTTTTGTCTGCAGGGTACACCTGCCAGTCTAACATGCTTACACTCGAGATTGTTTCTCGCACGCGACCAAGCTTCTCCGCCAATAGCAATGCCTGTTTTGTCTACTGTAGACATAACCGAGATACGCTATTGGCAGAGCGGAGCGACAAAATTTTGTCGCGTTTGTCATGTTAGCCTTATTTTAACTACAAATTTTAACTCCGTCATAGATTAATCGATTTACCATGTCAATACCCACGTCAATACGTAAAATGTTTATAACGATTTAAGTGGTGTGACCGACGTAAAAATACATATTACGCTCGTCCACAGCCTAATTATACTTATAAAGTAAAATAAACAATATTTTCAAATGTACATATCCCTGAAGACATAAATTTGGTTTTTGTCGGGGTGTTAAGTAATACTAAGAAATGGTCAGGAAGAATTCTGACTTTTTCGAATACACAGATGCTTGAAGACATAAATTTGAGTTTTTGTTGTGTGTTAGTTGATACCAAGAATTGCCAGAAAATAGTTCTACTAACCACATCTGCAAGTAATTCCGTAAAAACCCATTAGTGTAACGCCAATATACCCAAGAAATTTTACGTACAAAAAATCAGGTAGCTATGTGAAACAATGGCAAACAGATTCTAGAAACCTTCGGGACTTGAGGGGAGTGACTTGCCGGAGTGTTCAAAATTGGCGCTAAAAGTTTTATGCCAGCGATTGGTCGAGAAGCTGGCGGGGTTGAGTAAATAGCGAATTGTCGGGCGGGATAGCACGCGGCAGCGGACGAAGGGTGGCGATTGGGTGAGAGACTGGCGCGAAAGGTTTAGGACGCTTTGTGTAAGGAAATTGGAAGGGGAAAGGATTGAGGCGTCGCGCGGGCGCAGGACGGGGACTCGGGGGTTGTTGTTTCGGAGAGCACGGACGCGAGATCGTGAGAGTGGACGCGCGCTAACAAGTTATCATTTGTATATACGAAATAACAAGTTTACGAAAGTACGGGCAAAGTGTTAAATTTATTTTTAGAGCCACAAGCTAATTCTAAGGTAACCGTTTGATACCGTCGAACTAGGAAAAATCGCGCACCGTTAGAAAATTACTTATAAATTACTAATTATTACGATGGGATATCGCGATTTCGAACGCGTCGAATTACCGCGCGCGAGTGAGCAGCTCAGCAGAAAGAGGTAGAAGATGCAGTCAGGTTGTACACTTTTATGTTCATATTTCTCCTAAATTTTCTGTTATCATTGTGGTGAATAACTTTTATTGGGCCAATTTATATTTCTACTGAGGTCTAAAAACATGTCGAGTATATGTTGGTGTGGCGGAGGTTGGATTTGAAGCTGTTAGGGAGTAACCTGATAGAGTGAGAGAGTTGTATTGCATTGCCTCATTTTAGCACACGCGAAGTCAAATAATAGAACAAACCTTTTACAAAAGGCGTATGGCAAATGCATAGGATGCATGCATGGTAATTTAAGAGTACTGGACACGCATGAACGCAACTAGCGTCACGAAGTATCTCCGCGTGGGGAGTCAGACACAGGATGAGCTCAATAAAACAATTCGTATGGTTTAGTCATGAGTCATGAGTATCTAGTTCAATTACATGTGTATGAGGCATCAGTGAGGCGTAAGCCCGAGGGGGTTGGACTAGTTAGCGCTAGCGTCCTTCCTTCTTCACCGGATGGATTCTGCGGCCTCATTACATGGAACTGGAAAAAATGGCTCTCGCGTATCTATGGCCTGTATGGGTTTTTCACCGACAATGACAATTTTGAGAAAACGGTCTGAAAGGCCGCGCTCTCAGTACGTACGACTAACAAACCTATCATATTTTTTACCGAAAGATCCACATAGCGCATTTTGTTAAGTTGCCTGCGTTTGTAAGTGCTCCACGGGGCGCTACTTCGTAGTCCAAATTTCTCTTATGCATATGCCTGTACGATTAATAACACATACACGTAAAGTTAGAGGCATGGGTATGAAAGAAGAGAGGAATGATGATATAAGAATTGGGTGATCGGCATGCGAGCGAGGAATGAAAGAGTTAGGATTACTTGTCTTTGTGTCTCGTACTCTAAAACTTTGGGCCAATCCCCATCCAGAATCAGAGCTCCGATCATGGAAAACAACGCGTTACTGATGGTACTTATACCATGCTCTTTTTCTCGTTCGCCTCGGAAAGTCTTTATTCATAACAATTTCTACATACAATAACTTGATAATTGATGTCCTATTTTTCCGTATGATGTGTTTCCATGAGAGGAATTATTGATCTACCCGGCCTCCCGGTAGGGGTCTTCCTAACTTTTACAAACAATTGTGTATCGCAGGGCCTATATTCTAGAAATTAAAACTCCACGATCACGTATAAATACTCGCTGCAAAACTGATTTCATATGATCAACCGGCGAGTGATGGCAACGGCGGAACACGCTGCATATACAAAGCGGACTCGGCGAAACGGGACTTGAGGCGGCGGTGAATCGAGCGTCTAGTCGGGGGCGACGCCGCGGCACAACATATACAAAAGATAAGTTGCACGTTCTCTCCTTCCTTTCTTTCTCTCTGAAATTTTTGAATTGTTTGCCAAATATGTGATTATGTTGTAGGTAAAAGCGGACAAAATCGTAGTATACTTTCACGACACAATGTATGGGTCCTCATTTAGGTAAATTGACGATCACGATCATTGGCCATTATAAATTTAATTATACGTAAGACGTAGCGTGCGTTTGATAAGGGGTGGGGGTGTTCACAGTGGGTACAATAATTTATAATGTTATTTAGATGCACAATATTGAGAAGTTTAATTTCCATAGCAAGTCCCTATTACATTATTTCATAAATATTTAACTAACGTAATAGATGTTTGTAACTCTATTACGCAAAAACACAACAATTTGTTTGTTTGTTAAAGATTTCAAGCCTGGTTGCTCGTTTGTTCTGTCCAAATTTTCCTAAAATGGCTACCATTAATCAAACACTCAAAAATCGATTATTATGCAAAATTGTACGTATAGAGTCAGATTTTTAGATATAACCCGCATAAGTTAGTTAAGTGGCAAAATTTTGGCAGCCTATTTCTTGAAAACCGGAGTTTGAGTCCCTGTAATAACTTATCCCCCTTTTTCAAGAGAATAGGTGACGTGAGATTCCATACAAAAATCTTTAGCTATTTGATTTAATGCATAAAATCCTACTAAGTATCCCAATTTATTATCGTGTTGAGCATGTTTGTTACTTCTTCACGAACAAATGGTTGGGTCAATTTTTATTATATTTGGTGCGTAGGTAGCTGATACCTTGTATTAACATATAGGGTACTTTTGTATGGGATACTATCTCAACGATACTATAGGTATTTTATAACAAATACATTATAGATAAACATCCAAGACCCAGGCCAATCAGAAAAATTACGTTTTTAATCATGATCCAACCAGGATTCGAATCAGGGACCTCCTGGATGGTGGACCGGCATGGTAACCATAACGCCACGGAGGTTGTCAAACACAGTGCTCACTGCATCACTATTTGTTTAAAAACAAAACAATCGACACTCGCGGTTTTCCCACAGTTTTCCTCATTCCCGTTCCTAAAGTGATTTTCGGGTAGGGTTTTTACAGACAGTGGGTACTATTGGTCGTTGGTTCTCAAATTTGTTATCGAGTTTGGCTAATTTCTATGTAATATCAGTAGTTTTTTACAATAATATTATCCGTTGTCATAACACAAGCAGGTTAAGCAGGACAAGGTGGGCGCTATGTGTTTTTTTTATTAAACGTGTATATTTATTTCCAAATTAAATAAAGAAACTTTATAGGTACATATAGTTTCGTTTGTGTAAGGATTCTGTCTAGCTCTGAGACGCTTATTGCAATAAAAAGTTGTAATTTGGCATGTTTACACAAATTATTATTATTATTATATTAATAAGCATTTATTACGTAATTGGAATTCATTTTGCATAGTTTCCTTAAATTGGACAGGAAAACCTCACCTTAAGATCGCAAATAGTAGCTTTGTTTAAAATAATATTGTACATAATGGCTACCATTTTGTGACGACCTTTTTTATTACAAAAACAAATAATTAAAACACAAATTTATTAGAGAACAAACAACGGCATTGCAATAATAGGCTTATAAAAAAAAACAGTGATAATTACAAAACGCCAACAACGTTGACCACGGGTTACAAAAACAAATAATTAAATAAATCATATTGTTAAGATGGTATTGAGAACGTGTTTGTGAAAACCTATTCTCTGAATAAAAGTTTTGAATTTGAATTTGAATTGTTAATTACAAAAAACAATGCATAATGTTTGCCAAATACCCCAAATGAAGTGCTACCATAATATCTTCTTTGAATTAAAACAAAGAAACCGAAATAGTATACGCGCACACTTCGTCTGAGAAGATAGTGTCAAAAAGGTCGTAACGGTAGGTCTGGAGATTGCAGCTGTTCTTCCAAAAGTATTTGTTCACTGCTTTTAGTGCGTCGCCTTCTAATGTCCAAGTTCTTGACATAACCCACATGTTTACTGTAAAAAAAAATGTTCAGATAAAAATTTCATTAACGGATTATTGCCATTTTATGAGTTTATAATCCGATACTTCGGCCGAAGTATCGGAAGAATTTTAACCGTGAAATACAAGTTATTTCATGATTATAATTCAATGAACTACTAAAATAACTATAAAGTACAAGGTATTTCATGGATAGAATTCAAGGAATTACTAAAATAACCATGAAGTACCTTGTATTTCACGGTTAAAATTCTTCCGATACTTCGGCCGAAATATCGGATTAACGTTTCGTAGTAGCCCTCCAGCTTCGTGCGGGTTTTATTAAGGATCCCTAGTTATTTGACAATATATATGGTGTAGCTTCCCAACGCTGAAAGAATGTTTCAAATCGGTCCAGGAGTTTTTGAGTTTATTCGTTACAAACAAACATACAAATCTTTCCTCTTGATAATATTAATCGTCAACAAATGAAATGGGATGACCCCTTATATAATGATATTTCTAAATATTGCGTGAAGGGATTTTCTTGAAAATTTATTTATCAATAGTATTGATATTGTAGGTACTATGTCGGTAAATTATGTAGTAAATCCCTTCACGCAGTATTTAGAAATCTTTAATGAGTCAGTACTGGGGGGATCAGCGCATTCCTTTGTTGACTATACTTATTAAACAAAAAGGTGAACGAATATAAAATTTGTTAAACTAAGTAAAAAGTTTTTGAGTATTACATGAAATAAATTCGTTTATTGGTGAAGCAGTAATAATGATATATTTTTTTAAAATTTGAAATGACTTTCCTCTGTTGTGTATGACATAAAATTACATAAGAAAACGTAATTAATAGTAAAAAATATTACTTACTAGAGGACATGTCGTTCGACGTATTATATACACAGCTGTAGGCGATAGCGTAGTTGGCGCCGTCGTCAGTCTTAAGTATGTAAGTTGGTGTTTGAGATGATGTACCTGTCACATTAAATTTATATATTTTTTTTTTTATTGTACACAAATACATATACCGCCACTTGCTACCAAAGTAAGCTAGACTAACTTGGTTATGTTATGAGTACCAGACCACGGAAATAATTATGGCAAATATATCAGTGCCTCCAGTCAAAAGGGGTCTAAGACGAGTTATGCCCTTTTGTTTTTATTAGCCCGTTGGAATCAGCTCGTCGAGTTACATAACATATCAAAAGGACATATCTCTAACTTATTCCTAACCCAATTTTTAGATTACACTAAGGACATATTTCACGCTTTAAAATGACACAAACACAGTTACCGGATTTTAATTTTCGACTCTAAAGACATAATTATGATAGGTTCGTATTTGTTTGAGTTCAAAATGGCATTGTTTTAGTTAACTTTGTTATTATAGACATTACGACATTTTGTACCTTCATGGCGCAGAATCAAATTTCAAATTTATAGAAACAAAAGCAGTTGTTCCCTTTAATGCATGTTTTAATAAGTGCTATAATGAGGTATTCTCCGACTTGTTACCTTCTCGCATCGGTTTGACTTGCTGCTAGTGGGAATGAGTCAAATCATTCCTTTGAAAAGTAAATACTATAATATGAACTGTTCCACATTTATAAAAATAATTATAATATTCTTTGTGCCTTATTTTACGTTTTTCTTATTGTTTTTGTGATAAAATAATCTCTAAAATGTTATAATTTTGAAATATGATATAAAGAGTGCGAAAACTGTTCTCACTCACACCACACTGACACTTAGATGGTATTTGTAAACACTTTGTGCCTTCATTTGTTTTAAGCCGTCGCCGTTAGTGTTTTAAAATCGTGGTAAAAAATCACGCAATTAGTAACAGTAAGTACCTATATTTAGCTATCTATTGTAGGTTATTCAGTTGTAGACATTTTTTGACAAGTCGATTTTAACTTTTTCAGCTGTATAAGTTACCGCATATTATTACAAAATATTTTTATGTTTTTCATAGGGCGAAGAATTGATTACTCCGCAAGATTTAGGCATAACTGAGTATACGAACGAGATTTTCAGGGCAACAACTAAATCTAAATACATTGGTGACAGGGTATGTACTACTTGACTTTTTAATGTTTTGAGATGTAATTATAACTAACTTCGTGCTTTTCTGTTACTAGTTTTGAAACTTCTATTTTTATTTTTCTAGGTTCAGCTATATTCAAAAACTATAAATGTCGATTATAATGAGTGTTAATCATAACGAGACTGCTCCTGTACTAGTAAGTACCTACCTTTACCCATTTTAAAATTCTGTTGATCGGCGAGTTGTGTATTTTACTTTTTTTCTTCTTAATAGCCTATACTGTGTTTCGTTAACCTAGCTATAACATACAAAAATATTTTTCCAATCAGACTAGTTCCAGAGATTATCGCGTTTAAAGATATAAAAAAAATCTCTTTTGCTTTATTACATTAGGTATAGATTTATCTTGTAACAGTTTATTTTCAATAGCAACGTCTTCTGTTATATTTACAGAGCGAGCCAATTAATGAATGAATTAAAGAACAGTATCTGAAAGATCAAAATAATGATAATGATATTACGACTGAGGCTTTTGAAGAACCTAGTAATGTAAGTAATAACTTACGCTCTTCGTTCGCGTAGATCCTGGTTTTCTGTTAATAGTTTTAAAACATCGAATTTTTTTCTAGGTGCAGCTAGTAGACGAACAAATTTGATTTATTTTTCGTCTAATCTTCATCATTGGGTATCATAATGTTATTAATTAATTATTACTACGACTCTTTGTACTTCATTGTGTATGCTATTTTTCAATAAAACTTTTATTCTTTAACTTTGCCTTTAATTTACCTGCATGTCTTTTGAATTACATTATTTTGCGACAAAAAGAGAAAAATATAATTCGTATTATTTCTTTTAAGTGACATAGAAACAATCGCTTAAGACACGTTATGCCATAAAATAATGGTTAACAAAGGCATAATTCGTATTATTTCTTTTAAGTGACATAGAGACAGTCGCTTAAAACACGTTATGCCATAAAATAATGGTTAACAAAGGCATAATTCGAAAAAAAACGTAAAAATATATATTAAACGAGCGTGAATTTAAACCATTTTTCATATACACAAAGTCCATAATATTGTCTACGAAATTGTGTATTTCAATTCCTGGTTAAAACATAAGTCCACGAGAATTTCCAAAAGTTTGGTTTTTTGGCTCTCCTGAAAAGTTGATAAAATCGAGTTATTCCCTTTTTAACTGGAGGCACTGATATGGTAATTATGAGGATGCTACTAATCGCCATGACAGCTGAGTCGCGCAGACGTAAAACGATTAGAAACTCATACTTATTACTCAGTGATTATGATGGTGCACGACTATCGATTTTCAATTGTTATATAAACTGTGAGCCCAAATGGCGCGTACTATAATAGGGATTCCACGAAATCCCCCGTCAGATGTCGAATAGTCTTGTTACACTCTCACTCTCACGCAACGGTGGACCATTGCTGCAACACGTGGATATTGTGTCTTTTCATTCCTGGGCGAGCTAGCCCATTTCATATTATGCTTTATAACTCTGGTTTCCACTAAAGCGGAAAGGAGAGATGTGCCGCCCGGCTACACACATCTCCGCTCGGCCGCGACGCGCTTGCTCGCGCGCGACACAAGATTCTATAGCAAAATTTGATATCTCACCTCTCCGCTGTGGTGGAAACCGGGCCTGCCTACCTGATAGTATTATGTATTATGAAATGAGACAACAATAATAATTACCTCCCATAACAAATGTGAAATTTAGCAAGCTTTCATCGTTAACGGCAGGATCATAATCTGCAGTAGCATTCACATATATCTGTATTCCGTTAACCACTTGAGTGATCTGCATATGAATGGAATCTCCATCAATTGTAAATGAAACACCGGCACATTGACCTCCCGTCTCGAAGTTACTGGCAGTCAATGCGACCCCATACCATTGTCCCTCCATCTATATGAAAATTTAAAAAATTCACAATAATTTCTAAAACTAAAGAGAAGGGAACCCAAGTGGTACTTAATTGCCGAACACCACTGTAAACTTTTACTTACATCTGCCCAATTGAAATTCTGAAGAGGCGTCACATCAGGGCAAGCATTGCTAGATTCATCAGCGTATACCGCAGCGACCAACATAAATATGTAATATAGAAACATTTTAATGTAGGTATTAAATTAAGTATTTTGAAGTTTTCAATAACGTGACTACAAATGCTGGTGCAGAACTGTGTGCTATCGCCATGAAATTGCAAAATATATACCATCTACGAAATTAATGAATATATATTTTTTTAATTATCTATATGATGATTAAAAAATACATAATAATACGTATGTAGAACTAGCTTCTGCTCGCGGTGTTACCCGCGTTTAATTTTATGCACAGTAGCATCACCTACTTTATAAAGCGCCATTGACTAGACTTTAGACCATCCATCCTACGGGAATCGCGTACTTTTCTGGATAAAAAGTTTTTTTTTATACCATAAAGTTGGCAAACAAGTATACGGCCGGCCTGATGGTAAGCCGTTACTGTTGCCTATAGACGCTTGCAATACCAGGTGTATCACTCACGCGTTGCCAACCCTCCCAACCCGTACAAGTACCCTATGTGTTAATCCAAGGTTTTAGCTACCTACTACATACCAAAATAGCATAAAAATTGGCCCAGCCATTTCAGCGTGACGTTGTAACAAACATACACACAAACTGTCGCCTTTATAATATTAATGGGATTTCAGTTTTAAATTGCATACTTATAAAGGTGTTTGGTTGAGGGTTGAACATACGATAATGACAGACAGGTGGAATATTCTGCTACTTGCTGAGTTTCAAAGATTTGATCTTGGGCACAGATAATATAATACTTATTTGGGCGAATAGTTTTCATTATTTATAATTAAGTATATTATGATTTATTTAAATTTTCGTAAGCTAAATTGTCCAAAAAACAAACTGCCAAGATAGATTTTGATTTTCTTTAACCTGGGATGCTATGAGAAGCTTCACGACATATCCCGTACACGTATCACTAATGGTACCTTTTAAGGAAATAAATTAGAACGGTAGGGTTATCTTTGATCCATGATTTTTATAACCAATGTTTCTTCTATTGGTGCAAAATTAAACAACATTTTTACATTTAAAACCCGCATCCTGATTGAAAATAGTTGCTAGTTCATCAGCTTCCAAAAATGTGTCACCTGACTGAGGAGAAATAAACTATTTTAGTTGAGGGGGATTTTCCATTCCAAGTCGGAAAATTACGAAAAAACCTAAAAACACCAATATCTCTTTAACCGGTCATTTTCGACCCCCGATTGATGAAGGCTAATTTGTAGCGAATGATCTCTAATTTAACCAGTTTTAAGGAATAGGACTTAAAACCTGTCCTGTCACCCTGTATAATAATACATTTTAGACAGAACTTTTAATAAAATACAAAATAAGTAAATCGAATTCAAATAGTATGGATAATTGGCAATTAATTAAACAATGCAATTTTACCTGAAAATGTATTAAAAAGATAAAAGAATTTTCAGTAAAGCAATTATCTGTTACATAATAAGTCAAATAAAATAAAATTGACAACAAGTAGGTACAAACGTGGACACAGCTGTGTATCCATTGAAGACGCAACTGAGAGAAAATATAACTGTTCGAAAGGGATAGAGATAATTCTGTCAATTTCAATGTAGTTTCAAGTTATCCAAAGTAATGATTCTTAATTCGGTCGTTTAATAGGGATGAGCGTTTTCATGAAACGTTGTTTAATTAAGTATTTAATGGCTATAACAACATTATTGGTTCCTAAAAACTCTTCACTATAAAAAGTCTTCCACGTGAGTGGACGCCGCGCCGCGGCCAATCAGAGGGCGTATTGCTGATCGCCACCGCGGACACGAAACGCGTTGGTTTGGCCGACGCTTAACCGAATTTTCCCGATTCGAAAACCCGACGAAATTGAGTTAAATTACTTAGCCACTGGCTAGGATTCATAACTGTCAACGTCCAATGCGAGTTTATGCGAGTCTCATTCCTGCATATATGACAGGAGAAAATGTGTATCATCAAGTATGTTGCCGTTTGTACCTTTATAGACAGTGTCCCCACACTTTTATTCGTTGGGTTTCGCTACATATATAGTTATTTAATCAATTTTTAACCTTGAATCTAATTGGTTAAAGACAAATTTAATAGTCGATTAATCGATCGATTACAAAAATAATTATCATCAATGATTCCATAATCCAATTGTTACAGTGTTAACCTTGATATCAAGATCATGTTAAAAATAATTGTATCTTATTTTTAATTTCTCGGCACGACAAAAAAAATGTATTTAAAAGAAATAATAATTAATAAATTCTACACCATTCGCACAGCGCAACCATCTCAAAGTAGGCATAACTTGCTTGAGTTATGGGTACCAGACAATGGATAACACCTTGGTAGGTATACTCACACCAAAACACCCAGACTCGAGAACAAACACAAAATGTCATCATCATCATATAAAAGTTTGCTCCGAGCGGGAATCGAACCCGTGCCCTATAGTTCACTATCAATTACCAACGCATAACCGGGCTGTCAAAAACTTTTTTTTCTTTTTCAGGATGATTGGCCACCATGACGTTATCGAACAGCCGTCAACAGTTCCTTGCGTATGAGTCCCAAAACGCAGAGGATATCCAATATGGCAGGAAGGGCGGGATGTTCGTCTCCACCTGTGTCTGCATCACCTTCATATTCTTATCTGTGCTAATTGCTTTGCTGGTCGGCGTTATTGTGTACTTCATTACGTTTTTTAAAGTGAGTAAAATAAGGTATTTTTAATTCAGTACCATCTAGTCCCCAACTAACTTCGTAGGCAGAACATGTAGCTCGTTTGGCTGATCTGTTTGGCTTTGGCAAATTACCTACTCATGTCAAATTCATAAATTTCTATTATTTTTTACATACAATAGCTTGCATTGCGTGCGATGTGGACCATTTCGATTGTGGCTACGAATAATCTTTAGAAGTATTTCACGACTGTGTCTTTCAAATAATCCACTTTGGTTTGTAAGGGAACTAACACATCATACAGACATACAGATGAGTCCATATCTTGTGACCTAAGAAAGTCAAGGACAGATGCATTGTCTTGTCAGCTTATCTAACAAACTTTTAATGTTGTAATTAAACCAGAATTATCTCGAGGCCTCAATTATCTCTACGCTCAGGGATAGGACGGAAGTAAACTCGACCTTTGACATGATTTATAAAAAAAGTAAAACGTCAAATTTGACAGTCGCCCGCCGCAGAATGATTGTGTGTGTGAAACGAAATTAAAAGTTTCGTTAAAAATCAAATTAAAATTATAAATTACATCATATCCAGTGCCAAAATGCGGGAGGACTAATATGTACTATATAATTTTCAACAATTTGCATTTATTTCTGTGATATTTTCCTTATTTTAAGTGAAAATGTATTCGAGATTACTTGTTATACTTTTAGCGGTGTTTATCAATAATTATGAAGCTGTAAGTTGTATTATTATCTCATAAATTAAGTATATAAATATATAGTATCGTGATAACCATGTGCTTTTTATATTAATTAGGTAGGTACTTAGGTTTTATGTTTACCTAAAAAAATACAACAGAAAATTCGTTTAGAAAAGTCTGAATCTGCACTAGATCACTGCCGGAAGAGACTCAGACGGACGAATCCCACGTTGTCTAATTTCTCTCCTATAATATAAAGAATTAACTATTTAGAGAATCGCCATAAGAGCTTTTAAAATTAAAACAAAAATATTGTATTTCATTCACATTTTTTTATGATTAATAAAAATGGTCAGAGTCAGAGAGCCGCCTTAAGGCAGGGAAAAGAATTATAATTTTAGATGAACATGAAATAATTTATTACTTACAATAGGTATTTAGATATATTTTTTTCCAAATAAAGTATTTATTTATTTATTTTTAAGTTAATAATTTATTTTTTATGTTAATATTATTATTTATTTATTCTCAATGCCACTCTCTTTCTAATTTACCAAGTTCTAACCATACATAATTCTTAATTTTTTCAGCTCTCACAAACAAATACATCTGAGTACTGGGAAACTGAAATATTTAGTCAAACAACGAAACCATCGCCAGACTTGAGACTGCCATCAACAATAGTGCCAAGTTTCTACCGGTTAAAACTAATAACAGATTTAGATAAATCAAATTTTACCGGTGAAGTCTATATAACGATAAGAGCAAGCGAAAAAGTAAAACAAATTATACTACATTCTAAAAATCTAAGTATTAGCAATAATGCTAAATTAACAGAACAGATTTACGAGAAAGTCGAGCCAGCACATCGATCTAAACGTCAGAGTAACGATACAAGTATTCCAATCCATAATGTTACAGTCACTGAAGTAACTAACAATGATACTAAAAGTACTGTTATAGATACCGAAACAACTACGAGTACTATTAATACTAATACAACAAGTACTACTAAGATACCTGAAACTACAGTACCTCCAAACCCAGTAGAAGTACCACATGTAACCAGTACTGTTAACACTCAAATAACTCATAGTAGTGTACGTAACATAAAGATCTTATCGATAAACGGAGGTACAGGTGACAGGTTAATTCTTACTTTAGCATCAGCACTAACTCCGAATGTGGATTATACACTACAGTTATCATTCCACGGAGAAATATCTAATTCGATGACCGGATTCTATGAAAGTTCTTACACTAACAATCAGAATGAAGTGAAGTGAGTATCATATTACAATATGAAAATAAATTATAACCATGAGTCCTTTCTATTTTCTATCTATATTTTATAATAGCTGTTGCTGTTGTGACAGCTGATGATTTTTTTTTTGGGGTTAATATTACGTATTACAAATAATTAAAAGATTTTTCAAAACCGCTTCAGTATATTACCCCCTACAACCTCACAAACGCAGAAACTTGACCTCTTTAGAATATTAAATAAATCTTATTGTTATCTAAACACAATCAGCCCCAGAAAGGTAAATTTTTGTTGGTCATCATAAAATTCAATAATCTGTATAATCATTCCAGAAAATTAGGTGTAACCCAGTTCGAGCCGATATCAGCAAGAGCAGCTTTCCCGTGCTTTGATGAGCCGGCATTCAAAGCCAAGTTTGAAATAAGCATTGCACACCCGAAGAACATCACTGCTCTTTCAAATATGAAAGTTGCATCACAGGAACCTATGTAAGTATACTTTAAAACTATGTTTAGCTTTTAAGCCAGGTATAAAACTTTCTAACAAAAAAGCACTACTTGCGTATAATTTCCTACCGGCCGAATGTTTCGACTTAAACCTTTTGTTCTTGAAAAACAAATATTATATTTCTAAATGCACTTTTTTGCTTTGACTCTCATAAGAGATCCGTTAATTCGACATGCCTTTTGGCAAAGGCCTCTTCCAAGTCCTTCCACTATGCTCTATCTAGTTTTACTAAAACATCACATTTAAAGCACATGTCAAAGTTTGTTAATGAAAATATATTTTATAAACCAATACTATGTTCCTTATGGGCAGAATCTCTTATTTTTTCAATCTATAATACAATGGATCTAACAAAAAACCACTATGTAACAATGTATTATGAATTTCAGGCCTGAAAAATCCGACTGGCAATGGACACACTTTGAGAGATCAGTCAAAATGTCCACTTACTTGGTAGCATATGTTGTGTCTGACTTCAAAGCTGTGGAGACCAGTTACTTAAGCAAGGATAACGTGACAAAAACTATTAAGATCTGGACCAGACCTGAGCTGCTAGATAAAGCAAAATATGCAGCGAACATAACTCCTATATTGTTATCATATTATGAAGATGTTTTTGGTGTACCATACGCATTGGATAAAATAGATCTGATCGGAATACCTGATTTTGCAAGTGGTGCTATGGAGAATTGGGGATTGGTTACATTCAGGTATGGCTTTCTTGAAATACCTTTATAATAATATAAATCGATAGCATTAAGTATCTCTTTTTAAATATCTATATTATGTTGCATTGCTGGGCAAAAGCCTCGATTTCCTTCTTTACATCTCAATCATCTCATCTCAGCTAGCTTACTCTTGAATGAAATCGCAATTTTATTTTCAATTCTGTATAATTTCCATTTTAAATTAATGGCTACTAATGAATGCTAATTATTTTATTAGTATTGCTATTATTTGCTTACTAGTGACACGCACGCCGCCGATAGGCGTGAATATGACGATCTGTGGCGTCCGCCGCACAGAATGGTTGAATTGATATTCCATGCGCTTATGCTTGTAGTTAACCTCCGTTCTGAATATCGTACGATTACAAATAACTTAAAATATCACTTACAGAGAAACAACACTGCTCTTCGACGAGAAAGACGGTGTGCCAAGAAATAAGCAGAATGTTGCTGTCGACATCGCACACGAATTAGCTCATCAGTGGTTCGGTAATCTCGTCACAATGCAATGGTGGTCCGACTTATGGCTAAATGAAGGCTTCGCTTCATATATTGAGTACGTAGGGGTCGACCATGTGAGTATATTTTATACCATTATCCATAGAAAACATTTTAATTAAATCTTTCGCGATTATCAGTAAGAACTTGTATGTAAACCCAGTCCTTCCAATAATTCGTACAACTTCATCGAATATCTTTCTGATAATTTGACAGCCCAGTAGTGTGTTGGTAGTGATCCTACCTTTGGCACCAGACGGCACGAGTTCGATTTCTGATTCGTGGCAAACATTTATGTGATCGATTTGTTTGTTCTTAAGTCTGTGTGTTTGCTATGTAACATAAGTTTTTTTTTTTTTTTTTTCTCTTTATTATGGCACAAATACTATGTATATTATGTATGACTGACATAATATACATAGTATTTGAAATTACAAAGTAATGAAAAGACAACGAGTGCCGAAAAACAGAAAAATTTTACATAGTTAATTAACTATCTTGTTGTATAGATAAGTTTAAAAAAGTTGTTTTTACTTTAAAGTTGCAAAAAAAACATAAAAGATATGGAATCATGGGAAATTGAACCAAATAAATTTATATAAAAAGTACATATTTTAAATTAAATGATCCGCTATTTAATGCAGACAATATGTATGTATGTACGCGTGCCCACACGCACGGTCACGCACACTCATTCATTAAATAGCCAACAATATTATGTCATGTATACACTCATGCATGCACGCACACACACACACAAATACATACGCACAATACATTCATACACACGCAGATTACTATACATTTTTTTTTAAACAAAACCAATTTTTTTTGTTATTATTTACAATAATATTATTATATCCGTTATCTGGTACCCATAAATTATGTAGGCTGCGGTCGGAGGGTTGTAAGAAAACCAAAAATGAATTTAAATCTAATTTTAATTAAATAATTAATTATAAAATTACTAAAATTAAGTCTAAGCCTAACTTAACCTAGCGACAACGGTCGATGTTAGATCCGAAGTGATCGTGACATGACGTCCCCCCGCTAAACCAGCTGATTGCTAGATCAGCGTTTCATCGTCATTGTCTAATCCATGTAGTTCGGAGCTATCTGACTGCTAACGCAGCAACTTCCGTCTGGCGATCGGTGCGTCACGAAGGCCTGCTGAATGCTACCTCAGCAAATTCCGCCGTCACGTCTCGTAAATCATGATCGGTGTGTCAGGATATGTAACACATAACACAAGCAGATTAAGTCTAGCTTACTTGGAACTAGGTGGCGCTGTGTGACTTTTGTAGTTTTTTTTTAAATAACTAGCCATTTTTTATTCACCTGGTCCGGAGATGGAGAGGCTGGTAATCTGTCATACAGGTCTTCCTAGTTCTACTTTGTTATAGAAACTAAGCACATAATGTAAATCTGTCTGTGTGAGAGAAAAAAAAAAGTTTTTTTATTTTATTATTTATTATTATTTGACCGCGGGTCCTTTCAACATGTTTTGCTCACATGACATTATATAATTTTCAGATTGAACCAGGTTGGCAGATGTTATCGTCATTGACTCGCGACAAAATGGATCTTCTCCGCTCGGACGCATTAAAAAACACATCGCCCGTAGCTCGCCGTGTGGTAGACGCTTCAGAAATATCGCAGAAGTTTGACGAGATATCTTATACTAAAGGTGCCAACTTAATAAGGATGTTAAACCATACGATTAGCGAGGAATTGTTCAGAAAAGGTTTAAGGCATTACTTGAAACAGTGGTAAGTGAAATCTATCGGAAACGATTCAAAAAATAGTCATATGCTAACATTTGGAGCGGTAGAGCATTTACGAAATGAGTTACCTTATATTTCATGGTTAAAATTCTTCAGATACTTAAGAGAGGTAGGGCACAGCGGACAATCAAATTCAAATCTTTTATTCAGAGAATAGGTTTTCACAAACACGTTCTCTTGTCAGAGTATACAGTAGTATCCGCTCCGCATCTTTCGCAGCCCTTCTGAAGAAGGACCTCCACCTTACATCGTATCGTAGCCAAATAGCATTGGTCTCGGCCATGTTGTGTTCCTACGGTGAGTCTCCAGAGCTCCACTTGGGGGGGAGGGTTGGCAACGCGTGAGTGATACCCCCGGTATTGCAAGCGTCTTTAGGCTACGGTGAGGCTTATTATCAGGCGGGCCGTATGCTTGTTTGCCAACTTTGTGGAATAAACCTTTTTTGTTAGTTTATTTGTGTTAAATGTATTATAATTAAATATTTTTTTCAGGCAATACTCAAACGCGGAAGAGAACGACCTCTGGCGGGCGATGGCGACGGCCACCGAAAGCGAAGCCGCGCTGAAGGAGCTGTCCCTGGTCGAGCTGATGAACACCTGGACCCGCCAGGCTGGGTACCCTGTGCTCAAGGTGCGGAGGGATTACGCGACGGGAGAGGTCACCTTCCAACAGGTACACGCAATCCCGTCAAAGCTAAGGCCCATTTAGACGACGCCACTTTCTTGTACATTCAAGAACAATTGCATGCAACCTAGTGGGAGCAATCATTTTCCCTTCAAAAATTTTAAGCAACTGTCGTTTAGACGATGTATGTCAATTATTGCTTTGACATTATTGTATGCAACAGGCAATAAACCCGGCATGGTCTCAATGGGCCTTTAAAGCTAAACAAGTAATGATAAACCTAAACTAAAATAAACATTTGATAAAATTTCGTCAACATTGTCATATCAACTCATAATCATCCCACTGCATGGATACAGGTCTCCTCTCAATCGAAGGAAATTAGAGAGTACTCTGCCACGCTGTTCCAATGCAGATTGGCGGAGGCATTGATAAAATATACTAAGATGAAATTAAAACGTATGCCCGAGCTAATAGATTTCTGTATTTCGGGCGAGAGAGACCTAATTTAACGAAAAGATAATAGAATATAAAAACAAAATTGAATAAAAAGGCCCGAATAATCATGATTTGCTTGTTTGCCAACCTCATCTTTCAAAACACAGGTTCAAGCCTTTAGGAACAGAAGCACTATGTGAATTGATCAAAATTAATTTTTAATTCCAGAAACTATTCACCAGCACCAAAGAACCATATCAAAATAGATTGGATCAGATCTGGCACATTCCTATCAGTTACACTAGTATGGATAACCCTGTATCTAACTGGACCACAAAACCTGAGATTTGGTTGAAGGAGAGAAGTCAAGCGTTCAAGTTACCAATCAATGAAAGTGAAGCATTATATGTCAATGTGGATGCTGTTGGTAAATATATTTTTCACTTCTCATGCTCAGAAAATGCTTATTTGCGCAGGATATAGGCTGCCCAAAATCGAATTTTGTGCACAAGGGCAAAAACGTATCTACTCATAAATGTATCTATTTTAAGGCAAAGGAAATAAGCCATACAGCCAAACACAACAAAAGTTCAGAGATAGAATTTGTTATTTTATAATATTTACTTTAATTTATTTGCCTTATGTGTTTTTAAGTCATAAAAGATATTAAAATTTAAATAAAGTACGATAGGTTATTTAATTAATTTAAGAAAATTATTTTATTAAAAAATTAATTTAATAGTAGGCTGTATAGGTCTGCAACCCAAGCCTAATTTCAATGTCGTAAGATTTAAAAAAAAAGCGGCGGGAAACAGGTCTTGTTTTTCGTGCGTTTATTTATTTATTTCCTCGTAATCGAAGAGAAAAGCAGAGTTTATAACTCGTCCACAAAACCATTTCTATCCTCGACATTACTATCAGCCCGAGCCGAACTCGGATAGAAATGATTCGTTTTGTGCACTTGTTGTAAAATCTACTATTTCACCTCACAAGCTCGGAAAGAATCTGTTTGTCATTCGAAATCTGAGCGCAAAAGTGCATTTTGTGCCTTAGCGTGGAAAGAATTTTTAAAATTCGAACCTTTCTATTCTATAATTTTTTATACCGCCAATCCTCTGAAAATGCATTAATACTTATTTCATGCCAGTGTACCAACCTTATTTTTAAAATAATCGAACTGGCCAGCACGACACCGCATGAAAAAAATAAACACTTTTAATATATTATTTGCGTTTTTCTTGCACCAAGCATTTTCCTCGCTGTAGTGAGATGAAAAGTTGTGTGTTTCGCTCGGCAGCAAAGTTATTCTGCGTCTCGTACCTTTGAAACCCTCGCTAACGCTCAGGATTCTATATTTGAAATCCTTCGCTAGCTCGGGTTTCAATATAAGTACTCGCGCCAAAAAACAACTTTGCAGCCTTGCATAACAAATAACTATTTTTACATTCATACTGTGTTACAAATAAACGTAGTATAACATTAAAAGATTCACTGTTGTGTCATTGTCTTTCTTGATGAGAATTAATGAAGTGTGAAAGTGACAAAACATTGTATCCATACTAATATTATAAATGTGAAAGTGTGTTTGTTTGTCCTCCCATCACATCGAAAGTATTTTTTTTTATTATAAGGGCATAGTTTAAAGTCTGGAGAGTGACATAGGCTACTTTTTATCCCGGCAAAACATCTTATTCCCATGGGAAAAAATAAAGTATATAATTTTTTGTTCTTTCACGTCGAAAGGAACCTAAGTACCGACATGATTTTTTTAACAGAGATGATTTAAAGTCTGGAGAGTGCCATAGGCTACTTTTTATCCCGGAAAAACATCTCATTCTCACGGGAAAAAAGTAATATAACATTATTTTGCCATAATTTTTTAACGGGGATAATTTAAGGTCTGGAGGGTGACATAAGGCTACTTTTTTTCCACGGGATAAAGAGATTCCCATGGGAAAATTATTGACATCTTCCCTTGACCACGCGGGCGGAGCCGCGGGTAACAGCTAGTGACTTATATACTCGTTATACTATGTTTATTTGTAACACAGAGTAGTAGGACAGCAAGTCCTAATCCCGCTGTCCACGTAGTGCATTAAATAATATGATTTTTCCACATTGTGTTAGTACCACTCACTTCGACTACCAAGCATGTCGTTTCTAGTATCAAGCACTCTTTCGGTGAATTTATTTTTCACAATTTAAAGTCAATGTGAGAAAGAAACTCACTGAAAAAAACTTCTATAATAGCTGTCCCTTTTTATTTATATTTTTTGTCTTTCTCTTTTCTTGTTTCTGAAACCCATTTTCCACAATAAACACAGCTCTTTTTTCTTCTATCGTTTGACATTAACAGCCATAATATAATGTGTCGGTAAGTTTAAAAATTGGTTTGAGCAATTCATCGATTTATCTATTTATTGAATGTAATGTTGTTTAAATGTTTTTAGGTTATTACCGAGTTAATTACGACAAGAAGAATTGGCAATTACTAAACAAAGCTCTGAAATCTGACGTTGGCTCGCCCATAGCAAAAGCTCAATTAATAGACGATGCTTTCAACTTAGCCAAAGCTGCACAGTTAGACTACAGTTACGCCCTAGGTCTAACTACCTGTGTTATTGACGGAGAGAATAACAAAATTGTTTGGGACCTCCTGCTTAACAATATGGCATTTTTGAGACACAATTTGAAGGCTACATCTGGTTATGTCTATTTTCAGGTAAAATATTAATACATTTTATTAAATACTAGCGAAACCCGCGCAACTTCGTTTGCGTGTATCCCGCTTTCCCGTGGGAATTTTGGAATGTATTATACTTAAAAACCTTCCTCTTGAATCACTCTATCTATTAAACCGCATCATAATCCGTTGCGTAGTTTCAAAGATTTAAGCATACAAAGGGACATAGGGACAGAGAAAGCGACTTTGTTTTATACTATGTAGTGATGCTGACAAAGTGGTAGAACAAAACCTTGAAATATGTTTTTTTTTGTGGTACGCTATGCTACCCTGACCGCTTGCCATCAGGCGGACAGTATGCTTGTTTGCCATCATAGTTGTTTAAAAAAAACAATGAACTATTATTTACATTGAACGTTCGAATTTTAACACAGGGCACTGTGTTTTGTAATGTCCGCAAGTGTTATGTTCAGTATCTAATGTTATTAAAATAATTCTAGGACTACATGAAAATACTATTGAAGAAGCAACTGTCCCGCCTGAACTACGGCCTGGAGAAGCCCAAAGACGACAACGAAGCGTTCCTCATAGAGAACCTGGTGATGTGGGAGTGCTACGTCGAAGAGCCGAGATGCCTGAGCTGGGCCAAGGCCGAGTTCGAGCAGTGGGTCAATCAGAAGAACCTTATGGAAAACCCGTGAGTATACTATTTATAAAATCAATTTCTATTTTACATCAGCTGACCTTTGCAAATTTCTTCTACGTATCCTCGTTTTTGCAACACTTATCCACATATTATACACATAATATAAGGTCATACTTTATTAGAGAACTTCCTTTTAAAATAAGACTATGTAGGTTACATATGTGGTGCGGCATATTTGTTATAATATTTTCTGTTTTTTACCTTGAATAAATTATTTAAAAAATATATATGATCGTTTATACAAGGAAATAATGGTATAGTAAAAAAAAAAAGAAAGGCAAAAAATTATAAATAATCGATAAAATGTGCCTCTCTTGTAGCAGCCATCCGTCATTAGAAAAAAGGTATAGGGGTGCGGTCAAAGCCACACGTTTTGACTAAAATGTAGAGTATGTGAAGTTAGGCCTGGTAAAGTAAGGGCGCATAGATCAAGAATCTTGGCTCTACATGAGATCTGACCACTTTTTCATAGATTTTGATTAAGGTAGACTCGTCTTGGCAACATTTTTACATGAAAATGTTTTTGGTGGGATTTTTTTTTTACTGAATACTTGACCATTATTTCCTTGCTAAAACGATCATAATATGTAACCATACAGTCATGGGTTAAAAGGAAGTTCACTAATAAAGTAGGACCTTCTAAAAATATATATATTTATAATAGTATTGGTTTTTTTTTAAATTGTTTACTTCACACGTAACCGTTTTATTACAGTATACCAAGCTACCTCCGATCATTAGTATACAATATCGTACTGAAACATGGCACTCGGCGGGAGTTTGACATATTGTGGCGTGTGTTCCTGAACTCTACTGACCCCAACGTCAAGAGCCTGATCATCAACAACCTGCCCAGCACCAGGGAGGAAGCCCTCATCACCACGTGAGTTTGATGTGTTTATAGGGACGCTTTTCTATAAGCTATACTAATATTATAAAGAGGAAAGATTTGATTGTTTGTTTGAATTGAATAGGCTCCGAAACTACTAAACCGATTTCAAACATTATTTCACCAGTAGAAAGCTACATTATCAGGGAGTGACATAGGCTATAGCTTTTTCCGAAATTCAATGTGGTTCCCACGGGAACCGGCCCGCCACTTCACGCGGACGAAGTCGCGGGCAAAAAAGCTAGTAACGAATATAATTAACTAGCTTTTCTCCTATGCTTCGCTCGCGTTAATTTTAAGCCATAGATCTCTTTTGACAACAAAACAACCCATAGCGCGACTTGTGGCGCCATCTGTTGGCCGATACAGCGCCCTCTATAGTATAAAAAATATTTTCCCATTGGAACGACATACTTTCACGGGATAAAAAGTATGTTGGGCTCTGTATCCCTAACAATATGTATGCAAATTTTCATAATAATCGGCTGGTTAGTCAAGCCGTGAAGGAATAACAAACAAACAAACTCGCTTTTTCATTTATAATATTAGTAGGAATAATGAATAAACTTTTTTTTTACTTTTTTTACTTTGTAAATTTTTCCCAGTAATTGACTGGCAGAGAATGCTATTTAGCAATTCCGCCTATTATGTATTGACTCAAAAAACTAATTTTCTTTATATAAGCGTATTACAAGCTCTTTCGAATCGTCACAATGTTTTCATACCACCAGTTCAGACGGCGGATTTGTAATAAGAAAAACTGGAAAGAAACTTAGCACTTGCTCTTTTAAAATGGTACTAATAAAAGTTATGGTACTTGTGGTCAATAAAATTAAATAAAGAAACTTTTAATACATTCTTGTAATCACATATTTTACGCATGTGTACCATAAACTATCATTATTATTACAGATTATTAGAAAAGAGTTTAACAGAAATACCGAAGCAGTACGCAGTAGCTGTTTGGAGTGTAGAAGCGCCGATCGGAACCCGCATCGCACAAAACTTCCTTATAGACAACTTCGACAGGGTTTACGAGAGATTCACGGAAATGGACCCGTTCATGTTCCCGATGGTGCTCAGCGGGTCGTTCGGGTTCATTTCTAGCACTGAAGAACTTAATAAGGTATTTATATTGTAAATCTTGTTTTAAGACTGGTTTTTAGAGTCGCGCTGATAACCGAAAATGTATGACGTAGTTAAGTAATGTCAATCTAAATTCATTTTGAAGACTTTAATTCCCGTTTTCTTCCACCAACGCCTCCTAGCGTTATAAAATAACTTAATAAGACAAATTGGTATGACTTATGAGACTTTTAAATATTAGGAATTGTTGGTGAAAAGGGGAATAAGCCTTTTCAGTGGAGTAAAGAGTCCCCCCTTCCAGTTTGATCATGAATTCCATCCAGAATTTCTCCAGATTTATTTCTGACATTCTGTGATTGTGACATTTTATATACAACCTTGACATTCTGATTTATTCAACAATATGCGTGTCTGATGGTGTATAAATCTTATATCCTGACAAAACGTATGAGTAGATGCTTTCACAGGAAAGCACACTCATTTAGTACCTCCTACAACACATTTGCTGATAGTAAAAAAAAAAAATGATTGCAAATCTACTAAAAAAAACTATATCCTTGATTTTTTTCTTTTACGTCTTAGTTCTTAGTTTTCTTTACAATATATCGATATACTTTCTTTCCAGCTAAAATCGTTCGCAATGCGACACAAGGACAAGTTGATGCCGATGTCGCAGACACTGCAGAAGCTCATCGACACCGCAACAGTTCGCATCGACTGGCTGAAGCGGCACGCGGCCGAAATCAACGCCTGGTTCGAGGACTACGTCACGAGTAAGTCATTTATTTTAATGCATTTTAGTACACTGCGAACAAAGATGATTATGATTTGTCAATATACAATGTACAAATCTCTTTTTTCAGACAAATCTGCCAGCAATGAAACGAGTAACATCACTAACGCAACAACCCTTCCTACTAGTACCAACATGACAGCTAGTGTGACAACACCCAGTAATGCCAACATCACAGAAACAACAAAAAAAGAATCGTCATCAAACACTACAAATCCAACAGAAGCTATTACTAGTCTATAGTTAAAGAATTTCTAATTTAGGCAAGAAAATAGTCAAGTAGTTACCGTCATAATAAATTAGCCAAGTCAAAGACAAACCAAGAGAGCGGGCGCCATCTTGTTATGATACAGTGGCGCCATTGATTGATCGAATCGCTCTAGTGGCGAAATATGGAACTTAATTGATGCTTAATGTCAAAGATGCTACAAAAAAATTACGCGTTATTTTTTAAATATTAGATAGATTTTATTTAGAGGCGATATTATGCTTTGCCTCTATGAAATCCATCGTTATCGAATTGATTTATCGAATAATTAATTTTAATTGTATTTTACTTTAAAAAGCCAAAAATGTACATGATTCAACCAAAAATGGTCTCCCAAAGTGTATGAAATTACAAAAAAATATTCTTAAAATAACTTAATGTAGTTATTTTTATTATAAGTTATATCTATTATAATTAATGTTCGTTGTTCGTGGATATGAAATATTGGCATACCTGAAAAATGTTGAGCCTGCGACTAAATCGACGAAATCTAGTATAAAATAAAACAAGGCACGATTGGTACTAAAAATGACTTTTGACGACGGCCTATGTATATAACCTCTCGTGCACGCGACTCCGCCACGCTGTCGCTTTTTAACTTTACACTATTGTTATATAATACATTGCTAGCTACGAAGATCTTGTGGTGGTAAGACTGCTGTGACGTAACATGCAATGAAAGAATTTCCCGTACAAATAATGCTCAGTTCGTGCGCGTAGTGTGCATGGTTCGTGCGTAGAAGACGTCCACACTATGGGAATTTTCTTACATATACGTAGCTCCATCTTGTAGACGGTCTGTAATGGAATAACAACCTGGGGATTAAACTAATGGTGGCGGCGAGACAGTTCTGTCGTGTATGTAAGCGCTTAATGAGGCCTAAAGCCTTTTAATTACGATAAAAATATAATAAATATTTGTTTTGATATTTGTAAACATATTAAATTTTGTCAATATTGTAATACAGTGTGTAATATTGTATGTGAAATGGAATTTTATATGTACACTGTTGCTACGGCTTCGCTCGTGATTTATATTAATAAATTTACATTATTGTTCTTTAAAATATATCTACTGTTGCTAATTATTATACATAATAATCAGTACATCAGTAAATAGAGGTTCTTCAGGGTTCTTCGTATAAATATTGTCACCAAATATCATGTCCCTCAGTGCTGGAATTCTCCCTAAGCCTTTAAGGATATTTTCCCCCAACTCAAAATAATTTTATTTGCTAAAATTGAGTTGGGGGAATGTTGACATGCCAAATCCCTAATGGCCCTGGTCTTCTAAGGTCGGACTTTTGTATCTGTAACGTATTATATAAAAATTCTATTCCCCTTCTTGTCACACCTTGTTTGACGACTCCTGTTTTTGTCGCACTTTATTTAACAAGCCCCGTGTTTTATTACACTTAATAACAACCCCCCCCCCCCCCCTTCTTGTCACACTTTGTTTAACAAACCCCTCCCCCCTTCCCCTCTTCTCGTCACACTTTGTTTATTCCTCCATCTTCTTGAGGATGTAATTTATGGATGACACCAAAGTGACAGTTTTGGTGTATGGATCGTTTCTGAAAATGAGATGAGCCTTT
This sequence comes from Endotricha flammealis, assembly GCA_905163395.2. Taxonomy (NCBI): domain Eukaryota; kingdom Metazoa; phylum Arthropoda; class Insecta; order Lepidoptera; family Pyralidae; genus Endotricha; species Endotricha flammealis. The sequence continues at coordinate 2,027,563 of LR990859.1, read as the reverse complement.
TCCCAGCTGTGGGACCTAGGTAGCCAATGTTTTTATGTCGAAAAAATACTATTTCCGATACAGTTCATTTTTAGTGATGTAATAAAAATATATATTTAGCTTTTAAGTACAAATGAGCCAAAGTTTGTTTTCAAGTCATAACCTTTAGGATTTTTTTAAAACAAAACAGTACATATTTATGACGACGTTCAAATAGAAGAAGCCCTTCCTACTTCCCTTTTCCTTCCCCCTTCATATCCTTTCATAGGTAGGCATCGCATCTAAGATTCTTGTAATCCTGGATATCTATGGGCAGCAATGATTGCTTACTATCAGGTGACCCGCTAGCTCAGTCATATTCACACAAATATTTGTTTTTTTTTAACAAAATAATATAATTAATAAATTCCATAATATTATATCATTTGTGTGTTATATTAATTATTTTTTATTTATTACAAAGGATTAGGACGTATTTTAAGTTTTTTTTAAATATATTTTTTAAAAGAATCTCTTTAAACATAAGTAAAGATAATTTATTATATATTTTATTGTGAAATTATAAATATATATTCTGTTACGTCATCACAATTATGTATAGCTCGTGTTCAAAGTTTTAATAAATTTTATTAAAGTATTTTTCAAAGCATGCAAACAAAATTTGCTATTTCAATCATTTTTTTACCCTTATTATATGACTTATTTCAATAAAGTTCTAAAGTTAGAACTCTATTAAAATAAGTTGTTTGTGTGTATTTAAATGTACCTACCTAACCAAAGTTGTGACTCTAAACAATATTTGGGTACATCTTGTAATGTACAGTCAGCGGCATAAATGTCTTGTTTTGTATATCATGTTTTGCTGAAGACGTAACACAATAACTTTGTTTACATGTTCAAAAGTTATAGTGACACTTCTGACGACCTCCGTGACATAATGGTTACTACGCCGGACTGCCACCCAGGAGGTCCCGGGTTCGAATCCCGGTCGGGCCACGATGAAAATCGAACTGTTTTTGATTGGCCTCGGGTCTTGGATTTTGATCTTTATATTTATTTGTTATAAAATATAGTGTCGTTGAGTTAGTACTTATCCCATAACACAAGTTTCGAACTTACTTTGGAGCTATCTCAATCTTTGTGATTTGTCCAAAAAAAACATATTTAAGCCGCTGACTGTTCCTACCAACCAAACTCCTACTTAAAAGTGGTCCGAGAATGACATCACAGATGGCATTAAATTTTTGCTAATTCGCCTAACTAACACTCTTGATAGGTCCACAAGAAAAGACCTGCCGCTAACTACCTCATGTAATAATTTTGAAACTCAATAAACGCTATTTATCACACAATAAAGTTTAATGTTCAAGTAACACGCAAAAATGAGCAATCCATTATACTTATCTCATACTTTCGTAGTAAAAAATCAATAAGAATGAAAGAGACAGCTGATTCGAATTGTACAATCTTGCAATATCACCGTATTTCGGCGCGAAATATCAAAATTCGTCCGAAATATATTTAAAATCATGATTATTTATTGAATTAATTACATAAATATTTTATTATTAATGTTAAAATCATGATTTGTTACAAAAAAGCAGCGCTACGTCACATAATAGGTCCCCTTTCTCTCCGTCCACAAATATAGGGCAGTGCTCATACTCGCACGAAAATCAATAATCTGCTTGTAAACAAGCTCTCCATGTGGAGCAAACAATTCCTATAACTTAACAGTTTTATACACAATTATTTATGTTTTGTGTGTTTATTTGTCGCTAGTGAATTGTTATTTTGTTATTATTGTGACTTAGCTCGTGAGGTTAACCATGGAATCGGCTAACGTGGGATATTCCTATCATTTGCCATCAGGCGGCTGGAATTACAAAATTCGCAATACATTGTCACAATTCAGTGATTTATTCAGCGAATTTAATAAATATATTGCGCCCGCATATCACCATGATCGATGTGAAAGGTAATAATTGTATTTTGATGGGAAAAAAATATAAAACTTATAAAAAATGAATATGAAAACCTATGAAAACATTGTTATTTTCTAATTTATGGCGTTAAAAAAATCGTCGTATTTTTATCCTACGTCTCCTATTTACAGATCAGTTCAAATGAGAATATATTCTATGCACAAAGGGGAGTTTGTGATGGTTTTTATAGCATTTTTTGCTTGCTTCGGGTTGGGTGTGTTCATAGGATTAGCAGGTGAGTACTTTTATTTAGTTAAGTAGTTACACACTTCTAAGGATATTTTAGAACATTACCGTGTGAGACCAGGTAGTTTTGATCGAGTGTTTATTTAGATAAATAGTTTACACTTTGAAAGTAACTACGTATTTACCTGAGAATTTTTATTCTTTAATATTTCGTAAGTTACTGCAAAGGCCGTTCATTCTCTTTAGATACAACATAAAAAATATTCAATAGCATTATCAGAAGTTTACTTGATTTTAAGTTAAAAGAAATTGTTACACATATTACGACAGAAAGTATATGGGTACTGCTTAAGCTCGATTTATTAGGTGGTAGCTGAAAATCAGTGATTTGTTCTCCAAGTCACTGCACTGATCTCTACGTATCACTACATCACACATTTCTACTACAACAACACTAGTAAGAGTTTTTACTCATTTATCTTAATTTTACAGGGCCGTCGCCAACTACGACGACGTCCATCGCCGCTTCAACACTACTCATAAACGCAAGCAATATATACCAGGGACCTTTCCACTTGCACAGTCCGGCGTTGGGCACACGGGTCCAGCAACTATGGCTGCTAGCAGAAATACTCACCAATAATAATGATGGTGAGATAAGCCTGTAAACATATAAAAACTTGGGTTACATCTCTAGTGTTCATGAAATGGTGCATCATCGGTATAACTTCGGTTGTCGTTTGTACAGTCGAAAGCAGGTCGACTATTACATATCGGACTTTGTGATTAGACATAAAGAAGTTCTCCTTTATGTATTAGAACCACAGGGTTCTATGTCATAAGAGCCAAAATTGTACTGCTAGTGTAAAGCTCAACGTGCTCCTGACTGTACGTTAGCGCGATACCCAAATTGGCTCAGCAGTAATCATAATTCAACCACAGTTGTAGTAACATCAAAAAACGAACCACAGTGTTGGAATCATCGCATTTGCCCTGGTGAAAGCCATTTGTAGACGGATAATTAATTAATTTTCTAGTTGTCTTTTGTAGAATGGTGAGACTAGATGAATTTCGTTTTTTTTTTATGACGGAGGAGGACAAGCGAGCTAGCGGGTCACCTGATGGTAAGCAATCACCGCTGTCCATGGACATCCACGACTACAAGGTCTTGAAAATGAAAAAAGAAGGATTTATGAAACTAACCCTAATCATAGAATAAGGAATAACCCTAGATAGAACTTTGAACTCGATACTTTACTCCAGGCGGGTGCAGTCGCAAAGGTGTGCGCTTAGGGCCCTTGTTTAATCAGTAGTTAAATATACTAATGGGGTAAAATTCGTAGCAATTTTTAACAAATAGTTTTTTCAACGAATTTTAACCATTAGTATATTTAACTACTGATCAAACAACGGGGCCTTAGTGAACGAATGTGTATACGTGTGTGCGTGTACAGACGACATTGGCCTATGTAGTAGAAATAGGTAATTATATCACGCGCGTTGTATGGAGTGTCCGGGCTGTGCTTTAATGCTAATATCAAACGAATGTATATTAAACTTGTTCTCTATTTTGCAGAAGAGATATTTGATAAAAGTTTCCAAATAAGTATATCTATCGACGGCGTACTAAGCGACCATACGACCATCAATTTGATACCAGAAAGTTCAGCTACAAACAGGTAAAATAACCTTTCTATATTAGTCCAGGCTTCTGTTAAAAAAATTAAAAAATATATATATATTCTACTATCTCTATCCAGTTATTTAAGTATTCTCGATTCGTTTAGACTATTCTATTGTATACTACTATCTTTCTATTTACTTAGGTAATCCTGGATGAATTGCAAAAATAATGTCATTGTTAAATTTTATATACTTAGCAAGGATTAGAATGATAGCAAAGATTTGCGACACAACAAACGTTCTATGCAGATTACGATTTAAGAAGATGCGACCTTGACCAAGTTTGCAAATTCAACGCCAAACTTCTCGTTTAGATAGTTATAATAATAACAAAAGTCAAGAACTGCTATGTAAGTAGGTGTGTTTTTTTTAGCGTTAGCTATTTCAAATTTTGTTTTTTTTTTTAGAACTCAACATCTAAAATGCAAGAAGCAGGTGTGCGACGAAGTGATGGTCCTACACTTAGGTTCCTTGGAATATACGCACTATGTTTTAAATATACGCTTTTATGGACTCAAAGAGTTCCACAAGCGTTACTATATTAGAGAAATAATATTCTATGTGAGTACATACATACATAATCAACCTATATTGCGTGCGCTCCAAAGTACGGAGAAGCTCTAAGATAACGAAATCTATCCACACACTAGTTGGGACCGATGTTGCTTAACTTGCGTGTTCGTTTTATAGTGCGACACCACCGAGCTCCTCGTACATACCTAAATTTTTATAAATATTTCGTATTAAAACGTATTGCTCTATTAAGCACAGATATTCTATTTCACGAAGAGCTTTGAATGTTGTAAGTTGTAACGTTCACATGCACATTGTTTTAGTGTGCATAACATCGGAAACGAAACGCTCTTCACACTAAAAACAACATTCATAACCGAACGCTCTTCGTGAAATAGAATATCTGTAGTTAATATTTTGTGACACAGATGTCGCTACTGCTGTATCCTAATTTTCTCTAATAATTTGGTCGCACTAATAAGTTTTTTTTTTTTTTCAGTTTAAAACCTACAATCCAGCGTTTACGCAAATGGAGACATGGTTCAGATTTATTTTTCTACTAACAACATTTACTATTGCAGTAAGTACCTGCTTTAATAAATTAAATAATTATTCTAGATTTTTTTGTTAGTAGCAAAGACAGTATAGAAATGAGATAAACTCAAAAACTTTAAATAATACCATATTAGGTCAAATTTCACGAATACAATTCGAAATTCTCATGGGAATGGAAATAACCACTGATTTTGTAGGTAATGTCGTAGTTAGAAAATATGTAATACATAATTATGTAGTACAAAATACCGTTTTCAACACCAACACCTCCTAGCGTAGATATTCCCTAATTCTTATACAAAGGGTTCATCCTACTCTAGGAGGCGTTGATGAAAACTGGCATACATAAGTCACAAAATAAATAATTTTTGACATTTTCTTATTAAATTCTGTTCGTTCTGTTTCAGTGTTGGTTCGCGCATTCGTTAAGAAAATACTCTACACACGACTGGGCCATCGAGCAGAAATGGCTGTCTATATTATTACCGTTGTTGTTACTTTATAATGGTAAATATCATGCTATACAATACAATACAATACAATAGGTACAATATTCTTTATTGCACCAAAATAAATATAACAACAAAATATTACAAACTGTAGGAAAAGTACAACAGGCGGTCTGTCTTATCGCTAAAGCAATCTCTTCCAGACAACCTTAGCATATAATTTAAAGTATAAGTAGAAGGCGCAAAGTGTGCGTAAGGCTAAATTTTATATGCTATTTCTCATGTCTCTCGCCATTATATCACGTTCTCGCTGCAGAACTCGCAGAATTGCATGGTTCTATCGCAAATACCTAGCTGCTACTGCTAGAAATATACGGAACAAAGAAGTATCAAAGAATCAAATTCGATGAATCAAATATTTTATTTAGAGACTAGGCCTTCACAGAAAATAAAAAGATAAAAGTGGTGGTTATACATAGTACCTATATAGGTACGAAATTACAGACTAGGTACTGTAACGTAAAATGCAATGTAACAAATGTTCTAATTTACCGTACACAAATTTTTGTGCCACAAAGTTGGCAAACAAGCATATGGCCCGCCTGATGGTAAACATCACCGTAGCCTATAGACGCTTGCAATACCGGGGGTATCACTCACGCGTTGCCAACCCTCCCAACCCCCCAAGTGGAGCTCTGGAGACCATACTCCCCGTAGGAACGCAACATGGCCGAGACCAATTCTCTTTGGCTACGATACGATGTAAGGTGGAGGTCCTTCCAAAGACGGGCTTGTCCGATTTGAACGGATTATCCGCTGTACCCTACCTCTCTTGCTTGTTACTTATCTTACTTATTTGTATTTACTTATTTGTAAAAAATATGGACCCTACCAGGGTCCATGTTTTTTACAAATAAGTACTATAGTTGTTAAGTCCTATCTGTAACTTATGTTAATTGTATTGTAAACATGTGCAATAATAAATAAATAAATATATGTTACGTCACAGCACCTTTACTCACCTTTCGTTATTTATAAATAAATAAATAAATATATCGCCGCTATACTGCGAAAACCAATTAAATCGAGTTTTTTCCGAAAATGACCTGACAATGCAGAAGTACTTAAAATTTTGCGGTCTTTCGTCTGCGAAAGCCCATTAAACGCTGTGACGTATACTTTTGCTTTTAGCTAATAATATAAACGATTATTTCAGCCACTATCTAGATTTACTGGCTAATACAAACCAGTAATCTTATTTAACTTGAATAACACCTTACTACTCTCCAATGATTACCATTTAAAGTGGTATTATTTGTTATACCCGTAGGGAGCTCTTGGATTTTTTTTATTTCTTTCTCAAGAATAATCATTTTTTTCAGATTAAAGTTCTAATATCACATTACAACTGTCTAATACAAGCTATTATCGCTGTTTAATTTGTTTTACTTGATGGATTCCTTACAACATTCAGTACAATCAAATCATCTATGAAAATAACGTATAAACAGATAATTGGTTTTCTCTGACAATCTGTAAAATTGTAACATTCAAATCGCTCCAGCGAAAGCCATTCTGCATGGTGGCGCTAGTACCTAACTGTCTTTCACTTGCGCTTGCGAATACCTAAATCACTCTGTGACTTACAGTTTAGTAAGTCTATGAAGCGTAGAAGCCTTATATATGTGCTTCTATTAAAAAAGATATTAAAAGTCAACTTTACGAAACCGAGGTCGATACTTACCTATTTCGTGCGAAAGTGACTGACACTTTAAAAGCTGCCAAAGCCATAAATAAATCTGGAGCAGAGATCAAAGCATCTAGACGCAAAAATACAGCTACGCAACCTCAAACCCGTAATTTAAACTAAGTTCCAGCAGACATACAGCAGGCAGTCAGCAAAAAATGCACAATCACCAAAATTATCAGCCTCCGAGGTTGTCGTTTATAAGGAATCCATTGACGAACTTTTATCATCTGGCGCAATATCTGAGTGTGTACCCTGTGACGTGTGTCAGTTTTTGTCCAGTTATTTCTTAATAAAAAAGAAAAATGGTCACGTTTCACATTAAATCTAAAATCTTTATATAAATTTATTAAAACAGAACACTTTAAGCTAGAGGATCTTAGAACAACTTTAAAGTTAGTTTCCAAAAACTATTTTATGGCTTCCTTAGACCTACTTAATGCGTATTTTTTAACACCAATCGATAGGTAGTAAATACAGAAAATATTTACGATTTAAATGGCAAACCAAGTTGTTTAAATTTAATGTCTTACCATTTAATTTTGGTCTAAGCACTGCTGCCTTCTTTTGTTTTTACAAAATTATTTAAGCCAGTCATGTCTTTGTTAAGGTCAATGGGTTACTTATCAACCATTTATTTAGACGATGTTTGTTGCATTGCACCTACCTACGAAGAATGTTTGTATAACATTACTCAGGTGTTTATTCGAATCATTAGGATTTATAATTAATGAGGAAAAGAGTCACACGATTGAGACACCATTGAGAGTCCATTGGTGCATTTGTTCTCTCAGTCTCGAGGATAGAATGCCGATAGTGACACTATCGGCATTCTATTGAGACACGATTGACACACCATTGAGAGTCCATTGGTGCATATTTTGTTCTCTCAGTCTAAATGCCGATAGTGACACTATCGGCATTCTATTGAGACACGATTGAGACACCATTGAGAGTCCATTGGTGCATTTGTAGTAGAATCGGGCTCCAGGACAGCGGGACATGCTTGCAGCAGTGGGCAAGCTCACGACGCGGGCAAAGTAACGAATTGAGCAACGCTCGAGTTTATTTATTTAGGAGTTCTGTGAGAATGATACAATTTTTCTTCTAGGAAAACCAATTATCTTTACACATTTTCACTTGTATCTCCACAAAAAGACATCTTTTAGGTATTTTTATGTAACTGATAATTTTGAATTAGTAAAATGAAAAACTAATTTCGTGGATTTTATTGTATTCCTGTTAGTTTAGAAGAAATAGCGAATTAACAGTCTTCAGGGAAAACCAATTAAATAGCAGACCTTGTGATGGTTATCATCAAATATACCACAAAGCGCTAAATTTTTTTATTTGTAAAACGACGCCCATTATAGTATATTAATCAATGTATGGATGAAATATATAAATAATCATGTAGCTATTTTGTACGGTTCATTTTCAACGTCTGAAACTTTGTATACCACTTATCTCATTTTCACATTTTTATTAGATAATTGGTTTTCAAAGTATAACGGCGAAATTTTCTTCTAGGAAAACCAATTATCTTTACACATTTTCACTTGTATCTCCACAAAAAGACATCTTTTAGGTATTTTTATGTAACTGATAATTTTGAATTAGTAAAATGAAAAACTAATTTCGTGGATTTTATTGTATTCTTATTAGTTTAGAAGAAATAACGAATTAACAGTCTTCAGGGAAAACCAATTAAATAGCAGACCTTGTGACGGTTACCATCAAATATACCACAAAGCGCTCAATTTTTTTATTTGAAAAACGACGCCCATTATAGTATATTAATCAATGTATGGATGAAATATATAAATAATCATGTAGCTATTTTGTACGGTTCATTTTCAACGTCTGAAACTTTGTATACCACTTATCTCATTTTCACATTTTCATCAGATAATTGGTTTTCAAAGTATAACGGCGATATAGGGACAATTCATACAGATTGAGCTAGCCCCAAAGTAAGTTCGATGCTTGTGTTATGGTATACTAACTAAATGATATTATATTTTATAACAAATACATATATAGATAAACATCCAAGACCCGAGGCCAATCAGAAAAAGTTCGTTTTTCATCATGACCCGACCGGGGATCGAACCCGAGACCTCCTGGGTGGCGGTCTGGCGTGGTAACCATTACGCCATGGAGGTCGTCTAAATTGTATTTATTGTTTTAGATCCAATATTCCCGTTACGTTTGGTGTCTGGGAGCTGCTTTGCGCCGCTCATGGACACCGTCTTCCAGACCCTGTTCCTGGCGTGCGTCATGCTGTCCTGGCTCGCGCAGTACCATGGTCTGCGGCAGGTCAGTGAAACATTTGTTTGGTACCCGTTGGCGCTGTATAATGAATGAGGGTTTTTCGGCGCTACTTTGGCGAATAGTCATAAACTAAAACACACAGCGCTGTTAAAACATAGATATAAATCTATGTGTTTTGACACATAGATAGTAACGCCAACTGGTAGCGAATATTTTACCAATAACCCTCATTGTGTAGAATTTAAGTATTTAATTTAAGATTGTTTTATTTTTCAGAACGAGAGAGGTTTCATATCATTTTATTTATCGAAAGTTATTGTGGTGGGCTTGGTGTGGGTGCCGGCGACCATTGTTGCTGTCTGGCAGAAATATTACGGTTACTACGACCCCACTTTCAATTACAACATGCACCCTAATTATTCGGTATGTTATTTAATTTAACAAGGTTATAACTGTTTGTTTTAAATTAACATTTTAGTACCATATCACTTTAAAGACAGCAGGAGAGTTAATAGAGTTAACGGGCCGTAATATAATGAAAGATATTGCATGAAAGGATTTTCTCAACATTTATTTATCGATAGTATTCATATTGTACTATGTAATTAATTACAAAGTTTCACGACGATGCTTGCATTATTCGCATAAAAATCGTTGTTCTTAGTTCTATAGCCTGCTCAGCTCTTTCATTGGCTGACTATAGTTAAAATCTTCACAAACTGCGCTCGCCAACCCGCCTGCCAAGCGTGGCGAGCATTGGCAAAACCACCAAAATGAAATGTGAGACGTTTGTGGAAGGCCCATGTCCAGCAGTGAGTTTGTGGCTGAAATCCTACTAATATTATAAAGGCGAAAGTTATGTGTATGTTTGTTACTTCTCTACGCTCAAATGGCTGGACCAATATTTATGATACTAATTTGGTATGTAATGCAGGTAGCTGATACCTTGGATTAACACATAGGGTACTTTTTATCCCGAAAAGTGCGCGATTCCCGTAGGATTTGATCAAAAATCTGATATAGATGGCGCTGCTGTGTATAAATAAATACACGCAAACGAAGTTGCGCAGGTTTCAGTAGTGAGGAATAAATCAAAGCATGATATAACCTCATAGTGATTCTTCTAAAGTTGAATGAAATATTACATGCAAAAGTATTTCTTGTAAATCTACTTGCAAATTTTTCTTTTATTTAGATTTAGATTTTATTATTTTTATTAATAAAATATTTAATTTCAGATGGTGAAGATCATGTTCTTCAGCGCCATCACCATATACTTCCTATATCTGTTGATCGTGATTATAAAATCGTACAGCGACCTGAGAAATATGCCATTTTTTGGTAAGTATCTTCAGATGTTTATCAAAAACATTATCTGAAAATATAAGGTACTCATAAGTAAACTAAGATATTTTAAAAGTAAGAGATTTAAAACATGAATAGAAAACGTTCTTATTGCGTAGTTACAGCCAAATGATTTTATTTAAGTAGGTACATAATACTTAATCACGTATAGGGTACCTAGTTCTATAGCGCACTCTGGTAACAGATAGATCATTAACGCAGTACCTATCTAGTCTGGCCAATTCTTTCACTACAATGACATTGCAACACCTAGTTCTATGTTGGGCGCCATCAATGTTTATTGGCGCCCAACGTTTGAACGTGGATGTCATAATATAAATAAAATCTTGTTTAGAAATAAACAATTTATTTATGTATTTTAAATAATAAATAAATAAAGTAAGACAACGCATCCAAGATGTTGTTGGATGTCGATGAGCAGCCATCCGGCGACCTGCTAGCTAAGCCGTTTGTCCTTCTCTGTCATAAAAATATTAAATTGCAAAATTTTGTTATAGATATCAGACTTCGTTGTTTATCGATGGTGGTGGGCACAGTGAGCGCCATCACGGCGCTGCTGGCGCTGCAGGGCTGGGGCCCCGCCGCGCTGCAGGACCACTGGGCCTCCCAGCCGAAGATCCACTACGACACGTCAGCACCATTCATGGCTATGTACGGTCTATTCAACTTCAAGATGTACATACTAGCATATTTGTTCTCTCCAGGCGGTGGATCTATTCATGGTAAGCCCTTTAGGTCTCATAGAATAAAATCCTTAACCCGATCGAATCGATCCAAGGGGATTGGCTGAGGCCAAGCCGCCTGAAAATATAAAATATATTTTCGGACGAATTACACAACGCCATCTAGTCCCAAAATAAGCAACTAAGCTTGTACTATGGGTACTAGATTGCTGATAAATATACTTAAATACTTTTTTTTGTAAATAAATACTTATACATAGAAAACACCCAGACCAAGGCTAACAGACATGTTCATGCACACAAGTGTTTGCTGATTCGAACTCGCGGCCCTTGGGATAAAGTGACCATTACTAGCCACTCGACCACCGGGCCTGTCAAAAGGAAGGACTTGGCTAGATTGTCATCTATCGACAACAGCCGGGACCGGCTACCAACGGCTACCAACCGGCCGGCTACCAACGGCGACCAACGGCGACCAACGGCTTTAACTTGCCCTCCGAAACACGGAGAATATACAGTATACACACATAGAACTAACGAAATTTACATTAGATGATTACATTTGATTCCACCCTCTCCGTTCTATCGCCGAACAACAAGAAGATCAGATGGAAGACATCGATTTACGATGGAGATTCCAAAGACGCGCACAAAGCGCTTTGCTTCATCCTTCATTGTAAGGATTGCGGTCCTTTGGAACTCTCTACCGGAATCAATGTTTAGGTATTTTCTAGGTGAGCGTGTTACATCGTAAACCACAGCGGTGCTTACCATCAGGCACGCTGTGGTCAAACGCAAACCTATTCCAGGTAATAAAAAATAAAAATGATGGTATTTTAAATTAATTTATGAAATAAATAAAATAAACATGATCTGTGACAAAAGGTAAAAAATAATGAAATTCGAATGACGACGTAAAATAAATGTGACTAAAATTGTAGGCGTAAACGATCAAGTTCTTTATCAGAAAGATACTTACTTAATGACCTAATGACGAAGATCTAACGAATAATAGTTTTGAAGCGATTATGTTTGTTGTAGATAACTTTATTTATGGATAATTTCCATCGTTGGCTAACAAAACAAAGCAGATAAGTAGGTACCTATTGTTAATATTGTTATTGGTAATGTTTAAAATTTAAATTAACTGACGCAAAGAAAGGGATGCTAAGTTACATAAATTAGTATCTCTATGTGTCTGTGGCATGACTAAAATTACATACAAAAACCGGGCAAGTACGTGTCGGGCCACGCACAATTTAGGGTTCCGTATTGGCTACGCATTTCTTGCTTGCAGATGAGTATAATCCCATATTCTATGACATTTGTACGTTTTCGTCAAAGAAATTTTACTACAGGTCGGCTGTTAGGTACTCGCAGTTTTCCTTATAGGTTCACTATATGGACTACTCCTACCCCGAAATTTTTTTTAATTTCTAAATTCAAGACTTTCGGAGATAGTGGTGGGGGGACCACCGTGCAAAACAAAAATTTACACGTTAAATGTAACACGCAAATGGATCATTTTATCGGTAAACATACCAATTCTATTTTTTTTCTATTTTTTTTAAATATACCTAGCCAATGTTACCCGGGGGTAATACCTAACTAACTACCCATCGCGCATCGCGCTGGGTAGTTAGGCTGCAGCGGTAAAAGAGTTTTTGAAATCTTACCAGTAGTTTTTGAGTTTATTCCTTACAAACGAAAATAGGTACAAATCTTTCCTCTATATAGTAAGTAAGTATACTAGTTAGAAGTTGCCGCTCAACATCAATCAGAACCTTCTGCGAGCGAGCAAAAATACCTATATTTTAGATGAAGTTGTCTTTTTCCTTTTTCACCTTCTCGTTTCTTAATGAAATAATTTTTATAAGTAAAATACAGCTAAAATGGGTTAAAAACATTAGCCATAGAACTGATTGTCATCAGAAATCACCCTTTTCTATACCTATAATAAAACAGCTAGACCCCGATATGTCTGTACATTGGACATATTTGGCAAAAATGGAGAGGGAACAGTTAGAGTAAGGTAATAAAAGCAAAAACATTTTTTTTTTGTTTTTTTTTGTCTGTCTGTCTGTTTGAACGCGCACATCTTCTAAGTTACTGAACGGATTTTAATGCTGTTTTCACAGGAAGATAGAGCTCGGGATGGAGCAGAATATAGGCTCTGTTTCATTTAAATCGCATGTCAGGAAAAGGAGTTATCCTTATTTGAACATTTCACGCGGACGAAGTCGCGGGTAACAGCTCGTCTAAAATAAGTGCCTATCTAGCTATACTTATTTTAGTAAGTAGGTAGCTAATAAATGATCAATAATGTACAAAACCACATATGACTCTGAGTACGTTCCAGGAGGAAAGAAAAGATTAGCTCTGAGTCATGCTATTAATATCATAACAATTTATTAACGACGCAATATTAACTTAAACATCTTTTGTCCTTTACTCGTTCGTGCCTATTATTATAAGTCAACAAGTCCTAACAAAATGACACGATTGCACAAAAAGAATTTTAAAAGGTTTCTTGTGAAACCTGGTTTTCACATATTTCTTTTCCTTATTTTCTTTAAAATGGTAGCCAATTACCTACGTATTATTTAGCTTTCAAAAATCGATAAGCTGACAGACTATACGTAACGCACTTTTTGTCCTTGAAATTAGAACCAATGCAATTATATAAATGCAGTAAGGCATACAATACTTTTAGCCGCGGTGAGCGTTTTAGCGATTCATTAGTTCTAAAGCAGTTGCAAATGCTTGAGCGGTTCGTATATGTGTGTACCAATGTAGAAGACTGTTGTAGTTCACTATGCAGTCGCAGCTTGAAGCAGTTCATCCTGGCTGCTTCAAAGAGTCCGTCCGTGTATGTCGGCCTTAGAGTAGAGAGTTGTAAGTTACCGTCCCCGTTACTAAAAGTAGCATGTCTGGCAATTTTAAGAAATTTTTAATAACAACCCCAACCCCCCCCCCATTTACGGGGTTATAACCACTGATTTTTCGTGACAAATTGTAACAAAGTAATAACGTAATGTTTACGTAAGTTATACTTATCGCAATTCATATTTCCTTTTTCTGCTAAGCGTAGGCATTATTTCGTAACCATGCCACAGACTGCGTTTGTCGATTTACAAGTTGCAACGCCTGCGCAGAGGCTTAGAAAACTACGTCAGCATTAGGTAGATACTTACTTACTGCAGTTTTCATTGGGATATACTAGCACAGATATTGTAACTTGTAGGTTAACTAGCTGATGCCCATGGTTTTACCCGCGAAATCTCGTTATTTCCGTTCCCGGACATCTGGGATAAAAACTATCCGTGTTTGAAATTAGAAGCAAATACTATCTAGCCGAAGAAGATAACAAACAAATATTTTACGAAAGAGTAGATAACAAACAAATATTTTACGAACACTTTCACTAGGTACTTTACGCGTTTACTTACGGTGAATTGCTTAAAACCATTTTTAAAGTTAATGACACTACTGTGCAGTTTTTTACGCCTCCAAGCACGCTCGCCATGCGCCAGTACTTCCCAATCTTTATAAAAGGCAGTCAAGTCGTCTGACCATCGCATCCTTGGCATTCCCCTAGATCTTTTTCCGTCTATTGGCAACCATGATGTGACGACTCGAGCCCACCTTTTTGGTTCCATACAGTATCGGGACAAGCCCACCACATATTCCCACCGCTGTGTCTTCTGTATAGCCAAGATCAACAACGGCGTCCTCAGATTGACAATAAGCAATGAAGCTTATTGACGTCCCGAGGGAGACGCTACATCTGTCTTGGAACTCACAACGAATTTAATCAAAAAGAAAATATACGGAGTAGGAAGTATTGAAAGGTTTCATACGGTATACATGGCCCGCCCAGTCCCACTTCAATTCAGCCGACTTATTTGCAACGTCTGTTAATAACTTTTAAAATTTTACTTTTTCCAGAAACGGCCATAACCAAAGACAACCCCGCGTTTTCTATGATCAACGACTCGGACGAAGAAGTTATTTATGGATCGGACGAAGAGAGCCGCCGCCCCCTCAACTCACACCACAGAGTCAGCAATGAGGACATATGATTTATTAGGCAAATTTATATTTTCTGTAAATGTCTGTTTTTTCTTATTACTTAATAACAAATTATAAAATTAATTAAGATACCTTGTTTTACTTATTGTTAGCGTACTATAATGTGTAGATACCTCTCCGCTTTCAACGGCATTATGCACTGATATTGGAAGAACATAACCCTAACCCATGGGAAAGTTTTGGCGACCAACCCCAAAATAGGGACTCTTAATTAAAATAATGTAACTTCTTTACTTATGTAGCTGATAAGTAATTGGCTACTTAGTTTACTACTCAAATGAGGACCTACCATGGACCTACTAATTATACGTAAAGGCAGAAAGGGGATAATATACTTTTATCCAGCAATGGAATATAAATAGCTAGGTAGGTATTTTAAAAAAACTCTACGCTGGTATTGGTTACGAAGTAATTATTAAGTAGGTAACTACCTAATCAGTGCTATTTGGATCGCATTTTCCATCATCAACACATAATAATAAAATACTTCACCTACATAAAGCTTGCAAGTCATCATAATTATCTGCTCTTTTGGCGCCATTTTTGCATCTTGTTCGATTAAAAAAGCACTGGCGTAGACGCACAGAGTACTTTATTACACGTATGTAACTGAAACGTAGACGCCGCCACGACCAGCCCCCCTTACCATGACGTCTTATAGCAGTCCAAAGACGAGTGACTGAGCGAGATATAGCAATGCATAATGTGTATAAACGCAATAAACATGTAGGTACCTAAGGCGATACCTAGTTTATAAATTGTTATGACTGGTTGGTTACCTATGTATGACACGTCGTGGTAACCTCTCAGGCAACATAATGCAAGTTAACGTCCAATTAAGTGCTCCACAATCCACTGCTCGATCCCCCCAGAGGATCCTAAGCGACCGATTTTTCAGAATGAATCAATAAAGCATTAGTTTCTTCGATTGCAATTTTTTAGGTGTTCTACTCATCGTTCTACGCCAAATTTTATAATACACTGCAAGGAACATTAGCATAAGGCCGCCTGTTGGTAAGCTGTCACTACACGCAGCATAAGGACGTTTGTAATATGGCTGAATAATAATAATATCGCCATCCATTATATTAGCCGATTCGTATACTACTCTATGACATCAAATCAAGCGCGTGGAAATGGTGGCCGTTTGAATTATAAAAATATCGCTTTGCAATAATGTAAGTCCAAAAAAATTGGTAAATGTCCATGTCAATTATATGGGTAGTTGAAAAGTTAACATCATCGTACACAATAAGTGGCGTGGGCTTCTGCCGCCTTGGGTCACTTGGGCGCCATTTTGTCGTGACAAGATTCGTGTAGGGTGTCCGCCGCTGGACTATTGTGCGTACGCGGCAGGCGTACCGATAAGTGAAAATCCAAAGAATCATTCAATACTAACATGCGAAGCGGACGGACATGAAGATGCACAGTGAAGATGTATTTCACCACTTGCATCGCAAAATACAGATCCAGTTTAATTTGAAGCAACACAAACTATAGTAATTTTTGACATGTAGATAATAATTAAATCTTTTTTTTTAGATGGCATTGAACCGAACTTAGGAAATCCAATTACACGACGTTTTCACACGCACTTGAAATAAAACATGACTAAACATTGATTTTTTTATTCATGAAGGAATAATAAATAATTCGTTACTCACTAAAATTAAGTCATTACAATATGATGAAGTCAATCTATAGAGATAGTCTGTAAACTATTCAAACTGTGCGCAATCAGAATGACAGGGTGGGGTTGCAGCAAGGTGGCGGGCAGAGGGCGCTGGCGCGCGCCGCACGGCTGTGCCGGCTGCGCCAGCGGCGTGGCGGCCGCCCGCCGCAACTGTGCCTCCACGGCCTGCTGCGCCAGTGGCGCCGCCACCGTGCGCCTCAGCACGGCGCCGCCGCGCATCACGCAAGCGCCGCCCGCCGCGCCCGCCAGAGCCGCGCGCGGGTCACAGTTCTCGTTCGCCGCGCTGCTCTCGTCATCTGAGCAGAGATCAATCACTTCGCACTCAACGTCAACACTCTTTGGGGTGGACGAGCTTTTCGTCTCCGCATCAACGTCCACAAATATTATATCCTTCTCCTGGGGAGCTCTCAGTTCTGCCTCCCTCTTCAAATTATCTATATATTCATTTACCTTTTTCAGTGACATTCTCTCAATGGCAACAGATATCGGTTTGCACTTCAGCATTAGAAGTTGCCCGTTGATATCAAGTAATTTCTTATTCCTCTGGTTGGGAAATATGTGTTTCCTCTGCCAGTAGTCTATCGGTCTCCGGTATCTGACTGGAAACTGTTGACTTTTGCCTTTACTACCTACATATTTATTAATGGGTGCTGACGTGCAGCAGTATCTCTCTACTCTCTCCCGGGAATATGTTGTGTCTCTTGGAGTGTGCGGTTTTAAATTCTTCATGTATGCCAAGGATGAAAACGGATACGGAGGACCTCTGTCAACATTTGCAGCAGTCCTTGAATTTTTTGGTCGAGTATCAGCAGTATTCTTATTTACATTAACTAGTTTCTCACCAACAGGCAGCAACTTGAGTGCAGAGAGGAATTCTGGGAAACCTCCACTGCATGTGCTTGTTGGTGCGTTATCATTGTTACATAGCCTCTCATGAGCGCTCAATATTTCCAAATTGTCAAAATGACTGTCGCAGTTGTCACATAGATATATGTCTGCAGGCTTTGTCAATTTCTCCTCGGGACATTTATCATAATGCAGATTCTCATTCCTAAAAGTAACTAGCAGCCGGCCGCTGGGCCTGTAATAGAGAGACGTGGTGTGGTCGCGGTTGTCGACGTACCGCAGCCTATTGCGCGGGTAGCGCGCCAGCTGCGCCGAGAACACGAGCAGGAACGCGCTCTTGTGGAAGTCGTAGCATCGCTTGACGAGCTGTTTGAGCCGCGCCTCCCAGTCCGCGGGCACTTCGCGCGGCCGGACGAACGGGTGCGAGAACGCGACGTCCTTAGGCCACCACGGCGGCTGACGGATGTCTTTGACGGTGTCGTGGCCCCAGGAACATGTTACCATAAATGTAATGAACTTCTCCAGTTCCGCAGCGTTGATTTTCGACAGCGCCGACGGGTTCCCGTTCGCGAAGAGTAGCGGCAGATTGGCGATCATTGTTCCCGCTGTCGCTTATGGTCATCGAAGTCTGAAGGCAGCCAGCGCTTGCGATGTCGCCGTCGTCGCCCCGCTTGAGGATACCATAACGGTTAATTCGTCGAAGTCCATTGTAACCACAGCAATACAGAACATTTACACATAAGGTACGACACTTGTTATTCTATAAATTTAACGATACAAAAACTTGATCGCAGTCAAAAATCACAAAATGCAGCAAGAAGCGAGAGCGCTTGAATAAAAAGAGAAAGATCCATAGATCCACAGAGTACGCACAACACAAGTTTTTTATTACGTAGATTTTACAGCTATGGTGGCGCTGGCGTCAGTCTATTCTTTTTTTTTTAAGAATAAATGCTTGCTTCCATTTCAAACAAAATGGTCGTAATGAATGACAGAAAATATAGGTTTCTAAATAAATTCCACGTAAACTCTGTGTTTAGATCGTGTATAATCTCAAAATACACAAACAGTTTATGTGACTTTACTGTAACTTAGAAAATTATTTCCTCCGAAACGAATTCCGATGTTGTTTTGTTTATCTGGATTGTTTTGTGGTGGCACCACACATGGCTATTTGTATTTATGATGCATGTTTGCGTATTTTCCAAAATTTTCGACGTACGGGCCATTATGCGATACAACCGTCTACTACACTTGGAGCCAAATACCAGAATAACAATTCTCGCGCTTGTGTCAAGCCAACCATGTGTGGCCAGTATATAGCGTGTTTGCCTTTTGTCTCCTATGATGTGTCTTTAAAACCGACAGACGATCGGTAAGCCGTATTTGTTATTGGCTGAATTTGTCCAATAGGCAAATATGGCAATAAATTTGGCAAATATACCTACTCTCCACACATGGAAGCTATTGTCAATACAGCCATGCATGAATGTAGTAATTTTAACTGCATCCATGAATACCTACAGCAAATACGCAAATATACACATAGCCATGTGTGGAGCCAGCATTGTACGATTACGAATGATAGGACGCCATTTTGAATTTTGAATTAATTAAATAATGTAAAAGAAATAGACTAGATAGAGAGTATGGAATCAAATTAATTTTAGTAAGGCCTCTTCCAGTGCTTCCACAGCTACAGTTGACCCATGGGCCTTCCTCGACCACGACCATATGTTCCATAAGGTCTCCCAGATCCAGATATTAATTTTCCAGAATTTAATTTTAATTAAATAATCATTGTTCCCACCACAGAGTACTATAGTATAGTAATACGGAAACCGACGAAACGCCAAGCGAGTTCTATGTTTTTCGGTAAAATATCCCGAATACAATAATAAAAACGCACATTTGTGTGCATGAACATGTCTGTTTGCCTCTGTCTGGGTGTTTTAAATGTATAATATGGTATTTATTTACAAAAAAAAGTATTTTAAGTATATTTATCAGGAATCTAGTACCCACAGTACAAGCTTGCTTAGTTTGGGTACTAGATAGATAGAGGCCTTGTGAGATTCGTCAAAAAAAAAACCCCTCGTCTCACATAACCACGTCATACATAACCCCTACCTACCACAGCTGGTGCAATCGGCGGCAGCAGTCAGAACCCGTAATGCACCACACGCCACGCCATACAAATGTGCTCCTATCCTAAACATATAAAATGTATGAACGCGATATGTTTCTGGCTTGCTACGACACGCCACGACACGGTAGTGTGTTTCTGCATGGTTTCTGCCTTTATTTATACTTCAACTCAACGTTGCGCATTTTTGAATAGTTAGAGAATCTTATGGCGGAAACACACTACCGTGTCGGGGCGTG
Organism: Endotricha flammealis; assembly: GCA_905163395.2. NCBI lineage: Eukaryota > Metazoa > Arthropoda > Insecta > Lepidoptera > Pyralidae > Endotricha > Endotricha flammealis. Next base: position 2,007,128 of record LR990859.1, on the reverse strand, counting down.
TCGTGTCGCGCCAGAAGCATATCGCGTTCATACATTTTATATGGTTAGGAGCACATTTGTAGGGCATGTCGTGTCGTGGCGCGGACTGCGCGGCCGCCGATTGCGCCACGGCGGTGGTGGGGGTTATGACGCGACACGACACGCCCTGCAAATGTGTTTCTATACCCGCGCGCGGCTCGTGTCGCGAACAAGTGGACGCTTTTTTTTAAATTTGTTTTTGCAGCGTGATAATGAGTTACTAGGTACTAGATTCCTGATAAATATACTTAAATACTTTTTTTTGTAAATAAATACCATTATACAATATAGAAAATACCCAGACAAAGGCAAACACTGCGAGCTTCTGTTCAGAAATGAAAGAAATAAACGTCTGGCGTTTATTTCGTTCATTTCTGAACAGAAGCGCGCCCCGACACGACACGTAAGTGTGCACACCCACCGTCACGACAGAGCGCGACACGACACACGTTGGAACGAAAACGGCCGCTAGTGGACATAGCGACAATCGAAAACCAACTTCGATTATACAAAAAAATTATGATGGATTTCGATTCTACTATCAAATATAAGACATTAATTACTTGTACACTTTTTTGATATAATCGATACTTTATTAGTTATGAATTATTTAAAAAAAATATGTATGGAGAAAAACACAAATTCCTTAAAAACTCCGAACTCTCAAGAGCTCTCAAAAAAATTATTTTAGGGTTGTATTAAACTATTTTTTTTACTATTTTTAAGGTACGTCTGTAACTGCGCTTCGCTGCGCTTTTGCGACAATATTTTTTTTTGTTTTTTTCTAACAAATTCCCTAAAAACTCCGAAATCTCAAGAGCTCTCAAAAAAATTATTTTAGGGTTGTATTATACTATTTTTTTTACTATTTTTAAGGTACGTCTGTAACTGCGCTTCGCTGCGCTTTTGCGACAATTTTTTTTTTGTTTTTTTCTAACAAATTCCCTGAAAACTCCGAAATCTCAAGAGCTCTCAAAAAAATTATTTTAGGGTTGTATTATACTATTTTTTTTACTATTTTTAAGGTACGTCTGTAACTGCGCTTCGCTGCGCTTTTGCGACAATATTTATTTTTTGTTTTTTTCTAACAAATTCCCTAAAAACTCCGAAATCTCAAGAGCTCTCAAAAAAATGATTTTAGGTTTGTATTATACTTTTTTTTTTACTATTTTTAAGGTACGTCTGTAACTGCGCTTCGCTGCGCTTTTGCGACAATATTTTTTTTTTGTTTTTTTCTAACAAATTCCTTAAAAACTCCGAAATCTCAAGAGCTCTCAAAAAAATGATTTTAGGTTTGTATTATACTTTTTTTTTTACTATTTTTAAGGTACGTCTGTAACTGCGCTTCGCTGCGCTTTTGCGACAATATTGATGTTGCTTTACCGTCTATCATTGTTAGAAGCAATGAATGTGATATTTTTATTTCTCCTATTCTTGTTGGAGTTAAATCATTTATTTCTGACTCTATGGCATTCTTTTCCTGTAATATGGTATCTTTATTTTCTTTAATAAATTTAAAGAAGAGTGGACGACACCAATATGGCGAATTAGGTGACTCATTCTCCCAGACTACATGATCTCCAGAAATCATTTTAATTGGTACTAAACTTCCCATGAAAATACTCGAATCATCAAAGTGTTCCTCTTCAGTTAATAGCGTTTTCTGTTTATAGTTAGCTTGGTTAGAAGCACCATCAAACCCCCATTTACTAATCATTGTTAATTCCTTACATTCGTTGTCATATGCGATTGATTTTATTATTCTTTTTGCTGTTATGTCCAAAAGGGCCTGCAACTTTATTTTCGCTATTGTGTCCGTTACTGTAATATCTTCTTTTGGTGGATAGCAGTCTTGCTTTGCGGTTTGAATAGTGTAGTATGAAGGAAATAAATTATGACTTTTTTGTTCGACACTTTTTCGTAATGTATTATACTGCCATTTGGATAATTTTAATGATACCATTAAACTAAGAGCTTTATCCGGAGAAAATTGAGGTTTCTTATTTTCAAAAATGCAATTTTTTACCCGATTCACATCTTGTGTATTTTTAAGCAAGTGCTCAAGAATTTGTGCAATGTCGTTATTACCATCATTTTTTAATTTTGAAACGTAAGCAAAAGTAAGTTCGTCTGAAGACATAGTTGTGCTCATATTATGTTCTATACGCCTCTTTTTTTGTTTATTTGACAACTCTGCAAATATTTTTCTTGGACTCACCTCAGGCGATGTCCCTATTGTTTGTTTTTCTTGTACTGAACACTGAGTAGGTACTTGGTCTAGGTTGATCACATGTTTCCACTCCCGTAATAACCGTACTCGGTCCAGATTGGTTAGTCGAGGTCTCAAAAACTTTCGTAATAACTTCTGGCCACACTATATTTGCCTCTAACCACTGACTATTATTATTTTTAAATTGAATTTCTTTTCTGTTAGGTTAGCACTTATCCACCTCCTATGAAGATTAAAACAGTATTTATAGCAAAACTCTTTTAGATTTTTATCATCTTCAATATTTAAATTTACAGGTAGTCGAGGTTTTAAAGTTTCGTATAAGAAATTATTATTTTTAATACCGCCACTTTTTTGTAATTTCACAAACATGTCAATATTTGTCACCAAATCTTTAAACATTTTGACGAAATTAAATATTTCCCGAAAATTTGATCGCAAAGTAGTCCGTATGTTATGTATCAACGTACTGGACGTTATTTTAAATGTTTTAAATTTATATAACATTGATATTTCAAACGCAACCGAACTTTTTCCTAATTGATTTGGATCAACCAATGACAATAAGACACGTCATGGCTATCTGCGCTCTGATTGGCCGACATAGAGAGGAGGGGGGAATGATAGAAAACATAAAACGTCATTAGCTAATGACGTCCTTTGTTTTTATCAGACAAACAAGGTCGTTAACAAATGACGTTGTTTTTTTGCTACTAATAACGACGTCATTAATAAATGACGTTGTTTTTTTTAAATAAAATCGACGGCATTATCTTATGACATTATACGTTTGTTACTAAAAACAATGTTATTAACAATTGACATTGTTTGTTTTGTCACTAAAAACATTTTTCTTCTAAACAAATAATGTATTTTTTTTATTCAAATTCAATAAAAAGAGCCTTGTTGGTGGTGTGGAATGTCATTTTAAGATTTTTATTGAATTTACACGGTACATACTAAAAATATCAGAAATAAAAAAAAAATCTCCATACAAACTTTAAGGTGTTATATTTCCAAAAATATCGAATATATCAAAAAATGTTATATGACATTAAATTATCGTATTAGTACATATAATTCAAAAATATGCATAAAAATCCCTATGTCCCAAATTTTCATTTTCGTTCCACCGTGCGACACGCCCCGACACGGTAGTGTGTTTCCGCCATTACGTTTTTTCGATCAGGCTACGGATCTGACGCGAGTTTAACATTTTTTACGTGCCAAGCGCCGTAACGTTTTCACTTCAAAACATTCAGAGACGATTATTATTTCTCTGAAGGGAATCATCACCAAAGCTTTCTTTCGTGGCGCTAGCCTTGCACGATTGGCAGATTACTTTATTCTTTAGTAATAAGTTGTTACCACAAAGGGATAAGAAGAAGATGGTTTTTGTGTTCAGTTTGACAATCAATTTTGACATTCACATTTCACAGCATCAGCTGCTGCTGTCATGTCTTGAAATGATAAGTTGCTAGCTTTGAAAATAATACTAGAAAAAATAAAGAATTAAGATAAACAAAAGAATGTAGAAAAGGTGCATTATTCAGTGCGATAAGTGTTTAAAAACTTTTAATTGAACTCTTGTGCTAAATAATAATTAAACATGTTATGTATATTTGATATCTAATTGTTATTGTGACAATATGGTATGTAATCATCTTTCTAATCTATTTATTTGACCGATAACAAAATGTACATTATTTTGATTATTTTGTAATGCAGGACAGCAATACTCTCTCGGATCAATCTCCGGATTCGCCAGTGAAGGATAGAACCGAATTTACAGATTACTAGTAAGTTGTACTTTTTCTTTCGTTAAATCTTTGTTCAAGGTTCAGAGGCTTCACATAATTTATTTAATTGGTTAGTTAGAGTAATATTCAAAGTTTGAATAAAATTATCGTTCCAAATATCATTATTATTTCTATACAGCGAGTGTTGCGTAAAAAGTTTTATTTTTGCAATATTAAAAAAGAACATTTTTTAAACCTGCTTAATGCAAGAGTTTGAAAGCTTAAACAAACATAGCTCTGGTCACTAGTAAAATAATAAAAAACATATGAACATGATTTAATTTAAATAAATATTTGAATTAAGAGATTGGTAGATACCAATCTTTTCAATTAGATAATTGAAGTTGACTCATACTCATATTCATGTCGACTCAGTATTCAAGTTTAAAATTTATTATGTTGGCTAATGTTGGCGACATTCGATTTGAAATAGAAGAAAAAAGTAATTTGTTACATTGTCCAGTTTGCAGTTACCGGCATGGACACTAGAATCATTGAGGACAGCAGCAATACAACACAGGGTGCCCCGCCCGAGAAGCTTAGCATGGGCAATAATGTTGAATGCCATTCCTTCACCTGGCTCCGATATTATTTCAAGGTATCATCAGAATCTTTATTACAATCCTTTAACAAGCAAAGCAGACAACACATATTTTGTGATTTCGAGACTGCATGATGCACAAAAAGTCTGTCTTGGATTTCCATCCAAACAATAAAATCCATATTCATACTAATATTATAATGTGAAAGTGTGTTTGTTTGTATGTTTGTCCTCTCTTCACGTTGAAAGTAATGAACAGATTGAGATGATTTTTTTATTGGGGATAGTTTAAGTTCTCGAAAGTGACATATAGGGTACTTTTTTCCCACGGGATAAAGAGATTCCCATGGGAAAAATTATAAAATTTTTCCCTTGACCACGCAGGCGGAGTCACGGGTAACAGCTAGTGTAGACTAAACATATGTCGTCTGTGTTAGCGCATGTTAAAACAAACATATTTTTTTGTTTGTCATCGTGCAATCTGGCAGGATTACATGCTTTTTTGTGCACTGAACTTTTTGCATCAGTTGTATTTAGTGCATAAGTTCTGTTTTCACAGACTAAATATGCTCTGTCTATGTTTCTGCTTAATAATGTCCATGCATTTGGAACCTCACACTGAAAAAATTTAAAAAGGTTTATTCGGTGACAAAATAATAAATACACATAAAATACAAACAATAACACTGCGAGTTTTCACATATAAAATAGACACCCTTTTGTTGCTGGTATGTTAACTAGTTTTGAATAATAGTTCAATGATCAAATAAACACAATTTGTTCCAGTGTAAGGACGCACAGGAGCTTCTACAATGACTTGAAATCAAAGCTGTCTATGGATCCCCGAGCTGTAATCGGGGATGATCCATTGTCACAAAATGATGAGGTAAGACTTATAAGGTTAAATTCTAATAATCTCACAGGTACTCTATAGTTCAGTTCTAATAAAATTTTTAAAGAAATGTGTCATTAACTTTGAAATACATTATTTACTAGCTGCTGCCTGCGGTGTTACCCGCATTTAATTTTATACATAGAAGCGCCAACTAACCATCTATAGCAGACTTGACCAAATTCTACAGAAATCTCGTACTTTTGGGGATAATAAGTAATCCAAGATATCACCTACAAATTGGCCCAGGCCCGTTCGAGCGTGAAGAAATAACAAACGTACACACAAAATTTCGCCTTTATAATATTAGTAGGATTTTGTAAATGAGTAAATAAATAATTGCTAATATGACATTTACTGTCTCACACTTACTTTCATACAATTTACAGAGTGCATGGAAACAACATTTCTGTGATAACGAACTGAAGGCGCTGATACTCCAAGATGTTGTCAGGACATTCCCTGATGAGGTGTACTTCAGAGAGAAAGATGTCCAGGATGTGATGGTAAGACAGTTTAATTAATACTCAAACCACTTTATTACTAAAAAGGAAATCAGTTAAAATTACTTATTTTGCAATAGATAAAAACTTTTGTGTTATATATAACGGCATTCAAGGCTATCTGTTGAGTTTCTTGTGGCACTTTCTCAACAAGCCATTCACGTCGAATTCCTAGTAGGATTTACACATTTTTATTTTAACAATAATGGTTTTTTGCAGGTTGATGTTTTGTTCTTCTGGGCGCGATCGCATTCCAACGTGGGCTACCGACAAGGCATGCACGAGATACTCGCACCACTGCTTTTCGAATTATACTTAGATAGGAAATTTGCACCAAAAAATTTAAGGTGAGTTCATTAGTAAATTATATTTATAGTTTTTTTCAAAGTTCAAAGTTCCTCAGTGCTTGAGACGAAGAACTTTTGAGCTATGTTTTGTTACCAGTGTTGACCTTTTCTTCATATCCATGTATTCATAATAATAAAGAATTCATGAAAAACGGGTAGAGCTTTGCCCAGAAGTGGGACAGTTTAGACTGATATAAAATAATAGTAATCTAAATTTCAGTATTTTCATATAATTTAAATCTTAATATTCTATTAAAATTTTCAGTGATACATTGAAATATTTTTTACAAGAAGAGTACTTGGAGCATGATAGTTTGTAAGTATGAAATCTATACTAATATTATAAAGAGGAAAGATTTGATTGTTGGTTTGTTTGGAATGAATAGGCTCCGAAACTACTGGACCGATTTCAAAAATTCTTTAACCAGTAGAAATCTACATTATCAGGAAAGTGACGTAGGCTATAGCTTTTCTCAAAATTAAATGTGGTTCCCACGGGAACGGGTCCGGAACTTCACGCGGACGAAGTCGCAGGCAAAAAGCTAATATATTATAAAAGAATCATTTGAGTTAGTAGAATACATTATGAAAAGGTTTGATTTTTTTGATGATTTGATAGGAAATAGAATCCTATTTATACTTGAACTGTCAAGATAAAAAGAAATATGTATTGTTAAATGATAAAAATAACTGTAGCAGGTTTTTTTCGCATCACCGCGCCGATCATTTTGCTTTTGTTTCCGAAAATCCGAAATGGTTTACAGAGTAGATTAAATTACATTTAATTAATTAGAGAAAATGACTCTCTTGAATTTAAAAAAATCTAAGACGATAACTGTGTTATTATTCTACCGATTTTTATTTCGGTTTATTAATATTATATTAAATTTGTCAACCGTAGCATGCTGTTCAATGCCATTATGAAAGGTTTGGAAAAGTTTTATACGACCGGAGATGTGGTACCAAATTCGGATGGAAGATTGCCGTCTTCAAAAGTAGTTCATGTAAGTAAACCAATAAACGTATATCCACTTTAAACGTGATTTGAAAGCAAGTTTGTAAGACCTTGTCCCGAGAGGACGAATTCGCCGCTTGTTTCGTCGCGTTGATTTTTTATTTTTATTTTTTTAATAGCCAGCCATGTCCCACTGCTGGGCAAAGGCCTCTTCTCTTTCTTTCCAACTATCCCCTCTCTGCTGTTTCTTTTTCCCAGTTTCTATCGAACTCAGTTTTAAATATCCGCGTTTCATTTCATCAATATTAAAAAATACTTTTTTTTTTAAATTAATTTTAGATCTAAGGGGTAATTCGACGCAAGTCGCCAGTTCCTACTACTACTTAACGCTAATACCAGCACGAGAAGAAGTAGCCTGAGTTACAAATTTTCACTTGTTGTCAGGTTTAGTAAGACTTTATCATATCAACCAATAATCATCCCACTGCTGGAATTCGGGTCTCCCATCAGTTGAAGGGGATTAGAGCGTACTCTGCCACGCTGCTCCAATGCGGATTGGCATAGGCCAGTGTTTTCAAGCCGAGCTAAGGCCACCGACGGCTTAACGACTGTCATCCATCGACAACAGCCACGTGCCCTTCGAATCACGGAGAAGCCCGAGATAACGAAACCCATCCAAACGCTGGCTAGGGTCACCGTCGCTTAACTTGCGTGTTCATATTTGAGTGCGACACAACGACGCCATCAAGCTCCTCAACGAGTTTAGTAAGACTTAATTATATATATCCTTTTCAGAATCCGAACGAGGTAGTGCGATACTTAGAAAGAATTAAAGACGATTACTTAGTGCCACTGGACACGGAACTGGCGGCGCATCTCGTGCAATGTAGTATATCTATGGAGCTGTTTGGAATGTAAGTATCTACCACAGAACTGAGTGGTTTACTCCTCAGTAGAAGTGCGGTTCGTTACAAATTGAACCATGTCTGTAAGTTGAACGTCAGCTAAACAAAGTCAACGTATTTTTTTAATTCATATAGGCCTAATACAAGCTCTTTCTGCGGGTTGCAGATCAACAGCTAAGCTAGTTAGTTTCCAGTTGGTTTTACATTCATTACGCGTTGTGGTCTGCACCTAATTATGAAAAATCATTTCCGCTATGCAGACTAAGCTAAACTAAGTTAGCAATGACTTAGCTTAGTTCTTGGTCTGCAACAATACAATACAATACAAAAACTCTTTATTGCACCAAACACAGTAAAAATATTACAGAGAATTACGAGTAATAAAGTACAATAGGCGGCCTTATTGCCAAGCAATTTTTTCCAGGCAACCTCTGAAAGAGAAATAACTGACAAAAATAAATAGGTAGGTGGCGCAGTAATTACAATAAATTTCAAACTACATTATGTAATATTAATAGACATAAACATAGGTAAATATAATAAAAAATATAATAATAATAATGATATAAATATATTTAAATGAAAATTAATTAGATTGAAAGGTAGGTAACATTTGATCAATGTCTTATAAGAATCTATACTTTGAGCTTGACGTATCGAAAGAGGCAGCGCGTTCCAAAGACGTACAGCTTGAACGGAGAAGGACTTGGAGAAGAAATCTGTGGAGTGGCAAGGAGTTACAAGGCGGAGATTAAAAGCACTACGAAGTGTGGGACCCTGAGTGTAGCTGTGGTATTCCAAGCAACCGGCTTTAGAATAGTCACAGTTCCACGCCAAACGTCTAAGAACCAAATACTAAGCCCTCAAAAGTACCGAACCCTTTGATTGACAGTGTATTTTTAAAAATAAACACGAATACAGAAGAACAGACAGAAGAATACAGATTCGTCAATTTTATCTAGGATATCTACAATATCTATATATCTGAACTAATGATAAACAATTAAAATTGTGTTTAATTCAGTCGATGGCTGCGTCTGTTATTCGGGAGGGAGTTCCCTCGATCCGAGATACCGCATTTGTGGGGCTTCCTGTTCGCCGACGGGCCGATGTTGCCGAACATTCATTTCGTCGTTGTCGCCATGTTAATAGCTAACCGAAATATATGTAAGTAATTAAAAATATATATATTTGGTGGATTAATAAATACAATAAAAATTATAATAAGTTTTACGGTGAATTGCTCAAAACCATTTTTAAAGTGAAATTGACAAACTTGGTTTTATCTATATTATCACACTTATAATAATAGTGTTGCAATTCATATTTTTTATACCACAAAGTTGGCAAACAAGTATACGGCCCGCCTGATGGTAAGCATCACCGTAGCCTATAGACGCTTGTAATACTCACGCGTTGCAAACCCTCCCAACCTCCCCAAGTGGAGCTCTGGAGACTTTACTCCCCGTAGGAACACAACATGACAGAGACCAATGCTATTTGGCTACGATCTCCTGTAAGGTGAAGGTCCTTTCCTAGACGGGCTGCTCCGATTTGAGTTATCCGCAGTGCCCTACCTCTCATAATAAATGAAGAGTATAAGTGAGAACGATGGCTTGTAGTGTTGTCACCCGACCCCGGCACCGTGCTGTCCGCCCTGATGCGCGCCAGCGTGGCCTCCGCCGCGCACGTGGCGGCCTTGGCGCTGCACCTGCGACGGCCGAAGGAGCACCCGCGCCCGCCCGCGGCCAGGCCGCAGCCCGCGCCGCAGGAAGACGACTATTCTGTGTGAGTTTACTTCTATTCATGTTAGCGAAATATACACAACATCACACAAGACATCCCACAAGGTTTTCGAAGTTGTATTTTTTTTAATTCACCTTCTAACATACCAAAAATGCAGACCTACACGCTTTGTGAATTTAGGTAATGTCTAATTCTAACGGGCTATTTGTAACATTACGACGTAATTGTATCTATATTGTGTTTAATGTCAATTAACTAAATGATTACAATACATTACAAAAACTGTTTATTGCACTAAACTAAAATTACAATTTACACGGACAAATAATTTAGAAGTACAATAGGCGTCCTTATCGTTACGCAATTTATGGGTAGGTGGCGCAGTAATTGTAATGTATTAACTTATAGCACGAACGGGAACTCTGTATGGAGCATCGAGCACACGGGCGCGGCGACGTCGGACGCGGGCTCCGAGGGCGTGCCGGAGGGCGCGGACGTGGCGCGCGAGCTCGCGGCGCTCGCGCTGCTGCGAGCACGCTTGCCGCACGCCGCCGCCGCGCTTGCTCGCGCGCTGCCGAGGCCGCCGCCCGACGTCGCGGCGCCACTACACCAGATATTGCAGGTAAACTAAAAGCATGCGGCCCGCCTGATGGTAAGTAAAATACCAGGGGTATCACCCGCGCGTTGCCGACTCTCTCGCCGAGCCCTGGAGACCTTACCGTAGGAACACAACATGGCCGAGGCCAATGCTAATTGGCTACGATCTTCGTAAGGTGGAGGTCCTTCCCCAGACGGGCTGCTCCAATTTGAGCGGATTATCCGCTGTGCCCTACCTCTCTCTATACCATTTTACTAGAAACCGTCTACTGCGTAAATCAGAAATCAATCAGGTCTCGTCTTTTGTGGCGCCTAGTATAAGAGTGAAAACCCATAATACGTCTGGTTTTTAATACAAATAATGCATTATAAGCAGATTTGCTCTTTGTTTTTTTTGCTTGTTTAAAAAATATGTAAAATACTATTTTAAAAAATACGTTTTTACTCTGAACTCAACTGCTGCTTTACATGGTAGAGTACACTTTTTCTGGCTTAATACGAAAGTGCGATCAAAAAAACAATAAATGACGTATTTCCATTATTTGTGACATTTTTCTTCCAAATAGTTAAAAAAAAACGATATAATTGTGCTATTATTCTTTCAATTTAGCTAATGGAAAAACGTCATAAATGTAAATACGACTATTTAGTATAAAAGTTATTTTTTTCTATTTAGCTAGCGGCGCTCCTGCAGTGTCGGAATCACGCTCTAATCGACGTAGAGACTGCATTAGAAGCAGCGGAAGGACAACCATCTGAGAAGATAGGTCGACGGCAACTGGTCCCTGTGACCGTCGTTAAACGCAGCCCAACAAAACCACCTCCTAAGCCTAAAGCAAAAGAGGTACAATTAAAAGTGTTCCATCAAACAGAGTGTAAAACTTCAAGTGATTTTCCCTTCTTAGATCCACTTAGATCGAGGACAGAATGACTACGTAGGAAGTTGATGCTTCATAGCTATTATCATTAGGTTGAATTTATCTTTGAATAGGTATCAATAAGTTACGTCACACGGATTTCATGATCCCCCCCCCCCCCCTCCTTTCAAAATCCCCCCGATCCTTTTAAAATGTAACGTCAAATATTTTGAAATTTAACACTTTCAAATTATGAAATTAAAACAAACAAGTTTTTTTAAGCTGTTTTAACTGTGAAGATACATGAATAGTTTGAATCGAAAAGTCGTAGAGCTTTAAAATGTGCAAAATCTTGTCATACAATGTCACACTTCACTTCATCGAAATGTGTGACGTAATTTATGGACGATCCATAAATGCATTTTAGTGTTAAACCTCAGAATATAGAACAAACCAGGGACCGTCAACGCGATGTGAGTCGTTAAAAACTACACCAAAACAGTGGTTGTTTGGTAAATTCTTTATTTCTTTTTCGTGTGCTTCTCGCAATGAAGGTTTTCTGAAATGACACCCACTAGGCGGCAGCACTGTGACGTCTGATTCAGAAACTTTTAAAAGTGTCATAGCGCCTTTATATTCGAGTCAGATTTTTTGACGTGTCTGATTATTTTGACGTTGACGCTTTTGACAGCGCGGATTATTATGAGATGGGACCTCTTGCCGAAGTGGCGTCAAGTAGTGGCGTTTTTCGTGAAAACCCTCATTGGCGTTAACTAAGGGTAGGTCACTGATTTTAAATAGCCAAACTACTGTTACGTAAATGCGGGTGAACGACACATGGGCGGGGAGATATTTTTGACACAACTACGTAATTAAATATGTGATCGAATACTCCTTCTGGTTCTGTATTCCGAGTATTAAACCAGACCAATTGTAAACCCTTTTGTAGTACTCAATTATAATTATTCAAAACAAAATAATGGCCACTCATGTTATTAGTACCTAGCTACTTTAGACAACTTTTATTTAACGTTTACAATAACATTGTAATGTTATCTCACATGTTGATGTATCTGTATGTTTCTAGTGTGAAATAAATTTAAAAGAAAAAAAATCATCGTTTTTTTAAGACACTAAAAATTTTGTGGCCCTTATTCTGTTTTAATTAGTAAAATAATAGTTTATATTTGTGTACTTGTCTCTCTTTAAATACTAAATAGAAATAAATAATTGTTCTACATTTACTTTTGTTGAATTTGTGATAGCTTTGTGATTGGACACTGAATAATGTAATTCACTAGAATAATGTCACATAAAATATATTGTGCAATGAACTTTATAGAAGTTACGAGTTGTACTGCTGCAATTTGAAAGTTAAAGCTCCTTCACACATAGCGTAGCGTAGGTGTTCCATGGACGTATACGCAGCGCAGCCGTCAGGATAACGCTACGCACGCCTTGCGTTGTCTCTGCATACAGTAAAGACGTCGTGACAGCATTAGGAGTGCGTCGCGTTATTACAGCGTCTGCGCTGCGTATACATCCATCGAACGCCTACGCTATGTGTAAAGGGGCTCTAAATGTAGCATTTTTTATCATATTGCATTGTATACAATATTAGGAGTATGATTTAAGCTTGGGACAGGGGACTGATTTGAATCCTATTAAGATATAATCCAATTATATAAAATCCAATACACCGCGTGTGCGGTTCTGTGTGTTTCGCGCATAAGAAGCTATACCTACGCCCTGCTGCTACCCGCAATGGAGTCAGCCGCACGGTTGGCCGCAATCAAAAACTATGTACGAAAACGCGGTGTATGCGGCTGCCCGCCAACTCGCTCGGGCCGCATTTCTAACCGTGCGGCTGACCGCATAGTGCGTATAAGCTCCTTAATCAATATTTTTCGATTTTATCTTAGTTATGTTACAAATCACGTTTTATATTCAGACGATCAATAGATAATCTCTGAAGAACTCTCTAGACTGTTAAGAACCTTTTTTAATCTTAATTTTTTTATTTTAATATCAAAATATTGTCAAATTGTAATTGATAATGCCCACGTCTGTGTCTTGAATCTTGTGTCGTCAGGCGTCAAAAACATGTAGAATTTTATACATTTACTACACACATAATATTAACCATAATAAAAGTATGATATCAATATGCCTCTGACGCGATTACAAAAACGATAATTTAACATCATTAATAGTATTTACTCTTGATTTTTTTATCACTGATTGTACAAAATGTAGGTAATTAATTATTCATCTGTTAAACCATGATACCAACATTATTTTATAAGTATAGAACTGAATTCAAGTGAATGTTAAGAATTTTGTGTAAGTTTATTTTTTGTTTAGTTATGTAAGACCAAAGAACAAACTAGGAAAAAAATCTAAATTTATGTTAAGAAATAAATATTATATGTCCCAAATCGTATAGTACCTATGATAATTTGTTTTATTTTTTATCGAAAACCGAAAAGAAACATAAATATAGTAAAAAGTCGAAACCTCGAATCTTACTACATGACATGATGCACGAAATTCTCATTACGCCTGTAACACAAACATTTTAAGTAGACATTAAATTATGCCAGCTGCTGCTACTTTGTATGATGATTCCATCATGGGGACCTATGGAGTCACCTAGCTAAGCCAGGAGTCATCATAAGGATTGACTGCGCTAGCACGGCTGCCTAGCTAGACTGCTTATTCAGTAATCACCAAAGTATCGTTGCTTAGAATTCCAACAATCTAGAAAAGGTTAAAGAAGAATGGATAAATAGGATTTGCTATGATTTGTGTCTGTAATCCGAATATTTTGTTATAGAATTACGAATACCTATAATCGAATACAATGGACTCTAATCCTACGATAACTGTCTGTAAATTTATCTGAGGGCTGCACAGAGTAAGTTATTTTTTATCTGCTGAGTTTATCTAAGGAGGGCTATTTATCTGAGAGCTGTATTGCCAGTAATGAAAATAAGAAGAAGACGTACTAGAAATGATGACGTCTGTCTGTCAATGTGACAATGACATTTGAAGAAGAAAAAAATGTTGATCGTCATGTCAAGTCAATCAATGTCACTGTCACTCGCTCTTCAATTCAAAGAAAAGAAAAGAAAGATTCTGAAAACTGTGTTCTTAAATTTTTACTTAATAATAAATTATAGTAACCTTAGAATATAGTACATAATAATGGCAGAACCAGTTGAAAGCGGTGAAAATCCTCTGGATATAGACGGTAGTAATTTCAACGCTGACCTATATCTGGAGAACATCATGAGGAGAGCCACCCTGCGGCAGATCATGGATAAGGAGGAAAAGGTTGTCACACAGAGCCAGTTCCTTCAATCTGAAATGCAGACTCTAGTCTACGAGAATTATAATAAATTCATTTCCGCAACAGAAACCGTAAGAAAAATGAGATCAGACTTTAAAATAATGCAAGAAGAAATGAATAAACTTAGCGAAAATATAAATAAAATTACGTCGTTCAGTGCACAGATATCTGAATCCCTTAAAGAGAGCGGCAATAATGTAAGCCGACTGTGTGGAACCAGGCAGTTACTAGACAAATTGCAATTCCTGTTTCTCCTACCCTCACAGTTAAACAAGGCTATTGAAGAAAGTAGATATGCGGACGCCGTACACGACTACACTCACGCCCAGAGGGTACTCCAGAAATATGGCAACCAGCCATCATTTCAAAGTATCCAATCGGAATGTTCAGAAATAATTTACGGACTAAAGAAAACTTTGAGAGACAGGTTATTGAGCTCGGAGACATCAGCATCAGAATTGGCCGAGAGTGTGGGTTTGTTGAGACAGTTACAAGAAACTGATTCATCTTTAAAAGATATATTTTTAAGTTGTGCTGAATCTCGATTGGACAAACATCTGCAGACACTAAGTGGAATGGTTGAGAGTACAGATATCTTAGAATGGGTGGAGAAGTGTAATAACACTCTTCTAGCAGACTTGGGCATCATAATATCTTGCTACAACGAAATGTTTCAAGATAAAGAGGACACAAACATCCCAGATTTTGCTGACAAAATCATGTTACAAGTCTTTCATCTTTTCGGGGATGTAGTTAAAAAACCAGAAAACATTGGCACAGAAATCTTGATCAGAGGCTTAGATAAATTCTTTAGGAAACTCCAGGCAATGACTGAAATCATTGCAAGCGATACCATGACTAACAAAGCAGTAGATGTGGTTATTCAGTGTATAAACCATAAAGCCACTATACAGTATCAGACTATACAAACACAGTTTAAAGAAAGTTTGATGAGGGTTAGGCAATCCCTTGCAAGCAAAGGTACAGAGAACGCTGATCTGAAAGACATCCTAAACTCCTTACAAGTTTATTTGATGCAGAAAGTTCAAGCTTCACTTCTAGATCTGATGGCATTTCTACAAAACAATCTTTCTTTTGGACTGAAGACTTGGTGCGCCACCGCTGTAGCTGATACATGCTGGACAGTTATCTCTGAAACAATGGTGAATCTATCAGATATGGTTAAGAAAATGGCTTGTTTACAGACCTCGAATAACATACCATTTGAATTATTGTTAATTCTTGCAAAGTTGTGCTTAGAGATGCATGAAAATGGTGTCTCAACATTACACAGTCATTTACTTAAGCTTTTAGAAGAGGCTGCACCAGGTTTAACTGTTGAAAATAAAGATACAAATAGTGTTATGGTACATTTGTCCACAGCAGCCCAAGCCGCTTTAGATTCTGAAGTAGTTTTTATAGGACAGACAGCAGCTCAGATGTTGAGGGTGTCTGTACTAGCTAGAGATTGGTTGAGAGCACCAGAGCCAAGAGGACCAAGGGCGGTATGCAGAAGAGTAGTAGAGACATTGGCCAGTGCAGACAGTGCTGCGTCACAACTCTTCCCAACAAGTGTGAAGCCATCTAGCGATAGTAGTAGAAGGACTATTTGGTCACGGGCCCCATCATCTTTTTCACCAATAAATAGGATATTTTCTGAAAGGATTGAGGTGTTCAGTCCAGCGGGGGCTGATAGAGCAGCATTGTCAAATGGTGCATTAAAGGTTGCTCTCAAAGCTTTGGTGGAATGTGTAAGACTGCGTACATTCGGTCGTCATGGCTTACAGCAGTTGCAGGTAGATGTACACTTCTTGCAGCAGAGGTTGTCATGTATGGGGAATGATGAGAGGCTCCTAAATGCTCTACTGGAAGACGCATTGGCTTCTGCACAGTTGAGATGCGTTGACCCACAGTTGATGGAGCCTAGTATTGTCGATATTATTTGTGAAAGGGGATAATTTATATCATTCCAGTTAAGTTTAAGTTGTACAGTCAAATGCATGGAATACCTTCTATATGATATTGAATTCAGTAATACCAGTCTAATGAAACTTGACATGCATTTTGCTGTACATAATAGGTAGGTAATTTTAGTAATGTAAAGTTTATTTCATATATTACAATATAGGAATATAGGGAAATTATTATACTGTTTAAAATACTATTATAAAAATGTAAACAAAATAAAAGACTTAATTTATTCATAGACAATTTATTTTTAACCCATTAATGAAAATTGCATCATCATATTAAAAATAATGATATCATCTACATATATAAAATTTTATTTATTTAATGTTAAATGCTTCTAAAACATAAATCTCACGAGACGGCCTACTCTTTTTTAGTCGTGTTTATATTACATTTACACTGTTAGTCACTAAAGTACAATAAACATTATTTAAAATTAAAAACAACATAATATATTATTACCATTACAAACAGAGAAATGTTACACATATTTTGGTCCTAGTACACTATCAGGCAGTTGCTGAAACGCATTTTTTTTATGCCACAAAGTTGGCAAACTGGCATACGGTCCGCCTGATGGTAAGCATCACCGTAGCCTATAGACGCTTGCAATACCAGGGGTTTCTCTCACGCGTTCCCAACCCCCCAAGTGGAGCTCTGGAGACCTTACCGTAGGAACACAACATGGCCGAGACCAATGCTATTTGGCTACGATCTTCTGTAAGGTAGAGATCCTTCCCTAGACGGGCTGCTCCGATTTGAGCGATTATCCGCTGTGCCCTACCTCTCTTAATTTTTTTTATTGTAATTCCACAATCTTCATCAGTGACAGCTATAATTTAATGTGTCATTAACTTTAAAAATGCGTTTCTAAAACTGGCTTTATAACACGAAAGAGTACCATTCAATGAATACCCACTCGCAAGATTGTTAACCGTGCAACGTACCAGCGGCCACTAGTCAACCTATTACCGTACGCTGCAGGGCCGACATGCACAGACTGCTTGAAGCAGACAGGATGAACCGCTTCAAGCTGCGACTGCATAGTGAACTACAGTCTTATACATACACATACACACGAACCGCTCAAACAGTTGCAACCGCATTGGGCGGTCGTGCGGTCAAAGCTTTAACTGTTATAACTGCAAGGGCAGTCCGTGTATGTCGGCTCAAAGGCATAATGTAGCTCATCGCTAACCACATACAATGCAGCGCAGTTAGCTCACACACTGCACCATAAACATTAGTGTTGGCCACAGTGCCGAACACTGTTCAAACCAGTGATAACATTATAACGTAGCGCAATGGTAGCCAACACCCGATCCTAACGTACCCTAGTGTTGTCTAGCTAAAATTCCACCCACACAAGTGTTGGCCAAACACTTTCAACCACAATTCAAGATAGAGTTTGTGACAACAAATCAATGCGTTTCAGTGATGGCCAACATCGCACCCCAATATTAGCTAACATTGCAATGTAAAATGTTAGCCAAACACAGTTTGCTAACAAGCCAGTCCAGTGTTGGCTAATGGTACATACAGACTGCAGCTGTAACGTAACATATAATGTAACAAAATTGTGTGGGACGCCTTGTGTGCATGAACCGAGCACACTACGCGCACGAGCATTAAGCCCGGTACAGACGGGTGTAACGCGTAATGTAATCTACCGTGTAATGTAACAAGAATTCGGCGTTTGGACGGCACTACGAGCATTATACGTAACGCTCGCGTCCGATCCATCGGCTGTCGGTTTTTAGCACGAACACAAAGGCGCTCGCAGTGACGTCCACACGTTGATGCTAAATTACACGCAATCTTACGTTACGCGTTACACCCGTCTGTACCCGGCTTTATGTGTTACATTACATTTTACGTTACAGCAGTCTGTACCCACCACCATAAGGCCACGCGTTATCTTCGAACAAGAGCACATCAACGCACCAATTCGTATCACATCCGATGAACATTATTGATCTCTTAAAACATGAATATCAAGTAAAAACAATAATGCTCCACCCAACACCGAACCTCAAGGATAACAAAAATTATTAATGTTTCCAAACAGCCGTTTTTTGGTCTGATTTTAATTTCTATACTAAATTTGTATCCAAATCGAGGTTTAATCATTAATTTTATTGTACATCAAATAACTTGTTCCTTACTAGTTTCACTAATCCCCTATTATAATGATCAGAACATACTATGAAGCACTAAACAAATTCAAACACCAATAAATTGGGAAGCTCATAATAAATGCCTATCTATTAGCATATTTTATAACTATTTTACATTTTTTCAAATCATATTATTTTTTGTAAGCTCTCGAATTCCGTCAATTATTTTATTATAATAAAAAATGTGTAATAGATATGTACCTATGAAATGATTGTAAAACAACAATAAAATATCGACAGATTCAATTGATTTTACGGCGAAGCAGCATTATTGTACACGAAATAGCCGAAGGTAACTTGCGCTGCGCAACCGTACACATTTGTCTTGTGTTTATTATATAGACATTTCATTAAGTGAAAGCAAAATAATGTCTACTTCCATCCACTTAAGAGTATTTAATTCCATGTCGATTGCATGAAACTGAAAATAAGTTAGAAAGACAAAGTACAACACTGAACACACAAGTACATTAGCACTTCTTTTTATTCAACAGTACACTTATCCACCGTCCCTTTCTAAAAAAAAACTACAAAGAGGACTAGATAAGCTACTCTCCTATTATTGTTAAAACATAGAAAACATTATAGTCAGAAAAAGTTATCTCCGGCGTGTTCCATAGGCAGATTTAAGCATGTGTTTAAAATTTAAATTGCACGCAACAAAGGTAAACTTAAGCCAAATTTTTATCCTTAACACTAATAAAATTATATAAATAATAATTATTCCATTCATACACATATAATATCTATATTCTAGAACAAATTGACAATAAATCTATTATGTAATGTTAAGTTCTCAATTTACAAATATTGACAAGATCAACGGTTCACCGTACTCCGGCAAAAATATCTTGGTTTGTCGTCTCATCCTTTCATTTGTAAAAATATATGATACAATGGTCCGTTTGTTACCTTATGAGTGTCGCACTAGACTTCATAGATAAAACTAGCGATTCGCCTAAACTTAAACTAGTCTACCATTTCCAATGAGAAATGTACATTCAGTTCGATCGCTTTACCATGAACCCATCTCTCTAATTCGAACAAATAGACGCAATACGATCATGACTATAAGTTTTACTTTTTATTTTTCTCCATAAGTTTCCTCATCTTTTCCGGGACAGGCACTACCCTAGGCGCGGCACTCCTCCGAGGCTTGGCAGACGCACTTTTAGTTACTGCTTCGGCTTTTATTGATTTACGAATGTCGTTCTTTACCTCACTTTTAACACTAGACTTCCTCGTTTCTTTGCTGGGTTTTGAGTTGCTGCCCTCACTTCTGATGCAAGATTTCCTTGAGTCTGCGCTTGGTCGAGTGGTGGTGGCGGAAGATTTTCGTGGCACGGGCTTTACCGTTTTAGTATCAACGTCGGGCGCCGGCGAGCGTCGTCGACGTATTCTCGGCGGCGTATGCGCGAGCGTCGTGTGCCGCGAGAGTAGAGCAGCGCTACTAAATAGTTGGCCACAATCACACCTGTGCTCAATTTCTGCTGTACCTGTAAATAATGTTCAATTAATTTTCATTGAGACTGCTTTTAAAGACGTGAACCATCATATTCGAATCAAAACATTATTATATAACTACTAAATCTACTAAAGGTAGTACCAATTTTGAAACAAAAACATTTTGGGTGACAGAATAAGAAAATCGGCTCATAATTATACCTAAAAACGGTGTTGATGAAACTCAAAACTTTTTTATTCAAATAAGCCTAAATAGGAGCTCTTACGAATCGTCACAAGAAATTATTAACATTTATAGTGTTACGAATTTATGCAAGAGTCAGCCATCGCTGATGACCACTGTGCTGAACTACAAAATTGACATAATATCTCCAAAGATTAAAAAAAAGACATTTGCTACTTACGTTTTTTGATAGGTTTGACGGGCGACGCATTCACTTTATATTTAGTCATTACTCCTTTTCCAATAGACTTTCGTTTCGCAATACCGCCTAGAGATTTTCTTTTTTCAGTCAGCGATTTTCTTTGAGTTTTCTTTTGATCTTTGGCTACTTCTGACGCTTTGGGAGCTTTCTCGGCCGGTTTAGGGAAGGAATATTTGACATCACTGTCATCCGAATCTGTGAAAGGCACTGGATCTAGCTCAGGTGCCTTGGCTACTTTTGATGTTGACACATTGTTCGAAACAATTTTACTCTCAATAGCTTTAGCTTTAAGTCGTGGTATCTTAGGTGGATGCTGTAGAGATATCCTTCGTTTGATTAAATCTTTAGAATTTGGTCGTTCTATTTGTAGAGAGCTACGCTTTTTGGCTCTAACTTTCATGAATAATTTTTCTTCTGATGTCTCATTAATTTTGAAGTTTGGATTCAACATATACCTTACTTCATCATCGTCACTGGACTCCACATCAGGTTTTACATCATCATCTATTACATGAAGTGGCGCATTTGCTGTTTTCTGACGTTTTGACACAGTTGGAGCAATTTTTTCTTTTGATATTTTCTTTTTAGGAGTCTTTACAACTTTTTCTTTAGCGACTTCTTTTTCTTCTGTTGGCTTTGTTTTAGATATTTCAGAAACTTCAAGTACTTTGGGTTCATCATTAGAATCCTGTTTGATCGGTTTATCCTTATTAATTAAAATAATTTGTTCTTTTTCATTTGCTTTTGTTTCTGCTACAATTGATTGTGGTTTATCAATTTCTTGTAGTATTTGTGGTTTATTTACACTGACGTTTATAATATCCTTAGATGATTTTCGCTGAGAAGTAATTGTATCGGAATCACTATCTCCAGTTTTACCCATATCTACATCCATGTTTTCATCGATTTCGTTTTTGTCTTTGTTAACTTCAACGTTTTCCTCAATTATATCCGTATCAGTTTGTTTCTGTGGTTTTGTGGATGACTGTCTCTTTTTCCGTTGACATATAACAGTATGTTTGGTGAGTGAGTGTTCATTTGGAAATACCATATAGCACAAAGAACATTCGTGTATGATATCTTTAGTAGACAATGAGCTCTTTACACTTTTATCATCGGATTGTTCTGAACTCGTCTCCAAGTGTTGTTCTTTGTGCTCAATCAAATGGTGGAGTTTCCTAAATGTTTTCTTGCAAATATCGCACTGAGGCGGTGGTGGTGTCTGCGGTGCTGATTTCTCAACACTTGTTTGTGTTGTAGATGTATTCTTTTGCCTGTTAATCCCGTCGTGCGTTTCTCTATGCTCTACTAAATGATGTAACTTTCTGAACGATTTGTCACATGGCTCACATCGAAAACCAGCACTTGGGTCGTCCTTTTGTTTCGGCGCGGGATCTTTTTCAATTTTGTTCTCTCTTTGCTCTGAAGAACTCTTCCTCAATAATCGTGAAGACATGCTGCTTGGATTATGTATTAGCCGGTGTTGCACCAAATGATGTAGTTTGCGGAATTCTTTTTTACAAACTTCACAGCTGAATACAGATTTGTCTCTTGTATCCGTTTCTACTTCTTTTCTTTTTGTATCTTCGTTTGCATGTTGTATCTTATGGCTCACTAAATACGACAGTTGCCTAAATGTCTTCCCACAAAATTCGCAAACGAGATTGTTAATTTTTTCAGGGGGTTTTATTTTATTAACCTTTTTGACTTCTTGTAATTTAACATCGCGTTTTTCAGGCCTTCCTTTGATAGGCGTGTCCTCAATAACAATAACGTCATCTTTCTCGGTATATTTAGGCGTTTCTTTTGATTTTCGTTTCTTTGGAACTGATTTTTCTTCTGCATTTATATTTTCAGCATCTGTTTCATCATAACTGCTATCTCTAGTTTCAGATTCTTGAGACCGTCTCATTCGCCTTGGACTTTTGTCTGAATCTGATCGATTTGGTGATGGGCCTGTACAATGTTTGACATGTTTAAAAACAACATTTTCGGATCTAAATAGTTTGCTGCAAATCGGACACACAATATTTTCATTTATTTTACCCATAGTCCAATTTTCTCTGACTATTTCATCGCCGCTGCTATCGTCATCATCATCTTCGTCAGTGTCATTATCAACTTTCTTCACTTTGGCATCTATTAAACGTGGCTTCTTTTGAGGACTAGGGTTTTTATTTTTATCATTTTCCCCTTCGGGCAATGGATACTTTCTTGGTCGGCCACGTCCCCTCTTTACGGGTGTGGTTACTGGCGAATCTACATTTTGTGGATCCATAACGTTCTTGATAATATTTTCAGACTGAGTCTCAATCAAGGCAGCTGCTTTAACTAAACTGTCAATGGCTGAAGCAGCTGCGTCATTATGACTTGGAACTGGTTCTTCTTGTTGAATTGGTGCTTCTATGTAAGATTTTTTTGGTGATTCATATGTTTTACTGATTTTATCATCAGAAGGTACAGACCGACCAAGTAAATAAGATTTTTTTGGCACTAAAGCTTTCGTATTCTTTTCTATTTTGTTATCATCTGTTTTTCTTTTCTTTTTAGGTGATGTATCAAAACCTAGGTCTTGTGGTTCTATAAGTTCTATGTCAGGTGTATCAACAGGAGTTAAAACCTGTTTCCTTTGATGTTTACTCTTGGTTTTAACTTCATCCTGTAATTTATTGCAGTCAGACGAATCTAAAATATCTGAATCTAATGAATCACAAGAACTAACAGCAGCTGTTTCAATATCCGGAGCGTGTTTTTTTGCTGGCACCAAATCTTTGCCTTGTACATTTAAGTTGCTAGGATGATAATCCATACTCGAGTCTACATACACAACTTTAACAGGTTTATCTTCAATTACAGTAATGGGTCGTTCTAATTCTCGCTTCGCAGTCATCACTGATTGATAAGCCATTTTAACTTTCGATGAATGATAACTTTTATGACCGGTATCTTCTACAATAGTTATTAACTTTCCTGATGACTGGAATTTTGTCGACGGCGGATTCTGTGTATTGTGCTTTGGTAATGTCTTATTGTCTTGCATAGTGCAATCATCCTTATTACTGACTTTTATATTGTCTTTTTCAATAATTGTTTGGATTACATTGTGCTTTTCACTTCCATCATAATTTAATTTCAAGCAATTTTCATATGTGATGGAATTTCTTCTTGCAAATTTATCAAAATCATTTTCTGTTATAATAGGATCCTTTTTATTGGACTCGGTAGTTTTTGCTCCTATAGGCTTAGGAATTTGTGACCTTTCATCCAATTTTCTGATACTTTTCTTGATCACATCAATGTCTCCTGTAATTGGCTCATGTTCTATAACTTCATCATCTGAATCAATTTCCACAGTATTTTCTTTGATAACTTTTTGTTGACTTTTATTTACGAAAGGTATTAAGTTAGGTACTTTGTTCTGACGGTTCGGAGCTGTTTTTTCATTTTCAACTTTCGAATATGTTTTAAAACCTTTTTTAGGGGAAAGGTGTGGTTCAATTTGAGGTGTTTCCAAAGGTATACCATGTAATTTATTCATCTGCATTTCTATGTCATCTAATTTGGAAGATAGATCTTTTTTCGGTTGATTTTGGTTACTTTTCGGACTTTCTTTGCATTCTTTAACTACATTTTGATTTGCCTCTTCTTGTCCGGCTTTAACAGGAACTGATCTATTTATAATATCTTCAATAGTTTTGTCAATCAAATCCTGATTATTGATTTCTTTTCGTTGAGTTGCTTCTTTTTTAGTAGCAGTTGCTACGTCAACCGCTGTATTTGATAGTTCCGACTTTTGGGCGATTTCTTGTTTAATTGGCTTTTTATTTATTATTGTTTTATTTTTAAAACCGCTCTCCGCAATGACGGGAATTTTACTTTCAGGGATAACAGAAGGCTTACTAATAAAAATTGCTGTTTCTTTTTTAACACTTAATTTTGCATTATTTGCGATTTCTTGAGCTTTAGCTGTAGCAATGCTAGTTTGTCTTTGACTGTCTATCTTTTTTAGAACATCTCTTCTATTTAAATCATTTGAATTCTTTATTTGTTTACCATTTGATGCTGCTGTAGGAACTTTTGCTTCTTTAATTTTATTCAGAAACTCCTGTCTGTTAGCTTCTGTCCATTTGCCAAAAGGTACAGCTGAATGGTTATTGTTTATTGGTTTTTCCAGAGCAACTTTGATCGGTTTGACAATGTCTTTATTATCAATCTCTTTTCTGTCTTGAGTTACTGGTTTACTAGTTTCAATAATCGTTGTTTCCGGTTTTTTATCTTTATTGTCTGTGCACAAATCTATTTTTGTATCTTTACTAAAAAGTGACTTCATGGGTTCTTTATTAGTGTTTGTTGGACTCTCAATATTATTAACATTAATTTTTGTCTCCACATTTTTGATTGTTTTCGATTCATCATTACATTTTTGTACCGGTGACTTTAGTGGCGTTATTTCTTCTATATTGTGAGCTTCAGGTTTTGGCGATTTTGAGCTAGATGGTAGTTGTTTGATTGGTTCCGAGGTTTTAATATCAAGCTTTTCCTTAATTTCTGAAACTCTTTTACACTCTGCAACGGTCTGAATTGGTAGTGAAACGTTAATGTTTGAAGTTTCAGGCGCACTTGATGCCGCCATTGTATCATTGTTTAATTTTGTTTGACTAACTTCTACTGTTGGAAGATTTTGAGGTTTAACAATGGATGAGGAAGATGGTGGACTTCTTTCCACTTTTTCAACATACGTATCTACTTTATTTGATGCAGTAACAGTTGTAGTATCTTTTATTTCTATAATTTTCGTCTTCTCGTCTAAATCCTTTTCATTGGCTTCTTTCGAACCAGAACCAGAACTTTTGTCAGAAATTGTATTTTTGTTTTCATTAGGGATATTCGAGACAATAACAGCTGTTTCAGGAGCAAGATTTTTATCTTGTGTTTTTCTTGTATTACTTACTGGTTCGAGATCAACATCTGTTCCAGTAGTTTCTTTCTCTTTCTGTAAAATATCAGTTTTTTGGTTTATTTGTTCTAAAATCGCAGATTCCTTGTTCGGTTTTTCCATATCTTCTTTTACCATAGGTTCATTATCAATGACAAGTAGTTTTTCTTCACTTGGCATATCTACTATCTTCTCATCAACTCTCTCTTCCTTCTCTACTTTCTCAACCACCTTCTCTACTTTTTGTTCACATGTAACATTTTCTTCTTGTGATACTGATATATCTTTTTCTTGAGAATCAGGTGTTTTTAATTCTTCATTATTATGCTTTATAGACTTATGTAACAAATCTCCAGATCTTTGTTTAGCACTATCAGTGTGAACTTCAATAGTTTTCTTAATATTATCAGAATGTCTACTTGGATGTAACTGCAAATCCACCATTGTCTTTGTAAGTGGTATCCCCTCTTTGTTAGGAGTGGAGTGATATGTCATAGGTGTATAACTACCTATTACTGGAGATTTTCTAGCTTCACTGAATTTCATCTTTCCATTAAAATTAACTTCAGTTTTTGTTTCATGCTGTGATTCTTTATTTATGTCTACTTCTAGTTCACTTGATGGTGAAGCCGTTGGTTCAGTTTGTGGTGACTTTTTCTTTTCACCAATTTTGTTACTAGTTGTCTCAGTATTAGGTTTGGCAGTATCCTTTATTGGGGTACTGGATACATTTTTATCGGAACCTTTTTCTTTTGTAGGCTGTGAAGTTTAAAATATTTCAAAATAAAATAGCTGTACTTAATGTGTAAAAAGAAACATGATTATTCAATGGATGTATGTTTAATAGAATAACATTATTAGCACATTGCCATAGTAACTCCTTCAGTGGCTTTTGAGTTGTTGTAATTGTTAATTTCACTAACAGCCAGTTTCAGAAATTCATTTTAATTCCAAATTAAGTCTAAGTTAATGTGGCATTAACATTAAAAATGCGTTTCAGAAAATAGCTGCAAATAAATACTTTCTTTTACAATAAGGTCCTGTTTCAGAACTTTTAATAAGTGGCAGTTAGCTTATTGTTGTGATGATTGACCGGAAACGGGGCAATTGAGAAATAATTGAAGAGGTAGGACAAAGTGGGATTTGAATGGGGAAAGTGATACAAATGGCTGCAAGAAAAATAGTTCTTACCACTTCTTTTGGGACCTCAATTTGTATTTCCTCATACACTTCTAAGTTTCCTTCCATATTCTCACTGAAATAAATATTATCAAACTTTAGACTTAAAAGTAATTTATGTGTAACAAACATTACATATTCAAATAAGCAGTTATATTTACATAGATGTTGATGATGTATTGTCAATTGAGGGTCAATGTAAATGAATCAGAAATACTCAAGACTAAACCTTCGTAGGCTCACTCATATTTTATGCTAGATTTACACTCTTCATTAAAATTATAACATAATTTTATTATGCCACTTACTGTACATGACTATGACACAAAGGATATCCAGACAGACAGACAGAATTGGATACAAATAACATCTCTATTTAATTCTAGGACACAATCAATATAACATGGAAATTTTTAAAAATTAGAAAGTTTGTTTGTGTAGTAACTATAAAATTTTCACAGCAAGCTATAATGTTTCCTTACCGCACTTTGAGGAACTTGAAACTAGGCTGTTGCTGGTCATCATCAATAATTTGGACAACTGCAAGCTCCTCTTCACCATCTTTTCTATACAGATACAATCCGTTTCCAATATCTATAGCATCTACATTTTTGCCATCTATTTGTAGCACCACCTCTGTGTCCTTAGTGGCTGTGGTCATCTCCGAAACCACATTCTCGGCCAACGTATCATCAACTTTACACTGCACTGTCTCTGACATCTTTAACTCTGAATTGGACTTCTCATCTATGTCAACGTTGTCATCAATGATGAGTTCGTCACCATCATATGAGTTATCATTATCATCAAAGATGTCAACACCACCAGACAAAATGTTTGCTGCTTCAATCTGCTTGCCTATTTTGTAACTATCTAAGAGGTCATTTTTCTTGTTAATCGGAGACAAATTGGATATCAGTTGGTCAGATTCAGTGATAGTGCGCTCCGTGCTCACTGATGCAGAGGCCAATGACACGTCCTTTATTGGAGTAATGTCGAAGTCAGAGTCCACTTCAGACAAGGAAAAGTACTTGGAGGAAGACTCGTTGGCGGTGAGGTACGCCTCGCTCGGCGGTGACGAGGTGTCCAGCGTGGAGTCCCCGGAGCCCCCCGCCTCACCCCGCAACTGGTTCAGTCTATCCATTTGCAACCTTCATCTGCGAATATAAACGAAACACTAAAATCAACACGTATGTCTAAAAGTGCAGTGAAAATTCAACGCGTCGATTAATCACAAACTAATGTAAACATTTGAAGGTTGGTCAATTAATTAGCACCCAGGTCAATAGCAAAGAATACAGAGAAACTTTTTTGTGGAACAAACGATAATGATACTGTGACACTTTTGATAAAACATCGATCGCTCTTCACCGTACCAAGTTGAAGAATTGTGAAACAGCTTCCAGACGAAATTATTGTACAGATATTTTGTGTGAAAATTGATGCTGAAGCTCTAATAATATTTTTGTAACAATTTTTGTTAGCAACACAAGTAACACAACACATCAAAGATTAAAAGATGGACGCCAAATAGCGATGTTGCCATAATAAACATCCGCGTGTCCCAGTTTGATTTTCAGTAAAACATGTTTATTTTTTTAAAAATATTAACACGATTATTTATTGCACATAATTTTCAAAATCGGTACATAAAATCTTTATATCAAAGAAGGCAGTGAAGTCAATGAACGAACACAACAATGTTGCCAGTAGGCTCAAGAGAAAGCTACAAAACGGGATACGTTCCATTTCTGTACTAGATTTACTCAATCAAACGCTTGTACCTCTTTGCTCATGATAAAATTTGAAAAAGATAAAGTAACTTCGATTAATATAACAGATTTATTTTTACAATATAATTAAATTTTATAGCATTATTATCCTATTTAAGTCATAAAAATCCTAGAATACCTACTCAATTTAAAATGAAACTGATATTATTAGAATTTAGTTTTTTTTTAATGCATTAAATAGTGGAACACACTAAACATGTCATTCAAGTCAAGTCAAGTTTCGAATTTTGTTTTCTTTCCGTTGCAGTTGATACCTATCCAATACCTATTTAGCTAGCGTCAATTTTTGTTTGCTTCGCTGTTGTATTTTTTATCATCGTAATTAGCGGAAGAATAGAAAAAAAGTGCGCTATGGCTCCTCGAGATACAGCAAAGTCACCAAACTCCACGCCAAAAGTGCAACGAAGAATATTGAAATCCAGTGTGACGAAGGGAAAATCAACCCCTACAACTATTAAAAAGACCATGTCGACTAAAAAGCCTGTGGACAAGACACTACTCAAAGGTAATTGAACAATAATTAAGAATTTCGTGCGACTTTTCCTCCTATGCCCAAGAAAATTGTTGTCTTGATAGTTTTTGTTATTCTTTATTATATTTAAATTTTTGGATAGATTGCCCACCATTTCTGCAAACCATGAAACCTTCCTTGGTAAATGGGCTATCGAACATTAAGTTTTCGATTTGAACCAGCAGTTCCTGAGATTAGCTTATTCAACCAAACAAACCAACTCTACAGTTTTATAAGGATTGATAGATAAAATATGCTTTATTTGCGATACACAACAGTAGGACACAGTTTACATAGACAGCATAAAGACTAGTTTATTATTATTATTTAGTTAAGTTCACTAGTTAAGTCACTTCATTAAGTTCCATGTAAATTAATTAGTTTATAACTGTGCTAATATTATGTTTATTTAGTTTATTTTGGTTTAACAGCAACAAGGCTTCTCCAGAGCTCCACTTGGGGGGGTTGGGAGGGTTGGCAACGCGTGAGTGATACCCCCGGTATTGCTTACGTCTATAGGCTACGGTGACGGCTTACCATCAGGCCGACCGTATGCTTGTTTGCCACCTGTGTGGTATAAAAAATAAAAAAATAAAAAAAGGCCGCCTTATTTCTAAAAGCAATCTAATAATTTATAGAAATAAGTATAATTAAACATGTTTTTTATTTATTTACAGTATCAAACACACCGACGGAGAGACAAAGGACAAATACAGTGCCAAAATTGTCAACCAGCAAGCAGAATGAGAAGACGACAGTTCCAGTCCCAAGCAATGTGACAAAGAGTGCCAAAAAGCCGTCATGGAAACGTAGACCAAAGCCGGCACACTCTGGAGTCCCCGTTCCAGAGAAAATGAAGAAGTTACTTGATAAACAACTGCAGGACTCGGATTGCAGTTTTTAACCTTTCATATACAATCTTTGCGTTACTTGCAATGAGGGGCATAGATTAGTTTGTCAAGCGAACTTTCCTATGAGGCTGACATAGTCGAATGGCTAAAAGCCTCTGTAAAAATAGAGAAAGAAAAACCTTTCATATGCAGAAAATGACCTATTTCACCGAGTCCTTGATATCGAAGTTTGACGCATCTATTTTCAAGATATTGACAAGTATGCATCAGGAGGTCTTTACATCTATGTACCCGTCTCTTTTATATAAGAAGAGTGAAAATTAACATCGAACTTTGATATCAAGCACGAGACTTTACCTTTACCTACTCTTTGTAGCAATAGGCATAATTTTTCTGTGCACACAGAAACTCAAATTAAATGAAAGTATGGATCTGCATTCCAGCATAACAAAGATTAATTCTATTTGTCAGTAATAACTATTTTTAGGTTTTAATATTAATTTTTATTATTTTTAATTACTTTTTAAATAACTAAATACTCTATTCCATAAATTAAGCAATGCTTGTGTTGTACTAGACAATAAAATTGATAAAGACAAGAATTATAATTAAAATATATTTCAATGCAGTGTAATGATGACTACAACAGAAATTATTATTCTGTTATAGGCATGCCTATTTCAATGAATAATAATATTTACAATATATTATACTAGTATTTTGCGACAAATCTGTTTGAAGTATGCTCTGTAAGGTATTTTTAGTTGATTATACCAAATTATAAATAGTGTCATTGCTTAGTACTGTTTCTTCCATATCTGACTCATTTAACATAATGGTTAATTAAGGTTTTCTTACGTAATATTGTATAGTTTTATTTGATAAAGTATGTTGCTGCGGCGACTTCGATTTTTTCTGCCCTTACAGATATTGTATTTCACGAAGAGCGTTCGGCTATGTAACGTGCACGTGCATATTGTCAATGTGTGCGTGACCGATTTTACGAACGTTTCCGAGGTTACGCACACTAAAATAATGTGCATGTGAACGTTTCAATATTCATTGCCGAATGCTCTCCATGTAATAGAATATCTATACCTATTTCGCCTTTTCTGTAGCATACCTCCATTCTTACCATCAAACGGGCCGTGAGCTTGTTTGCAACCTTGTTACTTGTTGTCTTGCGGGCCTTCTCCGCAATTAGGCAGTCTATGTGCCCTTTGTGGCACCTTAGTGGTATAAAAAAGAAACCTCCATTGCTCGAGTTTCGATAGACAACAGTATGGCGGCCAGCAGATGGAGATATAACTGGCGCTAAAGCAAATAGGCGAAATAATAAATCATTTGACAGCCGGTGGTGCGTTTGTAGTGAGTCTTCCTTTCGCACCATTGCGCCGCTGGTACGATTCCCGCTCGCAGCAATACTATTATATTCTTTTGAGTAATATAGCGTTTAATAATAAGTTTTTTACGTTAGAGCTGGGAATTTATCTAAATAAAACTCACAGCGAAAATACGGCCGTTTTCGCCTATGCTATAGATATTTAGAGTTGTACATAGCTTTCCTGCTAGCTATACACTCTCGGGAAGCTGAGCGAAGTGAAGTTAGGCAAAGGAAAGGTGAAGACGGAGTAGGACGAAGAGCCCACCCAAAGTTTTCGCATAACTTCACGAGAATATAAAGCTGGTATAAACTTTAACTTGCACCTGTTGTATAGTTAATAAATAGTTATGTATCATAAAAATATGATTTCAATAAAATTTCTCGCCAAAATTGTCTGGTTTTATTATTTGCTTCATGGGGAGCAGTGCTAACTCGACCGGAGTATTAGGACAGACACACGGACTGCTTAAAGCCGTCAGGATGAACTGCTGCTTCAAGCTGCTACTGCAAAGTGAACTACAGTCTTTTACATACACACATGCACGGACGCTCGAGTAGTTGCAATTTCTTCGGGCGGTCGTGCGGTCATACCTACAAGCTGTTGAAGACTGCAAGAGCGGTCCGTGTATGTCGGCTCTAACCCTCGCATAGAATACCGGCAAAAAGCGACAATGCGTTTTGTTCTGTGAGTAGGTAAGTGATTCGGCCCAACTGTGTTCCTTTTCTTATGCAGACTACATCCTTCACAGTCTTCACACGTTGACCGAAGTGAGGTTAGGCTCGAACTGACGGCACGAAGTTGGAAAAATAAAGACGACGAGACGAAGATCCTCGCCACACTCGTTTTCGCTATTCTCACCTTTTAGCAATGAAAGGCCACAAGGAGAGTGAATGAGAAGGCGTAGGCACAGATTAAATAATAGTACCGCGTAGAAAAGGATTTGGACTCCCCGATGAACACACCAAATCCCGCTCAAAAATACACAGCTAAACCTTAACACGTTCAAACGGAAAGTAATCGGTATATTGACAGCCCTGTGGTGGTGCGTCGGTAGTGGGCCCTACCTTCGACAAGAGCGCGCTGCTAATTAGATTTCCCGCTCAGGAAAACATTTTTGTGTTGGCATTTGCGTATGTTCTTGAGTCTGGGTGTTTTCTATGTATTATAAGTACATATATATTTACGATAATATATCCGTTGACGGTACCCATAAACACAAGCAGATACTAAGCCTAGCTTACTTTGGGTCCAGGTCCCAGGTAGCGCTGTGTGAATTTATAATAAATCCGAATGGTTCTAAACAGCGCTCGCCAAATTCCTACACAATCTGTACAGGTGTTCGTCGAGTCTTAGTCCGGCTTCTTCATGCTGATCACGCTGATGTTCGGTGAGAGGATGGCAAAAATGAGATAAGTAACCATTTTTGCACTTACCTACAGTGCAAAAATGGTTACTTATCTCATTTTTGCACTACACATTTTTGTACAGTGCAAAAATGAGATAAGTAACCATTTTTGCACTTACCTACAGTGCAAAAATGGTTACTTATCTCATTTTTGCACTGTACCTACCTACTTCCCCACCCCAGGCGAGCTAGCCCATTACATAATTCACAGATATTATCTGTGACATTAATTGCTTTACCACTCTAAAACAATTAATGATTGGCACACTATATCAGTGTACCTACCTTAACATATTAAAACATTTGATTCTCAAAGTAGATTGACTAATTTGAAATCCTCTACGTTAGCCCTATCTGTTGGCTAAGCATCATGATTTATGTATGCTATAAAAATGTTAAGTAGACGATACAATACAACTGATAGATCTACGAGTAACAACATTATTTATTAATTTTGTTAAGGGGTAGGTGGGTTGTGAAAAGCGGTGATAACTTAGTGGTTAAGGAACTTAATTTTCATTACGTCGGTCGGCGTCGTCGGGCCACTTTGTTCACGTAGAAGTACTAGTACCTAGTTATTCTGTGACGTAAATGAAGATAACTTTTTTCCTGATATCCGATTTAAAAATAAATATTTCGCTCTAAGTCAAATTCTATCTTTCTGTTTAAACAGCATTAAAATCTTTTATTACTTTTCTTATATTGTTCCGTTCTCTATCTATTTTGCCAAAGCCAAAGAGGTGTTTCTGTGCTCCATGGGTGGCGGTGATTACTTAACATCAGAAGACCCGCATGCATGCTCGTTTACCAATCTGTTACATAAAAAACTACAGTTCAATGTACAGACATACCGGTCTACTGTTTTATTATCAACAGGTATACTAGGTATAGATTTTTAAGGATCGTGTTCCTTTTAATAAAATATTTACTTGCAATTATTTTTGCAGAATTTTGCGTGACTAACATTTAAGATAGTGTAAACTCAACGACTTTGTATTTAACAGCATATCCTAATATCCGACAGCTTCAAAGTCATTATGTTAAAATAACTACGTGATCGTCCCCTTAACACACTGATCCATAATTTAAGATGCGTCACACATCGGATATTTAAAAATTGTCTGGCGCCGCACCTGTTTGAAATACTTAATCCAATCTTTGATTATACATATGTACAGTACAATGCTTGTAGCTTTAGTGCCATCAACAATTCTAATATGTTAACATTTTGATAAAGATCTCTATTCATCAGCCCAGTCCATATTTAGTTTGCAGATCTAATGCAAGACCTAAGTTATGTCTAAGATTTTTTTTTAAATTTTGGTACTTGAATAAAGTACTAATTTGGTTTTGATCAAATGATATAAATGCTTGCTTTGCATGTAATATTGTCCGACTAATGTAGATTGTAGATTCAGGGTTTAGACCTACGTTAGTGTAGTTATTTATTATACACTTGTTGTTATTTTATTTTACATTTAAATAAAAGTTTGTAGACGACGTGTATACATAATAGAAGAAAATTATTGACTGATAGGGATACGAGCGTACTCTGCCACGCTGCTCCAATGCGGATTGGTAGAGGCCTGTGTTCTCAAGCCGCCTGAAGGCCACGTCACCGACTTGGCTTAACGACTGTCATCCATCGTTAACAGCCGGGATGCCCTCCGTCCGAAGCACGGAGCTAAAGACAGTTGTATTGTTGACGGTAGTACCAACAAGTTTTGGGTATCACCACCGGCTAAGGAGGCTGCATGCTGCGCGGCCGCCGCCCCCTGCCTGTACTGCCCGCATACTGGCCGGAATCTTTTTTTTTTTGTTTTATATTACTCTTATCAGTCAAAAATTTTCTTCTACTATGTATACCTACACGTCGCCTACAAACTTTTATTTAAACGAGAACGAAAACGAGAAATCACAGGGTGCTAGGTCTGGGCTATGTGCAGGATGACTTTGTTTTGTTGGCCGTGTGCGAAGAAGCGTTGTCATGATGTAGGAGAATATGACTTCTTGGTCGTCTATCGCGAACTTTTTCTAAGACCCTGGGTAAACAATTGGTAGAATACCACTCACTCTTTTGATCTTCGAGTGGAACTATGCAGACGGATCCCGTAGCCGAGAAAAAAACGCGATCATTTTTTTTACCCACGTTTCTCTCCTGCCTGACTTTTATTGGCCTTTTCTCACTTTCAAACACCCATTCACAAGATTGCTGTGGATTTATTGTTATAAATCCACGTTTCGTCTCCTGTGACAATGTTATAAACAGCATTTGAATGTCCGTGGTCGAACTTCAGTAACTGACATAAAAAGTACACTTTTATACGACGGACGTATTTATGTCAGGCGAACGGATCAGGTGAATCTTTTTAAGAACCCCACCCGGACACCCCCCTGACGTCCTCCAAACTAGGACAAATCAGGGGAAACCCGGACGGATGGCAGCCCTACCTTCAGGCGGCTTGAGAACACGGGCCTCTGCTAATACTCATTGGAGCAGTGTGGCTTAGTACCTATGCTTTAATCCTCTTCTAACAAAGGGAAACCCGTATCTCTGCAGTGGGATGATTATTGATATGTTAGCATAATGATTCAAATACCTACTTACCGCTTTTTTATACAGATCAGTCACCCCAAAGAATCCACTCTGAGGTGAAGTAAAGAATTGTCCGACTGGTTATTCAAAATTCTAATTCAAATTCAAAATAGTTTATTTGGAATACATAACAAGGGTTACAAAAACAAAGAACACGATGACATCTGTAGGAGTATTAAACTGTGACACAGATATTAACGCCCTATTAATAAGTAGGAACTTTTATCTAGATTGACTTCCAATTTACCACCTCGATAATGTCAACTCGACTAGAGTATTTCCAATGTACTTGATAATGAAGCACGTATTAACAATTGGTTTAGATAATAACCTCTTCTGATTTATTATTTCTGTAATCATTGTGAAAATGCAATGATTAAATTTAATAAATAAATAAATATATATAGGGACAATTCATACAGATTGAGCTAGCTAGCCCCAAAGTAAGTTCGAAACTTGTGTTATGGGATACTAACTCAACGATA
Source organism: Endotricha flammealis (assembly GCA_905163395.2). Lineage (NCBI taxonomy): Eukaryota > Metazoa > Arthropoda > Insecta > Lepidoptera > Pyralidae > Endotricha > Endotricha flammealis. The sequence goes on along the minus strand of LR990859.1, from coordinate 1,971,208 downwards.
TTATATTTTATAACAAATGCATATTTAGATAAACATCCAAGGCCCGAGGCCAATCAGAAAAAGTTCGTTTGACCATCATCATGACCCAACCGGGGATCGAACCCGGGACCTCCTGGGTGGCGGTCTGGCGTGGTAACCATTACGCCACGGAGGTCGTCAAACGTTTTAAACAGGTACCAGCTACAAGATTAGGACGACATGTTCACAAACATTTTTATACCATCTCTACCTAATTATGTAAAAGGAAAACACATAAGAGTTATGATTAAATACCTACTAGTGCCCCGTCCCAGCAACGCACTGGGTTTTGTGAGGATTTCTATTTTTTTTTAATTATTATACTTACTTAATATAGCCTTGTCACCCGCGGATAGTGTATATAGCTTCTTAACGCTGAAAGAATTTTTCAGATCGCTCCAGTAGTTTTTAAGTTTATTCGTTTCGAACAAAAATAGGTACCTACAAATCTTTCCTCTTCATAATATTAGTTTATGAATGAAAGGCAGGTGTCATAAACTGCGCGATTATGTCATGACAGCATTTGCCACGCCCACTAGCCCAACGAGGGACGAAGGCGTCATCAGAAGTGGCAGTGTATGATAGATAAATTAATACAAAACACGTAGTAAATCACCATTAACTATTAACTCAAGCATAGGACATGATTTATGGGCGCCAAACTCCGCCTGTCTGCGGTGATGAACTATGGAGAACAGCTAACGCATCCTAATTGTGGCGGTGTGGTCTGAGTCAAAAGCGGCGAAATTTTTCCTTTTTGATTAAGCATTATCCGCTACAGTAAAAAAAAACGGTTATTCCTACCGCTAGGAGGTGAAAACGGGCACTACCGTTTTCACCGACACCTCCTAGCGGTAGAAATAACCGTCTTGACATCAAATGTTTTACAAATTGTTTTAGTTAGGTTACCAGTTCCTAACGCTAGGAGGCGTTGGTGAAAACGGGCATAAAAAAAAGAAATCTAAAACGAGGAGCGCGACGGCGTCGCTTTGTGTCGCACTCTTAAGAGCGAGGCCCCATTAGTGTGTTGCGCTGTGTTGCGACGCCGCAGCGTCGTCTCTGCGTCGTTTTCCATATATTTTTTATGTCATGCCCCAAGACCGTTGCGTCAACGGCTCAATGGACAACAGACGAAACGGGAGGGACTACATTTCGCCGGCTGCGGGTTAAAAGCAGGGGCGAGCGGGTCCGGCTACTACGTTTGCCGGACGGCCCTGGCGGGGTCGCGGATGTATCCGAGTTCCCGTAGCCCCGCCACACAGGGTAAGAGGCATCCCTTAATTTTTTTAGTGGTCCACAGTCTCCACCTCTTGCTCCCCGGGCGGTGGGGCTGCCACAAAGCAGTTTTCATCTCTGCCATCAGAAATTTTCCAGCTGTCTCAGAAATTTGCCGAAACACATGACATGACACACAGACCGTCAGATAGACTATCATTGTTTTTTTCTGTATATTAGAAACTTATAACTATGTGTGTAGGTATGTTATGTTCACCTCTGTGGTTAATCAAGTCGTTCAAACTCAAAGTCTTTTAATTTGTACCACACTGAGTAAATTTACTTAAAATACCAGTCATTATTGAACTATGTAGTATCATCAAGGCGTGCTCCAGTACTGTCCAGTACGCATTATGGGTGTCGGTCGATGAAATTGGGAAAGAAAATACTAAAATAAAATAATGATATAGTATAGGCCCATTTTCGGCAAACAACTTAAGGGCTCATTCATCAGACGAGCGGCATAAAGTTGACGGCAGATACCTATAACTGCAGTGGCGTGTCGGCTGCAGTTGTGGCGTGCCACGTAAATTATACATTTTATACCATCCTTACACGACATTTTATACCATTCTTAATTTCTTTTCCTACTTTAGACAAACGACACTTGATCGACGGCTTTACTCTAGTTATATCTGCCGTCAAACAAATGCCGTTCGTCTGAATGATCCCTTAGGGTGTTCCCTTACTCGAGTACGAGCAGCAACGTACGAGGCGGCAACCGCGCTCTTATTACGTGGGCCCTGACCCTTTGCGGGAGGCGGATCAGGCGGATGGGAACAACTAGGAGTGCCGCGCCTATATAGGCTACATATAGGCTACGGTGATGCTTACCATATGGCGGGCCGTATGCTTGTTTGCCACATAAAAAAAAGGATAGCAATTTGAAACTTGTTGCTAATATTGTCTAAAAATTCGTTTCAGAAACTGGCTATTTACCAAATATATTACCTACTTACTTACTTCACAATACCATAAAAATTATTGATGCTGGAAACAGGCCGCTGACAAACTGAAATTTTTTGTTCGCGTAGATCATTTCGATGTAAACAAACCGACCGCAAATAGACAGGAACTCTCACGGCTCATGCAGACGAGACGGTTTCTCGCCGGAGCGAAGCCCGGCGTCAAACCGGGTCTACTTCCGGTCGTCAGTCTTGAATGGGACACTATGAAGCCAACCTCTCAACCGGGCACGGCTTAGCTCCGGCGAGAAACCGTCTCGTCTGCATGAGCCCTCGTGTTACATATCAAAATTAGTAAGTTGCTTATTTGCTCACATTTTGAAGTGAGCAACCCGGCTAATTCCATGCAACACGCACGGCACGGGTCTGACAAATTCTCCTTAGGAAACTTGTTTTTAATTTGATCGGCTTTGTACAGTCAGGTGCACGTCTTGCAGTACAATTTTGGCTCTTATGTCATAGAACTTAAGAATGGTACAAAGTCCAATATGTAAAGGTCAACCTGCTCTTGACTGTACACGTTAGCACGTTCGAATGTGACCAAAAAAACTCGTACTAAGCATTCTGGTCTGGCTCCTTAGCAACTGAAACTCAGACCACATTCAAACCACAAGAAATCTAACCCAAACGTAGTAATTGTTGAGTAAGTCAGGAAATATGTACCATTTATGATAAAATTATGATTCAAGTCCTTTTCCTTACTTCAGGATAAAATGTTTTCCTTTTCCCTATAATACCCTATAAGGTAATAGATAGTTTGTGACGTGTTTTACGTCACAGATAACCTAGTATTGTGACGTATAATGTGACGACAAAGTATTTTACCACAGCGCAGGCAAGTATGGTAAAGTCATAAAGATTTAGATAGTGCTTTATACGTCTCGCATTTCCAATAGGAACAAAACTGACATTTTTGGACTAATAAGTATTATAAATGTGAAAGTGTGTTTGTTTGTTTGTTTGTCTTCCCTTCACGTCGAAAGTAATGAAAGGATTGATATCATTTTTTTTATTTTGGATAGTTTAAGGTCTGGAGAGTGACATAGGCTACTTTTTCCCACGGGATAAAGAGATGAAATTTTCCCTTGACCACGCGGGCGGAGCCGCGGGTAACAGCTAGTATATTATAAACCATCAGTGAAAAGTTATTTCATAATAAGGAAATGTTCTCGTATCATCATCATTCTTCTTTTTCAGCAGCATGTACTCGCCCACCGTCGGGCATATGCCCCCAGTCCATGTTTCCTCCATAATGCACTGCTCTCCGTGTTTCTAATCCACGTCGCTCCTAGCTCCTTCGTGAAATCGTCAGCCCATCTGGCTGCTGGCCTGCCGAGACTTCTTCTCCCCAATAGAGATCTCAACTCTCGATAACGCATTTGCTCCATCTCTCATCTTCTCGGCGCCCTAGATGTCCGGCCCACGCCCATTTTAATTTGGCTGCGCGCTATCCAAATTCAATCATCATCATATTAACCCATAATCATTCCACTCTGCAGTGGATACGGGTCTCCCTTCAAACAAAAGGGAATAGAGCGTACACTGCCACGCTGCTTCAATTGCCTTCAATACAGATTAGTAGAGTCAGTATTTTTAAGCCGCCTAGGCCAACGACGACTGTCACCAACTTAAACTCATCGAGTTATTTATAAAAGATGTCTCCACACAGATTATGCATCCCGGAGGCCACTGAGTGGCGCGCCGTTGATATTATTATTTGAAATCACTATCATCATAGATCATGAATTTGCACGCAAAAAAATATGCCACACCCAACATGTCAAATGCTTTAACAATGTTTTTATATTATTTTATCATGGCCGTTTAACGACCCAATAAAATAGACATCTTAGCTTTTAGACATAATATATGTTTGTGCTTACAGCGACACTTTTTAATCTCCATGGTATAATCACAGACTATGGACTACAATGAACCGAATTACTACTTTGTCCTATGCCTTAGCAGTAAACGGTAGTACTTTTAGACGTATTTAAGAGAAGGAGAAGTAAGAAGTAGTCGGATCCATACCAAAAGATCTAAATGAGTCTGGTGTGGATCCGGATGATGTACCTTCTGGAACGTAAACGGACATTGTTCGCTCTACCACTTCAAAACTAAGTTGGATTTAATTAATATCACTACATAGTATAAAACTAAGTCGTTTTCTCTGTCCCTATGTCCCTTTGTATGCTTAAATCTTTGAAACTACGCAACGGATTATGATGCGTTTTTTTTAAATAGATAGAGTGATTCAAGAGGAAGGTTTTTAAGTATAATACATTCCAAAATTCCTACGGGAAAGCGGGATACACACAAACGAAGCTGCGCGGGTTTCGCTAGTTAAGAATAAAAAAATCATATCAATTCGTGTAATTTGCTGAATGAAGTAAGTACCTAAAAATTGGAAATCCGTAATTGGCCATCAGTGTAATACTTAAAATATTGTTATTATAAAAATTTTAATGGCTGAGGATTTTTGTAATGAATAAAAAAAACACCCCTACAACAATGCCTGAAACCACCGTTCTTGTTACGAAGGAGGATTTAGCTCCCATGCCACTGTTGCACAAATCCTCCTTCAGTTTTCGCTTGTAGAAAGGTGACTTAATGCTAGGGCGTTGGATTTTTCGCCACGTTTCTCTATCTAACAGTCTGCTGCTTCATATTTGTCCGTTTCATCTGTGGTCTTACTGGGTCTTCTGGTCACTTGGCCTTCATGTAGACTGTTCTCTGCACTAGTTAAAAGTTATTTTCTCGTGCTCAACATAATTACATAAAAGTAAGTTATAAATTTTTATAGCTGTGCCCACGGCTTCGCCCGCGTGGAAACGGATAAATCGAAGTCAGTGACATCTAGTAAAGTTTTGAGGAACTTAATTTTCATTACGTCGTCGTCGGGTCACTTTTTCCACGTATTTGAAGATATTTTTTTTTCCTGATATCGGATTTATAAAATGAAGCCTATATTTCTGCTCCAAGTCAAGCTCTATCTTCCTGTGTAAACAGACAGACAAAAATTTATAAAAAAATCTCTTTTATTGTAATATTGTTTCCTGTCCTTTTTTGTCAAATATGTTCAATGTACAGACATACCGGGGTCTACTGTTTTACTATATGTATAGATTGAGTCAGAGTTGAGACACGTCCATTTTGTAAGTGGTCTGTGACAGGCGCTAGGAACCTGTCAGTTTTTTCGCATCCCGCGCAAATAGTTTTTGACAAGGGGAAAGTTCAATTGAGTAGCCTCGACTCCCATTTATGAAGGGTTCAATTCCTAGTTAAATATTGTTTATTTTCAATTACCGAATGTGATGATGACATCCATTTGACGACCACCGTGGCGTTATGGTTACCATGCCGGTCCGCCACCCTGGAGGCCCCAGGTTCAAATTATCCCAGTCGGGTCATGATGAAAATCGAACTTTTTCTGATTGGCCTGAGTCTTGCATATGTATTTGTTATAAAATATAGTATCGTTGAGTTAGTATTCCATACTTAGCACAGTGTCGAATCTACTTTGGGGCTTGCTCAATCTGTGTGATTTGTCTCTATGTATTTATTTATTCTAAAGCAGACCAATCTGTTCAACCATCATGGATTAGATGAAGTGAGACATTTTTTTTAATGGATTTTCGTACATTTACAAAAAGTTCCGTAATATCCAGAACTCTCGAGTTTACCATATGTCGGTAGTATTAAGTTGAGCAAATGTCTTTAAAAATATTTTATAAAAAATATTGGTTCATCATCAATCATCATCCATAATCATCCCACTGCAGGGTCTGCAGGGATACGACTCTTCCTTCAATCGAAGGGAATTAGAGGGTACTTGGCTTAACAACTGTCATCAATAGACAACAGCCGGAACCGACCGACAACGCGACGTCCGAAGCACGGAGAACCTCGAGATAACGCATGGAACTTATCCAAACACACTGGTCTTACGTTTTCCTGAATCTTGATTCTATTGCTCACAGACTTTATAATAACACGAAATATAACAGTGATCTAAAAAATAAATTAAAAACTAGCTAATACATAAGCGTACGTATTATACGAACCCGGGAACTCATGGGTGGATGGCGGTCCGGCGTGGTAACCATTACGCCACGGAGGTCGTCGAAGTCTAAGTAGTGGTCCATTAAAAATTGAACTAAAACAAAACTAATGTTAAAAATTAACGACCAGCCTGTGGCAGCGAGCCCAAAACCTTATAAAATGGATGAATATCTTGCAAAATGTTAACAATTAAAAATAATGTCCCTGTGGTACCGAAAACGTTAAAAACTTAATTCTTTTTTTATACCACTAAAGTGGCAAACAAACATACGACCCGCCTGATCTGATGGTAAGCAGTCACCGTAGCCTATGAACGCTTGCAATGGGATAGGTATCACTCGCGCGTAGCCGACCCTGTAAAAAGTGGAGCTTTGGAGACCTTACTCACCGTAGGAACACAACATATTATGGCCGAGACCAATGTTATTTGGCTACGATCTTCTGTAAGGTGGTGGTCGTACCCCAGACGGACGATTTCCGATTTGAGAGGATTATTCGCTGTGTCCTACCTCTCTTAAAAATATTAGTAATGCTCCGAGTCTGTCGTAATGTTGATAATATTGCGTCGTCTGTTATGAAAGAAGCCAGTTTATTTTTCTTCCTAATCAATGGGCTATTTTGAAAACTATAGCCAAATAATTGATATCGTTTAAGGGCATGTTATCATCTATTGTTGGACAGTTTCGATCACTTCACCTGCGTGAAGTTAACCCGTAAATACCGCTGGTGGGTAAAAATGGTCCTAAATTACGTTATATCAGAAAATATTGGGAATGAATGTGTGTAAATGATTTTTAGCATAAGTTTCCAGATTTAATCATAATGGTTATTATTATTTACTTCAGGCAACGAATTTTACAATAAAATTATGGCCCATATAATAAATAAATTATGGTCTAACATATGTATATACAAGAAGCTTAACCTTTAAGCATGTGCAATTTAAATAAATATATATTTTAGAATAGGCACAGTTAGTTTAGTTATACTAACGAATTACAATAATTATTCATTATTACAAACGCAAATGTTTGTATGGATGGATGTTTATTAGTTTCACTCATATAGAAAGAGAATAAATAAAATAGTACATTGTTCACCAAGGGAAGAAAGTGACCGTTTTCCGACGAGGGGGTCGTTTGAGCGAGCCGCAAATGCCGCAATACTCCCGAGGTGGAAATCGCACTTTATTCCCGAGGGTCACATAGTATTTTATACTACACCTGCAAGGAAAGGAGGGAGAGGCGAGAGATGAGAGATTAAACCCATCAAAATATTGATTATAGTGTTATCATTTGGAGTCCTGAAATACAGGATTTATCCTAGCTTAGGCTCCAGTCCACCCTACTTTTGTATACCTACACCAACTGTAGTCGCCTGTTTAATGTTCTGTTAAATTACTGTTGTAGTGTTGGAAATTTTTTTTTTTAATTTTTTTATTATTTTATTTATTATCATTTAGTTTTCATACACGTTTTTGAGTCTATCCAAATACTGACTAGGGTCATCGTAGCTTAACTTGTGTGATCATTCAGTCTTGTCTCGCCACACGCAACATCTAAGTATATATCGAAATATAAAATATTTGGGAAGGAATCGCGTACTTTTCGTTTATACCTTTTAACCGGATTAACACAGGATAGTTCTATACCGGAAATCAATTCGGGAACGGTAAAATGGCATTGCGTGGCATTGCTCGCGAGAAACCGCTATTAAAAATATCATTTAAAATAAACGAAATTTGTAGAAGAGAGGTACATTTTTTTAATCAATCGCGCGTTGCCGACCCTGTATAAAGTGGAGCTCAGCAGACGACGAACGCACGCGGGCTGGCGCTCTACCTTTCTGAGATACCTACATGAAAAGTACTTATTTTATTTTTTCAAAATATAAGCTTTTTTCACTTTTAAAGTTATTTTGTTTAGCTGAATTAGTCTCGTAGTCCTGAGAAACCCTAATCTCATGAAAATACATTTCAGTATCCTTTGTCTATATTCAAGTTATAGCAGACAGAAATAATGAATCACATAAAGAAAACTCCTCTTAATACGTCACAGATTAAATAATTCGCCTGTCTGGGCTGGAAAGGCCATACTCGGTGCGATTTGCGAGCAATGTGTCATTTGCAGGGTTAGTTCTCACGTCGATGACGCGATGTAGTACATTGAAAACGCAGTGCTCAAGATGTGCTAGTTCAGTATATAAGCTGGTCCCGGCGAGGGAGGAAGACAGGTTACGATATCAATCAGTTATTCATCTAATTAATTAAAATAAAATAAAAAAAGTGACAATGAAATCTATCATTTTGGTAGCCACAGCCTTTTTGGCAGTCAATGGTGAGTTTTGATGAATATGGTTAAAAAAATATAATTTCTTTTTACAATTAAAACTGCACTTTACTTTTTTTCTCGTATAATTAATATAATATAAAAAAAACAAAATAATACAGTTATTTGTTTAAAATAATTTGCATTTTTGATATTACATAAGGATAATAAAAAATATATTTGAATAATTGTTAGCTTTTAGTCCGTTTGTTTGCAACACGCGTCATCATAAAATCTGAATTTAATTTTTATAGTTAATTAATTGTTACAAAACAGTTTTTATTTTTGATATAAAAAAAACTAATTTTATTTTAATTTTGTTTAGTTACTTAAAAAATAGTTAATCTAAACCAAAATTCTTTGATTTTTCAAAAAAAAAAAACTGAAAATTTGTAAAAGCAGATTTTTCAAATCTTAAAAAATGAATTTGCAGAAAATAGATCCACACATTGCCTTTGACAAATTACGATAGATGATTTTAACAGATATATTTACTGATTTTTGGAATCTACAATTTGACTCTTGTAGAGTCAAATTAATTTAAAATAAGTAGTCTATCTATCTATACTTATCTATAAATAAAATTCCATAGAGCATACCTGTTAACTTGTTATGTGCAATTCATGATTGCAATAAATAGCATGATATCAGTACGAGCTAGATTGGCACGCATGCACGATGCAAAACATACTTACAACTCAACGTGAAACAGAAACAAAGCGGACTGCGTAAACATCCGACGGCACATATTCACGGTTGATACGATTTATTCATTATCAATCTTCTAGGGATGATTGATTAGCCGGCGCGGTTCATTGAGAGCAGTAAGATTGTATTTAGTACCATTTTAAAATAGCATAAAGTTTGTTGCTTAGTTCTTCTACAAAGCCGCTTTGAACAAAAAAATTGTAGGAAGAGCTTGAGTAAAATTTGTTTGGGAGAAGTGATAAATATCTGTAATCTCCAAAGTATCGTTTAGTAATTAAATAATTATTTGAGCTCTATAATCTAATTTAAGAGTACAAACGGGTGATTAGTCCACCAAAATTTATTAGACCTCTATTAGAAGACAGTAATACTCAAAAAGACAAAGCTTCCGAATTTCTTAATCAAATGAATTAAACTTGGATGTGTCATTCTTACTTATTATCACTTTGGGACAAGCCTTGACACATTCCCACCGTTGTGTCTCCTGTAAACCCAGGATCAACAACGGCGAAATCAGATTGAAAATAAGCAATGAAGTTTATTGACGTCCCGGGGGAAAAACTACAGTCGTAAATCAGTTGACCATTCCCTCTGATGCGAAATAACCATTCAATATTCCAGTAAGGTCTCACGCCATACACCAGAGCAATGACATAAAAATTTAAGAGATTCCCATGCATACGTTGGATTGTTTCCATATCAATGAATTGCATTACTTTATTTGTCGCTACAAATACATGGATTGTTTAAAATCCGAAATTGCTCGTTTTCATTCATGATTCAGGTCATTTAATAATGTGTTGAGCGTAAATAAAACTTTTGTTTTGGTCATAAACATTGAGCTAAAGTAAATTTAAAGTTGATTTTCTTCTCTAGGATTCAATCTGTCTCTATTCTTTTCTAAAATATTTTTTATTAAAATCAGTTTAGTATTCAGCCGCAAAAACAGACATTAATACGCATTTATTATTTACGAAATATTAACAATCATATTTTGGTTCGATAAAACTTTCTTGCATTTAAATATACGAAACGACTAGAAATGAAGAAAAATGAAACTGGATGAAGCCGCCGCGACCAACTTTTTAGTTGCGAGTGCTGTTAATTTTAAATGTAACGTAGGTTTTGTATCTATAAAAGAAAACTTATATTCAAAGTAACCATGACCTGAAAGTATTAACAATAATGAAATTTTAAATTGAGAGCCTAAATATTAAAATGCTTTTAGGCCTAACAAAAGACTTGACAAATTGTAATATAAACAAAATTAAGCCTTTTTAAAGGTCAAGTCTGAGATATTCATTGCAAGTAGTAACAGACAAATGCACGAATTTCAGATTCCGACCTCAAAATCGATTAGTATAAAATTTGAGGTCGCCTGTGTTTAGTTTACCATTTTCTTTATTATATTTCAATACTAGCGGAACCCGCGCAAATTTGTTTGCGTGTATCTTTCCCGTAGGAATTGTAGAATCATTGTATGTTTTACACATTATAATTTATAAACCTTCCTCTTGATATATTTCTGAAAACTGCCGTAAAATCCGCGTAGAACTTTAAAAGATAACAATCTGCTTCATTTTATACTATGTAAAAAAATACCACAGTGTGCAAAGTATACTTATGTTTATATTTTAATTTACAAAAAATACAGGGAAGTAATTTAAATCTTTCTTACTTCATCTAATACTTTCTCATTAAATTTGTTCCAATACATTTTTTTCCCCCGGGACGTCAATGAGCTTCATTGCTTTATGACGTAATACCCGTCTTAATCCTGGCTATGCAAATAGGTGAGAATGTGTGGTGGACTAGCCCCGTCACAAAAAATAGAGTGTATTGTATTGGTTCTCGCGAGTAACAGAGAAAGCGATTGAGAAGGCTAAAATAAAAATAATAATCAATATCCTGCAAATTTTTATTAACATTATAAATGCGAAAATTGGTATGGGACAGATTTAATTGAAATTTTGTACATAGAAATACATATTTTGGTTAGTTTTTATTCCGTATATCATTCCGGGAAGAATGAGAATTCGCGAGTAAAACCGCGAGCATCAGCTAGTTGTATATTTGTAAAAATAAAACACGTTTTTATAACTGCTTAATTGAGGGCGTAATTTTTTACGCACGCATTAATATGATACAGTGACAAATTAAATATGTAAATAAAAAATTGTCTTTATGTATGACTGAGCCTACGTGATACATACCAAAGTAGTTGTCTATAGTACCCACAGTCAGCCAATGTAATGTGAACAAGATCGTAAATACTATTAAAGTTTTCTAAATTATTACTCGAATTTTTATTTATCAATAGTATTAATATTCTACCTACTATGTAATTACAGTTTCCTAAGGAAGCTACCTTCTTAACGAAGCCTATTATAAAAATATTTTTTCTTAGTACTCTACTCCGCTCACCTCTTTCATTGGTTGACTGAAGTTTTTAACTGTACCTTACTTAAAATGACACAAAAAATTTGGTCCTATTTTAACACGCAGACAGTTGTAGGGTTTAACCAAAAATTCATTGATATTCTATTTATTAAGTCAAAAATCCATAGTCAATTTTAACACTAGAAATTGAGCAGGTGTTTTCTTTTTAACCGACTGCGCCACAAAGTACAATGTGTTAGTGTTAATAAACGACCACTACCACGAGGCCGAAGTTGCCGGCAAGACAGTCAATCAGCAATAAATTCGACTTTGCATAAAATATACATCAATTAACATAATTCAGCACCCGATACTCATACTAAATAAGGCTCGAATTTTTTTCACATGAAACCAAAGGCGAATTGTAAATCAGTGAGCAGACTATAAATAATTCTGTTAGCTTAAATTTATGATCTCATTGACAGTAATCCTTATGCATTTTGGATTTACTGACAAATATTTTGTATTAAGTAGGTGCATTTCAATTAGCATACATAAGGTCTCCTATAATTTTAGTCGAATTTTAAGTTAAAAAGGACCGTACCTACACCAAATCTTGTTATTCTTACTCTACACTCTCGTCAAGTTGACCTTATGGACCATAGGAAAACTAAACGGCTTCAGACTAGGTACTTTTAATCGAAAGAAGGCTGGTCATTCTGTGTTCGCAAGAGTGCAATGTTGTTTCTCAAATGCAGTGCTATTTAAAATCGAATAGATCATGCTTACATTGTAACCATTGAAACAATATTAATTGTCAACGCTATAGTTTTTAAACAAGGCTTGACTCATTTATTATGGACACAAAACATGTCTTACCAAAACAATTAACAAATGATTGTATAACAAACATATGTAGGATTATATTGTAACCTTGCGATCGCCACTGTCTTTTATATGAGACAAAATAAACAATATTTTTTCTAAAGAATTTCATTAACAGCTCATCAAGTAAGATTTTTATAGACAGCGCAGTGGTTTGCCACCTTAATTGTTAACAGATTACATTTAGAGTTCTAATAATTAAATAATCATTGTAACTTTATGTTATTAAACTTTTTAAATCTAATAAGCGAATCATTATTCGTTTCATCATCCATCGTTTTGTAATCTAGAAACTTCTAGAGAGATCTAAAACGTTGTTTTTCTTTTGTTTCTAGTGTCAGTTGCCCTCGGCTGGGGTTACAGAGCATCAGATCAGAGAAGATGGGCGGTCCTTCACCCGGCTTGCGGTGGCCGGCAACAGTCACCCATAGCCATCGCAGCACGACAAGCAATCCCCATCTCAATCCCTGCTATGGAACTCATCGGCTACCAGAACCCGCTCCCTGGGCCGCTGACCATCACTAATAATGGACATTCTGGTATGATTTTGTATCATCATATTAACCCATAATCATCGCACTGCACGGGTACGAGTCCACTTCAATCGAATGGGATTAGCACGTACTCTGTCACGGTGCCCTAATCCGCAGAAGCCAGTGTTTTGAAGCCGCCTGAAGGACTTGGCATAAAGATTGTCATCCATTGACAACAGCCGGGACCGACGGATTAAAAGTCCCCCCGGAGTGACCCTCCGAAGCGCGGAGAAGCTCGATATAACGAAACTCATCCAAACACTAGCTAGGGTATATGTTGCTTAACTTGCGCTCAATTGCGGGAATAGTCCACACGACAAGTATAATAACTTTTTTATTTTTTATATATTTTTTATTTTTTTATTTTATTATTAATTTACGACAAGTATACACCAGATTACCTAACGAAATGTTTATCTTTACAGTTGCCCTAAGCATCCCGAAATACAGTTCAGAGGAGGAAAAGAAAGGTTTCCGACTTCCATACATCTTTGGTGGCCCACTGGACAATGAGTATGAAATCGAAGGTCTCCACTTCCACTGGGGTGACAAGAACAACCGTGGTTCCGAGCATACCCTCAACGATATGCGTCTCCCCCTTGAGATGCACATCATTCATAGGAACAAGAAGTATAGGAACTTGGCTGAAGCTCTCCAGCATCCTGATGGTCTTTGCGTTCTTGGTTTCTTCTATCAAGTAAGCGCATCTATTATTTTTTAGTATCAAAACATTTATTTGCAAAAAATAAGTTTATTAAGTTCTTATAGTATGAGAATTTGTTAACACTTGTTGGCATGCAGACTTGCGATATATAAGATACCTGAAGACTGTAGAAACATTGTCTGATTAACCATGACCGCAGCCACCAATTACGCACATTGTATATTTCTCTTTTGGGTCTGTTTTATTTTCGGGTAAAAATCAATCAAAATATTGATTTTGATGTAAGCAAACGGGAACCACCTCATGGGAAGTGATTACCGCCGCCTATGAACATCAGTCTGCTTCTGTATATCCACCACCTAAAGTACCTACCACATCACTAACTACAGTATTAAAGTACCTAGTTAAACATATTTATTGGTATACAAAAGGTTTTAAGCTAACATGTACTCCTCTAAATTTCAGGTTGTGGAATTCGACGCCAAACTTCTGACCCCCATCGTGAAGAACCTTTCAGCTATCGAGAACTACAACACCAGTATGCAGCTCCCACACACCTTCTCCCTGTCCTCAATCCTTTCTGGTCTGGATGCTGAGCGTTTCTACACTTACAAGGGTTCCCTGACCACCCCTCCTTGCGCTGAAGCTGTCACGTGGGTTGTCTTCTCTGATTACCTTCCCATCTCAGTTTTCCAGGTACTAATACCTCATTTTGTACTTATTACTTAGAAGGCAAACGAGCAGGCAGATTCCCTGATACCAAGCTGATACAAATACACTTAACCCTTTAACAGCCTCAGTCGGATTAATCCGACAAATGTTTTCGTGTCTATTTCGCCAGTGTCGTATATTATATTTACGACCAAATATCAATGCTCGTTATATGTTTTTTCTATAATACATGATGTAGGTATATATTTTTTACTATGCCACCGGACGGTGGAGGCACGCCAGGCAATAAAAATTAGGCGATTAAAAATTCAATATGTATTTGTGCTCCAAAAACTATACATTACCACCATCCATTTTTCATTAATAAGTATGATATGTTATAAATAACTGAACGTCCTAATATCTGTGTAAATAATGAATTTATCTTTTTGCTAACGGTATAAAAACCTTTTTTTTTTCAACAGATGGATAACTTCCGCGGCCTTCTGTCCAACCTGAACTTGCCACTAGTAGACAACTTCAGACAGTTACAGCCTCTCTTCGGTCGCAGGGTCTTTGTTAGGATCACGTCTAAGAACCCTAAATTCAAGAAGACCAAGCTCCACTACTCCAAGTGGGATTGGGTTGGACACAAAAAGACCGAAAATGACGTTGCCGAATTCGACGAATAACTCTATCCTCATCAAACGACAAATACGGGTATAATGTATTCTTTGATACCAAATATTTATTAATAATTATGGTTGTGCACTTTTTTGTATATTGTGAATATTAGGTTTTAGGAATCGTTTTAAGTTTAAATAAATATCTTGATGTAACATTCAGTAATTTTATTTTATAATTTTAAATACACATTACATTTAATACAACAGCGTTAACAATATTAAAATCAGATATTTATTCCATAAAATTGAATTTGGCTGTAGGATGAAATCGGTTCTGGAAAAAAAAAACATTGCGTGGAATGGCTCGTGAATAGGATTTCAGCATGGAAGTAATAAGTACCTAGGATGATAGTATTATCGTACAACTTTCAAGCACTTAATACTTCTATGGATTTCAATTAATTTTCTATTGTTCCAACATTATTTCATCAGCCCAATTACATTTTAAGTCGGCGACGTACCTACTGTAACTATACAAAATATAGTAAGTACCTATTTCTAATGACCTACAGCTAAGTAGCGTAGTTCTCAGCGCCAAACATTGACTGAAAATTGAAATAAAAATATATTAAAATATGTATTAAAGTACCTAGTTAAATATATTTTTTAGAAAGCCACATGTGTAACCTGCTCCATTCTATGGTGTTTCTTGTTTTAATGACCATTTGTTATTGTTTTTTTTACATTGAACGTTGTCGTTGTCTTGTGCTGTAGTGAAATGTTTTAATTTCTTTCTTTCACTGAAAATAGGACTGTTGATCGTCGAGTTTCAGAATGTAAAAAATATTTTAATACCATAACAAAAAAATAGGTCTGTATTGAGTTGTAACAAACTACTTTGTTGTAGAATTGTAATAACGACTGTTTATTTTTTTTCTGATGTTTAATAACAATTCAATTTACACATTTAATTATTGATTATTCAACTTAAGGTAGGTAACTACCTAATAATTTTTCGTGTTTTAACAGCATATTTTGTCACGTATATAATTAAATTGTTGACGTAGAGCACGTTTTACGTTTGTCATACTTATACGACAGAGGCTTCCAAAAGGTTAAAAACATCAACAAATAATAACATTGCGCCTACCTTGATTGGTAAATAAATTCCACAGCAAACACTCCACAAAATATGCAAAACAAAACAAAATTCAGCCGGCAATGTGAACCAATACATTGATATCTTGTACAAATTACATTCGTATGCATTAACTGTACAATTTTAGTCCCACAATAAAAGGGCACTCGTATTGCAATTTCATATTTTTGTTGAATCATTTTTTACTTGATTTGACTACCTAATTGAACGATGAGAAACTTATATGAGTAATACCAGAGTGGGGTGTGTCGTGTCGCGACATAAGATTGGTAGCATACATTTAGTTTATGTATTTAGAATTACACATGTGACGTGATTCGACGCGCCACAGCGCACGTTAGATAATGCCAGTTTTCACGAACGACCCCTAGCCTACCCTAACTCATACAAATTTATACGAGTTAGGGAATATCTACGCTAGGGGTCGTTGGTGAAAACGGGCATACATGTATGAAATCGATAATCATCTGTTGCGACACGACACAGTTTAGCTCTAACATAACATTAACTAAGTTACGTATTGTTCAACACTTTTAATATAAAATTGCATCGTGAGCGACTTGAGGAATCAACTCACAGATAACATCGTAAGTTTCGATTGTAAACAATTCTCCTTTTATAATCCATCGAGGAATATTTATTTATTCTCTCTAAGATAATATTTTAATGGCAAAGGGTCAACTCATACTAATGCAGAGTCGAAGTGCATCGAAGCCTTAATCTGGAATGTGATATAGCAAAGTCACCCTTATATTCATCGCGTAATGCAGATATTCCTTCTTAGAAAAAGAAGAGGCGCGCATTCGAAAGGATTCTCGCGTTTGAGCGCGCCTAACGCTGATTGGTGCGCGCCACAGTGCGCGCGAACCGCTGCGGAGATGTGTGAATTTGCAGTGTTAGCCCCTTCGCACACAAGGCGACGCAAGTCTCCGATCCTCGGCGATTTTAGCATCCAACGACGCGAGTGTACTTACTACGTATGAACCTCAATGGACTTGTATGCCGGTAGTCGCTTGGATACTAAAATTGCCGAGTATCGGAGACTTGCGTCGCCTTGTGTGCAAAGGGATTACGTTTCTGATAGACGCTACGACTCGGCGTTACTATGATTTCACCAAAACATGATAAAATGTTCTAACTCACCGGTTTCCACAGAGTTTATATTACTTACGTCCGGTTTCGGTTAATTATATTACTGTAAGCAAAGTTATCAAGAAACAACAAATCTTCGCAAGATCTCCACGTCAAAACATCAACACAACACATTCATCTTCGAAAACTGACACTACATGCAAAATGCGCATCAAACAAAAATAAAACAATGGCTGCAGTGGTATTTTATAGTCTATATTACAATCAACAATCTATACAAGATTAATACTTTTATTGCATTAATTAAATATCCAATAATTTATATATGACGCTTTATAATATAATAATTCATTTGTGTGGAATGTATGAATCCGGCTTTAGTTTAAAATTGCACACAGAAAACAGACTTATATGTATGGGAATAGGGAACATTATTGTTAGTATATGGGTGTCACCGGGCGGCTTATTTACAGAGCGCCAGGGCTGCAAATGCCGACAAATGCATGCAATAAATTAGGTTGGGCGTACCAAGTCGTCGGGGTTGAACATGCCCTGAAAAAAGAAAAGAATTATGTAAAAAATGCTCCCAATTGGGAGTCCACCATTGGTGCTAATTTTGTTGTACATTATCTAAACTAATTTTGACAGGACTAGAAGTGTTGCTATCCTTGTCACTAATTAAACAAGGAAGGACAACAACACCTTTGGTCCTGTCAAAATTAGTTTAGTCTAGTAAAATGTACAACAGAATTAGCACCATTATCTATATATAAAAACCACGCTCGTTGTATGGGAGTCCCATTAAATATTTATTTTAGTTTATTATGGTAGGTATTTGTTGTTTTACTTTGTTTTTCAAAATGCTATCTGTAATATAGCAAAAAATTATGAAATATGCATATTTCATAATTTTTTGAGAGTATTTCTTGTAAATATAAGAATAATAACAAAATAAATGATTTTATTTTATTTATATGGTGAAAGGAATTTACCTTAGCACGACGTAGAATAGAGTCTTTGCTGGCATCGTAAGGATGGTCTTTGGATGGGATTTCGAGCACCGCTGGCACTGGTGAAGTGTGAGCGTCGATGACGTGTCGCACCAACTCCGCTACGTTCTGGTTGATGAGGATAATGTCGATGTCATCCCGTTTTACGAATCTCTTGAAACAGTCCTCAATTTCGCTCACTGCTGTGTCTGTAAATTGTAAACGTGAAGTGTAAATAATGGTAACAGAAATGGATGTGGACAGTTAGCAACACTTAAAAAATTTACAGAACTTATTTCTTTAAAAAAATTACTATAGTTTGTGTGTAAGAAATTTTCTGAAATACAACGATCTGTTGATTATATTGTTTCTCTTCAACAATATTTGTTTTTCTTGTTAGATGATAATCAGATTATTTAAAAAAAGTCAATATGATATACAAAACAAAGGCTTTATAGGAGACCTACATGATTATTGTTAAATTTGTGTCTCTATAAAATACCATTGCAGTCATTGTTTTATTTTTATATTAATAAGGATTCTGCATGTCAGTTTTCGAAGATGGATGATCCATGATGGCGAACTTGCAAAGATAAGTATTTGTTTGTCCTTGATTAACCTGGGATTTTGATGCAAAGAAATTGTAAATCTTTCCGTTACTTGCAATGAGGATGGAGTAGTTTGCTGACCAAACTTCCCCATGAGGCTGACATAGTCAAACATGGCTTAAAGCCTTAGGAAAAGTATAGAACAGAATAAATTAAAATTTGGATTTTGTGGGCTTTGTGTGATTGATGTCAACAATTGACAAGAAATATATAAATTACAATGGACATTCTGAAATGCTGGTAGATTAAGAAATAATTTAACATTGTAAATGTGATGTCACAGCCACTTAGGCTGTGAATAAATTTTATACTTTTACTTTGGTTGAGCTGGTCTCTAGAGTTTCTAAACCACAGGTGTTTTGGCTTAACAACGTCATAAAATGACAAGTTGGGACCGACAGCAACAAAGCAATGAAAATTTTAAACCTACCAATAATAGGCGGAGTAGTTATTTAACTTACGTGTTCATGAAATTTGATAAACGCACATTGTAAATGGAAAGGGAAAAAGACATTTTAAAATATTGGTCAGAGAGTCGCCTCTAGTAACATTCTTGGCAGGGTGTAGTCTAACCTTTATTTGGCGAATTTACGTTGTACTTACTCTTATCAACAACCATGAAATTGGGATGTCTGTTTTTGTTAATTTCACCAATTCCACCCAGCAGGAATCCTACACAGGTATCCTGAAAATTTAAGAAAATATTAATACCAAAACATAACAAAAAACTGAAAATTAACAATAGGTAATTAGACAAAAGATAATCAAACGAATACAAACTACAGTTATAAAACTTACTTCATCACCAATAACACTGATTAATTTTCCCTTAACAGCTGAATGGAGAGCCATTTTCACGGGATTTTTAAATTTATTTGATTAAATTTAATAATAATGGAACTGTCACAAGGTTCGTCACCTGACTCTCGATTTTTGGATGTTGGCAGCACTGTCAAAATAATATTACAGCTGCGTTTACGATGCGTTCATGTTTTAGCATAATTAATAATACCGGTTTTCACAACACTACCAACATTGAGTTCGTTGAAAAAGGAGTTTGGCTACTTTCAGAAAAAAAGTATGCAAATAATCCATGCAATGCAAAAATGTCTCATAGAAACAAATAGCGCAGTTTTATGAAACAGTACTATGAAAGAAATAAAAAATTTATACAAAATCATTGCCATAAATAAAAAGACGAAGCTGTCAAACAAACAGACGTCATGTCATGTCGGTCAAGTCGTCAAATGAGATGAATTCAATGCAGAGAGAAAAATAAGACATATAGAAAATTCAATGCCTATTTGCTTGCTTTCCCTAATTTTGTAATAAAAAATAAACAATAAATTTGCGTACATATTTCTTTCAATACGTATAATTATAAATAAGTAATACAGTGAAGATGTTAAATATTCAAAATTACGGCAGCAGTTCTGAGGATGAGAGTGATAATGACGCAGAATCTAAAGCAAAACACAGCAACGATAGTTTGTTGACGCATCTCAAACCTATAGATCCTAGTTTATCAGTCGCAAAAACCATGCAGATTTGTGCTGCACCTGTTGTTATGCCCACAGTAAGTATAATTATTTATTATATATCTGTATCTACTATTTGTAGCATAACAAACAAAATAACCTAAAATTTAATAGCTTCCATTATGAGCTTAAAAATAACTTTCCCTTGCCATAAAGACTCTGACTCTTCTCTTCATGCTTCTAAGGAGTAAGGTTGTTTTTGATAGTACTGTCCACTGGGTCAGAGAGTCGCCTTGTTCACTGGCCTAATATTGATGAAATTTATTATCTTTTTCCCTTTTAGATTGACATTAAAAGCAAACTGTGTACGGTACAGTGCTACAAAGCTATTTATGAGCGTGGTCGAAATTGGAACTACAACTCCCGTTCATATTGTATTGTACCTTTCGACAGTTTGCCTTTGACAAAATGTATGAAAATATGCCACAGTAACGCCGTCACACAACTGTCACTCACGTTCATAAATATCATTGTAGCACTGTACTGTACTTTTAAATATGTGTAAGGTTACATATTTAAAAGAAGAGAGATTGAGATATCATAGTCTATATAAATGTGTTTTGGGCAAATAAAATGAGGAATTTCTTATTTAACTTTCCCTCTTGATGTTCTTCACTAACTGCTTGGACCTTCGTTTACATTATTTACAAATTGACAACTTCATTCAAAAATTCTCATAATATGCTAATACTAAATATTACCTCCTACATAAAGCTTTTGAAAGTGTAAAGTTGTAAAAAAAATTACAATTTTAATTTCAGAATAATGATGACACAAGAGTTTTAATAGCAAACAATCAAGAATTAACACACAATCCAAAATTTGAAGAGCTATACGCTCCCACATTCGGACCAGAAAATCCATTTCAAACACAACAGATGAAGGCTAACAGAAATATTCTGTCAGGGTTCGTGGAGAAGGCACATATCAGTGATTTTCAGTTTGAAAATCAAAGACGTACATTCACTAGTTATGGTTTCGCTGTTGATCCGTCAACTGACACAACTACTGCTGAAGGAGATCCTATTGTTGGTAAGTTAAGGAGTATCCCCTCATCATGACCGAACTGAAAAGTCATTGTACAGTCAATCAATGAAAGAGGTGACCAGGGAAGAGAACTAAGATAATACACGATAACAGTTGCTGCCTAGCGGGCGGTCTGCTCCTATCTTTCACACCGTTTTTGCATTTTATATTTTAAATTTAATTCTATATTAAGACAAATTAGAATTCCTGTAAGTCCCTTCACGCAATATTTACGGTCTTGCACACCTCTTTCATTGGCTGACTGTAGTTGCAAGTTTTTAACAAAAATATATATACAGTAGGCAAACAAGCAAAGTTTTAATTTGATGCGTTAATTGCGTGTGTTAATTCTTGAATAATATTAACTTTTCCAGTGTCAGCTATGGTCGCCCCTTTAGTAGAAGGTGAAGGAAAATCTGTGTTTGAGACAATAAAGAAAAGGCCTTTAGACAAGAAGAAGAGGAATAAGAATGACAACCCTGAGGATATCACTGGTTTTTTGGGACCTTGGGGTGGTTATGAGGGGGAGAGGAGGCAAGTCCTAGATCCTATTTAATTAATATGTAAATCAGCATTCTGGTCAACATTTGGGGATATTGTTTTTATTTTTTTATACTACAAAGTTGGCAAACAAGCATACGCGCCTGATGGTAAGCATCACCGTAGCCTACAGACGCTTGCAATACTGGGGGTATCACTCCCGCGTTGCCAACCCTCCCAACCCCCCCAAGAGGAGCTCTGGAGACCTTTATTATGGTCAGATGACTTATGGCAATTCACAGGAAGTGGCTAGATAGCCTACTGTCCATGGATGCGTCATTTGACGAATGCATGCAACCTACAAATGACTACAAGTGACATGACGAACGCATAAGGCTGACGCGACGTTGCCGCTCCGTGGATACAGATTTGATTGTTTTTTATGCAAGATTACAATCGTCAATTGACAAAAGCGTGCGCATGACGTGCGGTATACGTGATCTTGGCCTTGTATAAAAATTTTTAGGGTTGACCTCACATATTCGTTTTCTTTTTATTTACAGAGTAATGAAACCAGAGGGCGATGAAGCTAAAGAATTAGAAGAAATATTAGCAAAAAGACAAAAGAGAGGAAAGGTGGAGGACGACAAACCTTTGGAAGAGAAATCAATCTTCCACAGTAAGTATTAGTTCGTTCGCCATTTCTTTTCCCAGTGGCCATTTTGCTTTGTTTCGGAAATGGTGGTAGTTTATATAGTAAATAAAATATGACTAGAGAACGTGTGTGTGATCTACCTACACTTCGAATAAACAATTTAATTTCAACTATTAATTAATCCTGTCTGTTATAATAGGTTTAATAAATTTTTGTTTGTATGCTTTTTTTTATCATAAAGAATTATCTATCTGTCTGTTGTCTGGTGCCCATAACACAGGTTACTTTGAGACCAGGTATCGCTGTGTGAGTTGTGTATAATTTATTAATACTATTCTTATCTTTCAGTTGACAAAGCCACAGATTACCAAGGCCGCTCCTGGATAGAAGTGCCGCGAAGCGAAACACAACTGCGGAGCGAAACTCCGCCCGACAAATGTTTCCTACCAAAGGTAACTTAATATTTGTCTTCATGGCATCCAATTTTGTTAGAAATCTGTTTTTACCAACAATCATAAGTATTAGAACAAAGCTTACAGCTTCTTTTCTTTAATTTATGATTGTTTTTTTTTTGATAGTTAGGCCAACTAGCCATTCTTATTTTAAATATTTTTTTAGAAAAAAATTTTTTGCCACCTTTACTAACCGTCTTGGTAGCTCAGTGGTAAGAGCATTCGGCCGGATATCGAGAGGACGTGGGTTTAAATCCCAACGAGGAAAGAGAGTTGCAATTTTTCTTGAAAAAATTTTTTTTTGGGAATGATATTTTCTTTTTACTTTCAGGCACACATTCACACATGGAAAGGTCACACGAAAGGCATTGCTACAGTACGATGGTTTCCTGGCACTGCTCACCTTATGCTCTCCGCAGGGATGGATTGTAGAGTTAAGGTATGGACACTTTTGTGACTTTCGTTTTGTCTCGTAATAATGTTTTTAAAGTAGATAGATTATAGACAGTTATTTGTTTTTTCTTGTTTATTCTTGTTTTTTTTAATCTGATTTCCTGTACTCATGTATCATAGTATATTCAACCGTATAAGTGTTCTATTAGAGAACCACTGGATCCTTCGTGGTCCTACCAGCCGGATGAGATGAGCCGACACACAACAAAATTAGAAAATCAAACCATATCTCGATTTATAGCGTCATCTGTTGGCCGACAATTGTCTGCATTTGGCCATTACAGCGCCATCTACGGAAGATTTCTCGTTTAGGAGGAATAGCAAACATAAATTCACTTTCACATTTATAATTCACTAGAGAATCTCGCGCAACTTCGTTTGTGTGTTTCTTACTTTCCCGTGGGAATTTTGGAAAATTATTTTTTATCGGTTGCCTACGTCACAGGAAGAACACCCTCCAAGTTTCAGACACCCTATTCTCGTAACAAAAACAGATTCTATTTCTATTCAAGTTCCATCGCTGTCTCACTCATACAAAATAGGAATTGAACGGGACAGCGAATCGAAGTAGAAACGGGTTTTGTCGAGAATCAGCCACATCTCTACAATCAGCGGTTTAGGATGTGCGTTGAGCCATCATTCAGGACAAAGCATTTTATATGTATAGACTAGTAAAACCCAACTTTGTTTGCGTATATCTCGCTTTCCCGTGGGATTTTTGAAAAATCCTTTCACCTACATTCCAAATTTGGAATCTCTAGACCCAGCGGTTTGGGCTGTGCGTTGATATATAGTTAAGTCAATCAGGACTTAGAATTATATATATATAGATTATTATTAGTTAGGACTAGGATGTAGTGAAAAACTATTAGGAAGTTATATTGGTTCTATATCATTTGTATATGTTCAGATTTGGGAGGTGTATGGCGAAAGGCGCTGCACTCGCACGTACTTCGGACACCGACAAGCCGTGAGAGACGTCAATTTCGACAACAGCGGGCAGCACTTCCTCTCTGCTGGTGAGTTTTTTTTTCATTGCAATTTCACCTTTAATTGCATACCAAATTACGAGTTTTTTAAAATAGGTAAGTATTTAACTTAAATAAATGCATCAATCTAATGTGAATATTAGTATGTTTTTTTATTTAAAATGTAAAATGTAAAACATGTTTTTGTTTTTACTCGCTCAACGATATTTTGATTGACGTTCCGCGTATTTGTATAAATGTTGTATTGTATCATAAAAAATGAAGTTAAATCACTAAAAGCCTTAACTGAGGTTCTTACGCCATTTCTTTTACCAGTGGCCATTTTGCTTTTGTTTCCGAAGTGGTGGTAGTTTATAGACTAGATTTATTTATAAAGATCAATATTATTTGTACATTTCAAGAAGAGGAAGTGCCTTTAAGTGTCTAGTCTCTGAATAAATGCTCTTATCATTTTTAACGTTATGACTAGAGTACCTCTGAAATACTGTGAATGTCTCCTCTCTTGAATTATTATCATTTTAATTTCGATTATGTTATTTGCCTTCACCCTTGCAGAAAATCAACAAGAATGATCTTTTATAGTTTTAAAGGATTAAATATTTTGACGACCTCCGTGGCGTAATGGTTACCACGCCAGACCCAGGAGGTCCCGGGTTCGATCCCCGGTCGGGTCATGATGAAAAACGAACTTTTTCTGATTGGCCTCGGGTCTTGGATGTTTATCTATGTATGTATTTGTTATAAAATATAATATCGTTGAGTTAGTATCCCATAACACAAGTTCGAACTTACTTTGGGGCTAGCTCAATCTGTATGAAAAAAAAAGCATAACTAGGTTAAGTTTTAAGTTAAGGTTATTGCAAGAAATAAAAGGCTTTTTGAATGAATGAATTTAGCCTACGACCGCTACATCAAGCTGTGGGACACGGAGTCGGGCGCCTGCACGTCCCGCTTCACGTCCCGCAAGGTGCCCTACTGCGCCAAGTTCCATCCCGACGCAGACAAGCAGCACCTCTTCGTGGCCGGCACCAGCGACAAGAAGATCATTTGCGTGAGTACAACGCTTTTTTATACCACCAAGGTGGCAAACGAGCTGATGATAAGTCACCGTAGCATATGCCTGCAACACTGGGGGCATCACTCGCGCGTTGATTTCTTAATCAGTAAAGCCTATTACACTATCAATGAGTATTTAAATGAAAAGTCTCCATGGCCCCCGTGCGAAAATGAAATGCTTAAACTTGTCATTAAAAGCCAGTCAATATTCGATAAACTCCATAAATAATAAATGTTCGTTATCATATTTTTCTCATAATCCCAATGGACACACGTCGTGGTGTCATCTAAATAGTGCTGCATTTTCATTATACTACTTTTAATTCCTTTTGACGGGGTTGTTTTTGTGAATGGGCTCTTCCGGGATTACGGTCGCATCGGGAGTCGGGTCGCTGTGTTCCCTCCAATATTGTTCATAATATTGTTGATGGTGAGCTCAGTGATCTTGGGGGACTGGTCTGCTCGCTTTATTAACATCTACATATTCGACATATTTAGGATTTGACCATAGCGCTATTTGGATCGACATCCTGCGTTTTATTTATTCTTATAAATGTACTCATACATTGTAACAAACGAGTGAAAGAAAAAATTGCTAAATGATAAAAAGGCCGTAACCTGGTTTCTTTCACCATTTCTTTTACCGGTAGCCATTTTGCTTGTGTCCGAAATGGTAGTAGTATATAACGTAGTTTATTTTCTTTATACATATATACAAATTGTAAATGACAAGAAAAAGTGCCTGCGAAGGTCTAATTTCTGAAATAAACGATTTCATTTCGTTGCCGACCCTGTAAAAATCTTTTAATGCCCCTTTTGATGAACCCCATATTACATCACCAGTAAAACTGCGCAACTTTGTTTGCTTGTATTTATTTATGCACAGCAGCGCCATCTATATCAGACTTTTGACCAAATCATACGGGAATCGCGTATTTATCTCGATAAAAAGTACCCTATGTGTTAATCCAAGTATCAGCTACCTATATACCAAATATCATAAATATTAGCCCAGCCATTTGAGCGTGAAGTAATAACAAACATACACATTACTTTCGCCTTTATAATATTAGTAAGATATTGATTATTCAGTAGATATATTGTGTTTATAGATGGGTATCGCATTCTTATGAACGTGCAATGAAAGATTGAATTGCAATTTATTAAAAAACCTAAGATTTTTTTTAATTTCACTGGTCGCGGTCGAGCGGTTACGTCCAGTTTTAGTTAGATGTTATCCAGTTTATTATGCCTATTTTTCATTTGCAAATGGCTCTGTCAGCAGTTGTATACATATTTGTACAGTTACATGTGTATTAAAATTTAGACCTTAATTACATACGATTAAGAATAAGTTACATGTAATTTCAGTCGTATGATTTTATAATCTACGTAAATGATTGCAAATATATTAAGTTTCGTTCTTTTGTTCTGTCAGAATTAATTAAGATAATTATCTTATTGATGAAAGCTAAATGCGTCACATTTTTGAGATGTTTTGATGAAAAATATTCAAATCATGAATTCTGAAGCACTAAAATTCTTTACTAAAATTATCAATTCGAAAGTTTGTGAGAATGGAAGTATGGATGTGTGTTACTATTTCACAAAAAAAAAAAACGACTGGACTGGACTGGAGATTTGCTTGAATGGGGTAGATTTTATCCCGGAAAACAGTCCGGAATGGAAACAACAGGATTTTGCGGGCATCATATTTGAATTACACGCATATTGAGTTGTCAAATGCAAAGTTTGATCGCACGCGCCTCGTGCGGTTGTTGTAACTCAAGTGTTTTGTAATTTCAGAAATCACTGAGCTTAAACTGCTTGCCGCTGCACACACACAAAACTGTTTATTTGCATGCGTTAAGTTTTACTTTTTTAATTTATTTTTAACGTGTCTGTGTGTGTCTGAAGCAAGAAATAAACGATGTATATATCTATCCAAAACATTTTCAATGTTTTCTGAGATTATCGTTCATAAAACTTACGACTTATTTTGCCCAACTAGTCGCGGGCACAACCAGTAGAAATAAAATAATATGATTTATTTTAAGCAAGTGTTTTTTTTTTGCGCAGTGGGACATTAGGAGCGGTGAGATAGTGCAGGAGTACGACAGGCATCTTGGTGCCGTCAACACCATCACCTTCGTGGATGAGAACCGACGCTTCGTCACCACATCTGATGACAAGAGTTTGCGGGTTTGGGAGTGGTGAGTGAAGATTCTCTAGGCCATAATGAATTGCCCGGAATGACAGGCACCGTGGTCGAGTGGCTAGCAATGGTCACTTTGTCACAAGGGCCGCGGGTTCGAATCATCCTGCGCAAGGCAAACATTTGTATGCATGAACATTTCTGTTTGCGTTGGTCTGGGTGTTTTCTATGTATAATAAGTATTTATTTGCAAAATAAGTATTTAAGTATATTTATCAGAAATCTAGTACCCATATTAGTACAAGCTTAGTTGCTTAGTTTGGGATTAGATGGCGTTGTGTGATTCGTTCAAGAATATTTATTTATTTATTTAATGCGACAAATTTCGAACTCCCAGTTTATTAATAGAAATAATAAATATGAATATTAAAAATATTTTCTAAATAAGTTGCCTAACTATAAAAAAGTAATCATGAAATGAATATAAAAATTTGTTTCTCCCGTAAAAGTAACATAGTACAGATAATGAAAGAGGTGAACAGGGTCTTAAATAAGCTGAGGCTTACCTAAAACCTCTTTGTCACTGTCATTAAATGAAGTGACAAAGCACGTTTTAGTCAAGATTTGACTTTTTGTTTAATAATAGGGGAGTAAGATCCTACTACTCCTACTAATATTATAAAGGCGAAAGTTATGTGTATGTTTGTTACCTCTTCACTCTCAAATGGCTGAGCCAATATTTATGATATTTGGTATGGTAGGTAGCTGATACCTTGGATTAACACAGGGTAATTTTTATCCAGAAAAGTACGCGATTACCGTAGGATTTCATCAAAAGGCGTCATTGTGCATAAATAAATACACCCAAACGAACTTCACTAGTATAATAATATAGATTTCGTGTTTAGAAACAAAATTCGAATAGAGTAAAAACACTCAACATTTATGTGATGACCATGTTTCTTTTCAATAGTTAATTCTTTCTACTCCGACTATCTTTCTGATTAAATTCGTTGTGAGAATCTGAGGTCGCCGTTGTTGATCCTGGCTACACGGGAGACACATCGGTGGAAATGTGTGGTGGGCTTGTCCCTACCATGTTTGCCCCGTTACCAAACCCTCCTACCCGAAAGTAGGGTTTTGTTAGCCCTATCATAAACTAACTAATGTAATATTTACAGGGATATACCAGTTGACATGAAGTATATAGCAGATCCAACTATGCATTCGTTACCTGCGGTCACTGTCTCACCCAACGGCAAATGGTTGGCGTGCCAATCAATGGACAACAAAGTGATAGTGTTTAGTGCATTGAACAGATTCAAAATGAACAGGAAGAAGACGTTTACTGGCCATATGGTGGCCGGTTATGCTTGCTCCGTTGATTATTCGCCGGATATGAGGTATGTATTGCAAGTTTTTTTTTTTCAGTATAAAAAATATTTCTTACAGATATTGCGCAGTTTTACGGAGAGCAAGGCTATGAATGTTGTAAGGCGTGTACATGCATATTGTTTTAGTGTGCGTGAGTGATTTTACGCGCGTTTCTGAGGTTACGCACACTAAAGCAATGGCGTGGTAACCACTACGCCACGGAGGTTGTCGGATTATCTACGCCATATTTTATAACATTGTATCTACGCAAATTAATTACGCTATTAACGATTATTATAAACATCAGTGGCTATCAAATCAAAATATCTTCAAACATCATTGATGTGTTTTCATAATATTCAAACGGATGATTACATTCGCATGTAGCACAAAATTAATAATCAGGTATGTTATGAAAGTACTGGACGGATTGTCATGCGGTTTTCACCTTATGTTTATGTGAAAACCGCATGCTCTCAACTCTAACTTATGTTTGATCAAAATCTACGGGTCTTTTCTCATAATAATATAAATCTAGTCACAATCTGGAGCGCTAACTCGCTCGTTTTACATTTTGTTCATACAAAATGATGATAGCGCTTAAGATTGATATAAATTTTTATTTTTATTTATTTTATTAATAAATAATCGGGTAGTTGCCGTGAAAAATGTAATTAGTCCGTCTTTTAGATTATTAAAAAATAAGGGCAACTCATTTTTTCATTTGTAAATTAGACCAAAAATGACAAAGATAATTACAGCCCATTAAAGTTACGTGTGACGTCACGCCGTGTGGCATTTTTTCGTACGGGGTGACGTCAAAGGCCACCACTCCTAAATTTTTATGCCTTGTATCTTTGTTATTTTTTGTTTAATCGAAAAAAGGAAAAATACGTGTCCAATATTTTTTATAATCTAAAATACGGACTAAATGTAATGTACCTAATTATTTCGACCCTGGAAACAACCCTATTGTTAAAATTTGCATGCCAAAACGTTGAATATGGCTTGACTCATCATCATCATATCAACCCATAATCATCCCACTGCAGGGATACGGATCTCCCTTCAATCGAAGGGGACTAGAGCGTACTCTGCCACGCTGCTCCAATGCGGATTGGCAGAGGCTGGTGTTTTCAAGCCACCCGAAGGCCACCGACTTGGCTTAACGACTGTCATCTAATCTCATATCATCTAGACTATATACATTATATTAACCATCTATGTACATATCATTTACCTACCCATATTTGCAACTAAAGAAATTGAATTTAATTATTACATAGAAACTGGCAGGGTAGGCTGGCCGGATCTGACTACCAAATCTTATGTATATCTTATCATAGTATATACAAGTAATAATATTGTGCTCACTTGATACTATTTAAAGACTATAAATATCATAATAATAATAAATAAATATATAGGGACAATCATACAGATTGAGCTAGCCCCAAAGTAAGTTCGAAACTTGTGTTATGGGATACTAACTCAACGATATTATATTTTATAACAAATACATATATAGATAAACATCCAAGACCCGAGGCCAATCAGAAAAA
The DNA here is from genome assembly GCA_905163395.2 of Endotricha flammealis. NCBI lineage: Eukaryota > Metazoa > Arthropoda > Insecta > Lepidoptera > Pyralidae > Endotricha > Endotricha flammealis. The sequence goes on along the minus strand of LR990859.1, from coordinate 1,940,527 downwards.
GTTCGTTTTTCATCATGACCCGACCGGGGATCGAACCCGGGACCTCCTGGGTGGCGGTTCGGCGTGGTAACCATTACGCCACGGAGGTCGTCATAATATATTATGCACTGTCATCGTGAAACCGTTATTTAAAACGCAAAGTCATTGTTATTCGTCTTATTATGCAAGTCAATATTTGATAACACCAAAAATAAAACAAAATTCTTATAGTCGCGCATGTCTATGGGTAGCGGTGATTGCGGGTCACCTGATATTACCATCAAGTGATCCGCTGGTTCGGTTCTCCTTCTCTGTCGTTAAAAAACAAACGAATTCAGTTTTTTTTTTACTAAGACCTGACATGCACGGACTGCTTGAAGCAGTCAGGATGAGCGCTCAAGCTTAATCGGCATAATGCACTACAGTCTTCTACATACACACTTGTACGATACGCTCGAGCAGTTGCAACGCTTTCAACTGCTTCTGGCGGTCGTGCGGTCAAAGCTTAGCTGTTGACTGTAACTGCAAGAGCGGTCCGTGTTTGTTGATCCTAGCAGTCCGTCTTATGTCGCCTCTAAGGTGGCAAATAGGAAATTCTAGTTATGTTACAGTTACCTTCGATTTAAAAAATGCGTCAGTCATTCTGACTCATTTAATAATATGAGGAAATTCCTTGTTCTAGGAAACAATTATTACTTAATTTACTATTAGTTCATATATCAACGTTAATTTAGCTCATTTTAAGATCTAAACAGACTATGCTTTGACTTATCTTAACTTGCGATGATCAGCCGTTTTTCGCTAAATAAATGTACTGAATGAGTTTCTGTCTAACTAGTATTGTAGCGTGTCTGCTTGGGCCTCTAGACTTCTTCATTTTTTTGCAGCATGGTATATGGTAGAAACTATCCTTACTAATATTATAAATGAGAAAGTGAGTTTGTTTGTTTGTTTGTTATTCCTTCACGGCTTGACTAAGCAGCCGATCATTATGAAAATTTGCATACATATTGTTAGGAGTACAGAGCCCAACATAGGCTACTTTTTATCCCGTGAAAGTATTTCGTTCCAATGGGAAAATAAGTTTGTACTATAGAGGGCGCTGTATCGGCCAACAGATAGCGCCACAAGTCGCGCTATTGTTTTGTTGTCAAAAGAGACCTATGTCATAAAATTACGGCGAGCGAGGCCGCTCGTAAAAGCTAGTTTTCTATAGTTTCTACCATGCAGGCAATAAAGAAAAATGAGGAAATGGAGGAGTTGTGCTTCACGGTTCTTCATGGTTTCACATTTATTAACCACAAACTCGAGTTATTCACGCACATATTGTGTGAGAAGGTGGTAATTTTCCGGTCGACACAACCTCTATGATAGTGGTTCAAAGTTTCATATGAAATAAAGGCGAAAATTTTCATATGAATAGCATATTTACGTAAACTGTAAGTCAATTTAAAAAAAATAATGTCAATCAAATGTATTTACACCTTAGAATATTATTTATATACATAGGTACATACATAATGTATTATATTTAAATTTGACTATGACATAGTAGGTAATAATTAACAGTGGAACATTCCAATAACTAATTAAAAATAATACGCAATTTAAACTGGTTAAAACGAATAGTTAAAATCTATTTCAACAGTGAATTGATTTAGCTATATAAAGAATACAGTTACTTTTTAACTGTATAGTTAAACCATAACTAACTCACGATGAAATAAAAATACGTGATAGATCAAGAAACATTTGCCTGTAATTGCACAGAGGTTCCATTTATGAAATAGAGAAAATTAAATAATAAAACTTTACAAACGAATTTAATAGACCAACATCGGGACAAGCACACCACACATTCCTGCGGTTCCTAGACGATCAAGCATGCTTGACAAGCATTGCAAAAATTTAATTTTTCATCAAGCATTGTCAAGCACGTAAATGCTTGTCAAGCACACCAAGCTTCGTTCTAAACGGTCAAAATTGCTTGACAAGCACGTAAAATTCATGTGCTTGTTTTGATCGTCGAGCATTTTTGATCGTCTAGTGACCGCATATTAAATTCCACATTAAATCTCGTGCTATCTCTTTTTTCTTCTTTAGCTTGATAGTAACAGCCATATTATACGCCATTAACTTTAAAAATGGTTTTTGAGCAATTCACCGTGATTTTAGTATGTAATTATTGACATCGTAATGATGATTATGCAAATATATGTCACAAGTGTCAAGTCATATATTTTTATCGTTAGAGTAACAACTTTGTTATGTATACAGTATCTAGAAATATCTGGTTATATTTAATTATATGTTTTATTTCTCACTAGCCAAACCCACACAACTTCGTTTGCGTGATCAGCGCCATCTCCTTTTTATAGCGCCATTGACTATCAGACTTCTGACCAAATCCTACGGGAATCACGTACTTTACGGAAAAAAAAAAGTATACTTTGTGTTAATCCAAGGTATCAGCTACCTACATACCAAATATCATAAAAAATGGCTCCGCCATTTTAGCGTGAAGAAGTAACAAACATACACACAACTTTCGCCTTTATAATATTATAATATGTTATAGGATAGTAGTTTAACAATTTTGTTATGTATCTAGAAATATCTGGTTATATTTACCTAATTATATGTTTTATTTTTAATTCCATATTATGATGGCGCGTTGGTAGTATCCTATCTTCGACACTAGAGGGCACGGGCCTAATTCTCCAACGGGGCAAACATTTAGGGCATTTGTGTTTGTCTGACTCTGGGTGTGTTCACTATTTACAATAATATTTTCGTTGTCTGGTATTCATGTTACAAGCAAGTTAGGCCTTTTTTTTGTTTAAGTCAGGAAAATGCATTACTGCATGCCCCACCGCTTGGGGAGTGGCGGGCTCCCCCTCTAACCACTTGGGGTATACCGACTAAAAACCTGACTGACTGCCACCTTATCCGCCTAGATGGGCGGGGCTGCGGGAACAATGATACAACCGCTGCCCCGCCGGCGGTCGTCCGAAGACCCCCTTGTACTAAGGGCTGGCAAGTTTAGCGGCGCGCCCACGACTAGGCACGCCGAAGCAAGCTAGGCCTAGCTTATTACTTAGCCTAAATTTTCACGTCTAACCCCTCCCCTATAAACCACTCCTTTGTATCCAGGAATATAAAGGATTCATGGAATGAGGTTTATTCATGGAGGAGGAGAATTTTTAGAGAGGTAGGGCACAGCGGATATTCGCTCAAATCAGAGCAGCCCGTCTGGGAAGGACCTCCACCTTATAGAAGATCGTAGCCAAATAGCATTAGTCTCGGCCATGCTGTGTTCCTACGGTGAGTAAGGTCTCCAGAGCTCCACTTGGAAGGGTTGGCAACGCGTGAGTGATACCCCCGTTATTGCAAGCGTCTATAGGCTACAGTGATGCTTACCATCAGGCGGGCCGTATGCTTGTTTGCCAACTTTGTGGTATAAAAAACAATTCATGGAATGATATAAGGCTCTCAGCTGTGGGACAGTTTAGGCTAGTAATAACATAATAACAACGTACAATAAAATTATTACAACGATTTTTACTACATAATATATATATATATATATGTATTGATCGTCTAGCGTTGATTTCCATGAGAAGATAATAACATTTTATCGTATCTTTCCATATTTGACATCGTTTATCTAATCCGTATTATATTTTCTATATTTACGGACATACATAATAACATTAATCAATTATAGTTATCTAAAATACTTTTGAGACGGACGGAAAATTAACAATTTGAAACCATGTCACATAGGTAAACTTCTTTTTTTCTTGTCAATGGCTCAAATCAAATCCTCACACATCACTGGCAAGATGTTCAGCCAGTAGGGCATTGCCGTCTTACTGCCAGTAAGGCGGCAATGTCCGTGGCCTTCCAAATCTGTTAAGGTGCAATCAGTTGCGCAACTGAAACAGAATAGGAGACACAAACTGTGGCATGCATAATGTGGACAATGGAGTCTGTAGCGAAAGAACATATCTAAACAACGTACGTATTCTTATCTTAGCTACAAGAAAATGACTGCTGGACATAGGCCTCCCCCAAAACCCTTCCAGTATACATACACATACATACATATATAAGGGACAAATCACACAGATTGAGCTAGCCCCGAAGTAAGTTCGAAACTTGTGTAATGGGATACTAACTCAACGATACAATATTTTATAACAAATACATATATAGATAAACATCCAAGACCCGAGGCCAATCAGAAAAAGTTCGTTTTTCATCATGACCCGACCGGGATTCGAATCCGGGACCTCCTGGGTGGCGGTCTGGCGTGGTAACCATTAACGCCACGGAGGCTCGTCGAGAGGAGTATGACAGACTGGCAGCGGCCTGCATCCAGCAGCGGCTTCCTGCCACTTTCGTTAGGTGTCTGACCACCTTGCATGCAGCCGTCCTACGCTGTTTTTTTTACCTTTATATTTAGGTCACTTTTTTACTTGCAAACTAAAATGGTGGCTTCGATTGGCAAATCAAATACGTGTTCGGTCCACAACACGTGATGCAATATTTACGAAATATTTACCGTTGTCGATCTTCTTTTAACCGACTGTGTGACTAATGGAGAGTGATGTTTCTCAGGCTATATATTTCTATGTACTATTTTCAGAACATTACAATGTATGTAAGTGTATTTACTAACAGTTTACAGTGGTTTACACGTGTATTACTAATTTTAATGTTATGTTTAAATGGCTTTGTATGTAAAAGTACCTAGATAAAAAAGAAACGATATTACAGTTTTAAACAGTACAATAAAATAAAATCACAATAAAGAAATTGGATGTTATAAAGTGGGAAATTATTTGAATGCTAACAAAATGTGGAAATTATTATCAATGTGTGCAAAAAGCAATTATCCATTGCATAGGGAAAGGTCAGCAGTGGGTAGCAGGCTCATGATGAGATGATATCTGTAGCTTTGCTAGTGGACTTGACAATATTATTGACCTTAATGTTAAACCTTGAATGCGAACGAATTCAAAGTGATTAAATGATTGACCTCGGTTCCTCGGTTGACATTATTGACTTATTTTTTTTAAGAAAGACAAATAGTTTTCTTGAATTACTTTTTCTGCAATAGATGCATTTCGGCGGTAGGTGTAAAAAGTCAAAGTCATTGTTAATATAGAAAAAAAAGTTTTGTATTTGACGCGTGAAACTATTTTCTACCACAGTAGCAAATTGCCATATGTTTCATGAGTCAACATGCCATGTGTTTCATGTGGCTTCTGGGGCCAAACCACGACCTGTTACTATCCTTAAGTGATTGTGCAAACGAGACGTCGCCTTACATCATGTCATCATCTCCCTTACTCAGCCGTTCTTGTTTTGTTTTAAGCGGTCATGGTAGCTCAGCTGAAACGCATTTTTAAAGTTATGAAACATTAAATTATAGTTGTCACTGTCAAATAGAAGAAAAGAGATATTATAGCTTGAGACTTAATGTGGTTCTGTCTTTACTATTATTAATTCTGTGGCCCAGCTGTTAGTCTCAAACTGGCGATAGGAAAAAAATGTGACGATTCGAAAGAGCTTATATTAGGTCTAGTTGAATAGAAATATTTTGAATTTGAACTATCGCCTTTTCTTCCTTAATTTGACAATGACAGCAGCATCAGATTTAATTGATTTAATGTTTCTGCAAGTCATGTTAGGACAGATACACTCGTAGAAACGTGACTGTATCGCAACTACAGATACTTGTTGATCACTATTATTTTGCTGGACCTTCCTTTTGCAGTTTCGCATTCTATCATAAAATATCTACCTATTTCTATCAGTGTCTTCGTAATTATGCATTCTTATACGTACGGCATTGCAATTTCTTATTTAATAGTTGTTGGGTTGCCCACGGCTACGCTCATGGTTTTCGATTGATATAGATATCGTGTGATCAAGTTATTTTATTTAGGTGCCCGCGGTGTTACCCACGTTAAATTTTATGCACAGTAAGTAGCGCCGCGCCATCTATGTCAGGTTTTTGTCCAAATCCTACATGAATCGCGTACTTTTCGGGATAATAAGTACCCTACTATGTGTTCATCCAAGATATTAGCAACCTACATACCAAATATAAAAATTGGCCCAACCATTTGAGCGTGAAGAGGTAACTAACATACACACAAACTTTCGTATATTATTAGTAGGATAAGCGAAAACCAAACCATAGTGCGATTTATAGAGCCATCTGTTGGCAGATATTATGTCGACAAATTGTTTGGACTTGACGACTGCAGCGCCATCTACGGTAAAAATACATGTTTTTTAGAATTTCTCGTGTGATGTTTTTTTTGGGATAAAAAGTAGCCTATGTCACTCTGGCTGAAAAATAATGTCAATCCGTTCATTACTTTCGACGTGAAAGAAGGACAAACAAGCAAACAGTTTCACATTTATAATATTAGTATGAATATCAGGACCTAGTGTTTAAGATATCTATGAGCACTACCAATGGTGCTATAAAAATAATGAACAATAGAGTCACCCAAGTAGTCTGCTCTGACGTCAGTGCCAATCTTGTAAATTAATTTGAATTTTAAATACAGTAGGTCATAAGGTCGATACTTAATTGGATGTTTAAAATGAAAACTTATGTCTGTTGTATTGTATTACATTACACTCCATACTAATATTATAAATGCGAAAATGTGTTTGTTTGTTTCACCTTCTTTAGTTGTAAGTAGTAGGGGTAGTAGTAAGGGATTGGTTAAGGTCTGTAGAGGGACGTAGGTTACTTTTTATTCCGGTAAACCAGATGGTTTTCCAGAGGATCTGCCATTTATTTGACTACGATGGCGAAGCCGCAGGTAAAAGCTAGTAATTATGCGCAAGTTAATATCGGACCCAACAGTCTATATCTTTCGTATTTGGTAGTAAAATTTTGTTTTTCGTATAACATTTTGTATGGAAATGAGGTGTTTGAGGCGCGCGTGGTTGAATCGAGTTATCTGTATAACCAGTTATAATTTTGAGTGAAAAATTATAACTATGAGATACGTTATCAAGCTTCTGAAGAGCTCGATGACGTCGCTGTGTGTCGCACTCTAAAACGAACATGCAAGTTAAGTAACGTCGACCCTAGCCCGTGTTTGGATGGGTTTTGGTTATCTCCAGCTTCTCCGTCTCCGTGCTTTGGAGGGCCGTTAAACCGTCGGTCCCGGCTATTGTCGATTGATGATTGTCGTAGCACTAGCTTCTGCCAATCCGGATTGAAGCAGCGTGGCAGAGTACTACGCTGTAATCCCCTTCAGGCTTCGATTACAGGGATGTTCGTTCCCAGAAATCCGCAGTCGGACTCACAGTTGTAAATTAGTTATTTAAAAAATACACTGGGCGTCAAAAATAAGTAGTACAGTTTTAAAATTGCAATATCTCCTAAACTGCAGAAGCTAGACCTTTGAAATAAAAAAAAGTTAAAAGACAATTTAATTTCATTTAATAAAAACTTCATGCATAATATCATTTTTTAAAGATTGACTAAAAAAAAACTTAATAAATAAAAACACTATTTTTTTAAACTGTTGGCTTGTACTTTTGTTTTTTATTGTTTTCTTTATTGCTGATAAATCAATTGCAATTCAAAAGCAAATGTGTCTTCAGCGAGTAAACTTTACTAATCATGCCTCTTTCACCAGAAGAATGTGCAAGAATCATAACTTTTCTCGAAGTAGGCATCAGTATGCGTCGTACTGCAAGAACGGTGGGTGTAACTCTAAGAACGATCCAGCAAGTAAAGCGAAGATACGAAGAGACTGGAAACCATCTAAGGAGACCAAGTAATGGCAGACCCAGGTGCACTAGTACCCGAGAAGACCGCTTAATTGTCTCTACTGTGTTAAGAAATCGTCACCTTAATGCAGTTGAGGTCCAGCAACAGCTTCTTCAGACCCGAAGAGACTACGTTAGTGAGAGTACAGTGAGGAGAAGACTTGCTGAAGCCAACCTGAAGTCGTACAGGCCAGCAAATGGCCCCAAACTTGAGACAGGGCATCGAGTAGTAAGACTACGCTACGCGCGTCAACACGTACAATGGGGCGAAGAAGAATGGACAAGAGTTTTGTTCACAGATGAGTCTCGGTTTTCTTTATTCACTTCCGATGGAAGGCGGAGAGTATACAGGCGACCTGGTGAGCGATACATTCAAGGTTGCATCTCGGAAAGAGTTCAATACGGCGGGGGCTCTGTACACGTATGGGCTGGCATCTCTTCAGAGGGTCGCACAGAGCTAGTTGTCATAGAAAATGGCACTCTGACTGGTGAAAGATATGCATTAGAGATCCTTAACGAGTATGCAGGGCCATATTTAGCAAATATGGGTGATGGAGCTATACTAATGCATGATAACGCCCGGCCACACACCGCTCATCTCGTACAAGAGTACATTCAGGAGGTTGGCATCAGCTTGATGGCTTGGCCATCAAGAAGCCCAGATCTTAACCCGATTGAACACGCCTGGGATGAGCTTGGGAGGCTAGTCAGAAGACGCAGACCACCCCCCGCCACCCTCAGGGCTCTAAAACAGGCCCTGATAGAAGAATGGGTGAATATTCCCCAACATCGCCTCCGAAACTTAGTGTTCAGCATGCCAAACCGGCTCCAAGCTGTCATCAGAGCCCGAGGCGGCAACAGAAGTTACTAAAGTGGGAACAAGGCCCAAAACGTAAAAATTAAGTTCTTGATAGTTCCTTCAAAATGGTTAGCTTTTTAGTTTTTTCTTAATTTTCAGTGTAAAACTTTACTAATGCTAAATAAAGTATTATTTTTAGAAAACTTTGTTAAATTTGCTATAAAATGACTTTTATTTCAAAACTCTAACTTCTATAGTTTAAGAGTAATTGCAATTTTAAAACTGTACTACTTATTTTTGACGCCCAGTGTATATATTTAACCACGCACAAAAAACATCGGATCTACCTGTGTACCGAGCAACAATACTTGTATTTTTTTTCTTATTTTAAGAACATAAAAAATATTAAACCGTGTACAAGACGTAAAAAATGTAGGTGTAGTTACTGCTACATCTTTCAATTGAAACAGCTATGGTTATCCAAAGGATAACAACGCATTTGAGTTATCTACTCAAATACTACTAATTTAGAACGATAGTTTGTTAGGATGTACAAATAAATATATAGGGACAAATCACAAAGATTGAAATAGCCCCAAAGTGTTCGAAACTTGTGTTATGGGATACTAACTCAACGATACTATATTTTATAACAAATACATAATAATATTATAGATAAACATCCAAGACCCGAGGCCAATCAGAAAAAAATGTTTTTTCATCATGACCCGACCGGGATTCGAACCCGGGACCTCCTGGCTGGCGGTCTGGCGTGGTAATCATTACGCCACGGAGGTCGCCATGTATGGACTCCGTGGCGTAATGATTACCTTACTCTTTATATATTTGTTACTCTTTTACACAAAAAGTTTGGTTAGATTTGCTTGAAAATTTGTATACGGGTTTATAACCTGGATTAACATATAGGAGTTTTTATCCCGGACATCAACCGGGAACAACGGGATTTAGCGGGTTAAGGGGCTATGTGGAAAAAAGAAGGGTCCTTAGAAACCAAATATCTTCTAAACTACTAAAATTTAGACTTAGATTTTTGGATATGTCATTGTATTAATTCATCATATAATCGAAATTTTGGAAAGAGCCAAAACACGATTGTGACACATTTCCTCGATAGAAAAAAAATCCGAAGTAACCTCTGTATTTTTTTCAGAACTCTTGTAACTTCTAAACGGTAAATAATAGAAATGTTACACTTCATATAAAGAAAGACATTAATGTTTTCTAGATATTGTAAAAACAAATATTAAAAAACTCAATTAATGAATTTAATTAATTTTAAGCCTAAATGTGTTTTGGCGCTTACGGTGTTGAAAATTCGCCGGGTTCACGGTGCCCCATCTCTGTCTCTCGAAGCAGGGATTGATATAGTAGTAGGAGAGCTAGCGAACCATCTGACTAACCCGTTTCCCACAAAGCTAGAAATTTTTTAAATGATGTTTTATTATCGGTCTGTTATGAAAGTACCATTCTGGCAGGCATCTCGCGGTTGCGTCATCATCCCTTAATTTTTTTAAATGTCATAAATTGTTTTTTTTAAATCTTTTTCCACAAGGCTACAATTTTAATACGGTGTAATTTATATATGTTTAAGTGTAAAAAGTGTAAAAGTGTGTAAAAAAAATGTATATGTAAACAGCACTGCCGAGATACAGCTTGAAAAGAAAGGAACTGCGATAAGGATACAGAGAGGCGTACGGCAAGGTGATCCCCTGTCTCCAAGCTTGTTCTCAGCCGTTCTGGAACAAATATTCAGGAACTTGAGCTGGGAAGAAAACAAAAACTATGGCATTAAAGTTGACGGAAGACTCCTGACTCACTTAAGATTTGCAGACGATCTTGTACTCTTCTCGAGAACACCAGAAGAACTCCAAAACATGCTTCTAGAATTGAACGCAGAAAGTAGGGCAGTTGGATTAAGTATGAATACAGAAAAAACTAAAATCATGACCAACAACAAAAAAGAAACAATTAAAATAGATAATAACACCATACAATATGTTGAGGACTACACCTATCCACCGAAAAGTCTATGGAAAAGGAAATTAACATAAGAATATCCAGCGCCTGGAAAAGATTCTGGTCGCTGAAGGAGGCCATGAAGTCCAAAGACCTAAAAACCACCATAAAAGGAAAACTTTTCAACACCTGCATTCTACCAGTCCTAACTTATGGGTGCCAAACATGGGCTCTCAACAAAGATCAATCTAACAAACTTGAGGTGTGCCAGAGAGCGATGGAGAGAAGCATGATCGGCATTAACCGTCTAGACAAAATAAGGAACACAGCTATAAGGGAAGCTACTAAAGTACAAGATGTCACCATAAAAATCAGAAAGCTTAAATGGAGATGGGCAGGTCATCTGATACGAGGAAGTGATAAGTGGAGCAAACTGACAACGATATGGTACCCAAGAGACAAGAAGAGAAACAGAGGCAGACAAAAAAGACGATGGGAAGACGAGATAATCCAAACTGCAGGCAAAACTTGGACTAGACTGGCGAAAAAAAGAAAAGAGTGGAAGGGGTTAGAGGAGGCCTTTGCCATTGGGCATCCAAACTGTCCAACAACATTATAAAAAAAATAAAATAAAAAAATTTTTTTTTTTCTGTAATAGTAATTTAAGTATCACAGTTTGAAATAAAGGCTAATAATAAAAGTGTAAAAAAAAATCGACAACCTATTTTGACGGTTGCAAGTATATGCCAGTCGATAGCAAAGTTGTCATCGGGATAGTAATTCATAACCTGTTCCCACATTCTTAAAATTTTTAGGGCATATTCTTTCAACTGTTTAGAAAGTGTATGTAAACAGCCAGAACATTCTGGCGGTTGCAAGGGTCTGCCAGACCGTTGCGCACACGCTCCCATCGTGCGTCATGACTATTATATACAGCTCCTCTGGCAGACCCTTGCAACCGCCAGAATGTTCTGGCTGTTTACATACACACAAATTTTAGCCATGTGGGAAACAGGTTATGAATTACTATCCCGATGACAACTTTGCTATCGACTGGCATATACTTGCAACCGTCAAAATAGGTTGTCGATTTTTTTTTACACTTAAACATACAGGGAGGAAAAAAACGACGAACACAGCCGAAAGTTTGATGATATGTACCTTACATACATGCGTTTTGTGCAAGTTTAATTCAAAAATAGTTTATTGAAAAAAAAGGCACTGACCTGCTAATTTTCTACGTGTAGGTATCCCTAATACTACAACACAGTGCATACGGCAAAAATACCTACACGGACAGAAACTACTACGCTACGGACAGTCCGTAGGCCACGACACACACATACCTGCCTACCTATTCATTGAAATTCTTATTATCACTTAAAAAATCTAAGTTTTTACATTAAAAACCGAAGTACGTACCGGAACGTATACCTACTACACACAATGCTCGATGTGTACGAGCGCCTCTTATGCCACACAACACTCAAAACCACTAAAGAACTCGTAAAACACTAAACACCATTCAAAACGCCTAATCCATTTAACAAATAACAAATAAAACTAGAAATTTTCATAATTTAGTTTTAGTATTTTACCTATTGACAGAAGTTTATTTATTTGTCACTATGGTAACCGTGACAATTACTATGCATAGCAGGTGCACGTCGAGCTTTATACAATTTTGGCTCCTATGTCATAGAACTTAAGAACGGTACAAAGTCCAATATGTAAAGGTCGACCTGCTCTTGCCTGTACGTAAGGAACAGCTGATTTAGGGATGAAAACACACAGTTATTCAAGGAATGTTTGTTAGTCAATTACTCCGAAACTATTACACTTAGAGAAAAAATCTTTCACGAGCATAAAGTAGATGTTTAAACCTCCTAAGATATTTCGGGAGTGTCGGTCGCTCTCAGGGCACCCTGTATATAAATTACAGTATTAAAATTGTAGCCTTGTGGAAGAAGATTAAAATAAAATATTTTTTGACATTTAAAAAAAATTAAGGGATGATGACGCAACCGCGAGATGCCTGCCAGAATGGTACTTTCATAACAGACCGATAATAAAACATCATTTAAAAATTTTCTAGCTTTGTGGGAAACGGGTTAGTCAGATGGTTCGCTAGCTCTTAGCCTATAGCGTCGCACGGGCGGGGCGGGCTCAGTCGGCCGCAATTATTTTACGACGTAGGCCCTTAAACTGCGGCCATAAGTTAGTGTGGTATACGTTTGAGTAACTCAAAGGCGTTGCTCTATGAATTGTAGATTATATTTGGCGGTTGCCTTCGTTTTCGCTTGCCCTTGATCATAAACTCTAAGATTTATCTTTACACTAGCTGTGTCCACGACTTCGTTCCCGAGGTTGTCGAAAACACTCGCGCTATTAATCATTTTCCCTCGTTTTTGCAACATTTTTCACTGATGCTTCGCTCCTCTTGGTCGCAGCGTGTTATATAGCTTAGAGCCTTACTCGATAAAAGGACTATCCAAATCCAACACAAAATAATTTTTCAATTCGAACCAGTAGTTCCTGAGATTAGCGCGTTCAAACAAACAAACTCTTCAGCTTTATATATTAGTATAGATATTATAAAATAAAGTCGCTTTTGCTGTCTACTCGCTGAGATCTTTTAAACTACTCAATGTGTGGAGTGATTATAGAATCCAAACCAAGACATGCTCATGCGCACACAATATGTTTGAATCGGGATTTGAACATGCGGCCCTTGTGATAAAGTATCCATTGCTAACCACTCGACCATCGGGCCTGTGCAAGTTAATATTAACTGGAACAAAACGGATTAAATGGTTTTTTGTACAGTCAAGAGCAGGTCGACCTTTACATATCGGACTTTGTATCATTCTTAAGTCCTATGTCATAAGAACTAAAATTGTACTGCAAGTGTAATGCTCAACGTACTCTCGACTGTAGAAGTAACCTCTTCTGCAACATACGTGTTATGCAAATATGGAGTCATTTATTTATAAACTTTGAGAGCATTTTGGCTTGGTTCACGCTCAAGTTTGGCAGTCACATGATCATAATCTCGAGTGATATATCCGCCTATCACTTTATGAGGTCGCAAATGCTAGAGGTCATTATATCATAACATTTGGCATAATCCACATAAATAAACTACACAATACACACAGCGCCACCAGCTAGGTTACTCTACAATGCAATCGCGAATTTAAATTCAATTCTGTAGGTATAATTTCAATTTTGAATGCTAATTCGTACCCTTGCAGGTGTTACATTCCTTATAAGCGGGCCATCAATGAAAGGAAATTCCGAAAATACTCACTGACGTTTTGAAGCTCTAACTAGTAATGCCTTTTTGACAGGACTACGTGTTTCGTTGTCTCGGAATTTTATAGTAGACCCGAAGATTTTTATAAGAACGCCTACAAACCTTTATGAGCACCAGACAACGGTATCAGACAACGGGGTTATTGTAAATGTATACCTAACCTACTTATAGTATATAATAGTATATTAAATAATAGAAAATTGTGTTTGACGAGTTGATATAATATTGATTGACCTTTTTTCATAGTGACATAAAATCTTTTTTATATTTTTTTTGTAAGGAGTAGATATTAATAATTTAGAGAATATTGCCTAAATAGTCCCTATTAGTGATGCCGGTCGCCAACTCGTAGAAAACATTCAGATTGGAGAACAAACACAAATGAGAATCGAAGCCGCGCATCTGGTGCCGAAGGTAGGGTCACCACTGCCAAGTGCCAAGTGCCGACGCACCATTACTCATGAATACATATTTTTTTTATATAAAAGTAATGGTCATTTTAAATCTTAAGCAGTAGCTAACCTCTTCAAACTATAAACACTGCATCACCTTGCATTTGAGTCAAAGTGAATACACATAAACCGGCTGTGGCTGTAAACAACTTTCGCCGAGTTACGTGACCTCCTATTTCAAAGGAACGTAACTACGTTTAAAGAAATTAGTCACATCATACTGTATGTCGATGTTCACGACGAATAAACGTATAAGTGATCTTAGCCACTTACACGAAAAGCTAGAAGGATGTAGGTACTACCACAGATTGCTTAATAGTTATTTCGTAAGTAGTAGTAGTATTTCTGTCTCGATGGCGTGTCGCTGTGTGTCGCACTCTAAAACAAACACGCAAGTTAAGCAACCCTAACCAGTGTTTGGATAGGGTTCGTTATGTCAATCTTGTCCGTACTTCGGAGGGCACGTTAAACCGTCGGAACTATTTATTAATCTGTGCCGAGGGTCCCGGCTGTTGTCGATGGATAACAGTCGTTCAGCCAAATTGGTGACCGTCAGCCTGCTTGAAAACACTGACTTCTGATAATCCGCATTAGAGCAGCGTGGCAGAGCAGCAGATTTTTTTAAATAGTAGCCTCTTTCATTTGCAACAGTCTTAATAAACAATTTAATCTTACGAATAAGATTTCTCGTATTGTTTTTACAGACTTGACAGTTTTTATTTGACAAATAATCTAACCGTAACATAAAAGCAAGTGGTAAAACAGACACAAATTTAATTCCCGAATAAAAAAACGATAATTATTCGACGGTTTAACTTTGGCTCAAATTGCAGTATTGATAATTAATTCGTTATACCTACACAAATTATGTGCATAATAGTGAAACAAATTATTCCGTAAACGGTTGAGGTTTAGTGTGCCAAATTCGTGTATAAAGTATTTATATACTTATACATGTAATACCCTTCATGCCGATAACAATTTATGTATTTTTAATTTTTAACAACGCTAATGACCAAATTAACTTATTATAATATATTAACCCGCAAAAGACCACGCGTGCGAGGTCGCAGGCAACGTTTATTATAATATAAAATGTTAAGTTTTAATACTAGGTACATACTTAGAATAATAACGCATGCGTTAATATATATTTTTTATATATTTTGCTTATAGGTGGTTTCACGCGACCTAAATAAGACTTGAGTAACGTAAGTTCGCAAGTTCGCAGTCATGTGTGACGCAACGTTATTATTTATGTTTTTGTTTTGAATTTTATTGTAATAGTTACGATTGTTGTGTAAAGATCCTCCCACACCGGTGTTATAAAACGTTATTTAACAATAAATACTAACATTCAGCGTGGAAGCAGAATATAAAATGTATTAAAACGTTAGCTAACATTCATTAACATTCAACATTCAAGGTACAAACGGTGACATTGATATCCATTGTTCTATAAAAGTTTGAGAATAGACTATTACTAACTTCTGTTTATGATGAAAAGAATAGTCTATTATGATTCTGTATTATATTGTTTATTCATTATCTGGGTATGCTTGATGGCGCGAGAAAAAATAGTTTTTTTTTCTGCAAATTTTCCTTTAATAATGATTCTTGAACAAAATGAGTTTTAAGAACAACAATGGACCTATTCTCGTAACAAAAAAGTTGAAGTTTCAAACACACACCTATCTCGCTCATTTCTCATTTAGTATGATCGAGAAAATAAGATTTTTTTTCTTATTTTCGTTACAATATTCTTAATCTATATCTTTATGTATTATCTTGTTAAATTTAAGTACACCAGTCGGTCTTATCGCTAAAGCAATCTCTTCCAGAATGTGTTGAAATTATAGTTTTTTTTTTGTGTGAGAAATGGACTGTTGATTTCTGGGGAAATCAGTACAGGAGTGTTATACCCTGTCCCCTATTCTCGTTACAAAAACAGTTACAATCTCATGTCAAACGCTTCTCACTTATACAAAATAGTGAGCGATGATATAGTGCGTGAGTTTGGCGGTTGCAAAACATAATTATGCATGTCCTTTGGTCTGAGGTATGTCCTTGTTAAGTTTATAGTCATCATTACATCACGGCAGTTCTTTGAAAGGGCTATGACGTTTTTTGTTACCTACTTCAGAATGTCCTATTAAATTTCCCACACGATAGGTAACCTACATTGTTCTCGAATGCGGTTTCTACCAATATTAAGGATGGTGAGGTAAGGAAAAGATTGAGGAATGGAGAAAACATATATTAGTGAGAAATGTACAATGACGATTGACGAGATAAAAAGATGAAGATGAAGTGACATTGTAAAACAGACGTATAAAACATAGACAAACGTGTTATAAAACTTGCGTAGTTGAGTGAATACGATAGTTTAGCGGCTCCTACTTTGTCTTCGAAATTCGTCTAACTTCTCCCTCAAATGTAGAGCCGGAGTAATGCGGGCTCTAAACTCTCGCAAAGATGAACTCTTCCGTCTACTACATCTTTACTTTTCTATTGTCTTCTAAATTCGTATGACTTCGGTTTAAGTGTAAGGTTGGAGTAATACGGGCTCTAAACTCTCAGAGCTCTTCGTCTTAACTTTTCCCTTATCTTTTAACTTAGTGCCTAACTTCACTTCATTTTACTTCGGACAACTTCACGTGAGTGTAGCCCAAGCCCACACAATACTATTGCATGCGGTGAAACGTTTTGATTATTATGACAGATGTGTTACATACAGCGCGTGGCGTGATACGTAGGAAATATTAATAAATCGTGTAGTGTGGCTTTAAAAATTTTTTTTTTAACTGCTCATTGATAGAAAGAGAAATACAATCAAAGCTAAATAACTTTGTATATAAAGAAAATCTATCAGTTCTACAGATTGTTATCAAACTAATTTTCGCGTTCGCTCTCAAGTTATTTTTATCATTCTCTTTGTGTGAAGGTCGCCCTTTGGATGCCCTCAAACTTTAAACAGATGGCGTTATGACTTTTATACTTTTCATCAATGAGTTTCTCTTTGAACTAAATGATACTAGCAATTACCAACCCAAAAAATAGAAAATAGAATGGTTTTGTCTACCATAAAGTTTCTACAAAACTTTATGGTAGACAAAAATTTTACCATAGAGTTCCACTTTCAATTACTATTTTTTTTATACCATTGAGGTGGCAAACATGCACATACATAGGTACGGCTCGCCTGATGGCAAGCAGTCACCGGTATGAAGCTAAAATAAACCATAATAATGAACAGGTAGTTATGATCACAAACTAAATAGAAATTCTTTAAAGATAATTCGTTGGGTCTACCTAGTCAGTTTTTGACCTAAACGACTCATGAGTTTCGTATAGATTATTTAATGTAGCAGTTAATGATTACCTAGATATTAATTACAATAGGCGGTGTTAATCTTTTATTGATTAGATAATTAGTACTAAATAATTTCCGTTCATTTCATCTTACATTGTTAACTCGCGTGAGACTAATGACCTTCCTAAAATGGTTTAAGTACAAACTTAAAGTCTAAAAGGTAAAAATTATCTAGATTATTATCAGATTAAACATACATAATATACAACTATGTAGATACCTATTGTTATATAATAAGTATGTTCGATAATAACTGATATGAGAAATACCGGGCAAGTGCGAGTCGGAGAAGCGCGTAATGGTTTCATACCATTATCTATGTATACAAACGGCAAAAAATCACGTTGTAATATAGTTATTTAATTCTATGTTTAAGTAGTATGTAAGTATTTGTTGTGCGGCAACAAAAATAGATCATCTGCACAGACTTGTAATATAAGGTATATTACAAGTCTGTGATCATCTGTGATAATTTCGACTGTTTCGCTATCACGGTTCATGTGATACGGCGTGGTGATAGACAGACAGTGCAGGCTTAGTCCCGTTGGGTGCCAACGGCTATGGTTATGGAACCCTAAAATGTAACATAGATACATATAGTTTTTTTTTTTTTTTTTAATATTTTGGCAAAAAGTTTTGTTTGTTTTAGGTTTATTATTGACTATGTACGAGTGAATTTAGAATTGTTTTTTGTTGCAATGTGGTGTTCCTGCGATTGGATACAGGATGAACATATAGTTTATTAGTTTTATCGTACCTATTCATCACCGGATTCCATCAATTTGTTTTGATTTGTTGTTCGTTTAAACAGAGGGTAAGGGCTAGGTCAGAAGTTTCACAGTGTAAAGGTGGGTATCCACTATGTACCACCACCACGGGTTACTTGAAATGAAAATCTTTATTCAGAGACTAGACTTGTAATGTTTTAGCTACTCTATAAACTACCTTGTGTAGTTGTGTCCTTTCTGGGCACGTACGGGTCGAGCTTACGCTTCTTGCCCGAGAATCTACTCAGGGGGTTTTTACTCTTGGATCATTGGGCCATCTTGAGGGACGTGGGACGATAGATGGACGGCGAAACTTAACTATGAATTTACTTCCGCTCGGGTGGGGCCATGTTCTCCATTGACCTCATCCGAGCGAGCGGCAATAGACATGTAACAATTAGCAGCAAGACGGTTTCCCAATGACTGACCAAATGATTTTAAGTGAGAACTATAAACAAATTGTAAATAGATAACGTACAATGGATACCCACCTTAACCGGCCATCCGGAGATTATTACTCACACTCACTCAGAAACGGTAATCGCTTCCAGTCTTATTTATAGCATGTAGGGTCATGAGCCCATTCTCATTCATGAATAAATAATCTACACTAGTGTAGGCAGTCTTAGTTTTAGATTAGATTATCTTGCATTTTTCGAACAAAACGATCAATATCTAACATTTTTTTCTTTGTTACAGTTACCTAGTTTCTGGAGACGCTGATGGAAAGTGCTACATTTGGGACTGGAAGACTACGAAGCTGTACAAAAAGTGGAAGGCGCACGACGGCGTATGCATCACGGCGCTGTGGCACCCGCACGAACCCAGCAAACTGCTCACAGCAGGCTGGGACGGCGTCATCAAATATTGGGATTAAAATAAAACAACAAAATAGTTTGCCATGAATATAATAACCCCTAACATCAACCACGAACCATAAAATAAACTCAAATAGACTATATAAACATCAATTAACTTTTTTTTTTACTTTTTTCCTTCATGTTGCGAGCAAAAGCTTATAATGTCATGGTAGGATAGGTTATTATGCAACTTGCATAGAATATTTGTAGATTTCGTCGTGGATATCCACCTTGTACTCCATGCTGCACTCTCGACAAGTGCCATTTCTCATAAATTCGTTGAAACTTATATTATTCTCATGGAATGCTTCGATTAGGGCAGTGGTGAGGCTGTCGATCATCTCGGGCGTGTGGTATGGCCCCGGCGCGAAGCGGAGTCGCTCCTCGCCGCGGGCCACCGTAGGGTAGTTGATTGCTTGAACATAATGCCCTCTCTTCATCAGGGACTCTGCGACCAGGGCGACTTTGTCCGCGCCTACTATAGGCACAGGTACGATGTGACTCACCGACGGCAGCTGCGGGAGTCCCGCCACAAGCAACGATAACTTCAAATATCGAACTATGGATTGATGCTTAGCCCTCAAGGTTCTCCCCTCTTCACTAGCGAGAAGTCTAATAGCTGCCAAAGACCCCGCCAGCGTAGGCGGCGGGAGCGCCGTCGTGAAAATAAAACCAGGGGCATAGGATCTTATAGTGTCCACCAGCAAGGAAGACGCGGCGATATACCCTCCAACATTACCATAGGCTTTCCCCAAGGTGCCAGACACAATGTCTATCTTATCTTGAAGCCCTCTCTCCTCTGCGATGCCCGCACCATGTTTACCATATAATCCCACCGCATGCACTTCATCAACAAATGTTAAAGCTCCATACTCATGTGCTATATTGCACATCTCCTCCAAGGGACACACAGCGCCACTCATAGAGTGTACAGTCTCAAATACGACTAGCTTTGGAACACCAGTAGGTGATTCTGCCAATAATTGTCTAAGGTGATTGGGGTCATTGTGCCTGAATATATGCTTCGGTGCTCGGCTGTTCCTTATTCCTTGTATCATGGAAGCATGGTTCCCAGCATCCGAATAAATAATGCAATCTGGCAGTATCTTGCCTAATGTAGACAGTGTTGCATCATTAGCAACAAAACAAGAACTAAATACGAGTGCTGCAGGTTTTTTATGCAGTTTTGCAATCTCAGCTTCAAGTTTCTCAGTCAGTTGTGAATTTCCAGCTATGTTGCGGGTGCCCCCGGCTCCTGTGCCATAGGATTTGATGGCATTAACAGCAGCATCTTTGACTTGGGAGTGGCGAGAAGTGCCAAGGTAGTCGTTGGCACACCACACAGTCACGCGGCGATTCTCAGCACCCTCGAGCGCATTCGGGTACATCCCGTCAGCAGCCAAGCGGGACACCTTCCTGAACACTCTGTACGAGTAATCCTTTTTCTTAGCGCTGATTTGTTCATGGAAGAAGTTCTCGTACTTGTAAGGCGGCACCACGATGTCCTCGGACATCTCCTTGGGGGCCACGGAGACGATGGCATTCTCCTGGATGAAGGGGCACTTGGTTTCGTCGTCACCGAGCGAGCGGAAACCGCGCGAGATCACGGGGCAGAAACCCCCGTACTGTTTCAGCAAGGCAGCTCCATAGTTCCTGGTAAAGGCTTGATTCAATGATCCCAAAAACGGACACGGCATCTTTATGTAATCCTTCGGTCACTTTGCTCACTCAGGAATACAAACTTGAGATAAACGTTATCGTATAATTAATATTCGATGTTTATTAAACGTTGGCTCCCACTGTAGCCGAACGTTTCTCACGGGCGTCAAGTTCAACTGGTGGCCCGAGCAGCAGCACCTTTCATTTATAAAGTTTGTGTCGTCATTATCGATTACGTTTGTATACTTCAGACTTCACACAATCACATAGAATTTGGGTTTCGCAACATGACATTTTGTACAGTGTTGTTATCAATCAAAAGTCCAACAAGACCTTGCTTAGCTACGTAGATTTTGAAAAATAAAAAAAATAGAAAATTATATGACATTTTCGAATACATAAACAATATTACATGTACCTTTATAAAAATTTTATAACGAAAAATTATGAAAAAAAGTATTACGAATTTCTATTAAATTAATTTCAATAATTGGTTTTTACGGCAAATACCGGTTTTATTTTTCTTAATCAATGCTGCCACGTTCACGACTGTTACCAATGAGAGTGAGTGACAGCAAGACGGATAGAAGTCCTGTCACTGTCAAACACAAGTGTCATAGAAATGGCAAATGTCAAAATTTGGTTTCGGAAAATGATAACAATTTTATTGGTGAAAAAGTAATAATTAGCCATGTTTTCATTAGACAATCAATTAGAATTAAGAAAAACTACCATTTCAAGTTTAGTGACATGCATTTATTTACCAATTATAGTCACAGTTATTTCGTACAAAGGTCTGTTGTACTCTATCGGAAATGCTTCGTCTTTCTACATATTGGTGTTGATATTTATCGCTGAGCTGCTGAAATCTTTTTACCTAACATCCACAAACGATGTACATGCAAAGAAAAACAAAATCAGCAGGACCAGAGCTCGGGATATATTAAAAACCATACTTTTCCTGACGATTGTGTTAATATGTTTCTTCACGGCAATAATTTTGTTTGGGGCGCCTGTGTTGGATGATAATGAACAAACGTTAATGCTGTCGGCTTTGATGACACTGCTGACTGTATTTCCGCTGATAGCTCACTCAGGAGTGGAAGCTTCTATGCTGTTACTCTTTGGTTTGAGGACATACAGCAAACAGAGTGTAATTGAAATGTTGGTGAATAATGCTATTATGACGGTGTCTGGGGCGTGGCTGGGAGCTGTTGTCATTCCCCTGGACTGGAACACGCCATGGCAACAGTGGCCTATCCCCTGCTACCTTGGAGCTATTGGAGGATTCTTATTATCAAATGTTTTCACTATATTAAAAGTGGCAATGATGTCTGCATTTCACAAATACCCAATGCTAAATGCCATAGTTGACTTTTTTTATTATCAAATTTCTAAATAAATTATTGATTTTGTCCTAGTCTGTATAGTAATTTATTTATTATGGGAGTATTTTGAAATTTAATGTAGTTGCTGAAAAACATTCCAACCCACAATCATGTCGAAATGGAGTTAATAATGCCAAATTGATCACATGGTACATATTTACAAGCTGTCAAAATTTGGCGGCCCTACTGTCACTCTAAAATTGAAATCTCCACTTATGTAGCCCAACCCACATTGTATGAGTACACTACACAAGTGTTTAAAAAAACTAAAACAGTCCAAGCTGTTTAGACCTTTTTAATTTATTATATTTTATTTAAAGAAAAAACGATCCAGACCACTTGGAACGTTTTTGATATAATAAATTTGGTCAATGCCAGTTGAATACATGTCTAATAGATGTTATGTGATTAATTTTTTTTGTCAAAAATAGATGTTTTTCATTATTATTGTTATTTTGACTGTGGTATTTGTTGTTTGAACCGTTTTGAATAAATTCAAATTTCAACCGTGACATATGTGTATATTGCAATTTGCAATAAATTAAAAGCGTTCCACAGCACTACTTTTATGAATATAAAAAAAGTATTTATGTCAAGAGACTAAAATAAATCTTAATAATTTTTTTAATCATATTCCTTATATTTTTTTTTTAAACAGAAAATTATAGAATTCCTAAACAGGCACGGGATTGAACTTTAAACACGGTTTTCTCAAAATGCCATGCTTCTGGTTTGGAACGTTTTTCAGGAACTACGTCCAATTATAATGTTATTTGGCATTTTGAAGCATTTAGGTACTCCAGTTATTGTTCAGTTCGTTTAATTTAGGTGTAAAAAGGGACTAAATCAAAATGTTACAGTGCATTTTTGTGTTATAAGACTAATTATTACTCTTAAATATAACACTAATGATCTTATCTAGAATAAATAAAGTGTGTTTTTACATTTACAGTTTGTTATATGCTTGTCTTGTTCAAGGGAGATCACTATTCACTTTGTTTTCTTAATTCCACATACTTATCCCTTTCTATCCCATGTTTTATACAAATATCTCACAGAACGCCACACACAACCCTGATAACTCTTGGTTTGGAATATCTAAATTTTTTATTTCACAAGTTACCTATTTTAATGGCTCTGTTTTCAAAACGTCTCGCCGTTTTGTAATACGGCGAATTATACAAACCGACTGCGATATTTATGTAGCGTGAGCACACGTCAACCCCAAAGTGCAGACTTCGTGGGTGTGTGCTTGAAGACGCATAGTATATACATATTATTATGTTAACATTTACTAACTATAAAAAATCTTGAGCATTGTTAATGCACAAAATGGTGTGCATTAACAATGCTCAATTTTTTTTATACCTTTAAGGTGGTAAACAAGCATACGGCCCGCCTGATGGTAAGCAGTCCCCGTAGCCTATGGACGCCTGCAATACCGGGGGTATCATTCGCGCGTTGCCAACCCTGTAGTAAGGGGAGCTGTGGAGACCTTACTCACCGTTGAAACACAACATGGCCGAAACCAATGGTATTTTTTTTTATACCACTAAGGTGGCATACGGCCCCGCCTGATGGTAAGGATCACCGTAGCCTATACACGCTTGCAATACCGTGGGTATCACTCGCGCGTTGCCAACCCTCCCAACCCCTCCAAGTGGAGCTCCTCGAGACCTTACCGTAGGAACACAACATGGCCGAGACCAATGCTATTTGACTACGATCTTCTGTAAGGTGGAGGGTCCTTCTCCAGACGGGCTGCTCCGATTTGAGCGAATTATCCGCTGTGCCCCACCTCTCTTAAATTTTGCTATTTGACTATTAGGTAAGTAATCTGTGCAAGCTTGCACTTAAGCTAGTCTACACTCGCGTAATTGAGTGTGAACGGCCTCTTCGTCTTAATGAAATGAAATGAAATGAAATGAAATGAAATGAAATAATTGAAATGAAATAATTTTTATTGCATTAAACGTGGTACCTACATATGATAATAAGTAGGTAGTTACCAGAAAATTTGTTTGACACGTTTAGTCATTGCTGACATGCAAAAGGCAATGATTGCCAGTGTTACAATAACTCTATCTGTTACAACAATATTATAATTTTAAAGATAAGTACTCGTTTACACTGTAGAAGCCCATGTCCACCAGCCACTTATACAGGGTGACCGGTAATACGTTGCATTCCTTGCAAGGTGTTCAATTTACCAAATGAACATGAAGAACGCAACGCTGCAATTCTTTATCTAGCACAACTCACCTGCTGCGCTGCACTTTACATACATTAGACACATACAAATAGATTGCAAATATTATACACACATAGATAAATATTTTTTGTATAAATAATAAGATTAATAATTAATAAAGTCTCTTCACTTTGGATTGCTGTTTCAATCAACACCTAACCTGGTGTACCTCTCGCTGTGGCCAAGACACCCTTAGCCGTCAGTACGATCGGTTGCATGAGTCTGTGCAACTGGCAGTGAGAGGACACTATGGTAGCTCAGTAAGGTCGTCAGGGGAAACCCTGCGACTTTATACATGGTCCTTCGAGCACAAGAAGGCAACCTGGGATACATGGTCCTTCGAGCACAAGAAGGCAACCTGGGATACATGGTCCTTCGAGCAACTTTGAACTGGTGACAGGACCCTGCGGTTTTAAACATGGTCCTTCGAGCACAAGAAGACAACCTGGGATACATGGTCCTCAGAACAATCTTGACACCAGCACCATCACGAAAGAACATAGACGGATGAAGAGCAACATTGGACAGCAATCAAGACTACAACAACAAGACGACTACCGGTGATAGGACCCTGCGATTTTATGCATGGTCCATCGAGCAACTATGAACCACCAGGAAGACACCACAGGACGACGACGACAACACGCAGTCTGGAAGGGGACCTACAATCCCTGACCTGATAAGAAGATCTCGACGACAAGAAGACAATCTGGTAAGGGACTTACAATCCCTGACCAGATAAGAAGACGACGACAACAAGAAGACATTCTGGTATGGGGAACTTACAAATCCCTGATCAGATAAGAAGAAGACGACAACACGAAAACAAACTACTACTACACTACTACTACTACTACTACACTACTACACTACTACTACTATGGGGAACTTACGATCGTAAGTTCCCCGGTCAGGGAGTCCTGATCAAATAAGAAGAACTGGTAGGAAACTTACAATTCTTGACCAGGACAAAAACAAGAAGACAAACTGGTAGGGAACTTACAATCCTTGACCAGGACAAAATTATGAAGACAAACCGGTATGGGGAACTTACAATCCCTGACCAAAAAGAAGACAACGACGACGAAAACAAGAAGACACAGTGGGACGGAACTTACAATCTCTAACCAGGATTCTTGAGAAACAATTTCAAGATATAGACGAAAACCATATGTATCTTTATTGGAGCTAGGTACAATCGAACACGAATATTCAAAGAAAGTTATTGACGACGACTGTACTTTCTATTTTTACCACAGAAAAAATGCAGTATCTATGTACGAGGCGACGCCGAAATGTTGATCAAGTATTTTACAGTAAACTAGGTCAAATATAACGCTTACGCGACAATATTCACCAATGTCAAGCAGTCAAGGCATGAATGACCGTAATTAAAAAAAGTGCAAGACAAACAACCAGGCACGACGCGAAGAAAGCGCATACTAGACTATTACATCATAATTTAAAAGATTTTATTTTTTATACAAAGGACAAAATTATATAAATAAATACTATACTGCATATTTACATATTTCTTCATATACTTTCCTGTGGGGGTAAAAACTATGCAATTCTCTACAAATTGCATAGTTAGACTATAGACTATTATTTTACAACGAAGATTTCCAAACAACTTTAGACAACACAATTTGGAGTAATATTATCACACAAACATATCTGATGCAGCAACTAAGTGGATTGATTACAACAACCAGCAGACAACAATCCCGACGAACAGCACTCCTCCGGCGACCAGTCTGACCCCGGGCGACCAACAGTACCAACATCACTACCTATCTATGCACGTCTGATGCGGCGAACAATCGACTTGATACAGTTCCTGAGAGGCGCCAGTATGTTCAATTTACCAAATGAACATGAAGAACGCAACGCTGCAATTCTTTATCTAGCACAACTCACCTGCTGCGCTGCACTTTACATACATTAGACACATACAAATAGATTGCAAATATTATACACACATAGATAAATATTTTTGTATAAATAATAAGATTAATAATTAATAAAGTCTCTTTGGATTGCTGTTTCAATCAACACCTAACCTGGTGTACCTCTCGCTGTGGCCAAGACACCCTTAGCCGTCAGTACGATCGATCGGTTGCATGAGTCTGTGCAACTGGCAGTGAGAGGACACTATGGTAGCTCAGTAAGGTCGTCAGGGGAAACCCTGCGACTTTATACACAAGGGGTTAAAGTAGAGCTCATTTGCAACTTATTTAGTCATATGACACTATGTCCGAAACTTGGTCATTTCTGAGTAATTCGAGTTTTAGGGATTTTAATCAAAATATCCCGATTTCGAGTTACAAAGTACCATTGTAGTGACTTATTACCAATTTTTTTTAATTCTTTTTTTGTTTTCTGGTAGGTAAAGAACAACAGCATCACTTAGAATCAAAATAAGCTAGAAAAGAATGTTATTTTTTCATTTAAGACTAAAAACCTAAGCTACATTTTACAAAAAAAATATGTTCAAGCTCAAAGAATAATTATTTTGAAGAAAAAAATGTATGGGATGTCGCGTACAAATTACGTAACTAAATTCCTCAATTCATTAGCCATTCAAAAAGGTACAGGTGTCAACAAAAACCTTTGAGGGTTATTCACTACCCTGACAAGAAAGATCAAATCCGATTTCGATCCGAATTTTTTTTAAGGAACGACCTGAACCTTTTATTGGACGATGTCCCTTTAGCTACTAGAAGACACCTTATTTATCAGCACGATGGTTGTCCAGCTCACTTTCGGCTCGGTGTATGCCAATGGTTAAATGAAGAATTTCCACTTCGTTGGATTGGGCGCGGTGGACCAATTCCTTGGCCTGCGAGAAGCCCCGATCTAACGCCGTGTGATTTTTTTCTTTGAGGTTACATGAAAGATCTCGTCTACTACGTCACCCCTGTCAACACCGAAGAAGAGCTCCGTGAGTGAGCGGATTGAGAGAGCAGCACAAGACATTCGACGAAGTCTTACAACAAGGGTGACGAAAACAGAAATCAGAAAAAGACTTCGAGCTTGTATTAGGAAACGGGGCTCACAATGAGGTTAAAAACTCAAAGCTCATCGTAGGTGGCGTCACTGTTGACTGTTCCAAGACCCGCCATATTGGTTCATTGTTTAAGTTTGATGTGAGAGTAATTGCTAAAAATCATAGAAATGTAAGCGACCTGGAGTGTAATTACGATTGAAGGAGGAACTGCGGAAACGGAAAGCCAAGACCACTAGCAAAAAAGCCTTATAAATCGAAAGGTAAATAATTTACAGGCATTATTGTGAATTGTAGGTTTTGCTGTGTTCTTTTTATTTATTTCAATTTCTTTTTGTAGACTGGAGGCGTACCATGGAAATTACCTCATCGAAGTTGAAGACGAACTTGAGGATGATATTCCTGAAATTTCTACCATGGATAAGTTCAGAGATATTAATTCCAGCAATAATCTTCCACCACTCTATAAACTACACATTCAAGAGTTTGCAGACAGGTAACAAACCATACATTCATGATTTCCTTATTGTTCCTTGTTATTTTAATGTTTCAGATAGAATTAGACATTTAATGACATACATGTTGTTTCAGATTTCAAGCAACACTGAACGGGAGATACACTACTGTATGAAAGTAGAAGCTTAATAACCGTGAGAGTTGCCTTTGAGGAAAGTTATATTTATTTCCATGCGCAATGCAAAGCCCAAATGAAGAAGCTTCTTTAAATATCATTCTGTTAAAAATGGATAATAGTGGCATGATAGTGGAGTCACTGCGAATGTGCAACTGGAAAAGGAGTAGAAGCACACTGTAAGCATGTTTTTACAGTTCTCCATGGCATAGAAGATATAGTGCCTACTAAAACTATAATTTTGTACAAAATGTGCACAGAACAATTGATGACATTTAAAAAACCGAATAAAGTATTCTATAATTCCCCGATGCAATCCCGTTTTACCAGGAAAATATAATGGACAATTATGAAGGATATGTCAAAATCCTAGCAGTTTCTCCTGTACTACTAGTAGTAAAATGGCTTATCTCCAAGTAATCAAACCTGCCAATCCATATGCTATTAAAATGGACCATGTATTAAACCACTAATTTTAACAAATATCTGTATAAAAATTATGATTTTTGATTATGACAGTGTAATAAAACAAAATTAATACCTATTAAATAGTTTTATTTTCTTATACCTATGAGTATTACATAATACACTCTAAAATTACAGCATATATGACACAAAACATGTTTTTGAAGTTATTTTGAGTTTGGACCCCGCTAGACCCAGGAGGATCAGTAAAAGAAGTTTCATTAGCATCACATTCATTTTGAGTTTGGATCCGGTTAGGTCCTAGAATTGGATCACCACGAGACGTTTCAATACACCGTTTCATGCAACTTCTTTTTAGCAATCGATCTGAGCGTTCTTGTGCTAGTAGGTTAACAGATTTGATTTAATATAGAGGGCACAGCACTTTTCTTTAATGTTCGGTATAAATTTTCATTGTCTGTTAATTACTTTTAATATTATAATCTTCAGATCTAAATTGGGCAGCACATAACCTCGACCATTTACTGGATTTCCAATTTTTCCTTCGAAGAGCCTTTTCCCACTGTTTTCTTCGTTTTATTTCTTTGGAAAATAAATAGATTGGAACATTTTTACAATCGATAGCTGCACAATGAGTCATATTTCGGAATTATTTAGAAAACAAATATGATGTTTACAAAAATAGTATGGAAAATGACAGCTAGCTGTCAAATGTTTGGAACAGTCAACAAAGCGACATCTGAAGTGAGCAAAAGGCAGTTTTTAACCTCATTTGAACAAGATTTATAAAAAAAAAATGTTTAAAAAAATATCTGGACTGGGTAGTAAATAAGCTTCGAGTTTTTTTTGTTGAAACTGTATCTTTAAGAAAATCTGATTATTTAAGTTTTAACTAAGAGTTTTTAAGTCTTTGTGGCTACGCTACAGAATACTCACAATTACCATACCTACTTACCTATTACCATATCATACCTCAATATCCAAAACCAACCTAGATTACCTTACCAGTTCTAATAAGAACTTTTTACCATATTAGAAACAGTTAAAAATACGGAACAAGTAGCCCTGAAAAGAACTGTTGTTATCTGAGAAACTAATTAGCTCTGAAAAGAGCTTTTTACACTTCACGCACAGCACGCAATGTTCTTCACACACGACGCGACGCACAGCACTCAACATCAAGCTCAAGCACTTCCAGTAAGCAGCAGACACCAGTTTTCAGCCAAGCAGACAGAAGCAGCATCGCCATGCAAGTACATCGTGTTCCGATCGCCGCTCGCCGCGTCTTCTTCTCTGCCAGTCGTACTCCGCTCGCGTCGCCGCCGAATATGACCGTGCGCCACAAGGGCAAACAGTTTTGTTGCACGAACCGTGCGACAGAGAAAGAGCGACATGTGGGAGCGAGACGGCGACACAACAGGACCCTTTTAATCAGTGACCAGGACATATGTGATGTTCTCATTCGTCAAACACGATTTCCTTGTTAGAAAATTTTGTATATAAACCTTGCAAATTGCGTAATAAATATTCATTCCGACTTCACCTTCTGACTAAGAGTTTTACTATCAACCAAATCTCTCTCTCCATATCTTAAATGAAAAATTACATTATATTCTAGCTTATTTTGATTTTAAGTGATGCTGTTCTAATTTACCTATCAGAAAACAACAACAGAATAAACAAAATTCCTTATAAGTCACTACAACGGTACATTGGGATTGTGACTTGAAAACTGAGAAAATCGGATTTGATCTTTCTTGTCAGGATAGTGAATAACCCTCAAAGTTTTTTGTTGACACCTGTACCTTTTTGAATGGCTAATGAATTGAGGAATTTAGTTACGTAATTTGTACGCGACATCCCATACAGTTTTTCTTCAAAATAATTATTCTTTGAGCTTGAACATATTTTTTTTGTAAAATGTAGCTTAGGTTTTAGAAAAAATAACATTCTTTTCTAGCTTATTTTGATTCTAAGTGATGCTGTTGTTCTTTACCTACCAGAAAACAATAAAAGAATTAAAAAAAATTGGTAATAAGTCACTACAATGGTACTTTGTAACTCGAAATCGGGATATTTTGATTAAAATCCCTAAAACTCGAATTACTCAGAAATGACCAAGTTTCGGACATAGTGTCATATGACTAAATAAGTTGCAAAAGAGCTCTTCTTTAACCCCTTGCAAGGAATGCAACATATTACCGGTCACCCTGTATAATTCCTTTTTGAATTTATTTTTCTTCAAATTTTGTACTTTGACCGGTAGCTTGTTAAATATTTTGATAGCCATCGCACAGGAATTTGATGCGAACAATGTCGTCTTTATTGTCGGGTATGTGAGTTTATGTGGGCGTCTTCTAGTGTACTTGCTGACCACGTCTTGGCTAGATTTGAAGAGCTCAGGGTGCGATTTTACAAATTGGCACGTTTCAAAGATGTACATAGATGGAAGGGTTAATAAGTTAAGCTTTTTGAACAGTGGTTTGCAGCTTGTTATTGGTGATACATCGAATATGGCACGAACACATTGTTTCTGCGCGATAAATGCTCTATTGATTTCAACCGAGTTTCCCCACAGTAATAAGCCGTATCTTAATCTGGAAGCAACGTAGATGCCAGCATAGCAGATTTCTGACCTGCAATTTTTGTTAATCGCCATCGAGCATAAGAGAAACTATTTAAGTTTTTGCATACTTTTTCCACATGAGGTTTCCAGGTACAATGTTTGTCCAGAACAATTCCCAAAAATATCACTGAGCTTGCCTCCTTGATTATGTGACCGTCATGAGTAATAGTGAGATCTCTAGTATTATTTCCGTGTTGATTATGAAATTGGATTAAGTTGGTTTTGGTTAAATTTACTTTCAGGTTATTGTAAGTTAGCCAATTTATAATATCCTTAATAGTATTGTTAATGTCTTTATTATAAGTGTTCAGATTTTGAGAGCTGTCTGGAATTATTATGGATATATCATCAGCAAAGAGAGTGCACATATGTTTTGTTACCTTCGGTATGTCGTTTATATAAATAAGGAACAGCAGTGGTCCCAGTATACTGCCTTGTGGTACGCCTACTTTGTTCACTTTGAATGACGATTTATACACTTGTTCCTGTTGGTTATGATTTAAGTTATTTATTTCAATATATTGGGTTCTGTCCATTAAGTAACTTTCCAGCCATTTCAGTGCCTGTCCTCGTAATCCATATTTCTCGCATTTGTGAAGTAGCATTTTATGTGATACAAAATCGAAAGCCTTGCTCATATCGAAGAAAATGGTAGTAACAGGTATCTTTCTATCAACAAATTCCAATATCTTAGTTATAAGTTTGAAAGCTGCTAATGTGGTCGATTTGCCCTTTTGAAAACCATTCTGTTCTTTATTCAGAATTTTATGTTTAGTTAGAAAATCTAAGATTCTATTATGCATGACTTTTTCAAATATTTTTGCGATTACAGTTATCAGAGCAATTGGTCTATAATTTTCAAGGAGCAGTTTATCTCCTTTTTTATGGATCGGTTTTACGACTGACATTTTTAATGCTTTTGGATAACTTCCTTCTGACAAAGATTGATTTATTAAGTGGCTAAGTATCGGCGCTATAATATATGATGCCCTTTTAATTATTATGGTAGGTAGTTCATCGTATCCAACTGAATTTGTATTGCGTAATGAGTTGATATGTTTAGTTATTTCATCGGAGTCTGTAGGGTATAAGAACATGCTATGATCATTTGTTTTAATATCAGTAGGATACGTATTTTTTGATATAACAATCGATTCGCTGCTATCATTTGTCAAATTAATAAAATATTCATTGAATTTATTGGCTATGTCATTTGGTTCATTGATTATTTCGTTGTTACATAGAATCTTATTAATGGTAGGTTTAGGTTTATTAATCGATAGATTTGATTTGATTACATGCCAGGACGATTTGCACTTGTTTGTTGCTTTACTAATATAGGATTCGTTGCTAAGGCGCATTGCGGTGCTTACACATTGTTTTAGAACACGTGTATATCTCTGGTACATAATTTTATTTTGTTCGGTGCTTTCTTTATAGTATGCAAATCGCAGTTTACGTTTCTTGATCGCAGCTTTTTTTATTCCCTTTGATAACCATCTCGCAGAGAATTTTTTTTTCATCACTTTATTCTTGTATACAGGAAAACACAAGTTAAAAAATAATATTAAATATTCATGGAATGAGTTAAAGCTTTTATTTATATCATTTTCATCAAATACCTCTGTCCATGATATTTTTTCTAAACAGTTGCAAAATTTATCAATATTATCAATACTGTAGTCTCTATAGGTTCTATACCAGTATTCAGGAGTTGTATCTTTCTGTATTATGGGTATTGATAATGCTTGTGCAGTGTCATGATCAGAAAGACCAAGCGGGTATATATTGCTTACAGCTTCTGGAATATTGCTTATAATTATATCTATACAAGATCGATTTCTTGTAGGCTTATCTATATGGTTAATAAAATTATAGTTCTGTACTATTCTATAGAATTCCTTTGTCACTTTATCATCTTTCATAATGTTGATATTAAAATCACCTGATATCACAACTCTTTTTTTAATTTTCGATTTAAGTTTGTTTAGGAGAGTTTCGAGATGTGTCAGAAATACATATGGATCTGATGTGCGATTTTTTGGGATTCGATAAATGCAAATAATTATTGTTTTGTATTCAACTAACTCAATACCGCAACATTCAAGAGGTAGGGCACAGCGGATAATCCGCTCAAACCGGAGTAGCCCGTCTGGGGAAGGACCTCCACCTTACAGAAGATCGTAGCCAAATAGCATTGGTCTCGGCCATGTTGTGTTCCAACGGTGAGTAAGGTCTCCAGAGCTCCACTTGGGGGGGTTGGGAGGGTTGGCAACGCATGAGTGATACCCCCGGTATTGCTTACGTCTATAGGCTATGGTGACGGCTTACCATCAGGCCGACCGTATGCTTGTTTGCCACCTGTGTGGTATAAAAAAATAAAAAAAAAACAAATTCTTTTGCCATATCCTTAAGAAAGTCGATTTGCTTAAATTCAACATCTTCTTTACATAATATGCAGACGCCACCGCGCTTTTTAGGTCTTGAATAAAAATCGGCAAGTTCGAAACCGCTCAAATGAATATTAGCTTCTGTGCCAGACTTGATGAAAGTTTCACTTAGACACAATATGTCCACACCATTGTTTTGCTCAGTGAGTTCATTCAACGTTATTTGTAGGAGATCACGTTTGCTAAAGTATCCAGCAATATTTTGGTGTAAAACTGTGAGTTTACTGTTATTTACGAAAAAATGACTTTTCCTCTAAGCTAGAACCAATATTCGATGGTGTTACCTTGTCATGACTATTAGTTATTGGGAAATAGTCCAGCAGTGTTCGTTTTTTAGGTACTGGTAGGGTAGTCACCTTTTTGAGTATTGGGAAGTAATCTGTAATGAATTTCTTTTTTGGTGAGGTATTTGCATGTTGTGATTTGGTATTATTAGATTTATTTATATTTTCTCTTATCATAGTAAAATTATTTATGTATTTATTTTCGTCACAGATATCAGAATACAAGAGATATGGTTTGTGGGCGGGGCACATGACGCCATTTTCTGCACAAATGTGCAGGAACTTGATTGTTCTAAGTCATTCACAAAACAACGCTTCCGCGAACACACGTCCGTGAATGTCAACAAAAATGCCGGCTTGTGCTTTAATTACGTGCAAAAATCGCAGTGATACGGTAAATTCAAGTAATAGTGGTGTTACTTATCATAGGTAAGTCATTTATTTAATATTTTTCTATATAAATGACAAATTAACGAAATATTTTTGAGGCATAGAAATCATTAAACAATATACGGCATAGTCGATACTTCCGTTAAAAATATTGTCCATTGCTTGTTTTGGATACGCGTTTTTCAATGTTTTGCGGTATGCACGTACAATGGAATGCAAACGTAACGATAATTACAATGTTGTGAAAATATCGTGGTACCGCCGCTTGTAGCTTCCGCGATCTGTCAAAGTAATAATGGCCGTCGCACAAGCCATGTAGTGCTGCCAAAAGTAGAATATTTTAGTATCGATAATTTTGTATTTCTAATTTTTGAAAGTATAATAATTTGAAACTTTTACTACAGTGCATTCCTTGTACAGGGTGTCCTAGTCCCATAAGTATTGGATCAAACTCAAGGGGAAAGTAGCTCACCTAAAAACTCATTTGATTAGTTTAAAAAAAATCGCTTGTTATTATGTACTAATTTTTTTAAAGTTCTTTCTTTTAATTGGTTGTATAAAAATTACTATTTTCCAAAAATAAAATAATTAAAAACTAAAAACTTTGGTAAATTTTTTTTTCTTTTTTAATTATTTAAAATTAAATAGGTATTATAGTTCATAGTTGTAGTCCGTAATAAATTGTTATTGTAAAATATCGAGAGGTAAAGTTATCGATAATGCTTGTCGCCCTTTTTCATTAGGTGCCCGTCACTATAATACACTTCTTATGGCGGAAACACACTACCGTGTCGGGGCCTGTCGTGTCGCGCTCTGTCGTGACCTCGTGACGGTGGGTGTGCACACTTACGTGTCGTGTCGGGGCGCGCTTCTGTTCAGAAATGAACGAAATAAACGCCAGACGTTTATTTCTTTCATTTCTGAACAGAAGCTCTCATTGTTTGCCTTTGTCTGGGTGTTTTCTATAATGTATAATGGTATTTATTTACAAAAAAAAAGTATTTAAGTATATTTATCAGGAATCTAGTACCTAGTAACTCATTATCACGCTGCAAAAATAAATAATAAAAAAAAGCGTCCACTTGTTCGCGCCAGGAGCCGCGCGCGGGTATAGAAACACATTTGCAGGGCGTGTCGTGTCGCGTCATAACCCCCACCACCGCCGTGGCGCAATCGGCGGCCAGCAGTCCGCGCCACGACAGAGCGAGTCACGACACGACACGCCCTACAAATGTGCTCCTAACCATATAAAATGTATGAACGCGATATGCTTCTGGCGCGACACGACAGGCCCCGACACGGTAGTGTGTTTCCGCCATTACATCTGTGTTCGTAATCGAACTGCATGCAAATCACGGGCTTACGATTTGTGTGAGTGTGACTGTCGGAGATTATTCTATGAATGTGTTAAAATGTAACTGTGTGTGTAAGTGGCGACATCGGTTCTGGTACAAAAACTGTCTTATTACATTTCTCTTCTTTCTGTGTTCTGAGATTTTCGTAGTCAATGGTATCTATCAGTACATTAATACGATCACATTTTTGTATCAATGAATAGGTTTGTAGGTTTAAAAAATGGCAGTTTAAATGATTTTGGGACATAAGATGAAGTTGTCGATTAAGTTTCTTTTCATTGAGTGTACTGTTCTGAACAACGTTCAATAGAATGACACAACTGTTTCCGTACTTTTGCAATATTGTGCCTAGGTTTGACAATAATTTTATGGGGTTTTTGTCATTTTCTCCTACGGATAGAACGATTTTATCATCTTTGTGCAACACTATGTTTTCACAACTACGTCTTCGTCTACGTCTTCACTTTTCTTTTGCCTTTGACTTCGTGTATAACTTCACAAACTTTGGTCTACTTCGCGAACTGTAGGGCTATAGCATTAGGACTTTATAAGGGTGGCAGTAATGAAACGCATAAAATAGTAAATTAATAATTTTATTTTTTATTTTGTTAAATATTTACATAGCCTATTTTAACGCTCTATTTAGTAAAATATGAAACTTAACCAACATTTTGCTTGATCACATTTTTCACAATAATTCCTATAACAGCATACATTATGTATTAACTGCTGTCCTTAATTTTATGAACTGACAACAGCAATAAAATATGCAAACGAAGATGATAGAAATTAACAAATAGTTAACACACCTAAGGCCTTGTTATTATTAAATTTCTCTAGTGTATGTATTACACAATATGGTACCTACAAAGTGTACTTGATTATGTTTTTGACTTCGTGTTTTGCGACCGTCCATTTTGCATCAGCACATATCGGTCTGTGACGGTATTTCCAGCCGATCTCAACCGATTCTTCGTTGACAAATGTAGACTTAATACTGATATAAGTTTTGGTTAATAATTTCGGAAGGTTAATCACTAATAACTAGGTTTAACCTTGATTATGGATTATTTTGTATGATATATAACGGTTGAAACCAGTCAAATATACATTTGCAAATATAACCGCTCACTCGCACACACATTATGGTGGCCCCAACGATTACTGTGCTATAGCAATCAAAGTAGATCACCAGAAGACTTTTAAGTTACGAAGTTTGTTTTAAGTTAAGGTAGGTAATGTAATAATTAGAATAAGGACCATAGTCGACTCGGAGATGAGAGGATCGGAGGTGTTTTGTAATCACAGATATTAAGAAAAACTGGATACAATACGTACCTACTCAATATATCTACTTACTTGAAATTAGGAAATTAGAAATTGAAAATACTTCTTTATCCTCTCCTCTATAAGTTTGTTAACCTCTCTTTATAAATTAGTGAGTTGAAAACTGAGGGCAGAAGTCAGTCATTTTTGTAGACTTCAATTAATTGTTCCGAGTTTGGCATCCGTTTGTCACATAGGACATCGAAACATCTTCGCTTTGATTCGCTCCGCTTGTCTCCGTTTCACATAGACGACTGGCCTTAGTAAATTGAAGCGTCCGAAGTCAACAACTTAGAATTTACAATATTCTACAAGTTCTAATAAATTGCTCAAGATTATATTGATGTCGAAGACTAACTGAATGAACCTTGAAAAATCTTATATTTAAAATAGATTTTTTGCATCAAAAATTTACAGTTAGACCTACTTCCATTGTGCGGTTAGTCGCGAGTGACCTAACGCTTATAAAAACCCCATATTTTACATTCAAAATAGTTTCTTTTTTCTATCTCTAAGCTGAATGAAAACGAGTGTGGAAGTCTTCTAACTTCGTATCTTCACTTCACTTCGATCAACTTTGCGAGTATGAATTCGAGCCCCACATTAGAGCGCTTGTAGACGCCCGTCTTTTTCACCGAATAACTGACCGTGTGAGATCTGACTTAGTATCCCTCCTGGCAGCTGCGGTCTCACACGACTAACCGCATAGTGTACCTAAAATCACGCTTAATTGCTATTCAACAATGGACATTCACACATTTGAAGAGAAATAGGTAATAAAGTGGCACAATGTCTGTAGAAAAATATAATAACTACGTTATATTGATACCTTTTCGTACATTATGTATAACGTTTAGGGGGAACTGTAGGTAATATTTCATACACGATCCCGCTGATTAGCGGGAGAAGATTATTAGCCGCATCATATAGGTATAAAGTGTTTAATACACAGTTATTTAAATAGGTATTGGCTATATAGATTCATAATCATCTCATTCAGCCAAGCCTATGGCACTCATCAAACGCTAGCGATTTTGTTTGCAGTGGCATCTATTAATTTATCATTTCGGCAGTGGTTTTTAACGATTGGCAACACTAATGAAATGCGATATATGCGAAAATACCGTTACATTTAAAATTTTACATTCAGCCTTATGACGTTCACTTAGATCAATGATGTACTCAGAATATAGATCAATTTAGAAGTTGCTCCGATATAAAGCGGTATTCATTACATTATACACCGAAAAAGTGGGTGTTTGTGAAATGGTCAATGACCAAAACAATGTTTAGGCGTTTTAATGATACTATTTTATTGTATCGCGACATTTATATTCTAAAAACGCTTATCGCAGCGAGTAAAAGTACCGTGCTCATGCTCAAATAGAACTCTAAACGGGTAGCTTACACGCGGGCTGGGTGATATTTTAGGTCGTGTTCCCTTCAAGAAACATGTAAGATGTCGCGCAAGCGATTTCTTAATACCCACTAGTATTTGTATATTTATTTCACTTGCTGTATGCAATAAGCTCATGCAAGACTTGCGGAAGTTTTTACGCGAGAATTTTTCCCTGGGTTGTTCTGTATTCTGAGATAGTGATTATGATCGTGCTATGTTTTCGGCTGAATACAAGATTACTACAAAATCGACTCCTAATGAATTTAACGCGATAACATTACAAAATATAACAGCGTATATACATTACACCATAAGCCTACTTCAAAACATCTAATGTAAAAATAAAAATCTCATTTGAAAAATTATCAAGCACCTTCAAAATTAG
Source organism: Endotricha flammealis (assembly GCA_905163395.2). Taxonomy (NCBI): domain Eukaryota; kingdom Metazoa; phylum Arthropoda; class Insecta; order Lepidoptera; family Pyralidae; genus Endotricha; species Endotricha flammealis. The sequence goes on along the minus strand of LR990859.1, from coordinate 1,901,615 downwards.
AAACACGCCGTTACAACCTTTAATTGCAGAATTCCAATTAAAATTTTCTATTTAAACTATCGAAAAACTACGTCCCATAATAAGCAAAGATCAGCAAAAGTCTTTTTAAAAAATTACGGTTTCCACAATGAATACTTTTTTTTATTTTTTATATGGCTTCATAGTGTGTATGTACAGTCACCTCCATAAATATGTAATCACTTTAGTACTTACCTTGTCACTATAACATTGTTGACATGTTCACTCAAATGTCGTTATGTAGGCAATAGAAATGATATACGAAAGTGACAAGGTACTGAAGTGATTACATGTTTACGGAGGTAACTGTACTATCCGCGCCATGAGAGATGAGTCCTGGCGTATCACGTGATCGACCTGCGTAGTAGACGATTTCTATACCATTTTACCAGAAATCAATCAGGTCTCATGTCTCATAACAAACATATTCTACTTACCAAAAGTCTGCGCTTCACGGTTTAAAACATTGGTGTGGAAGTTTAAAACAGAGTTTCTACCAATTACGCTTCGCTTTCAAACGCCTTCGGTATTAGTACATGCGTTTGACGCAGCATCTATACGCACTGAAGTTTGGAGGTGGTTAACTGTGACCTTTGTTACAAACTGGGTTTACCGTGTAGGTTTTAAACAACGTAAAATTTTGATGATTGGTTTTCAAAACAAAATTGAACTTTTCGATTGAGTTGCTGTCACTTTCACACTCGATATAATTCTACCCAAGACTGACAGTGACAGAACGTTTTAGTTAAAACCTTAGCTGATTTTTGTTTAATAAGACTTACGTGTTTATATTGTTTATAAAATAATTGTGTTTATTCTTCTATGCAAGTTCTATGCTCTAATATTTTACCCTGTTGCAGGATCGTAAGAACATGAGTGCCAGATATTAAGTACGCATGGTATAAAAAATTTACAATTAAAATAATTATGTATTGCAAGAAAACTTATATACAGTTCGTTAGCATTTAAAATGAGACGCCATCGGAATAATAATGTACATGACTTATAAAACATCGATGACCATTCCGTGAGATTACGGCTTGTATTGTAATCAATTCTATTAGTCGCCAGCTTTAATGTACCTCATTCTAAGCGCTAACGAACTGTACTTAGTTACGTAATAAATGACAATATAACACGTTTTATAAATACGTACGACACATACGTACAGAATGACAATAATTTCTAGAAAATTCTTATAACCAAAATCTAGATACCTTTAGTGGGAAACTTCAAAGATTGGGGTTTACAGTAAATAGCAAACGTAATATTAGAATATTTAATATATTTCTTATTTATTAAAATACAGTTTTATAATTAAATAATATAAAAATGCACCGCTAATACTAAAGTACTTATATGATATACTCTCAACAATCTTTAAACGCGCTTCTAGTGGGATTATTTCACAATTGGCAATACCGGAGAGCTTTACAGTCAGCCAATGAAAGAGATGACCAGGGCCGTAATATAATTCAAGTTCTCTAAATATTGCGTGAATGGAATTTACTCTATTTTTAATTTATTAAAAGTTTACATATTGTATACTATGTAATTACAAAGATACATAACGATTCTTACATTAGCATTAAAATATTTGTTTTTAGTTACTCTACCCTGCTCAACTCGTTCGTTGGTTGGCTGTACGAGTTTTTTTCACGTTCGATCGTGTCAATGTATACAAGCCGACCAAATAGAGAACTCTCATGTTGTCAATTTATAAGACGCGTGTCACATAACAAAATTTAATTACTTGCTCACATTTTAAAGTGAGCAACCAGGCTAATCTGGATATGTATGCGTCTGATAAATTCACAATATGAAACGTTTTTTGTTATGTTACCCTAAGGTTGTAGCAATAAGGCCGCCTTGTTGCTAATGCACTAGTCTGTAGGTTGTCCGTGTATAATGCATTACGTTGTTGTGTATTGCCACTATAAGCATTTTCCTTTTTTTTTGGCCAGCTTGTACACGTTAATTCGAATGTGACCAAAAAATTCGTATTAAACACTCCGAATATTAATGATATGCTTTGACACATTAGGACAATAAAAAAAATTATAGCACAACAAAGCTCAAAAAAAATTGTATAATAATCCCATAGAAACCATAACAGCGGCCGTGGAATTAAAATAACTGTTAAAACCTACCAAATAGGTTTAATAACAGTTTTAAAACGATGTTGCCATACTGCCTTTTTAGTTTATTTTCTACTAAAAAATAATATTGTATAAAATTATGATGATTAAGTAACACTATATGTTTAGACTCTGCACACATTATTATGCGTTGATGTCGCGTTTCATATTGCATTACAATGTTGCAATCAAGTGAGCGTTCTCCCACGACGCTACCCAAATGGAGCGACTCGACTGCGAAATTTTATTTGCCTGTATTCGTATACGGCGCTCTTTACATACGATTAAAATCACACGATACTATGTCAAACGCCAGTTTGATACGATTCGTATGCAACTCGTTTCGCACGCAAATGGTATCGCGTTGCGTCGTGTGCGTGGGCGAATTTGTATGAAAGCTAGGTACTCTCGCGCGATTGTATGATACTCAGGTCGCTTCTAAATTGCGTGGTGGGCGAACGGGTTTATGTTTATTATAAACATATCAATGTAGGTACTACGAAACGCGATACCAACGCACAATAATGTGTTACAGGTCTTAAACTACAAAGACATTTTGGCAACGTGAGGCCGTTCGAACATGCTATAACAAGGAGCGCGCTACAAGCTAACAACAACGGAGCCGCCTTACGTATTGTTCGTGTCCGGTTGGAAGTAGTGCAAACCGTTTATCTGAAAAAGGAAAACCACACATTAAACGTTTACGACAATACTACTCACTTACAGTATATCGGCGTGAAGCATCCACGTTTTTTTAAGTGTACAGATTCGTAAATACAACTCCTTTTTAGAATTCCATTAAAAAAAGTTGTGACGATTCCAAATAGCTTGTTATAGACCTATTTAAATGAAAATATTTGATTTTGAGTTGACTTTGGCTTAAGATGCTGTCAGACAATCGAACTTGGTCCGGCAGCGGATCATCGAACCGTCCGTCGTCCGGTAGCGGACCATGTTCCGTCCGCGTCTGCTGTCAAACGGACCGAACCAGTAATATTAATAACAAAGAACGGTCGGACGGTTCGGTTCGGTTGTGTGGCGTGTTGCCCGGACTTCGTTAGTAGTAAAACGCTCACCGTCATGTCGTACTCGGTGACGAAGGCGGGCACCTCGAGCTGGTCGCGCGCCATCACGGAGTACAGGTACTCGACGCCCGGCAGGTTGTGCACCTTGGCCTTGATGGCCGGCGCCATGAACGTCGTGAACCACCAGGTCATCATCTATAATAATCATTTATAACATTTAGCATCATCCATTTATGATTGTTTTGTATAGTTGCTAGACAACTAGCCAATCTTATTTAAAAAAATATTTTTGGAAGAAATATTTCACCTTCCCGTCTCAGGTAGGATTCGAACCCACGTCCTCTCGATATCCGGCCGAGTGCCCTTACCACTGAGCTCCCGGAAAGGTTAGTAATGGTGGTGAAATTTATCATTCCTTAAAACTGCGCTGCGTGAGTCGCAGAACAGGAGGTGAAATGCCAAAAAGGCCGTAACTGGTTTTCTTTCGCCATTTCTTTTACCAGTGGTAATTTTGTTTCCGAAATGGTAGTAGTATATAGAGTAGATTAATTTATTGCAACTGTATACTCTGACAAGAGAACGCGTTTGTGAAAACCTATTCTCTGAATTTTGAATTTTTGCAATTTTTCTTTCAAGAATATTTTCTAAATATAATAGCATCCCGTTTCTGGAACGCATTTTATCTCAAGCCATATCTTTTTTCTTCTTTAGTTTGACGGCGATAGCCATAATATAATGTCATGAGCAAATTACCGTAGGCCGCATTACTTAAGCGTAAGAACAGTAAAAAAAATGAAATATGTATAGGCCAGGCCAGGGTCAGGGCCGTAAATGATGATACAAGTTTTTAATAATCGTGGGAAGAAAAAAAGGGAACTCACTTTTGTCCAAAACGTGGGATGAACAATGTAGAATGCTTTCAGGTTCTTCTTATATCTGAAAAAAAGAGACAAAACATCTGTCACAGGTTTCGAAAAAAAGTATTTCTACACAATCCACACAGCGCCACCTGGTCCCAACGTAAGCTTGGCTTAACCAGCTTATATTATGGGTACCAAGACCAACGATATATTTTTGTAAATATTATACATTGAAAACGCCCAGACTCAAGAACAAACACATATGCCATCAAATGTTTGCCCCAAGAAAAAGGCCGTAACGGGGTTTCTTTCGCCATTTCTTTTCCCAGTGGTCATTTTGCCTTGTTTCCGAAATGGTGATAATTTATAGAGTAGCTTATTTACTTAATATTTAATACAGAATAATAATATGTACTACATGACGAGAGAATGTGTGTGTCAAAGCCTACTCTCTCATTGTAAATGACGCCTAAGTGTCCGCGGGGGCCTGCAGAGTAAGTTGGTAGGTAGTAGGTACACTACCAACGCAGTCGGGCTGTCTTTCTGATGTAAGCCAACATTGTGAGTGAGCATTGAGAACTTACTTGTAAGGCAGCACGGTGTAAACCTCCTTCAGCCAGGAGAATGGAGGGTGGTTGTTGGACGAGGCCAGGGTATGGAAGTATGCGATCACGTAGTCGCCGCGCACGATCGGGTCGAGGAGCTTGATCAGGTAAAGTAACGCCTGGAATGAGATAATGTTTGGATTAAAATAATTTTTTACTAGCTGATGGTTGTAGCAGCGAAATCCCGTTATTCCCGTTCCCGGCTTTACATCCAGAATAAAAACTATCCTATGAATGTGTTAATCCAGATTATACTCTACTCGTGTACCAAATTTCAAGCAAATCTATCAAGTCGTTTTTACGTAACATACATCCATACATCCTCACAAACTTTAAAAAAATGTATAATATTAGTAAGGGTCTACATAATCTGTTATAATATCTTACACTCAACATCGTTCAATGAGTTGTTCATCTTCTTCTTCTCGTGTGCTGCCCGCTATAATGTTTGCGGGCAGTAATAAAATTATTTTTGGTTTTCAGATGTTGTTATTAAGCCTTTCGGCCAAAGCTAAAAATACATTATAAACAAATTAAACAGCCATTTTGTACATAAAATCCATATCATCCCGTTCGATTCACTTCAAACAACTGGGGGGTTACCATCATCTTTTACCTAACTACTCACGTTTTGAATTGGTTCCGTTTATGTACCTAAACGTAATCGCATTATTTCGTACCACCATCTCTCATAAACAGGATCTCATTTCGTCGGATGAGCAAATGAAAATGAGGTTAAAAACTCAAAGCTCATCGTAGGTGGCGTCACTGTTGACTGTTCCAAGACCCGCCATATTGGTTCATTGTTTAAGTTTGATGTGAGAGTAATTGCTAAAAATCATAGAAATGTAAGCGACCTGGAGTGTAATTACGATTGAAGGAGGAACTGCGGAAACGGAAAGCCAAGACCACTAGCAAAAAAGCCTTAAAAATCGAAAGGTAAATAATTTACAGGCATTATTGTGAATTGTAGGTTTTGCTGTGTTCTTTTTATTTATTTCAATTTCTTTTTGTAGACTGGAGGCGTACGATGGAAATTACCTCATCGAAGTTGAAGACGAACTTGAGGATGATATTCCTGAAATTTCTACCATGGATAAGTTCAGAGATATTAATTCCAGCAATAATCTTCCACCACTCTATAAACTACACATTCAAGAGTTTGCAGACAGGTAACAAACCATACATTCATGATTTCCTTATTGTTCCTTGTTATTTTAATGTTTCAGATAGAATTAGACATTTAATGACATACATGTTGTTTCAGATTTCAAGCAACACTAAACGGGAGATACACTACTGTTTGAAAGTAGAAGCTTAATAACCGTGAGAGTTGCCTTTGAGGAAAGTTATATTTATTTCCATGCGCAATGCAAAGCCCAAATGAAGAAGCTTCTTTAAATATCATTCTGTTAAAAATGGATAATAGTGGCATGATAGTGGAGTCACTGCGAATGTGCAACTGGAAAAGGAGTAGAAGCACACTGTAAGCATGTTTTTACAGTTCTCCATGGCATAGAAGATATAGTGCCTACTAAAACTATAATTTTGTACAAAATGTGCACAGAACAATTGATGACATTTAAAAAACCGAATAAAGTATTCTATAATTCCCCGATGCAATCCCGTTTTACCAGGAAAATATAATGGACAATTATGAAGGATATGTCAAAATCCTAGCAGTTTCTCCTGTACTACTAGTAGTAAAATGGCTTATCTCCAAGTAATCAAACCTGCCAATGCATATGCTATTGTAATGGACCATGATTACTTGGAAATATTTTCTTATACTTATGAGTATTACCTTTGTAAAGTTTTTGTTAAACCTATTTTTAAACCACTAATTTTAACAAATATCTGTATAAAAATTATGATTTTTGATTATGACAGTGTAATAAAACAAAATTAATACCTATTAAATAGTTTTATTTTCTTATACCTATGAGTATTACATAATACACTCTAAAATTACAGCATATATGACACAAAACATGTTTTTGAAGTTATTTTGAGTTTGGACCCCGCTAGACCCAGGAGGATCAGTAAAAGAAGTTTCATTAGCATCACATTCATTTTGAGTTTGGATCCGGTTAGGTCCTGGAATTGGATCACCACAAGACGTTTCAATACACCGTTTCATGCAACTTCTTTTTAGCAATCGATCTGAGCGTTCTTGTGCTAGTAGGTTAACAGATTTGATTTAATATAGAGGGCACAGCACTTTTCTTTAATGTTCGGTATAAATTTTCATTGTCTGTTAATTACTTTTAATATTATAATCTTCAGATCTAAATTGGGCAGCACATAACCTCGACCATTACTGGATTTCCAATTTTTCCTTCGAAGAGCCTTTTCCCACAGTTTTCTTCGTTTTATTTCTTTGGAAAATAAATAGATTGGAACATTTTTACAATCGATAGCTGCACAATGAGTCATATTTCGGAATTATTTAGAAAACAATTATGATGTTTACAAAAATAGTATGGAAAATGACAGATAGCTGTCAAATGTTTGGAACAGTCAATAAAGCGACATCTGAAGTGAGCAAAAGGCAGTTTTTAACCTCATTGTCGCTGATTAGTTGCAGCGGTGCGTTCAAAACAAACCATTAATTCTTTTTGGTCATTACCGGTTTTTTAAAACGACTTACTTTTATTATTTATCTATTTTAAAATTGTTTAAGATGTAAATTGATCTATATTCAAACGAAAAACACACATTTTTTATAGATTATAGATAGACAGATTAAACGGGGTATACTTTCTTTACTTTCGTAAAAAAAGAATTTAACGAAAATTAAATATTACACGTTCAAAACGCACCCTGTCGGATCGGACTGACACAACACAAGTGTCAAGTCAATCTTGTGAAGTGAAATCGTGTTTTACGAATTTAAATAAATTTACGCCTCATCATTTTCCATCTGCGACCGTAGCAGCTACGCCTCAGCATCTAACTCCAAGACGCAGAACAACGCGTGACAGACGGAGACGTGGTGGTGTGGTGATATGAATTCAGTGGTGATGGTGAACCGGCGTTGAAATAAGATGCAGCACGCAGGGCGTTGTGTGCTGACTCAATAGAAAAAGCCAATTTATCGAGGGAGAAATTGGTCTTTTTTAGGAATTTAGTAGAGGAGATTAAGAGATATAAAAAATATATTAATTTCTATAATTTAATATTTACTACTATTGTTAGGTAGCATAACATTATTGATGAATATCACATCACATCATAACATTTTTTTATAATGTTAATGTTCATAACAATAAATGTAATTTATATAAATGTTACAACAATACATTTTGTGTGGTCTTTTTCTTTACTTTCTTATTTATTTATTCGTTTCATATAATTATTAAATTATTTATAACAATTCGCACCAAGTAGCCATATTTAGATAGAAATTTGATAGATATTACCGTCAATTTTCATAGGCAACAGCGACATTTGGCGGCTGGCGGGTGAACTAAAATTTAAAAAAAGCGATGGCCATTTTCCAACTTCACATGGCGTCTGATGGACCGCGGACCATTTGATACCATTGACGTTATTTATTTTATTAGTTATTTATTTACTTAAAATGAATAAATTAAATATAAATTGGATACTTAAGTACTCAAAATTTTATATATTCCGTCGGTTGGGGGATGTCTTTGGGGCGCTAACAAAGAAATATATTCAGAAAATAAGGGGTAGCGTATACATACTATGCATAAAGGTATACAGTTGAAATTTTAGTTCATATCTCAGCCAGTGCATGGCAGCACCTTCCATACATGACGATTTCACCCCGGAGTTGCCACTCTATCCTCCTTGACAGTCCTTGATTCAGTTTAGGTTGACAGCTCTTTTGACAGAAAAATCCTTTCAATGAGGTTAAAAGCTGCCTTTTGCTCACTTCAGATGTCGCTTTGTTGACTGTTCCAAACATTTGACAGCTAGCTGTCATTTTCCATACTATTTTTGTAAACATCATATTTGTTTTCTAAATAATTCCGAAATATGACTCATTGTGCAGCTATCGATTGTAAAAATATTCCAATCTATTTATTTTCCAAAGAAATAAAACGAAGAAAACTGTGGGAAAAGGCTCTTCGAAGGAAAAATTGGAAATCCAGTAAATGGTGGAGGTTATGTGCTGCCCAATTTAGATCTGAAGATTATAATATTAAAAGTAATTAACAGACAATGAAAATTTATACCGAACATTAAAGAAAAGTGCTGTGCCCTCTATATTAAATCAAATCTGTTAACCTACTAGCACAAGAACGCTCAGATCGATTGCTAAAAAGAAGTTGCATGAAACGGTGTATGTTAACGTCTCGTGGTGATCCAATTCCAGGACCTAACCGGATCCAAACTCAAAATGAATGTGATGCTAATGAAACTTCTTTTACTGATCCTCCTGGGTCTAGCGGGGTCCAAACTCAAAATAACTTCAAAAACATGTTTTGTGTCATATATGCTGTAATTTTAGAGTGTATTATGTAATACTCATAGGTATAAGAAAATAAAACTATTTAATAGGTATTAATTTTGTTTTATTACACTGTCATAATCAAAAATCATAATTTTTATACAGATATTTGTTAAAATTAGTGGTTTAAAAATAGGTTTAACAAAAACTTTACAAAGGTAATACTCATAAGTATAAGAAAATATTTCCAAGTAATCATGGTCCATTTCAATAGCATATGGATTGGCAGCTTTGATTACTTGGAGATAAGCCATTTTACTACTAGTAGTACAGGAGAAACTGCTAGGATTTTGACATATCCTTCATAATTGTCCATTATATTTTCCTGGTAAAACGGGATTGCATCGGGGAATTATAGAATACTTTATTCGGTTTTTTAAATGTCATCAATTGTTCTGTGCACATTTTGTACAAAATTATAGTTTTAGTAGGCACTATATCTTCTATGCCATGGAGAACTGTAAAAACATGCTTACAGTGTGCTTCTACTCCTTTTCCAGTTGCACATTCGCAGTGACTCCACTATCATGCCACTATTATCCATTTTTAACAGAATGATATTTAAAGAAGCTTCTTCATTTGGGCTTTGCATTGCGCATGGAAATAAATATAACTTTCCTCAAAGGCAACTCTCACGGTTATTAAGCTTCTACTTTCATACAGTAGTGTATCTCCCGTTCAGTGTTGCTTGAAATCTGAAACAACATGTATGTCATTAAATGTCTAATTCTATCTGAAACATTAAAATAACAAGGAACAATAAGGAAATCATGAATGTATGGTTTGTTACCTGTCTGCAAACTCTTGAATGTGTAGTAGAGTGGTGGAAGATTATTGCTGGAATTAATATCTCTGAACTTATCCATGGTAGAAATTTTAGGAATATCATCCTCAAGTTCGTCTTCAACTTCGATGAGGTAATTTCCATCGTACGCCTCCAGTCTACAAAAAGAAATTGAAATAAATAAAAAGAACACAGCAAAACCTACAATTCACAATAATGCCTGTAAATTATTTACCTTTCAATTTATAAGGCTTTTTTGCTAGTGGTCTTGGCTTTCCGTTTCCGCAGTTCCTCCTTCAATCGTAATTACACTCCAGGTCGCTTACATTTCTATGATTTTTAGCAATTACTCTCACATCAAACTTAAACAATGAACCAATATGGCGGGTCTTGGAACAGTCAACAGTAACGCCACCTACGATGAGCTTTGAGTTTTTAACCTCATTTAGGTCGTGGAAAGACATGGTGGTACGAAAGTTCATACAAAATGAATGAATAATATCTGCTGAATCGCTGTCACCTAAACCGAGTCGTTTAGAATACATGGTGGTACGAAATAACGATTCTATTCTGTTTAGGTCCTGAATTGAATGGGAATAAGAGATGGTGGTAACCCTGCAGACCTTGTTACGTAGATGTACATTAAAACACACAATTAACTATATGCAGTACATTGTGAACCTTATAAACTGGGCAATAAGTGCTAACGATAGTCACAATTATGTTTACTATGGAAACAATCGTGGGAATTTTATTTTTTTCTAGTCATCATAGGAGTTGAGGAGTCAGGCTATGGTTTTTTTTAACTATTATTTTAGTGCTTATTGTCCATCTGAGGTCGCAGTTCTTAATAATTCTGATTCTACAGGAAACACAACAGTGACAATGTGTAGTGAGCTTGTCCCGAGTTATACAGCGTAGCAGACAGACAAATCAACAAAGAGAAAATCTTCTTTGTTACATAAAGAAATTTTTGATCGAGCACCAAATAATCTTTGGCCCTGTCTCCTCTGGATTGAAGCCCTGACATTTACAATCGGGCTCTCGATACATTGCATAGTAAATTATTTGGCACTGCCGTCGTTGCCTATATGCTTAGAGCAACGCGGCCTTCCGTCGGACGGAAGCCCGCGTTGCTCTAAGCCTATATGTCATCGGTTGTAGTTTAGATTTAGATGAAAGTAAAAGTTGAGATGAAAGTGTGAATAAAATTGTGTAAGCCCACCACACCCACCGTTGTCTCTCCTGTTGACCCAGGATCAAACACGGCGACTTCAGATTGACAATAAGCAATGAAGCTTATTGACGTCCCGGGGGAGAAACTACAGCTGTCTTGGAACTCACAACGAATTTAATCAGAAAAAAATTAGAGGAAGTGGTGAAAAGACCATTTTAACAACTACGTGAGAGAATTTGAATGGCTTTTGTTTCAAATTCTCTCACGTAGTTGAGAGAATTTGAAACAAAGTAGAGATCTACATAGATCTAAGTCTCACCTTATCTAAGTCGATATCGCCAATTGGAAACCATTTGCCAATGAACACTACAACTGGTCTACCGAGGCGGTCCACCCCGCTCTGGTACAGGCACCCGATGCCCGACACCTCGGTGAGGTCTTCTGTGCGTGCGCGGCGGAGTAGTCTGTCATATCTGTGGACAATGATAAAGAAATATTAAATATTAAATATAGTATGGTATTTTTGGCTTAGATATTTGTTCTTGGACTTTATTTCCAGTTTTAGTAGATTTTTACAGGGTTGGCAACGCGCAATTCAGTGAATACAACTCCGGTGTTGCAACCCTATTGGTATTTAAAAAAAAGTTTGATAATATTCTCATGTTTTTAGAGTTTCTTTATGAAACTACAATTTCAAAAGTTAAATGTGGATATATTTATATGCGTCTGGCTTGTCCGGTGTATGACATCTGCGATCGATCATCGATAGAAACCATATAAGATCGCTCCATCGACTTAAAATAATACATATACCTCGATGGATCGCTCACATAATATGTGGTGAACGATAATTACAGTTAAACATTCGTACATGCTTCTGTCAATGGGACTTAACGAGGCGTTAATAAAAATTCTTTAAAAAAAATACACAGGTTGATTTGAGTGAACGCGTTACGTTCCATCAATTATTCGTCAATTAAAAAGATACATGTAGTGGAAATAATTTATTTTATGTATTACCATACACGTTATTAATTTGCCCTTCAAAATTTCCTTTGACAAGCTAATATCCAAGGCTTTCGAAATATTTCATGTGTCATTTATATTGCTACATAATGAAGTGCATACGTAGCTCTTTGTTATCTTCACAATAAATGTAAAAAGTGTCAGTAACCTTGAATTCGTTAGAATTAATATAAATAATTACCTAATTTGACTTGCTAGTGGTCGGCCGAACTTATCATAGTTTTCGCGCAAAATACAAAGACTGTTACTTTAATGAAAATTCCAGGTTAATTTTTTTGACACCCCAAAGGTGGCAAACAAGCATACGGTCGGCCTGGTGGTAAGCCGTCACCGTAGCCTATAGACGCTTGCAATACCGGGTTTATCATTCACGCATTGCCAACCCTCCCAACCCTCCCCTAGTGGAGCTCTGGACCGTAGGAACACAACATGGCCGAGACCATTGCTATTTGGCTATGACCTTCTGTAAAGTGGAGGTCCTTCCCCCGACGGGCTGCTCAGATTTGAGCGGATTATCCGCTGTGCCCTACCTCTCTCAAATTAGGTATTGCTATTTTTTTATGAAAACAATTTAATAAAAAAACAATATATTGCAATATTAGGAAAGGGTGATTAAGTTAAAAGTCTAATAGGCATGATGACTGATTTTGAAAAATTGCACTGTAATATTCTATAGTATCTAAAATTTCAAAAAAATATATTATTTCTACATGAAACAATAGTTTTTTTAGAAATAAAAGGTATTTTAGTTTGAAATTTAAAATTCACGCCAAAACGAACGCTGGTGTCATGGCGTCAGCTTGTGACGTCATGTCCACACAAATAGACTCTAATGAAGACGTAAACAATACGAGCTTAAGTAACAAATCCGATATTTTGCGTGTTAAATATGAATTCTAAAGTGTATAAGTGCTGTGCGGTCCCTCAATGCGTTCATACGTCTATAAAAACTCCTAAAAAGTTATTTGTTTACGTTCGCACACTATAAAACAATGCGAAATAAGTGGCTTGTTTTATAGTGCACGGCGCGATCCAACTGCTGTAAATGTAAATTCTCATATTTATTTCTGTGAAGAACATTTTGACGTAAGTTTATACTTGATTTAGTATTATTCTATAATGATACATATATGATTTAGTTAAATTTTTGTTGTTCTTTTTGAGGTTAGGTGGATAACATAATGAATACTAATGACACCTATAATATGTACATTATGTATTTTCTAGTTACCAAACGATATTAATAATTACATGGAATATCATGTGATGGGTTCGGTGTCACAGGTCCGCATGAAACCAGGGTGTATTCCTACAAAATTTCAATGCCAGCCAGATAGAAGAAAACGAACATACAATACTTTAGAACGACCATATATTCTTAAAAAACAGAGAAAGATGCTTATTGAAGAATGTGAAAATGTTTTAAAAGAAAGAACCACATCAGAAATGCTATAGCATGTTTGCAACCTCCTTGCGAAGCAACACAGTCGTGGCATTCTATTGACTTAACAGGTTCATCTACTTCATCAACTATTAATGTCAGGGCAAATTTTAGCTTTTACTTTGCACAGATTTCCGTCACGTTTAAGCTGAACATAGCTAATAGCGTCATCCCCATAAGATGGTCGGAAAGATCTAAAACAAAATAATATTTAAGCATCATTATTATGTAATTAGACTTATAAACAATATTTTATTGAACATAAACTAACCTTTATCATTAGCATAGATATTATAATACCTAACAATTTCATAATTATCTGCAATACAATAAACATAGTATAGTATTATATTATAGTATAGTAGGTACCTACCTATTAAATATAAAATCTGTTTTATTATTATTTTGTCGTGGAAAATCCTTGTTCCATTATTATAATTAGTTTTAATAACAAATAACAGAACAACTTATGGATGAAAATCACAAAAATACTGTAAAACACACGTAAAAACAATAAAAAATGCAGAAAGATATTCAAGTTTGTACGGAACAAAGCTCGAACAAAGTGACGCTTATGTGGAAGTGACGTAACTCATTCTGATTGGCGTTCAACTTATCATGGCGGAGTGCTCTATTTTGTAGTTTTATTTTATTAAATAAATTATCAATCTCGCCCTAATTTAAAAATTAAAAACATTTATTTAAATCCTTTAAACCTATTTTATTAGATAAACCCATTATTTTAGTGATTCTAGATTACTGTCATCATGCCTATTTAACACAAACACTCAATCTTGCTAATAAACGATTGAATTGAATTAATTGAAATAAAATAACTTGAACTTCGTAAATAGAAATAAGAAAATTGTTTATTTATTGTGTAACTACATTTAAGAACCTAAAAATAGCTATAATAACAACCATATTCTCAACTATCAAGAACTTGAACTGATGGCCCTGGGATCTTACTCTATGAATTTATAACAGGGAGTATGACGTTCGTAACAGGAGTACCCACTTGTGGAAAAAATGTGGGCCTGTAGGTCAAGAGCGTAACATCTTAGAATATTAATGGAACATTAAACATCTTCGTATAATGTTATGACTCAAGACAATTATATCATAGCTACGCCCATCACCCTATTGTCAATGATTATTTTCCTACTTCTAATTTAAATACATAGTAAAAACAAAGTAGCTTAGTGTCTCTATTTTTTTTTACCGGAGCTTCGCGCTTCGGATCGTCATGTGGATTTGCCTGTCATTTCAAAAATATGTATTAATCATTACGTAAAAGTATTATTTTGTCCCTTTTTAGGGTTCCGTAGTAGTACAAGGAACCCTTATAGTTTCGCCATGTCCGTCTGTCCGTCTGTCCGCGGTCTAGCGCCTAGACGCTTAATGCTAGAAAGTTAGAATTTGATATGGATACACATATTAACAATGGTAACAAAGTGCTGGAACAAAATTTTGAAAAATATCTTTAATTGGGGTGTAAAGTAAAGTGAAAATGAATAGTTTTTTCAAGCCCACCCCATCTTGTGGGATATTGTTAGATAGGTCTCTTCAAAATATTGAGGGAAGATAATTTGTCGATACAATGGTCCGTTTCGGAATTATTTACATTTATCGTGTCAATTTTCGTTTTGCACGGTGGTCCCTCTATCTTCGAAAGTCTTATGTCTAGAAATTTGAAAAAAATCATGGTAGTAGTCCATATGCTGAACCTTCAATGAAAACTATAACGGTTAAGTAGGCTCTACTAGTTACCGAGTAATAGCCGACGAACTTTAAAAATATTTTTTTTAAAATGAAAACTTACAAATGTGATAGAATTTGATATTGGACTCAACTGAAGGCAAGCGAAGCAAAGCAAATACGGAACCCTACATTGTGCGTGGTCCGACACGTACTTGCCCGGTTTTTATTCTCATTTTATGTTTAATTTTTCTACAATGTTATTTCCTAATTTTTTTAACACTTTTGTAAACGTTGTGTTCATCTGTAATTAGGTTGCACATTGGCACTAGATTTGAACAAAAATGACTACTTAAATAATACTTATAGTTTTTTTAAATTTTGGTATTTTGCGAAATTCCTAGTGACAAAGGATTTGCTCGGTTTGTTTTAGAATATAGTATTGTTGTTGACACTTTATTTAGGGCACTACAATTAGAGTTACTTAGATATTGGCTCGGAGAATAGAAAGCCATTCACTTCACTTCAGGAGTGTTCAGCGAGATTTCATGACACTCTATAATGCAATCTGTGTCATATATTTGTAGTTTCCACATGCGTAGTGCATCATTAGCCGGATCCACATCAAATGCGCGCGGCAGAATCTCGATCCAAGGGAGCATTTGATGTGGACGCACCTCGCGCGAGGGATCCCATTGGATCGAAATCGAGGCTCGCGCGCTCCATTGAATGTATTGATTCTACTAAATCCCTTCATGCAATATTAAGAAATCTTTAATCATATTTAGAGCCTAGGTCAACCCTTTGACGACCTCTGTGGCGTAATGGTTATCATGCCAGACTGCCGCCCAGGAGGTCACGGGTTCGAATCCCGGTCGGGTCATGACGAAAAACGAACTTTTTGTGATTGGCCTGGGTCTTGGATGTACTTATTATATGTATTTGTTTATAAAATATAGCTATCGTTGAGTTAGTATCCCATAACACAAGTTTCGGACTTACTTTGAGGCTAGCTCAATCGTGTGTAATTTTTGCCTATATATTTATTTCCATTATTTACTGTAAAGTCGCTTTTGTATTTGGTTTGACGCACGTTCATCGTGGGTGTTGCCGTTTGTTATTTATAGTTCTTTATTTATAGCACCCTCTAAAGTGAGGTCGAGAATAGGTCGCACGGAACTGATGTAGCACTCAGGAAGTTAGGAATCACGTCCCTAACCGAATGAGAATGCATCTTTCAAAAACACTATTAGAAAAGGTATTACTGACCGAAGAATAAAGAACTTGTGTGTGTGAATGTGCATACTGTATTCACACACAGTTGATAAATCAGAAGGAAGAAAGCGCTACTTAAAAAAAATTGTTTTTCCTATTTTTAAACCCCGATGAAAAAGGACAGCCCAGCCTTAAGGCTAACTTACTTTATGCCCTTAGGACCAAGTTGCGCTGTGTGTGAAGGGTGTGTGAATGTGTAGAATTTATTTATTAATAAGATTGCATTTGTAATGCTGGGGCTACATTAGATCGTAGCAACGAGTTGAGTCCATTTATACTTGGAACAAGTTTTCCAGCGAGATTTAATGATGGTGTTCGAACTAGTTTCTCATATCTCATTGTGGTAACAAAATATTGTGTGCTTTACTGCAATAAAGCGATTTGTGATCGATTGATTTGTATAATCATGATTTATTTTTAAAATCAGTCATTTGTTTGGTACTTTCTTGTTAATTATAATTTAACGGAATATACTCGCTCAAACTTTTACATCACTTGAGGGTAAAGACAAGACCTAAGAGATGTTTCAGTCAATATCACTTTTAGGTCAAGGGGCAAGCATCAAAACAGGATTGCAATGTCGGGGGGCGCGGGGGGCCGTCTGGCGCCGCGCCACCGCGCCGCGCCGCCGCCCATTCAACTGTGACGTCACCCGCCCGCCTTGAAAATCTCCACCTAAAGGTCTGTACTCATCGTGTATGTTGATCGCTTGACGCACGAACACAATAATAAGATTCTACGCAATTCAAAAAATATGATTATGATTTCTGTGAAATTGTCAACGGTTTATATTACACCTGCTCGGAAAGTGCCGTCTACCTCTTCTTTCCTCGCAGGTATAGTCTAAAGCATTATGAAGCCCTCGGGAATAAAGTGCCATTCCCACGTCTGGCTGGAGTATTGCGGCCCTAAGCTACTCGTCGGGCCTCAAACTACACCCTCCTCAGAAATAGGTCACTTTCTTCCCATGGTGAACAATGTAAGTATACATTTTTTTACACACAGCGCCATATATCTTATTACTGGAATAATGATAAGGAAAAAAATGCCAAACTTTCCTCAATGGACTTGGTACATTTTACATGCGAATCGAAATGCCAAATTCTTATATGAATCTTGTACTGGACTGTTAAAAACCGTCATATAAAATTCTTTGAAGAGCAGTAATGGGCGTCGACCTTAATTAATACCAGTTCGCGGCGAAATTGCAATATTGTGTTTAATGTTTTGAAGATTGCAAACAGGTTTTTTTTTACTATATGTGTCAAATAAGAATGGGATAAGGACTGAGAAAACAAAGTGTCAAATTGCATAATAAAAAAAATAATGTAACTTTTTTTTGTTACTAATTATTTTGACAATCTGATCTATTTTTACTTTTGGTTTTAAAACGTCATTAATGTTTTTGTGCAACTCACAGTAAATAAATCGTGTGTGCTTTGCGTGTATCCGGCTTTCCCATTGGAATTTTGTAAAATCATCATCATTCAAATCAAATCATCAAGATCTACGATTAGCGGTGTTGCGCGTTGATCGTTCAGTAAGTTAGTCAGTCAGTCATTTAGGACAAAGCATTTTAGGGATATAGAAGTTGCGCTTGCGAGCGAACACAATGGTTATTCGAAATGGTAGATTTATTAGTTGACGACATTGTAACCTTGAACTTAGACATTACGGAGGAAGGTCGAGGAGAACGTCGCTCCTGCTTTCGAATACTACATGGAAACATTACTAAACAATTTTTGCTAATAAAATAAAATTTAAATAAGTAATAATGAATCTGCTTATATGAGTATCCAAACTACAATTTACATAAACCTACCTACCTATTTCTTTCTTTAATAATTTCATTACACTAACGTTGCATTGAAAAGATTAGCAACCCTTGCAATTGTAATTATAACTTTTATTAGTACCATTTTAAAAATGCTAAGTTTCTCGCCAGTTTTTTTTAGTACAAATCTGCCGTCTGAACTGGTGGTAGGAAAAAAATCGAAAGAGCATGTATTAGGCCCATGTAAATAAAAAATATTCGACTGTTCTTTTTTGATTTTGACAAATCACACAGATTGAGCTAGCCCCAAAGTAAGTTCGAAACTTGTGTTATGGGATACTAACTCAACGATACTATATTTTATAACAATATATATATAGATACAAGACCCGTGGCGAATCATAAAAAGTTAGTTTTTCATCATGACCCGACCGAGATTCGAACCCGGGACCTCCTGGGTGGCGCGTAGGCATGGTAACCATTGCGCCACAGAGGTCGTCCTTGTTGCTAATACAATAGAACACTTGAATCATAATTTTCATAACCCTGCTCACTACTTTCATTGGCTCCGCGTAATTCATATAAGTATATGAATCACAGTATAGGCCACTACACAATTTCTTACAAAGTTTTGCACTTGGTACCTAAGTACCTACTAGTGTAGTTTCTATTTCTAGACCAACATATCTAAAGCAGATTTTTTTTATAGATTTTTACTATTTCGCGTGCCACTGGTATTTCGTGAACGATCGTAAAACACAATATATTCTTTACGATGTATACTAACACAACTATCAGGTATACGTTGTAAACTAATAATATGCTATTCGTTTATAAATCATACTGAATACTGGTGTTTGACAATGTCAAGGTTGGTTCTAAATAGACTGTCAGATAAATTGATACTTTCTACAAAAATTCCACAATTCACACACCAAGTCAAAAGGCTTTTTTATTCAAGTAGTGCTTTTACTTAATACAGATAGAGGATGGAACTAGCACAACTTTCGTGGAACGACGGACGAAGAGAAGTCTAGAAATTCTTAGGGGAATGGAAGTACAAGGCACGTCAGGCACGTGGCGTTAGCGTCTAGTAGTAGGTAATATTTATAAATATTCAAATTCAAAATAGATTTTTGGTTATATATAATATGGTTTACAATAACAACGAACACGATGACATTCTGTAGGAGTATTAAATTGTGACACAGATATCAACGCACTCCCTAATATGATTGGAAATGCATGAGTGCTGACCCCACAATCTGACAAAATGAAACTGGCTCAGTTTTAAAGTTAATGACGCATTAAAATATAGCAGCACTTTCAAACTAAGGAAGAAAAAATATAATAGCTTTTTGGAGTTGTCGCATGTGCAGTAGTGAGTGTACTGCAGATGCGCCCTTGTGGATCTAGCTATTGAATTTTGCTATTGTATACGCATACTACGTAATTTTGTTATTAATGTATTTAGTTAAATATTTTCGCCACATACCCCGTCTTTAATGATTATTAATTTCCACTTCTTCTAGGTTGTCTGGAAGAGATTGCTTCTGCGATAAGACCGCCTTTTGTTCATTATTTTTGTTAATTATTTTTATTTTTTTGTATCTGTATGTTTATATTTTTAATGGCAATAAAGTGTTTTGTATTGTATTGTATTGTAAAATGTGTTTCAGAAATTGGACGTGAGAATGAAAATAGTTTTAAGTTAAAGTCATGAGTTAACCCACTTTAACCGTTAGGCCCAAAACAGACGTGAAACCCAAATGTGACGAAACGCAACTTCTAGTTACTTTTGAGTAGCATTTGAGTTTCTGTTATAGACTCCTTTTGACGGACCACACGTGACGCAACCTTTTTGAAATAAGTTTGAAATGCGTTGCGTAGTTTCATTGAAATTGGCATGCAGGAAACTCGCGATTGGGTTTCGTTGCTGTTGCGTTTCACCGTCTGTTCTGGGCCTTATAGTTTACTAAGTGTGTAATGCGTGTATAAGCGACATTAAAATCGATAATGTTGTGCTCAACAGGTATCACTAATCAGTAGTGAGTGACATATTAACACATGTCATTAAGAATTAACCCGACATGAATATTCTTGGAAGAATCAAAATCAATAGCGGGTTAACTGATGATACGAAAATATACGGACATTATCAGAAGTAAAATTGTTTTTATCAATAAGGCTGCCTTGTTGCTTTACTACTATACATTCACTTTTTAATTGTATTAGTACTTTTTCGTATGTAGTACAACCAATGAAAGAGGCGAGCTGGGCAGTAAAATATGATTGAAGTTTTCTAAATTTGCGTCAAGATTTACTCAATCTTTTAATTTATCATTAGTATTCTATTGTACTATGTAATTGCAAAGTTTTACGACGATGCTAACATTATTAGCGTAAAAATCTTTGTTCTACCCAGTTCTACTACGAAACATAAATCCGATACTTCGGCCAAAGTATCAGAAGAATTTAAATCATGAAATACAAGGTATTTCATGGTTATTTTAGTAAATTGTTGAAATACCTTGTTTCATGACGATGCTAATATTATTAGCGTAAAAATCTTTGTTCTACCCAGTTCTACTACGAAACATAAATCCTATACTTCAGCCGAAGTATCAGAAGAATTTAAATCATGGAATACAAGGTATTTCATGGTTATTTTAGTAAATTGTTGAAATACCTATTATATACTTTATGGTTATTTTAGTAGTTCGTTGAATTATAACCACGAAACACCTTGTATCTTATGATTTAAATTCTTCCGATACTTCGGCCGAAGTATCGGGTTTACGTTTCGTAGTACTCCTGGTGCCACTTTTTTTTGATCGACAGTGCCTTAGGAAAGTCACAGGAAGCCGCTGGATGCAAGTCGCTGCCAACCGGTCGCGCTGGAAACGTCTGGGGGAGGCTTATGTCCAGCAGTGGACTTCTTGTGTGTGTTCTTGTTGTCATCTAAGATGATGATGACTGTAACATGTCACTCCAAATATCCCACGAAAGAACAAAAACTAATACGGCGAAGGTAACGTAATAGATGAGTTTGATATGGTACAACTATTATACAGCTGTGGAATTGCTGTCCGTGACCTCAAAAAATTTTAACAGCGAATTTCTTGGCGTAAAAATGTAAGAGTAAACGTCATCCGTTTAATTTTAGTAACTTGCTAAATGCCAAATCATCTACATATAGTATTAGAACACTATGGGAATTACTAATGTATTTCGTATTACGTATTTTCTTAGCAATCGAGGTCCTTTTCGATAGTATACAGAATCGGACGACAATATTTTGAAAGAAATACCGATGGTAACTCCTTAATAATACAATGAATTCATTATTAACACAACACATTACAATAAATTTATGTCGGGTTGAATAAATTCGCATTGAAACATTCATTAAAATAATTAAATTTTTTATCTCCTTGCGTAATTCAAAGTATTAAGATAAATTTAACAAAGTATTGTCATTATAACAATTAGTTTTTACGATGTACAAATAACTTTTGAAGCATATCAGTTGAGTAATGTTGGCATTAACATTTTAAAGGACATCTGACACATTCGGAAAATAATAATTTTAAAATGGTTTCACAACATAACTATTCACAAAACTTTCAGGTCAAAAATATCCTGCAAACATTTTTTTTCTTAAACAAATGTTTAAATATCGATAGCAGTTAAATTGTAAACCTTATCGCAATGTTTTGTTAGGACATAAATTTGCGGCCCTTATTTTGTTTTAGTAGTCAGTATAAATTATTTGTAAACAATAAGTTCTGTACTTCATAAACCTCTACTCACTTTTCTTCAGCAGTCTCTTCTAGAGGATGTTGAGGGGCGTGCGTGGTGAGATCTGGTAGCTCAACTGCCATAGTATCCATTGCCATATTGACGATTTTATCACTTTAAGTTCTAGTTTAATTTCACTTTTAAACTACGGTTAGCTGTGGAGAAATGTCGAATATAAAAACCGAAAGTAGAATGAACTAACACGTGTCCAATTAATTTATACAGATTTACATTAAGTTTTGAAATAGCTAAGTTTTGTATAAGCCACGTCAACTTAAAATATCATGTAAAAATTAGTTGAATGGTTGAAACACTATGCCACA
The DNA here is from genome assembly GCA_905163395.2 of Endotricha flammealis. Lineage (NCBI taxonomy): Eukaryota > Metazoa > Arthropoda > Insecta > Lepidoptera > Pyralidae > Endotricha > Endotricha flammealis. The sequence continues at coordinate 1,879,190 of LR990859.1, read as the reverse complement.
ACCAAGTTGTTTTTTTAAATCGACAATTACAGTTCTTTATTTAGACTAGCGAAACCCGCGCAAATGTCTTGTATGTATTCCGATTTCCCGTGGAAAATTCTTTCATATCGCATGCCTACGTCATACAACGAGCACACCCTCCAAGTTACAGGAACTCCAAAACGCACACTAAACCGCGCCGATCGTAGACCTGGAGGGCTACTACGAAACGTAAATCCGATACTTCGGCCGAAGTATCGGAAGAATTTTAACCGTGAAATACAAGGTATTTCATGGTTATTTTAGCAATTCCTTGAATTCTATCCATGAAATGCCCTGTACTCTATGGTTATTTTAGTAGTTCATTGAATTATAATAATGAAATAACTTGTATTTCACGGTTAAAATTCTTCCGATACTTCGGCCGAAGTATCGGATTTACGTTTCGTAGTAGCCCTCCAGGTCTACGATCGGCGCGGTTTAGTGTGCGTTTTGGCGCGCCCATGCTGTGCGTTGTTCCGTCAGTCAGTCAGTCATTCAGGACAAACAATTTTATACTTAAACATCTAAATAACACCGTCTTTAGCCAAATACTTTGTAATTGATTATTAATTGTTTTGTTCTCATAGTAAGTGAATTGTAAATTGTTTTATGGGAATAAATGAATAAACTATAAATATTCTGCCAATATTTTAGGTTATTTTATTTGAAAACTTTTTAGAATTCTGTAATTCTATTTATATGTTACAGTTGCTCTGTTTACAATTTTTTTATTTTTCCAACTTTTTATGACTTTAATCATAAAAAGCCAAGAAAATTAAACTACAAATAATACCAATCTTAATGCAGAAATGAAAAAAAAATACTATGTATATTTTTACAAATTTTCCGGTTCTCGGCAATATAGAGTTAGCGTAAACATTATTGTTTACGGTTACCCTAAAATTAAACTGTTCACTTGGGTATTTGAGGCATCACCTTTGAAAACTGTTTACCACACTGTTTACATTGATAACTGCGCGATACACGGACGTTATTCTATTTACCAATGTGTAACAGAATTAGAAATGTGGAAGTATTCCGCAATAATATAGATTATGTAATAAACAGATGTACGTCTAACATGACTAAACTTTTCCGCCATTAGCTCGCTCATCATAAAGCGTTGTTAGTTTAAAAAACATGAACTTCCAAGAGTATTTGATGTAAATGTACTTGCAATATAAATTATTTCTAAGACTTAGGGCATAAATCATTTATTTTTAATAAATAAATTATCGATTTTTACACGTACCAAAAACAAGGATTTGGTCATAGGAGAAACTGTTAAGAGACTTTTTAAGAATTGTTGGTGAAAGCGGGCATTATTTTCATTATAGGATTATCTAGTGTACATACAAAACGCAATACTCCCGGTACCTATTGCAAGCGTCTATAGGCTACGGTGATGCTTACCATTTGTGGTATTAAAAAAAACTTTAAAAAATATAATAAATTTTGTGCCGGCCGATAAAGCTACATCGATGAATTTTGATGCAGTGTCAAATGAGATCTATTATTTTGGCCGAATTTGACCCTATTTGTATGTAGTAGAAAAATTGGTACTGACATTAGAAGCAAAACCAATTCAAAAAAGAAAAGTTTATGCTAAATTGTGTGTCGAGACAAATTAATATCGGTTTCATACAATTTAGTAAAGCTAGAATTACATAATAGGTATAACGTGTGTCGTGCGTCAACAAAATACATCATCAGTAATCAGTATAATGGCGTCTGAAAAGTCAACACAAACCTGATTAATTAGCATTGATAGCTCTAACCTTTACTACAATTCGTCGTCAGAAAGGTTTGACCAAGAGAGTTTGTTTTTTGAAAAAACAAAGGTTGACCATAAAGGAGCAACGACCCCCAACGACTAAGCTATCAGAGATAATCATTCAAATCAAATCGCTTCACAAGACGAAGATATTGTAAATATCTCCATTTTAAAATTGGTTAATAATACGCAAAAGACAATATGGATAATTTAGACAGCCGTGCGATTTAAAAGGGATACTAATTCAGTGATGGAAATTTTATACTGGGAATTAAGGAATATATTACGAACGGATAATGAAGATGACGCAAATAGTGAAGTAGGACTATAAATAAATATACGGCATTGGGTATAGCAGATTTGTATGCAAAACAATGCTATCATTAGTATCTTGAGTTTCATTGATAAAGTTCTAGATTGTAATTGCGCATATTTCAGGGACAAACGTATTCTTGTTGAAGTGAAATAGATGGCATGAATAATGACAGTGGTTTCTGGAAACGGGATAAGCCCACCACACATACCCACCGTTGTGTCTCCCATAGACTTAGGATCAACAATGGCGACCTCAGATTGACAATAAACAATGAAGTTTATTGACGTCCTAATGGAGAAACTACAACTGTCTTGGAACTCACAACGAATTTAATGAGAAATAAATTAGATGGAGTGGAAACACAGTCATATAGGATGCATCATTAATATATTCTCAATAGAAAACAAAATAATTTAGATCAAAAAGAGTATTTACATAAACTTAATTAAATAAAATAATCCCAATTGACACCTGAATGATCCGAATATAATTATTATCGTACTAGTTGACTTCGATTTTAGATCTCTGCTTGATTATTTTATTGGTAAGATGCATAACATAACTAAATAACATGAAATAAAATAAAATATATTCAAACTAAACTAACAATAAAAATGAAAAACTAAACTAACAATAAAAACTAAAACTAAGCATTAAAAAGACATGGCACTCTGGCTGAAATCGCCTAAAAATTGCATTTGTATTCCAATAAATTAACTAAGTGTAAACAACAATGCCGTTTAACCGAGTATTTGATAAATTGGTTTAAATTTATAACGATTACTCATTTCCGCAGCAAATGAACCAAATAAAGTAATGAAGTTGTGCATTTGAAACAAAGTGCAATTACAAACAGGATCCACGTATAAAAACAGGTTGGTTTAACATTTAAAACAATGAGAATAATGTTTAGTACTTTTTCAATAGGTCCTTGGTTATTCAATGACTAAAGATCAGATTTTGATTGTGGGATGCTTAGTATATTCTAGCAGTTTTTTCTCAGTTTACAAAAACGATGTCATGAGAGAAAAATACGTTCTTTACTAATATTAAAAGGGAAAGATTTGTATTTTTGTTTGTCAAAAACTACTGAAACGATTTCAAAAACTCTTTTACCGCTGGGAAGCTACGCTGTCCCCGGGTGACAGGCTATATTTTTGTTTTAAATTAGGGTCCCTCCCTTCCCTACTAAGAAAATCCGAGCAAAACAGAGTGAGGCGGTAGTCTCGGATTTTGTATTATAATAGCACATGGAATAATGTATCATTCATATGGTAAAAGACATCAATTAGGTTCATTGGGTTCGGATTACACATTACATACACAGAAACTCACAAAACTATCAGTAAACACGATAGAAAATGTTTTACTTGTAATATACACAACAATAGTAGTCATAATCATAATAGTGTTGTAAAACATAACCTTTAAAAGGCATATCATGTGATATGACGACCTACAAGTGAGTAATGGAACATGTGTGTATGGGTATGAGTCAGCTGTTACATTGCTACTGGTTTAGTTTTATATTGTAAACAATATATGGACCATTAATATTCAAATTGATTTACTTGTGGAGGATGACAATGATGAAACATCTATGTGAAATGAAATAGGTTAGTTAGAATACAACATCTCAGAAGGCAAGTTAGAAGTTAGAAGAGGAAGGGTAAGACCGAGAAGTGGTTACATGGGTCAAGTGAAAGAAAAGGCAGGCTTCGTGTTTTATAGAGAGGTAAAGCTTGCTTAGATTAGATCAAAACATTATCTATGATTTCAAATTAGAAACATTTCTTTCCTAATTTAGATTTTTATCATTAAGAAAATGTATCTTACGCTATTTAATTTAGATTGCAAGAAAGTAATTACAATTAATTACGAAGCAGCAATTAAGATTAACTGAGAGTGTAGTTGAAGTTCGTAATTCAGGGGGCAGTTGATTTAGGGTAAATGGGCAATTAAATTAAGCAAATGCTAAGGGAAAGGAACTCAGAGAAGAGCTTAAATCAATCAAGTAATAAGTAAAGCAGCGTCGTGAAAGTCCTGGCACAACGGAAAATGGAGACTGCTACACCGACAAGAGCGCAGCTTAAATTTAGAAGAGCGAAGAAGAATACATTTTTAATAGATCAATGTTGACAAAACTTTACAAAAAAAGATCGCATGAAAAAAATTGGCAAGTCACGTGCATTATATCAAAGAGGAAGTATTGTTGAATAACAAACACTGTGTTTTGGCGCACAACACGCTCTCGTAACAAAAGGTCGTTGCCGTTTCATACTGAATTATTTACATACATGAAGGAAGCCATTGAAAACACAGCACTGATAATTCTGAAGCATTAAGCAAATAATGTGCATTTTTGTGTGGATTTACTTTGTTAATTGCGTTTTATTTTTCTGTAGAATCATTATTACTTTGGTGGTGTTTTTACCGGTCCGAAGTTTTGTTGGTAAATTTACTTTTCGGTTGATCAGTATTGACTAATTGTTTTTCTTAATAATTTATTTTTAATAATCCATCTGGACAAAGGGCTAGAGGAAGACCAAGAAAAAGATGAACTGATGGAATTCGATAGCAACTGGAAAGAAGAAACATTAGAGATAGGTGGAGAAGAGACCTTTTCCCAGCAGTGGGAAATCATAAAAAGTCAAGATGTGTGAGTTAAGAGAAATAACCTTTGAGAAATTCCGAATTTGGAAAATTCGCTGTGAAAAAATTCGGGACTGCATGCTATAGGGTAAAAATTTTAAGGTCTTCGGTAAAACCGAAAGGCATTAATAATTTATGATCAAAACGACGTGAGTGTATTAATGTAAAGTGATAAAGGATACCGTAACGTGTGTATAACGTAATTTGAATTTATGGCATATAAAAAGTAAAAGAATGAGGGTAGAAAAAACTTCCGAGGAAGATTCATCTACCTCTAGACGAAGGTGGATCTTCCTAGTACCTAGTGTAATATTCTAAGTGCTTAGGTACTTCTAGTATTAAATAATCTAGCATAAAATCTAGCAATTAAATTTAAAAGAGCGTACAGAGTTGCACATTAAAATTTTGAAGTTGTAACACAATGAATATTATCATTTTTTGAATGTTCCAGTTAGGATTTTAATGATATTTTAAAGAACTGAGATAACTTCAAATAAAAGTTAACTAACTTCTTTTTGCAACTCACGCTACAACAAAAACATTGTAAAAATAAGTTGACGTAAATCCCATAAAAGCCTCAGAAGCCACTACTCAGAGGTGTCCCTTGGAATATAAAAGGATATTACAAAGTTTCTTACGACATCCATTACGCGAACGTGATTGTTATCTAAAATTATGGACATTTTAATTTTATTATTTTTATTTATAATAAAGTTTTAGTATAAAGAAATTGGACGTGTTAGATTTCTACCAATAGATAGGTGTATGAAAAATGTAGTAAGTTTAATAGATCTGATATTTTTGCTTACAGTTTAAAAATAATTTCAATTGTATATTATAAACACAGAATCACTTCAATTTCACAGATTTTAACAATATTTCTAGGGTAAAATGTATGTGAATGGTACTAAAAGTACCGGCACTGGATTAGTAACGTTGTTTATTCGCGGTCAATATTCGACGCGACTGGCCTGCGCAATGGCTGTGGTGAGACTGAAGGGGCGCCCGTTGTGAAGGAAGGCGGGTGCGCGTCACGACGCCCCACGACAGGGTAATTTACCCGATTGTAGAGTACATCAAACTTTGTTTTTCTATACTAATAATAAAAAGAAAAACATCCGAGAATGGACGGGAATCGCGAGTGCCGGCTCGCGAAAAACAAGACCGAGTACACAGCGCTGACTGCCAACCTTCGCTAGTCGGAGAGGCACCTAAAGAAGAAGAATAAAAAGAAAAGATTTGATTGTTTGCATGGGCTCCGAAAGCTAAATGACAAAAAAGACTTTTCTTTCGCCATTTCTTTTACCAATGCAGCAATGGTCATTTTGCTTTTCTATCCGAAATCTTAGAAGCTTATAAAGTAGATAATTACAGAAATAATTTATTAATGTATGACTAGAGAAAGTGTCTGTGAAGACCTTAGGTAGCACACGGCGTATTTTAAACGCGCGGATGACGCGCGTATCGTTATCCAAGGCGGTGTTGCAATCATTCCATCGTGACGTCTAACATACAAAGAGCTCAATGTAGCACGAAACGCGTGTCCTCTGCGCGTATAAAGTACGCCGTGTGCTGTGGCTCTAAAGTTTTTGATTTTTTTAAACTACTGGACCGATTTGACAGATTCTTTCACCGTTGGAAGTTGGAAAGGTACACTAGTCCTGGGTGACATAGGCTAATATTATAGGCCCCCAAAAATTAGAAGATCCTTACGAAGCCGGGGCGGAGCGCTAGTTAATAATATAATGACCATCATAATAATAACTTTCATGATTGCTCGGACCAATTTATTGCAAAGTTAATTCGTTAGAATAATAAAATCAATTGTTTGCATTATAAGCATTTTTTTTGTAGATTACAAATTTACAAATATATGGAAATATATGCCAAAATCACATTAAGAAACCAGTTAAGTTTAGTATTAAAAGTTGGATAATGTTAGTTATTTTCTTGCGAAATACAAATCTTTTATGCAGTGTAAAAAATAAAACTATTCGAAATTAGTAAGTTTCGAAAAAAAAAACAATTACTCTATAGGCAACACTGAGGTTCTATTAGAGAAATAAAAGTCCCGCCCTCGTTTGCCGCGCCCGCCCACGCCAAGGGCGGAATCCGCAGATCGATCGTGCGACTGATCGCTCGAGTATATTGAAGTAATATATACGGTTTAATTTTAAATAGTATGTTAACATCACATAAACAACCGATCTGAATAAACGTATGATTTTTCAAAACAGTATTTAAAACAGGAGACAGACAGTATTCGACAGACAAAGAAAGTGATGAACGCAGAATATTGATAATCTTATTATAATTTCCAACAACATAATCTACCTACTTAAACCCTGTTTCTTTTGACTTGACCAATGTAGTAAACAATCTAAGCATGTCTTTTTAACGAAAATAGGCAATTAAAATTATCATTTACACCCAAATAATAATAATATTGTTAGAAATGGCATTTATCACAACACCCTTATTATTCCGGCGGTTTATCGATTTTACACATGGATATTTGAATAAAAAGACGCTAAGATTGTTTACTACATTGGTCAAGTCAAAAGAAACAGGGTTTACATATTATTTTTTTTCGTAAACCTAACGTTTAAATGTAAACATCCATAATGCATAAAATAAAAAATTTCACCTTATTTTGTCGATACAAAACATTTGTTCGAGCTGGCATGGCGTGTCTTTTTTGCATTTGTTTTCTAACTGCCTTATCGTACAGTCAGACAATGAAAGAGATGAGCAAGGCCATAAATATAATTCAAGTTTTCAGTTTTATAAATAAGTATCGCATGAAGGGATTTACTCAAAATTTTATTTATCAATAGTATTTATACTATTTATATTGTACTATGTAATTACAAAGTTTCATAACGTTGCTTACATAGCATATTTTAGTATTTTTAGCATTAGTTCCTAGTTATCTACTTACTACCCTGCTCACCTGTTTCATTGGTTGACTGAAGTGCACCTATTGAGTTGAGATACTACTACTATTATGTTCCTTGTGCATAGAAGGTTGACGTCATTAATGTTAGCAATCCGAATGACTTTATGGACATTGAAGTTGATATAGCTACTGCTTGTATATTGTACTTTTTAGCCGATTACGACGCAAAGCGAAATTAGTGTTTATGGAAATTTTTAATAAGTTTGGAGTGGTAGAGCAATTATTATGAAATGGGCTAGCTCGACCGGGGAAGTACCATCCTCTCACAGAATATCGACGTGAAGCAGCAATGCGTTTCGTTCGGTGAGTGAGAGATCCGGAAGCCCAACTCCTTCCCTATCCCCTGTTTCCCCTCCTTCTTTCCCTTCCCTTCCTCCTTCCTTTCCTCCAACCTCCTTGGTGGACAACGCATTGGTAGCGCCCTTGGTGTTACTGATGTCTATACGCGGCGGTGACCACTTTCCATCGGGTGGCCCGCTTGCTTGTTTGTCTACTGTATGACATAAAAAAAAAGTAATTTTATTCTTATTGCTAACAGTAATCTTTTCAAGGCAACCTTGTGTTCAGAGTAAGTAAGCTAAGAAGAAACAGAATACGTTGTAGAAAAGTATAAAATGTACTTCTAAGTAGGTAATAGAATAGATGTAATTCCGTATATACCACATCGGAGATTTAAAAAAAATACTTTTTTTTAATTAAAAGAAACAAAGAACAACGTAGGTATCTACTTGCACACAATAGATTGTTCGTGCGAGCATCGGTAATAGGATTCCCAATGAAACAATATAAGACTCGTCAGCGTGAAACAGGAACGCGGGTAAGTCGCTCCTGTCACGTTGACAGCTGTCACGCCGTCACGCCGCCGCCACGTACACGTCCTACATCAGAGAGTGACTCATTGTCTCTGGAGGTGTCGAGTGACACTCCGTTTGCTTTGAAATTGCGGTGTTAGTGATAAGGAAAAAGCGAGTTATGGGAATTGTCAAATGCAATTTTTTTTTAAAGAGCTTAGGTATGAAAAAAAAATCTGTAAAATAAACATTTTGAGTTGGGGGAAAAATTGGTAAAAATTAAAATAATGTTCTTTAATAATATTTTTCCTTTATTATTTTATTTAACACTCTGAAAACAATACCTATAATCTAGATATAAACTATTTAATGTACTAGCGAAATCCGCGCAACTTCGTTTGCGTGTATCCCGCTTTCCCGTAGGAATTTCGGAAAGTATACATATAAAGTTTCCTCTTGAATCACTTTATCTATTAAAAAACCGCATCGAAATCCGTTGCGTAGTTTTGAAGATTTAAGCATACATAAGGACAGACAGACATACAGGGAAGTGACTTAATTTTATAGTATGTTATCAAATGTAATAATCATGTAAGTAGGTCAAAATATCTATTTGCAAACAAATACGATGAGCCAGCTGATGTTATGCGTCAATTTATTTGTACTGTGATATTTTTTCTTTGCTTACTTTGAGACAAGATTTTTTTCATTTATACTGAAAACGCTTTTCTTTACCACAGTGTCCTATACTTAGCCTGTTTCCTTTCTCGTGTGATAAACAAAAGTAGGGCATTCAAGCTGAGTTTCTGAATCGGAAAAAGAGGCGACGACGCTAATTAAAAAGATGCATTTTCCATTATAAAGTTCTGAAAGAATTTGTAGAATAGTTTTTTTAAATAGGATATTTTCCAATTAAAAATCTGAAACACATTGTAAAAAAATTGACAATTCAATATTCGGGAAATCTCTTTCGAGAGTTCTCAACTGGAGCGGGGAGATAAAAAAAATATTTATTATCTACTAGCCTGATAATCCGGTGAACTTCGTATCCGAAGCCGTGCGGTAGGATTGTAGGAACCGTTTGTATAGGAAAATAAAATTGTCGTTAATTGTATTTTCCTAGAAATTTTTCCATATTTTCTCAACGTTAACCTGAACTTCCACACATATTTCAAGATCAAAATTAGCCAAATCGGTCCAGCCATTCTCGAGTTTTAGCGACGAACGCGCAGAAATTATTTTTTTTATACATTAACATTTTGTATAATAGATTATTTCCGTACTGTAATGTTCTGTCTGATAGAAAGCCGTGTACATACCTACTTACCATTTATAAAACAAAGTTTATATGCATAACTTTATGATAAAAGCGTCACAATGCGGTTGTCACGTCAGGGACGGGAAATGAGATAGCGATGTTTGAACTTGTCTTACATGTATGTCACTCTGTCATAGTCATGATCATGATACGGTGTTTTTGGCAACATGTTTATTGTATACTCTGGTTTTCGATAGTATTCTGCCATTTACGAATTAACTGATACGAAATTCATTGCAAACACAAATATTCTTTATTCGTGGAACATAGGTACTTACATCGTTTTAGTACAGTCAGGAGCGTCGACCTTTACATATTGGACTTTGTACCGTTCTTAAGTTCTATGTCATAAGAGCCAAAATTGTACTGCAAGTGTTAAGCTGAAGTGAACCTGACTGTACAATAAATAGTTTCGCAATGTCCTGCTGTTAGGCGTACAAATAATAAAATAATGTACAGTCAACATAGGAGTTGACTGACCCCCCTCTGTATATATGATTAAAGATTTCTAAATATTGCGTGAAGGGATTTATTTGAAAATTTGTAATTACATAGTACAATATGTAATTACAAATTTTCAAATAAATCCCTTCACGCAATATTTAGAAATCTTAAATCATATTTACAGGGGGGGGGGGGGGGTCAGTCAATTCCTTTGTTGACTGTACATAGAATACAATTTCCATCATTAAAATGACGAATTATCATTCATGTGACATTTGTACAGAAAATAAAAATAAACTTGCAATGCTGTTTATTCTTAATAAATGAAAATAAAATAGTAATTCATTAATGTTAAAAAACTGGCCAAGTTCGATATATTTTTAAATGACAAAAAAAGGCCGTGACTTTTTTCGCCATTTCTTTTCCCAGCAGTGGTCAATTTGCTTATGTTTTCGAAATAGTAGTAGTTTAATGAGTAGTTAAAACTATACAAATTAATCATTAATGTACTCTGTAACAAAAAAAAAAGGTATTTGTAAAGACCTCTTATCCGAATATAAGTTTTGTACCTCCGACCTTATTTTCGCAAATAAACTTAATATAAAACTCATTAAATGACCATTTCTTCATAATAATCGAATACCATGCCAACTAATCTAATGATTTGTTTACTATTGCCAGAAATAATCGTCCTTGTTCCGGAAACTAGGCCACGTTATGGGTACCAATGTAGTTATTTTGATTGGGTTACAATGAACATATGAGACTTGATTACTCATTGAAATCCTTGAATATTGTAATGGGAAATATCAGGCCGCATATTATTTTTCATTGTTTAGAAAACGATATATATAATAGGTATCATCATCAACATCGCAGTTCAGAGACAAGGGCATGAAATAAGTAATAAATAACCCGAGGTAGAATGGCCACTATACACCTCGCACCGAATCGCGTTACTTCAACCCCAGGCGGGTATCGTGGCGGGTGCAGTCGCAAAGGTGTGCGTTTAGTGAACGAATGTGTATACGTGTGCGCGTGTACAGACGACATTGGCCTATGTAGAAGAAATAGGTAATTATTTCACGCGCGTTGTATGGAGTGTCAGGGCTGTGACATGGGTTAGGTCTCACTCCAATAAAAAGAGATTTAAAACATACCCCACAACGCAACTCCAACTCGCAGTAGAGCACACCCTTCTTTAACAGTTTTATTTTTGTTAATAGTCAAGGAAAATGGCTTTTCACTCCCAAGGACACTAAGACTGTTGGGACATAACTAAAAACCAGCCCCGCGCTGGCCCTCACAGCGTAGGGGAGCGTCCCCAAGGTGGCGGATAGGGGAATGGTCGGTAGTACAGCCTAGCTACACTAACCGGCTAAGTCCGATGGACTCGCTGACCAACGACGGGTGTGGTCCTCCAGCATTTCGGGGGTTGTGCGGCGGGTTGACACCTCGCCCACGTAAAACCAATGTTGCTGGTGAAGCGTATCCCGTTAGCGCTTCACTAGCTTGCACAACATCGTCAAAAAAAAAAACTAAAAACCTGAATGAATTGTCATTTATAATCCGGTGTCTACGGAAGACCAGCATCGTGGCCTCGCGAGGTGCCCCGCCCGACAAACGCTGAGTGGACACCGTTTCAACGTCATTTTATGTTTTTATTGTATTTTTATTGATGCTGAATAAACTGAATTCATTTATTTTATTTATTTATTTAGTACACTGCCAAATAGAAGGTAGTGCTTGGCAATCGAGCTTCGCTTAAGTTAGCCAAGTCTCTAGGCTCTATATTTCAAATTGCGCTAACACTACTAGAAAGATTTTTCAATTCTTCCTACATCTAATTCTAAAAATTATAAAAAAAAAATGTAGACTAAAATCTCATTAAAATATATTTTAGGATATTAGTAGTCTATATTTTAGTCTACAGAAAATTGTAATAATTAAGGTAAGGTACTAAATATTGTAATAATTAACTTACTAATTTATTCAGCCATATTTTTATACCAATGTTATAATTATCACAGAGATCTAATGACTGCCTTCCCGGGTATAACGATTTCATCGCGTGACAAAATATATGATACAAAATTCAATGAAATCTAAAAATAATTTTGTTATTTCCTGTCAACATCTCATGGTAAAACTCCATTGATATTTAAAGAATTTACTAAGAAATTTGTTTCCAAAACAAACATAATTAATATTATACTAGTGGCCGCAAGTGGAAACATTCCAGCAGTTCTGTTATTTCCATTTCCAAAAAAAATCCTTTCTTAGCCACCACATGCCTACGACGGATCCTGGAGTTCTTTGTCCAGCTCGTAAAGACGGACAAACCAGCTTAAGATGACAGGCAAGATCGAAGGCAAACGGCCAAGAGGTTGCAGCCTTACTAGATGGTCTGATCAAATCCGTTCAACGCTTGACACAAAGCTGCAAGACGCACTCCATTGTGCTAAAGGCAAATGTCGATGGAGGTACATCGTAAAACGAAAATTGTCACTTCTTCAGGGCCCTCAGTATTGACCACGACAAGAGGATTTAGTCACAGCTCAGTCACAATATGTTACAGTCCCAAATTGGACACCTTGGACACTTATTATGTTAGTTCGATGTTGAACGATAAACGCATGAATAGTCACCTTAGTACCCATAACACAAGCAGGTACTAATTCTGTTGTACATTTAACTAGACTAAACTAATTTTGACAGGACCAAAGGTGTTGTTGTCCTTCCTTGGTTTACAATTAGTGACAAGGACAGCAACACTTCTAGTCCTGTCAAAATTAGTTTAGTCTAATTAAATGCACAACAGAATTAGCACCAAAGGTGTTGTTGTCCTTCCTTGGTTTACAATTAGTGACAAGGATAGCAACACCTTTGGTCCTGTCAACATTAAATTAGACTAAACTAATTTTGACAGGACTAGAAGTGTTGCTATCCTTGTCACTAATTGTAAACCAAGGAAGGACAACAACACCTTTGGTCCTGTCAAAATTAGTTTAGTCTAGTTAAATGTACAACAGAATTAGTACCATTGCCTAGCTTACTTTGCGCTTTGGGGCCATGTGGAGCTGTGTGAATTATGTAATATATAAAACAACTATATCAAACATTCTTCAGTATTTACTCTTGATAGCTGTTGAAAAAATGGGTAAAAACTTAAAAAAAACAAACATGTTTACTTTGAAGAGAGCGGATCGGAATCACTTCAACTATTTTGGATCATCTATCATAAATTCCGGAAGATTTATTTATGACGCTCATTTAAGTTTTTTTTAGAACATACAGCATTATTCACAATGGAAACAACTATTTCCGTAAATCACGCAGTTTTTTTTACAGTCATTTATAAATACTTATCCGTGCTTCGGAGGGCACGTTAAACCGTCGCCGTCGGTCCCGGGTGTTGTAGATGGATGACAGTCGTTAAGCCCTGTCGGTGGCCCTCAGGCGGCTTGAAAACACTGGTTGTTGCCAATATTAATAATTAAATTCAATAATAAAAAATAACAATAAAATAATTATGGTTTATAACATGTAATCTATCATGTAAATTCTAAAAGAACTTATTATATTGCAAATCGTTTCATTTTTCTCGCATCGCATCGGATTGGAAACGATTTTACATTATTTAAACGCTATTATATATTATAGTGTATATATACAGTATTTAAATAAACGTAAAAAAATTACGAAAATGATTTAAATTCATGAAAACTAAGCTTTAAACTTATTCATAGATCAGTTATTGATCATATTGAACTCCCACGTAAACATTTTGCAACAACAACGCAAAATGCGTATTATGCCACTATATTTATATAATCAGTGGTATAGTTTGAGGTTATAACGCACATTCCTACCACCTACTTTGTTCCATAGAAGCGGAGCTTCAAGGGCGGCTCCGATGTAGGGTACATGCCTAGTCGTAGGACACTTCAATTCTTTCGGATTTAATCAGAACTATAATATGATACGATTTTGTAATTAAAATATTATTTAACGATAAAATTATCTTAGTTAAATCCGAATTCCATAACTTGCTGATAGCTGGCAAACTTGCCCGTAAAATGATGTCCCAAGATTAGGTATTTTGGACTATAAAAAAATATATAAATATATAATTAAGTGCAGAATTCCCGAAAATTTAATAGATCCACTCTTCAGCTATCTAGACATAGGTACATTCACTGTGTCTAGCATTAACGAAGTAGACAAATATTTTTCGCTTAAATGTCCCAATGTGCCCCGACTGGGTATTTATCCTGCTAGTTCCGTGGGCAAGTACATAAGTACCCTATAGTACACGGAAGTGATTTACATTTTAAATAAACAACATTTGGTTAATATCAGTGCAAATTACGCGAGTGATTCCATTACGTGGTAATGGATTTGATTAGTTTATTTTTTCATAGGATATTAAGATAAGAGCACATAATGTATATTTTGTCGACCCACAGGTCTGACCTATCTCGAAGATCAGTGTGTACTGAAATACTGTAACATGTTTTTCTGAAAATAAAGATTTATTATTGTATTAATTTTTCGAGTAATATGTTTAGAAAAATTATCACTAAATAAATTATAAATTTTTCTTTCGCCATTTCTTTCCCTAGTGGTCATTTTGCTTTGTTTCTGAAATGGTGGTAGTTTATAGAGAAGCTTTTAATTGTAAGTGACGTATCTAAGTGCCCGCGAGGGCCTACAGAATAAAGTATATTTTTATTTGATTTGATCATAAAGTAGGAAAATATATTTATTTGTGGCCATTGGAAACGTTTGGGGTTTGGGGGAGGCCTATGGCGTTTTAAGAGAGGTAGGCACAGCGGATAATCCGCTCAAATCGGAGCAGCCCGTCTGGGGAAGTACCTCCACCTTACAGAAGATCGTAGCCAAATAGCCGGTCGGGTCATGATGAAAAACGAACTTTTTCTGATTGGCCTCGGGTCTTGAATGTTTATCTATATATGTATTTGTTATAAAATATAATATTGTTGAGTTAGTATCCCATAACACAACTTTGGGGCTAGCTCGATCTGTGTGAATTGTCCCTATATATTTATTTATTTATTTAGCTTTGGTCTCAGGTATGCTGTGTTCCTACGGTGAGTAAGGTCTCCAGAGCTTCACTTGGGGGGTTGGGAGGGTTGGCAACGCGTGAGTGATACTATTGAAAGCGTCTGTAGGCGGTCCGTGATGCTTACCATCAGGCGGGCCGTATTTGCCAAGTTTGTGGTAGAAAAAAAAATTGCCGACAGTGGACTTCTTGCGGCTGAGATGATGAAATGAAAAATAGCGTCAAACAGGTTTTTTGAACTGACCTGTGGGCCTACTCTCGTAACAAAATCAGTTAAATTAAAATCTAGTTACAAACTAACTTAGTTAAACTAACTCACAATCAGCCAGTTTCTGAAATGAACAAAATCAGTTAAATTAAAATCTAGTTACAAACTAACTTAGTTAAACTAACTCACAATCAGCCAGTTTCTGAAATAACACATTATGTCTCAAGCTCTCTCTTTTTCTTCTTGTTTCACAGTGACCGCTATAATTAATGTGTGTGTGTAAACTTGAAAATGTGTTTTAGAAAATTAAATGTTACAAAAATGAGCTGAGAGTGTGACAAAGTTGCGCTGGTCAAAATTATAGGACCGGAAAAAATATTACATGTATCTGTTAAAATACTTATTTGTCATGTAGATAAATTATTTGTATTGTTTCTTTGAGTCAAACAGCATTCCTAGGCGTTCAGTAAACATTTGCTTTGTCACTACAAAGTTTTAATTTATAGTTATTTAAGTATATACTAAGTATTCTAATACGTATATTTTCCTATCTTATTTATATTATTTATTTTTCATTCCACAATCGCCCCACTGCTGGGATAGAATCTCCCTTTTCTCACGTAAATCCGTTTGTCTAAAACTAACTCCGGCGAGAGCCGTCCGCTCCCGCAACTGCTCGGTGTAGTTAGCACGAGATTGCAGCGACAAAATTAAATGTTCATCAAAAACACTCAAAATGACTACTGCCACTCTATTGAACAACATTCTAAAATGAACTAAATCCCACACAGACGAACCTGTGCATACAAGAAGTATCAAAAAGACATGTACTCACTGTTCGTGGTCATCCCGCAGCCGCCGTTCGGCGTAGGGCGTGGGACGCACGTTGGGCGCTAGCAAGCGCTGGGTGTCCGGTGCGCACGCCCTCGCAAACGCCGCCGCTGCCTCCACTGCTGCATCTTCGTCGCATAGCGATGTGTCGTCCTCCGCTAAAACAATAATTAAATTTTCTGTTAACAATAATGTTATAACAAAAGTCGTAGAGGTAACTTTTGGAAAAACAACAGGATGACAACCATATTTTTCTCGGAGCGACTAATGTTACAAACTCCTCCGTGGCATAATGGTTACCATTTCGGCCCGCCACCCAGGAGGTCCCGGGTTCGGGTCCCGGTCGGGTCATGATGAAAAACGAACTTTTTCTGATTTGTTATAAAATATAGTATCGTTGAGTTAGTATCCCATAACACAAGTTTCGAACTTAATTTGGGGCTAGCTTAATCTGTGTGATGTGTTCCTTTATTATTATTACTAGCGAAACCCGCGCAACTTCGTTTGCGTGTATCCCTACCCTACCCTACCCCTACCCTACCCCTACCCTACCCCTAATTTTTTTCCGTAAGAACCTTGTACAGAGTATTAGAAAACTACAAAAAAAAAATCAGCCAAATCGGTCAAGCCGTTTTCATGTTATGTCGTGACAACGGAAAACGGGTTTCATTTTTATAATAGATTAAACTAAAAAGTAAAAATTTTAAGCATTTTTTTATTAGAACTCGAAGTCAGGGGCGTGCACTGCCACAGCCACACCCTTTACTAATAAAGTTTCGAGGAGATTATTTGTCAAATATTAAACGTCAAAACCAGACAAGAACTAAGCAAAAACTGACATTTTATTTGACGAATAAGCTATTCGGGAGTGTCGAAACCGTGGGTTCGTTATGTTCTTTGTCATTCATATTTATCATTTTCTAAATGTTTGTATTGTTTCTTGTAACTTTTAGTTACTTATATGTCTCATACATCAACTCAAATATTTTTATTCACCTCGTACATCCACTTCCCTTATTCCTAACTCTAGTTTACATAGTCTTTGTTTTTTATATTGACACAGTGTATCAATTAAAACGTATTTAATTAAAAGATAAACATATGCGCATTGTCCTTATCATATCATTCATAATTTTTACATATTTATTTACTTTAAAGTGGAGTACTTTCTACGTACGTAAGTATACGTACGTAAGCAAAGTGGTAATACAAATAAATTAAACAAAACTGTTTGTTATTCTATGGTTCGTAATGTGAAAAGAAATAAGTATATTTTATTTCTCACTTTTACAATTAAAAATAAATCATCAGTTTATTCCGGTAATAGCTGAATGAGGGTTTTCTGAAATGACACCCTCTAGGCGGCAGCACTGAGCACGTCAGGCCCAGAAACCTGTCAAAAGTGTCATACCGCCTATCCTATTATTCTTCCTTAATTAATGGCGTTTCTGTCGTGTCTTAACGACACATAGACAATTTCGCCAATGTCAAGTATTTTAAATGAACACTTTTTGACTAAAAAGTACACTTTAAAAAGGCAACGTGGTACGGTGAGGATCCGAGGTCGCCATCTTGACGACCTTCGTTGACAAGGCGGCGATCTCGAATCGCTATCCTACTATGTTCGTGTCAGATTTTTTGACGTGTACGTGTCAGATTTTTTTGACGTGTACGCTTTTGACAGCGCGGATTATTGGAATGGGACCTCTTGCCAAAGTGGCGCCAACAGTGGCGTAAAACCCTCATTGAATCACTGGCCTTATGACATGCAAGAAACAACTAACATTTTGTATTCGATTCTATGGTAATTCCAGAAATAAGGATTTTATTGATTAACTAGCGAAACCAGCGCAATTTTATATTAATTTCGGAAAAAAAAATCTTATCGGATTCATACGTCATACAAAGAATACACCATCCAGGTTTCATGTTTCTACGATTAGCGGTTTAGGCTGTGAGTTTGATTGCTCCGTCAGACAGTCATTCAAGACAAAGCATAATTATTATATATAAGTATATAGATTATACGAGTACAAGATTGTACTGACAAAACAGCGTTGGTAAACAATAAAAAAATCTGCATTGCGGAATTTGTTATCTCTAATTTGATAAAAATAAGAGGCGTAACCAACTATATATATGGAGTAGGATGTGTAAATATTGACCTACATTAAAAATATTTACAAATCCTTCAGATTTCGTTAAACTGTACGACCTCCGAGAATGATTTATATAGGCATCTCTTATTTTCGAAGGGCTAGGTAGAATCTATGAGATTATAAACCTACTAGCTGACCCGTGCCCACTTCGTTGGGCATAATGATAAAAGCCTTTTTATTTTTTGGTTTTTTATATAACCTATGACACTCAGCCATAATGTGGCTTTCTATTGGTGAAAGAATTTTTAAAATCGGTTCAGTAGATCCCGAGATTACCCCTTACAATTTAACAAATACACAAACTTTACCTCTTTATAATATTAGTATAGAAGTATAGATAATAAAATTGTGTTTACATGTGATTTCTAAAGCTTTATTTTATACTTTAGAACTTACTCTATATTAAAAGATACAGGATGAGTTGTCCAAAACAATTTTTAAATTTAATGACTTTTATGATGGCTGTCACAGTCAAACTAAAGAAAAGAAAGAGATAGCTTGACAATTTATTGTAGGATTAAAATGCTTTTCAAATTTTTCAGAAACTGACAGATACTGTGGTATGCTTATTAATATTAGTTTAAGTTCTTGAAAATACTGTCAAAATCGGTCTAGCCATTTCGTAGAAAATCCGGAAAATGTTATTTTATATGACAAAACATTTTTTTAATTTAAGTTTCTTACCTATAGCTAAATAGGTAAGTATCCTATATCAAGTATCCCCACAGATTCTCATCAAGACATGCATTCAAACATGTCTCGATTCTATTCAAAAATCTTTGGAACTTTAACAATACAGCTATCTGTACGTCCTATGAAACGTGATATTTCGAACTGATATGACATTATCAACTTGTTGAGACAAAACAGATGGCATGTTCTACTTACGGTCGTATTCGAACGCCTCATTCAACATCTCTTGACAGTTTTGACAGTTCGGAAAACGGCGGGAAACAAACGTCAAACGGGCGCCATTTGAAATTTACACTTTGATACACAGTTTCACATAGAAAATTATTTTAATTGAACATATATTTTTAGTTTAAAATTAAAATGAATTAATATTACACCATACAAAAATATATTTCGTCCGAACACTGAGACTAAAACATCACAGAATATTCATAAAGCAAATGACTTTTTTTTTTTAAATATTCGGATATCCTAACAAAAGACTGTTGACAATGAGCAAATTAATTAGTTTGTTCTTGAGTGGTAAAGATATTGTTATTTTAGTTTAGTCTATGAGTGACTAGTTGTAACTGACTTGTTCTTTCAAGAATGCAAACATTTCAACTGTTTTTCCATGACCATAGTGATTTTTAGTTACATCACTCAATTTGCACTGATATTACCGTACTTATCATTCATCATACTGGCTGAATGCTGAATTTTGGTTTTAATTGAAGTAACTGAAACTTATGGAAGTATAGTTTAAAAAAGATTTTTTTAAAATGTTTTTTCACAATGTTTTTTTTCAAGTTATGGCTTCTGGAGTCTTGTTCGTTGCAATTAGCCATTAGAATATATTAGAATATATTTATAATTTGTTATTTTATTTTTTGTTGTTGCTTTAAATACATTATTGAATTTTTTTATCTTAATTTTTTTTGGATCACTCGCTATTATCGGCGGTTCTGTTCCGGCGCCATCTCTTATGTAAAAAGTAAAGCTTTGTTTTTCTATTTTAAGTTGAAAAACACATTAGTATTTTTTGTTTTGACGTAAAAGACAGCTATACACTTCCTCATTTTATAATACTAGTTAAATTAACTGTTTTCGATAAAGTTACATTAATTAGATGTTAGTAATGGAAATTTCACACACAGTGATAATATTTCACCAGTCACGACATTCACTGAGTGATTCAAAATGTTGACTAAATTAGGGTACACGGCATTATCAATGGAATTAATTGATGGTAAACGTACACGGATTGTATTTAAACATTTTACTGTTTCAAATAATAAAATAATATACTACTTCATTGGCTCTGGAAGCCTTTTAGAAATTAGCGAGGTTTTTCAAAGTTTTTAACGATAGAACATTAGATTATACATTTATAATGATAAACATTTGTTTTTGTTGAGCATGGGAAAATATGTAAGATAATAAAAAACACGTTATTAAATACATACAAGAAAAAAATAATTCCAAATATTATGTATTTGACATGACCCATGAGTTGTACGAATAACGTTTTATAAATTTAAAACTGCAAAATATATATATATATATTTTTTAAACCTTTTAAATATTGGCAAATTTTTGCGTGGTCTAAACGCGCACTAAAAATTTTCTTTAAAGTCGTCTGTAAAGTGAGCTCATTGCCTAAGTCAAGGCGGTCGGCTTTTTATGACGATTTTATCTGTTTTCATTGCATTTCCTCCTAAAAGCGGCTAAATCGCCGATCGCCGCGACTAAAATACCTATCTAGTCGGAATAAGCCTTTAGCATACAATTGATCGAAGACCTAATAAATCATCAACTATGAATAGCTATTTAACGACAAAATTAGTAGTTGCATTAATTTGCATAACATTTAAATCGTTCTTGTGCTATTCGCTAAGACCTTGTCCAGAAAGGTCGAATTCGCCGCGTGTTTTGTGTGCGTTTCATATCCATCGCGGATTTGCAACCATTTCATCGTGAGGTCTAACATACAAAGACCTCAAGTTAGACCTCAATGTAGCACGAAACGCGAGGTCAACGCGCGTCCATGTGTACAGGGTCTAATTGGAACGCAATTTCTAGTAGTGTAATCATTGTAATGAAGCTTGTATTAGTAATACCGCCCTCCAAATTAACTATTAACGACATCTAGTATGGACATTAAGAACTAAGATGCAATAATGTAACTTCTAGGTAATGATTTTTTTGTAATTATTATTAGTAATACCGCCTATTCTAACAATTAGCGACATCTAGTTTAGACATTGAGAACTAAGAAGTAATAATGAAATTAAAGTATTTCAGCAGGTGGCGCTAGTATACAAGATGACAGCCGCACCTTCGATAGAGTAATAAAATCTTAATTTAATAAGCAAAGAATTTTACCCCGTTTTCAGCTGCGATTTTCAGAGGGCTTAGACAAGTGGCATTTTGTTTTCTACAACGCTAGTAGAATAGAATAAAAATGTATGGGAATGACATAAGCTAACGAAATGTCACGTGATCAAACGTAACGAATTTAAATTTGGTAGCCAATGTTAAAACTTTCTATTCGATGAAACGAAACGTCCACGCTGGGTGAGTTTTCGCGGGCCGAGCTGTCAAAAACTGACGTTCGCCAACGAAACCACAATATTCTGGTTTTTATCAAATGGTTAAATAGAATGAGCGTTCGACAAGTTATTGTAACGTTGGCTACCAATCTAATATCGATAACGACACGACGTTAGCGTTTATAGAAATGGAAACGCTTCGGAGCGGTTGCCACTTGTCTAGGCCCTCTGTAGGTACAGTCGCCTCGAGGATAGCAGGAACATCTTTAGGATGATTTTTGGTTGCAACATCCAACATCCTAGTGGACACAATGTGGCTCTAATAAACAAAAACCCTGTTTGGTAACAAAGAAAAGAACGGAGCTGACAAAAAATCCGCTTACAAGATGTGCAAGCGATTTTTTTCTAAAATGGTCCTCCTATCTTCGAGGCCACCGTACACCCGATAATTAATTATTAATTGAATAAAATATAGATAGATTTTTTTTATTCACATAAGGCACGCAATATAGATTACAATCACAAAGTTATAATGTAGATTACACAACAAACCCGCGAAACTTCGGTTGTGTTGTAACACCTTTTTTTGTTGATGAACATTATACCTTACCAATTCCTATTAGTAACCCTAATAAAACATTCCCTCTGACCGGAAGGTCGCATACACTCGTAGTACTGTATTTCCTTTTTCGCATTTTCACTCTTTGCTATAATTCGTTATCATTTTATTAAATTTATCTTCACTGTTTTGGTAAACAAACTACAAACTATATCTTAACCTCGAATCATCAATGTCACTTTTGACCGATGACATATCTGCGTTTAGATATACTCAGGATATACTACTCTCAGTTGAAACGGCAAGGTTGCCAAATGAGAACATTTACGGGAGTCCATATTTTTAGTATTAAAATTATTAGACTGTATAATTTTGATTCGGATTACTCCTATTATCTTTTTCTATAATTTAGTAAATAAAAGATATTTAAATTCTTTTATATTTTAATTGAATGTGATTAAGAACTTTCTGGAAGAATGACCGAATTGTGTGGAACGAAACGCCAGTTCCGAATTGTATTAACATAATTTTCTTGTTTTGCCCAATCTGTCAAAACAAATATAATTATTAAAAATTAATTCCTTGAAGCTGTATTTTGTGAGTTTCTTCATAGAAACCTACTAAGTATTCCTTGGAAGGATTTTTCCTAATGTCTTTCCTAAAATATAAAAATAATAATTTGGTATAAGAATAATGTTTCGAATGTTGTGGTGTTAAGTGAATCTTCGGAACATACGTCGGAGCGGGGGTGAATGCCCCGAGCTGATAGCGTCTTTCCGGTTGGGTCGTGGTGGAGTGACGAGCTGAGCTCTGGTGGGCTCTAAACTCATAGATTGTTTCTGTGCTGACGTGCATCTGATTGATTCCTGATCTGAAAGGAGTGTAATTGTTTCCGTTCCAACGTGTGTAGTCAGTACACTGCACATTGTGGATATTTAAGTTTTGTTCGACCTGTCGGCCACGTGCATCCAGGTGTCTCCTCTGCGGTCACAGGTAAGCAGATCTTCTTCTGAGGAAAAGGTTTGGATTCTCTTTCTGTTCGCGTTGGTGTAGTTGTTGATTGTAACACGTGTTTGTTATCTGCAGGATCAATTGAGCTTCTGCTTGAACTTCCACGTGGTTTCCTGTTTCTCCTTTCTGCCTCCCTTACAGGTATGTTTATAATCCCATTCCTCAAACTCATTCACCTCTTCGCTGAGTTGAAATGAATCAAGTAGAATGCAATATTCTTAAACATGGTTGTTGATGATGTTCATTCATTATCATTGTAGCTGTATTAGGTAAAACCATGCTTACCTAATTATATTAGGATAAACCATGTGGTTTAGGCCGCAACTAAGTAGAATTTTGTCTAAAAGGTGATGATGAGCGCTGTGAAGCCTTCGTCGACCATGTCTGGTCGGTGGATGCAATACCGAGACCGCCCGCCTTGGATATGGGCTCTCCTACTCCATAGGTTGGTTTCTTTTAATTAAGTTTATCGAGAACCTTGTTTACTTTGTAAGAGTAGATTGGATAATGTTAGATAAAGATAATAATATTAGATAAAGATAATGTTATTGATAAATACTTAAATAATTATAACATTATGATGTGACAGTGGTTAACCTACTGTGTTTGTACTCGCTCCATCCTCAAAGCGATGGATTATTGTTTTTCAAATAATTTCACCATTCCGTTTCCTAATATACTATATAAATATTAGGCAGTTATTGATATCTTGTTTATAGTAAATATTACTATAGTATTGTAGTATACAGTACATGTGCACTAGTTGTGCCCTTAGCTATTGTAATTATGTTTGTGTAAGACATTTTATTGTTTTGATAGGAGGTGTTCAGTACGGGCTGTGACCGAGACGTGTTCGGTACTGGCTGCGACTGAGACGTGTTTGGTACGGGCCTTGACAAGTGTGAGACTCGTACCCCGTACTGGCTGTGTATGGAGAGAGCCGGGGATCGTCGGCAGGGTTTGGCGAGTGGCCCCTATTGCTGGCCTCACTTGAACCCTCAAGTTTTTTGTAGTATTAAATAATATTTTGTCAGTGTCCTTTATTGCTTATGTATGGCCTGACCTTAACGTAACTTAGAATTAATAAACTTTATTTTTTTTTCTAACGGTACCAGCCAAACGATCCAACGGCCCATCCCTTTAATATTAATTTACTTTATAATTTTACGGTGGAGGATTATCCTTGCACATTACTTATATTAATTAAAACTTAATAATTTCAACCTTTTCTTTTATTTTTGCCCCGGCAAATTCTCATCATTTACAGTGTGTTATCTTTCCTATAGGAATTTCGGAAGATCCTTGTTTCTAGGAATCCCACTAATATTATAAAGGCGAATCTCACTAATGTCATAAAGGCGAGTTTTTTTTTATACCACTATTTTTTTTTTTTTATTTTTTTTTTTTATACCACAAAGGTGGCAACCAAGCTTACGGTCCGCCTGATGGTGAGCGGTCACCGTAGCCTATGGACGCTTGCAACACCGGGAGTATCACTCGCGCGTTGCCGACCTTGTAAAAATCTTTTAATGCCCCTTTTGAAGAACCCCATGTTATAATCTAAAGAAAAGACCTCGGCGGGGATCTCATTCCACAGCCTCAGCGTTCGCGGGAGGAAACTCCTCTGAAACCGCGAAGGTGGCAAACAAGCTTATGGCCTGCCTGATGGTAAGCGGTCACCGTTGGCTATGGACACTTGCAACACAGGGAGCATCACTTGCACGTTCCCCACCATGTAAAAATATTTTTATGTCCCTTTTGAAGAACCCCATATTGTAGTCTAAAGGAAAGACCTCGGCAGGGATCATGTATATGTATGTGTATGTTTGATACTTCTTCACGCTCAAATGGCTAGGCCAATTTTCATCATATTTGGTACTAGTAGATACCTTGGATTAACACATACTCTTTATCTCGAAAAGTACGCGATTCCCGTAGTATTTGATCAAAAGTCTGATAGAAATGGCAGGTTATAAAATATGTAGGTGTCGCTACTGCGCATTAAATTAAACGCGGGTAATACCGCGGGCAGCAGCTAGTAGCTATTAATTGCTGAAAACTGCATTCAAATCTGTTGAGTAAGGGCGTTTTTCCACTACTCCGGCATCCGATTTTTATCGGTCCGATATAGAAATTCATACTTTAGTATACGCGCTTCTCCACTACTCCGGCATCCGGTTTTATGTCTAAAACCGGATGGAGTAGTGGAAAAACGTCGTAAGTAGTATATAAGATCTACGAGTATTTGAACAAACAGAAAGGAAACTTCATTTTATACTATGGTTTCTACGGTTTAAGAAATTTATTTCTCATAAGAACTTAATAACAATATTATGTTCACTTATGAATTTATTGAGCGCGAGGAGCTCGATGGCGTGGCTCTGTGTGCGCACTCTACTGGTTAATTCCTTCGTGGCACTCTAATATGAATACACAAGTTAGGCGACGTCGACCCTAACCAGCGTTTGGATGGGTTTCGTTATCTCGAGCTTCTCAGTGCTTCGGAGCGCACGTTAAGCCGTCAGTCCCGGCTGTTGTCGATTGATGACAGTCGTTAAGCCAAGTCGGTGGCCTTAGGGCGGTTTGAAAACACCGGCCTCTGCCAATCCGCATTGGAGCAGCGTGGCAGAGTACGCTCTAATCACCTTCAATTGAAGGGAGACCCGTATCCCAGCAGTGGGATGATTATGGGTTAATATGATTGATTATTGAGCGCACAGCTCAGATCACATCACACCATTTAATTACTAGCAACAAAGTCACGAAACATTTTACTATGTAAAAAATAAACATATTACAATAGCAATTAAATGATAGTTTGGTTTTTAGTTATTTTTTATTATTAAAGTAACTATTAAATATTTTGTATGTTCCAGAATGACAGAGGTGACCAGGTTAGAGAACAATACAACAATATACAATTTGTATGCTAATAATGCAAGCATAATTTATGAAACTGTACCTAATTACATAGTACAACTAGTAAAATAATCGCAACTTCGTTTGCGTATATCTCGATTTCCCGTGGGAATTTTGGAAAATCCTTTCCTAGTTCACCACTAGACGGTATGTGCTGTGCGTTGATATATAGTTAAGTCAGTCAGGGCTTATTTTTTTAAATATATAGACTAGTAAATCCCTCGCAACTTCGTTTGCGTATATCTCGCTTTCCCGTGGGAATTTTGAAAAATCCTTTCTTACTGCTCCCCTACGTTATAAAAAGAACCGCTGTGCAAAATTTCAAGTTTCTAACTCTATAGTTTAGGCCCTGCGTTGATATGTCATTCAGTCAGTCAGCTTCTCCTTTTCATTTATATAGATATATATACAATGGATAAAGAAAAATTCGAGTGAATCCCTTCAAGCAGTATTTAGAAAACTTGTATCATATAAAATTTACGTCCTTGCTCAATTTTTTCATTAAAATATTTTCAGAATAAGAACTGTAGTTAGTTGGTACCGAAACAACTACATACCTAAAAAATTAAAAATATAATACACCAGCTTGCAAACTCAGCTAGCATCGCTCTCACTGTATCTACCGCTTTTTTATACCACTAAAGTGGCAAACAAGCATACGGGCTAATAGAAAGCAGTCACCGTACCGTATGGACGCTTGTAATACCGGGGGTATCATTCGCGCGTTGCCGACGCAGTAATAAGGGGAGCTCTTGAGACCTTCGTCACCTATAAATAAATCTACCTATAAAATCTATATATATAAAAGAAAGTCGTGTTTGTTACAACACTTATAACTCGAGAACGGCTGGACCGATTGCCATGGTTTTTGATTTGTTGGATTTGTTTCCGTCCCGAATAGCAGAATACATCTTAAAAACAATGAAAACTCGATTGGGGTAGGGTAGGGGTGGGGTAGGGGTAGGGTAGGGTAGGGTAGGGGTAGGGTAGGGGTTGGGTAGGGTCGGGGTGGGGTCGGGGTGGGGTAGGGTAGGGGTAGGGTAGGGGTGGGGTAGGGTAGGGTGGGGTAGGGTAGGGTAGGGGTAGGGGTAGGGTAGGGGTTGGGTGGGGTAGGGTAGGGGTAGGGTAGGGTAGGGGTGGGGTAGGGTAGGGTGGTATAGGGTAGGGTAGGGTAGGGTAGGGGTAGGGGTAGGGTAGGGGTAGGGTAGGGTAGTGCCTCTAAGGCGGAACAAAGTTTGCCGGGTCAGCTAGTATATAATATAAAAAACAAAGGAAAAACCAACCGTGAGGCCTGGGGCGTAAATCCATAGTCACTTTTCTTGTATCCAAATCCATTTTCTAAAACTCAAAACACAACCGTACTAGTGCGAATCGATAAAACTAATGCGTCAGTCGATAACCTGAATAATATCGATAAGAAACACTAATAAATCGATTGGTGTCGCTTGAAATTTTATATTAATAAAATAATTGTATACGATCCTTCAGATGCAAATCGATACTAAAAGTATTTAATAATTGCGCCGATATTTATGAATTTAATGATAAGCTTTAGTGATTTGTGATGGTTGCGATTCATTTTTATTGAAATTGGATAATTAACAAAGTGGGACATTAGATAATTATTGATAAAATGAATCACAGAATTTTAAAATGGTTTATTGTCTTTTTTTGGATTCAGCCAGCGTCAGGTAGATCGAAAAACATTAAATAAATAAAAAATAAATATCTTAAATAGCTAAAATCATCTGATAAACGTTATTTCATGTATACGTGCGTGTATTCACACCCTGGCTACTGGTATTTTAGCCCAGGTTCCATTATTTATTATTAAACAGCACAATGTAACAATATAGGATCTTTAGACACTAATTACAATTATTACATATATACCATGTAAAAGTGGCAGATAAATAGAGTGGCGCCGATGAGATTTTATATAAATATAATAATATATTAATAACCATTAACTGCACTACTGGTAATTTTAATCTCAGAGGTTCGACTGGTCCACTTTCAAAAGAAAAACAAATCCGGGTCGACCATGTAGGCCGCATCCTGAACCTATGGAAAAGACATACTGATAGTCCCATCGTAGGACTACTCCACTGGCACCACTTGGCAATACACCTACATGTACGTACTCAAATTAACGTAGCAGCATCCAAAGTAATCAACACAGTTTTCAATACCATGGTACAACGCCTTACAAAACAGTTTCAAACTCAAACTCACGCACTATCCCGTTCTATTCCTATTTTGTTGAGTGAGACAGCGCTTGATATGAGACAGCGCTTGATATTGACACGAGTTTTTTTATACTACAAAGGTGGCAAACAAGCATACGGTCGGTCTGATGGTAAGCCGTCACCGTAGCCTATGGACGCTAGCAATACCGGGGGTATCACTCTCGCGTTGCCAACCCTCCCAACCCCCCCAAGTGTAGCTCTGGAGACCTTATTAACAGTAGGAACACAACATGGCCGAGACCAATTTTATTTGGCTACGATCTTCTGTAAGGTGGTTGAATGATTGTTATGAGAATAGACCCCTGATAGACCCTCTGACGTCAATCAAAAACGGAATGATCATTATTTAGTTGATAAAAGAGCTGTCATAAATTTTAAATAATAACATAAGTAAAATCTTTAATAACAAAAAATAACATTGTGCAATGTATTTTAAATGTATGGATTCTCGAACAAAATGACATCTAGACATTGTTTATACATAGTGATTCCAGCAATCGTTATCACCGCAAACAATAGATAGCGATATGAATTAAAGTTATCGTCGTAAATAGTTATTATCTGCTAAAATCTGGGTGGGCGTCTAGTACATATAATATTACTCATCTTTTACCAAGTACATACGGTTGGGTGATGAATTTTTGATGATGAAATATCTAGTAGTATTAATATGTTGTTGATGACGGAAAACAAGCCAACTACTCATTGTCTCCTGTAAAGTCAGGATCAACAACGCCGACCTAAGATTGACAGTAGCAATGAGGCTTATTGACGTGCTGGGGAAATATAATAGAGAACACCAAAGACGAGACCAACACAAATGCCAAATGTTGGTCCCGTGTGGGGTCAACCCGAGCCTTCTGATGCTGAAGGTAGGGTCACATCACTACCCGCCGCCACCGGGCTGTCACGAAGCCGAGGGGTAAAGCTAGTTAGACAACAAGCGCCCTTAGGTTGACGACAACTTCTTAAAAACGACAAAGAAACAAATCATACCAACCTCGTCCCAAAAGTATCTTAACCACTCTGGCAGTTGACGTTCTCAGCCTAAGGGCCGTTTAGTAAGTTGTCATATTCGCAATTCGATATGTTCGGAAATTGTTCATTTTGTAATAGAAGTTTTAGGAAGTTGCAATTTTGAGGTTGAGACATTAAAATTGTGTGTTCTCACCGCTGTCCGTGTTGTGTTCGTGCGGGTTGTGTATGATGCGTATGCGCCTGTCGGGCGCGGGGTCGGCGGCGAGGCGCCAGCGCGCCGCGTCCGCCTCCTGCGCGCTGCGCGGGAAGTAGAGCGGCGCCAGAGCCAGCAGCACGCCCAGCGACGCCGCGCACGCGCTGCCCACCACCACGAGCGACGGGCAAGGGTTCTGCTCGAGGTAGCGGCGGATCGTTCCTGATATATCAAACAATAGTCAAAACAAAGAAGGACCACTTAACTCATTGCAAATGAGGACTTGTTAATTGTAGATTGTACACTTTTTTTTAGAACAGTTAAAATATTTCGTAGCAGAAGATATGCTGTCGCAAATTTTTTTTTATGAATTTAATAAAGGTTTGTGTCAACCAATGAAAGAAGTGAGCAGAGCAGAGAACTGAGAATAACGATTTTTATGCTAATAATATAAATTTAGTTACGAAACTTCATAATTACATAGTACAATATGAATATTATATAGAGAGAGTATATTTACCTCGGCTCTACTATCTCCAGTAATCGGGGATGTGGTGATGAGATCAGACGACGATGCGCCATCACTAGGTCGGCAGTGGAAAGGCTTGGAAAGGTTTGGGGAGACAGGCGGATTACCAAGAAAACGAAAGTCAGATTGATGAGGTGCCTTGTTTTCCCAATCCTTCTATATGGCGCTGAAACTTGGTCACTGAGACTGCAGGATCGCCGCAAGATCGATGCATTAGAAATGTGGTGCTGGAGACGCCTCTTAAAGATCCCGTGGACGGCGTTTCGCACCAATATATCCATCCTCAAAGAACTACAAGTTAAGGATAGACTGTCGTCAACTGTGCAGTTACGAATACTGAAGTTCTTTGGGCACATCTCCAGAAATGAGAACTCGATGGAGAGACTGGTGGTCCAGGGTCAGGTTGAAGGCAAGAGATCGCGCGGCCGATCACCTACTCGATGGACTGACCTTATAAAAAAAGCTACGGAGTCTACCATGGTCCAATGTACACGCAGCGCCTCTAACTGGCAGGAGTGGAAGCAAATCGCTAGGAAAGCAATCCTCGAGAAAGTTTACGACCCAACCAACATCTCTCCGTGTACCTCATCTGCGCAATCACGACCACTCTGACAAGAGTGTACGACTAAGAAGAAGATATGAATATTAGTGATAAATAAAAAATCGAAATCCCTTCACGAAATATTTAGAAAACTTGAATCATATTTACGGCCCTGCTCACCTCTTTCATTGGCTGACTACCTACTAATAAATAACACTTACTTAAGGCGACGTGAGCCGCGAGGTCCGGCGGGAAGTTGCGTCGCGGAGTGTTGACGATGCACAGCGCGAGGGAGCGCGCGCCCAGCTCGGCCGCGCTGTACAGCACGTTCCTGGAAACAACGCACCGTGATGAGAAACACACCGTAATATACAGCGAGAAACACCGTAATATATAGTGAGATACACAGTGAGAAACACACCGTGATTCGCAGTGAGAAATTTACAATCTCAGTCATTGCAAGTCCCAATTTTTCAGCAGCAACACAGCCCCATGTGTAATTTTGTGTACAGGGGGAAAATCCCAAATGCTAGCAATATTCCATATTACCAGCAGCGTTATGAAAAATTTAAACAATATATTAATGGGGCTTGAATGCGCACCATAGACTTACTTGTTTTTACACCCGACGTTTCGACAGAGTTGCATCTGCCGTGGTCACTGGGCTTGACCGCCGAAGATAGTACTTATTAAAAATAGGTACGTACTTGTAACAATTGTGTAGAGATGTCTCAGCAGCCGTGTGATACTTGGCGACGTACTTCGGGCTGACCGTGTGTATGATGTGCCGACAACGAAGTCCGAAGCCTGGCGTCACAACCACCTCGCCCGTCCGGCATTCTGTAAGTTATAAAGTACAGTCTTAAGTCCTTTAAGATTTTATATTATTACTAGCGGCTGCCCGCGGTTTAAACCGCGATATCCCGTTCTTGAACTGATATCCGGGATAAAATATCCTATGTGTTAATCCAGGTTATATACTACCCGTGTACCAAATTTCAAGCAAATCTATCCAGCAGTGTTGCGTAACAAACATTCCATCCTCACAAACTTTTGTGTTCATAATATTAGTAAAGACGTATAGTCATCATCTTTGTAGATAATTAATAAATTCTAAGGCCAATGGATGACAGTCGTTAAGCCGAGTGACCTTCAGGCAAATCGTTTTTAATTGTTTTTAATTTCATTTTACCGGTTGCCATTTTGCTCGTGTCCGAAATGGTGGTAGTAGGTATATACGTTTATTTTCTTTATTTAAACAAGTTGTAAATGACAAGAAAAAGTGCCTGTGAAGGTCTAATTTCTGAAATAAACGATTTCATTTCATTTCATTGAAAACACTGGCATCTGCCAATGTGCATTGGAACAGCGTTGAGTCGCTTTCGATTGAAGGGATACCCCTATACACATGCAGTGGGTTGATATGAACTAGTACCATGAATTTCCAAATTTATAAACACAAGTTTTTTGGTTTTACAAACCAAATGACAATACAGCTGTGTAAATAATACAATAAATGTTCGTTTCCATTCCGTTCAGTTACTTGACACCTATAGTACCATAATGCTACTAAAATAAACTGTATCCGAGACTTAGAATTTCCAACGTCAGTGCCACAATGTGACTGGTTCCTAACCATTAATGGTCGTGACAAAAGATTATTACGTCATAGAGTAAATTTATTCTTTATGGTGTGGTTTGACAAGTTTCTAGCGATATTTCCAATAGCGATTATTGGAGAGCATTTATGAAATGGGCAAGCTCGATCGGGAAAGTGGATCTATCCCTAACTTCCGCGCACCTACTTAGGGACGCACTAACTTAGTCCAGCCTCGGGGGAGAAACTACAGCTGCCTTGGAACTCACAACGAATTAAATCAGAAAAAGAATAGACGAAGTAGAAAGTATTTAAAGAAGAACCGCATATGAGACCTTTTTATTTTATTTTTTATAGTCAGGTAAATGCATTACTGCATGTCCCGCCACTTGGGGAAGCGACGGGGGTCTGTCGGGCTCGCCTCTCTAGCCAATGAGGGATACCGACTAAAAACCTGACTGTCTGACACCTTCTCCGCCTTCACGTGGCGGGGTCGCGGGCATTGATGATACTTCCGCAACCCCGCCCGCGCCGCATATGAGACCTGGTGACGCTCTTTTCTTACAGCCCAGGTAACCTAGTCCTAGACAGCTGTAGTTTTTTTCCCGGCACGTCAATAGTTTCATTGTTTATTGTCGATCTGAGGTCGCCGCTGTTGATCCTGGCTATACCTACAGGAGACACAGTGGTGGGAATGTGTTGTAAGCTTGTCCCGAGCCCAAGTAACATTCATGAGAGCATATGAAGTAATGTTATGATTACCGTGGGATCTGGTGAAGATCTCCTCCTTGAGCTCCGGCCCCGCGACCTGCATGATACGGTCACTGACAGCATTGCATTCCGTCAGGGTTTCATCCGTGGTGTTCGTGATGGCATCCACTTCCAATGTCGTGATGTCTCCGTGCCTGAAATATGTGATATAACTGTAAGATTTTTTTTCCTGCGATTGGATTGGAATGTTTGAGTTCTATAGATTAAGTGCCTTAAGTCCTTTTATAATTTTAGTTGTGTGTTTTATTGTTTCTCTATTTGTGGCGACACCTATCGCCACACACAATAAGTACAGTTTGCCAAAAAGTTCACAATGTGATCTATCGGGAGCGATGGTGATATACTCGACCGCCACAAAGTAAAAGGAAGATCTTCCAGGCTAGATGTGATGCCAGGGGAGCCGCGGTTCAGAAATATTGTCATATCGAAAGGGTGCTTATTGAGTATAATGCCGGATACAAACTGCTGTAACGTAATATGAAAGAAGCATTTCATATTGTGGACGCAGCACTGTGTTTTCTTCGTCCATCATCGGTCGCAGCGATTGCAGCGAACACGACTTGACTGTTCGGTTTATGAGCGTAGTGTGCACGGTTCGGACGCGCAAGGCGTTTGCACTATAGGAATTCTATTACATTAGGTACATGTTACTTTACGGCAGTCTGTACCGGGCATAAGCTTCCTTAATGAGTGTTAGAGCAGTCATTTCGTGTGTCGCACGGGTTTGGAATACAACTTTTGTTATTACACACCATATCGCGAGGCGCTGGTTGATGTCATCGTCATAGGGGTACACGGGCGAGGCGTGCGCGGGGGCAACGTGCGGGGAGTAGTCGGCGTGTGACGCAGGCGGGGTTTGCGACCATCGCGGCACCGCCGGCGCTGCCAACGGCGCGCCCGCTGTGCACGCAGGCGCGCGCATCACGCACTGCGACGGCTCTAAAAAAGAAAATACGCAATATGTTAGTAAAATAAATATAGGGACAAATCACACAGATTGAGCTAGCCCCAACGTAAGTTCGAGACTTGTGTTATGGGAACTAACTCAACGATACTATATTTTATAACAAAGACATATAGATAAAATAAACATCCAAGTCCCAGGTCAATCAGGAAAAGTTCGTTTTTCATCATGACCCGACCGGGATTCGAACCCAGGACGACCTGGGTGGCAGTCCGGCATGGTAATCATTACGCCACGGAGGTCGTCAACATTTATGTGTACAGGGTCTTACTCTTCGATGTAGTAAGACCCCCCCCCCCACTTTGGTTGACGTACCGTACGAATAATACTTGTAAATGAACTGCGTGTACTAAGGTGCATCCTCCTTCATGGGTGCATCGCACACTCTATGCAAATTCCATTCGTACGAAAAGGCATCCAAACTTTGTGACTAAACTAAGTGATCTTATATGGTCGTACAAAATGACATAAATATTTTAATCGTAATTTATATAAGTAACTACTATGCAGTGATACAATTAAAGACACCAATATATATATAGCCTTCTCGGTATCGTGCTGCAATTGAAGGTGGACTGTTCGAAAGCGGAGGCGGAGTTATTTAGAGACAGGATCGATGACAAATACTCTGAAAACTGTTTGTAACGTTACGATTCACTACATTTACTCCTGTCTGTACGGGACACGTACATTGCATACTCGGCAAATTCATTATTGCATATTTAGGTTAACGAGTCAGTAATTAGCATTCGGACAGAATCATTCATATCATTTCAAAGTTAATAAATAGTGTTATTTTGTGACTATTTACGCGATTATCATTCAACATCAACTTTAACATCTAACTCGTGGCAGATGATGATGATCTAACTAACTTAACATTATTAAAGGTGTTGTCAGTGTCGACTTTGAAGTATCAGACTGCACATCTATTGGTCCTTCGAGCCGGATAAAAAAAACGTAAATTTCTCGCACCCGACGTGCAGGCAATATCTACTAGTAAAAACGTCTCCTCGTACGCAAGCCTTGTGTGGAATGCATTAGAGAAATCTCCCGCACCCCGAATTCGAGTTTAAACGACCAATAAGCCATTAGTGAGTTTACTTAACTCTACGTGTGAAATTATTAGGTTGTTGATTGTTGAAATAAATAATACTGACGGTGGGCTGGGTTTGAGCTGATTAATGACTTTAATAAATTTAAGTCACGACCCTAATTTCACACTACGACATGATCAACAAAAAAGTTAACTAAATAAATAATACTTTCCACTAACTCGCTGTAAAAGGTGGCAGAGTATATTCTAGAACCCCATAGATTGAAAGAATGCTCCCATACTTACAGTGGGATGACAGAAGTTGACAATCTATAAAAATATTGTAAAGACGTAAAGTTTAAGAGTTTGTGTGAACCGATTTTGAACATTATCTTACCAATAGAAAGCCACGTTATTTTGTGAGTATCATAGGCTATAAGCCTATTTCTTATCTTATTGGCCACGCGGATCAAGCCGCGGGTTACTTCTAGTCATAGATAAAGATTTCCAAAAAAGGTTTGTTTTAGTAAAACCGTTTTTCAATTGTTTTTATGATGATATATTTTTTTAGTTTGTAATTGGTTGTGTTATTTTAAAACAGTTTTTCTTTTCCAGCAGTAGGTACTGATTGCAGAAGAAAATGTCGATGCTAATAAATGGGATAATAATGTGTAAATGGGCACGGTGATCTTTAGTAAGGTCACATTCTTTTAAAATCACGAGATTTTGTTTATTCCAGAGCCAGGAATAGTTTATGCCCTTTCTCATAGCAAATGCAGTGGTTATGATTTATAAAGGCCCTCGAGGGTGGAATGTCCACTAAATATGCATTACATTACATCGCGAAACGATGCCGCGAACCGTGTACATCCCTTTAATATTTCAAAGGGGCAATTTTCTACTGAATGAGTTAATTCAGCCCCTTTCAGAATTTATAAGACTGTGATTTATTATTGAAAGTTTTATGCAACAACTTAGTAAAGCTTATGAGGATTAAAGGAGACGAAAACGTAACATTTTTCGAAATTTCTCATGACAACAGAGACAACGGGATTCCGTAGGTGAGTCTATTTGATTCTCATGCGAATTTTGAAAAATGTTTAAAACTTTTGATAAAATTCGATTGTAAAGCATGTGAAGTGGAAGAAAAGAGCTCAAATTAGAATTGGAAAATATAATAGAAATACAGTATGTAATAGGTACATAGCGAAGAGAAAAAAAGACCCAGAATAGACAAAATTTTAAAAAATAATTATATCAAAAAAGATTTACTTCTAGGTTCGACACCAATTCAAAATCAGTTCTGTAGTTTGAGCGGATTAGTTGGAGGATGTTGCAGAAACAGTAACTAACTATTTTGAAATTTCCATGATAACGAGGGGTTTATGCAGATTAAAGTTCTTGCTATATAGTTAATATGAAACTATAGTGCTTATCGAATGCCTGAGTGATCCCTTCACAGTTCAATAAGCTCACGGAGAAATTGACCCACATTTCATGACAAGCATGTACTAGGCGAACAGGATTGAATGAAGATACGAACCAACATTCGATCGAGAGACGCACAAAGGAAAATATATCATAATACATACGCCGTAAGGACGTTAAGTAAGAGAATATACGCATAAAGTGAATGGTATTACGCGGTAGTGCGAGTGCGGAACATATCTGGGGCATTTTCCTGTGACGTCACTCGATGCACTATCTCCATCCCCTATACACGAATGCATTGAAACAGAGATAGAAAATCCATTGACATTTCCTAGGTATGGGTAATGCGATTAAAGGTTTTGAGTAATATAAGCTAACATTACGGTAATTAATTAAATGCAAAATTCAAAGATATCTACTTGCAATACTGATCGCTCATACTGGCTTACGACTGTTTGTTTTTAAATAAACAAAACAATAATATGTCATCATGTCAACCCATAATAATCCTACTGCAGGGATACGGGTCTCCCTTCAATCGAAGGGGATTAGAGCATACTCTGCCACGCTACACAGTGCAGATTGGCAGAGGCCAGTGTTTTAAAGCCGCCTGAAGGCCACCGACTGCTTAACGACTGTCATCTACAACAGCCATATTTGTACCGTTTTGATACATCACAGTTGATTTGCGGTGGTAGACGCACCTGAAAAACTAGCTGTACTACACGAGCTAAGTTTTAATCTTGGCGGTCAGACGGCTTAAAACTGATTGGTTTTGCAAGCAAAATTGATGCTATAGATTTATGAAAAATAAGGGTTATCTCCATTTGTTTGTCGTTGTCGATTTGTTGGAGTAGGTAAGTGATGATAATAAAGATGTAAATCAGGTTACATATTTTAAAAGCCCATGAAAAGCGATTTCGTAAACATATTTCCTACAAAATACTACGCACAAGCACAACCGTCTAAAAAGCTTTCAAGAAAATTCAACATTTACAACCTAAAGTAATCAGACTTATCAAAATTCAAGGTCGAAGTATTTTGCGGCGACCCTTATATCATTCCACGAGTTGGAAGGTCACGGAAAATTATATAATAACAAAGAATGTAAAATGTAGAAGAACCTTACCCAAAATCGTCATTTCTCTCCCACGATCACGATCTCACTTGTTTAAGATTTAAGACCACGTCTCCGTAACGCACGACCACCCAGTGTCGGAAACAGTTAGCATGTGACCTCGGAGTGAGGGCGGGAACACACCCCCGGGGGTGACGTGGCGCGGGGGGCCGGCGGCCGTGACGTCACACGGTCGTCAACCTCGGGAAATGGGTCACGAGATCGGACTGGTCGATTTGCAGAGGAATCATGCCTTTGTGTAATCCTCTTGATAGGTAACGCCGGGTTAGATAATAGGTAGACCCTTTCGTTCGAAGCTTTGAAATTGGATATCGGTAACAAAATGGACGTCGAAGTTTTGTTAGATGTTAGAATAAATCAATAAAATATTGCATTGTTCATAAAACATTTTAAGTCTAGATTTGGCAAGGGCAACTGGCAATCAGCCAAGTTGAAGTCTGGAGACAATAAAGCTCGTAAAGAGAAAAATAGGAAGTCAAGTTAAGTATGAATACTGAAATCATATTGCGGACGACATAATGTCATTATGACAAGTGATTTTGTCTGATGAAGAAAATCCGACGGCCTTTCCCAATTCATGGATTTGAGTTTTATGTTCATAATCCCATTTTAAGGAGCTCGATGGTGTCACTGTGTGTCGCACTCTAAACGAACACGCAAGTCAAGCAAAGTCGACCCTAGTCAGTGTTTGGTATAACAGCAAAAATATTGTAAGTGGAAACAAGAGAGCTCAACGTAAATTAGAATGCCGCTGGATGCAGGCCGCTGCCAGCAGGTCGCATTGGAGGCGTTTGGGGGAGGCCTATGTCCAGCAGAAAACATAATAAAATAAAGTAATACAAACCAGAAAATCGATAGCAAGGAAACAATCTGCGGAAGACCAGCGCCATGGAGTCGGACGACCCCACGGTTCATGCTGACAGATAACTATTTGTTGTCTTATTATATTGCTGAATGCCGCTTTGGGCTTCTTATTACCCTTAAGGGCCACGTATGCAGGAGGTAAGGCCACCCTCCGTACATCAAAATCATCAGGACCACATAGAACCTGTGGCCTGTGACACGAATATGCATCAACTATTCCGGAGTTGAATACATCCATAGGCGAAGTGGATTATATCAGCTCACTTCCTAAGACTGACTCACTGTGTAGAAAAGGAC
This sequence comes from Endotricha flammealis, assembly GCA_905163395.2. Lineage (NCBI taxonomy): Eukaryota > Metazoa > Arthropoda > Insecta > Lepidoptera > Pyralidae > Endotricha > Endotricha flammealis. The sequence continues at coordinate 1,840,330 of LR990859.1, read as the reverse complement.
TCCCCAATATTCTATTATAGATATTATAAATGTTAGTTATTTTTTTAGTTCTGATTTGTAACAAAAAAAAACTTTCTTTCTTTCTAAAAGCAATAATGAGATAATGACTGTTATCAAAAAAACGATCAAAAAATAATATAAAACAGTATTTTCTGACGGTTAGTATACGTAACAAATATAGTGAGTAAAATTAACAATAAGCCATATAAAGCCAAGTAAATAACGAACGCGGAAAACCACGGTTAATTTAAAATGCTGATAGGAACATTTCAACAAAACACGTTGCCAAAGTTTACTACGCAGTACCATGAATTAGTTCAGAAAACTTTTCAATTCTATTCAAAACTACGAGTGTACTTACAATACTATTACAGTTCGTAACTATTTCCTGCAGATGGGACGGAAATGTGGGGATTGAAGTAGTTTTTCTATTTAACTTTTGGTTGAAGCTACCAAGTTTTATTGCAAATAACGTTGCAACATTAAGATGATGTCATTTATTTGAGTGTGGGTAGGTCTCCGAAGGTTTCTTGCTTAGATAAAGCAGAATTATGTTAAGTGAAAGGGAAAATATACGCTTAAAACTGAGAAGTCGCATTTACAGAAGACGTTTCTGTTCATATAATAACTTTTTTTTTAACAGATCATGACTCTGCCAGTATTCTCACAACTTCAACTCTCTATTAATTTGGGTCTGATCTAGCTTATTATTTAAATGAATATAGTGCTCATTCCGCTAACTTCTACATTTTGGAGCGTCTATTGATGCGTCGATTGTTCTACCACTTTGTTAGCATTGTTAATATACCAAATTACAGCTTTCTAGCATCAAGCGTCTAGGCGCTAGACCGCGGACGGACAGACGGACATGACGAAACTATAAGGGTTCCTTGTAGTTTACTACGGAACCCTAAAAATGGGATCCTTGCTAAAACCCGTACGAAGCCGAGGCGGGGTACAAAGGCATACGGGTCGCTAGTATTTTCTAGATAAAACTACAATCAAGGCTCTTTGTCAATAGCTCTAATGGTTTAGGAGACAGGATAACTCTAGGAAGAACATCAGACATATAGATTAGTCTTGACTTGTTTTCGTGTTCTAGATTTATTGACTGAATTGGCACAAATATTGCCTGAAGATATTGAGTTCAACGATAGCGAACTTACTATAAATCAGACGGGCTAAAAGGTATTTGAATAATGCGGTTATTTAGACATAGAACTAAGTAAATCTAGTGAAAGTAAATCACTACATAGTATAAAACAAAGTCGATTTCTCTGTCCCTATGTCCCTTTGTATGCTTAAATCTTTGAAACTACGCAACGGATTATGATGCGGATGATTTTTTTAATAGATAGAGTGATTCAAGAGGAAGGTTTTTAAGTATAATACATTCCAAAATTCCCACGGGAAAGCGGGATACACGCAAACGAAGTTGCGCGGGTTTCGCTAGTATAACAATAAAAACTCAATGGTTTTTCATATGAACTTCCTACTCTGTCCAAAGTCTTTCAACGTTAATTCTTACTCCATTAAATAATAATGTTTGGGAAAAAGTTTCATTTTGAAATATTTTCTAACATTTGCGTGTCATGATCTCATTTTAACTACGTTACAAACAATGACTTAAACCATAATTGTACTGATAACAATGGATTTATGAAGATAATCTAATTGTGCTCATAAAGCAACTAACGGATTTACGAACGGAGAATTACCCATGAAGGTTTTTCTTTTGTTTAAATTTTAATGCTGTGCAGCCTCTACAATGTTTTGAACAGGACTTCATGGTCAGATTGCTTTATTTGGATTAACTGGTGTCAGTGTTAGCAAGCCAATGAAATCACTTTTCTCCTTATTTCCTCCTGTCTTGACACTCTCCTCTCTTTTTCTTTTTTTATTAACAGCCCGGTGAAGTGTCACTTTGTTTCTCTCCAACGTATGTAGCCGTCGTTACTTAATTTTAGTGGTCATTCAATTTATCATTCAGTAAATTCTGACTAACCTGTACATTTATTTTCCTATGAAAAATAGAAAGAAACCTGGGTGATTAAATTAAAAGTGCACATTTAATTTAATTTTTATTTGGTAAGTTAATCTTGCTAATAAACGATTGAATTAAATTGTAATAGTACGATTATGCAGGTAAAAACAACTAATATGAGCAACAACTTATATGTAATACAGGAAGAAGAGACACTCCTAAAATAGAGTCATTAATCATTGTCGAAATGGACCTAAAATTACCCAAATTGCTTCACATTCGTGCGAAGGCATTAGCACATGACGCAGACCATTCATGATACCCAAATTCGTATATGTGCTACGTAACAAAGTGCCACTAAGTACCTTCAGTTGTATAACTTGTGGGTCATTCAGTATATTTGCTATGCTCATGATATTCAAGACTTCAGAGTCAACTTAGTCAGCAAGGTAACGCTGCAAGTGCAAGCGTTTTGGATACCACAAGGTCTTTTTAATTTGGAATAGTAGAATTTCTAATAACAGTTAAGTTTTTAAATTAATTTTTAAGAAACATATCTTATTAAAATATAAATGAGATTTCAGGGTCAACTTATTTTTTTCTATCTTCATATTTTGTCAAACTAGGATAGTTTTGGTTCGGTTGGTAGTAAAAAATCACCAATGTATGAACTAGTTGTCGACTCCTGTATGGGACAATCACTTTTTAAAGTCAATTTTTTCAATTCAATCTTGTGTAGCAAGCGAGGTGCGGCCGAGTGGAGATGTGTGTACCTCTCCACTCCGCTTTGGTGGACATAGGGTCTAAAAACGCACGAATACGCGCGATGGTGCCTAGTACATCACCAACGCGCGATAAACACGCAACATTGCGTCATGTTGGACCATGGGTAAGGATTAACGGCGATTTAGCCCCTTGTGGACAGTCTTAACAAAATTATGTATGGTATGCTCTAGATATCATCATCTGAGCTAAAAGAAATTGCTGGACGACATGTAAGTTATATTATATCCTAAGGTAAAAAGATACGTTAAACAAGGTATTTGTGACAAACGTATTGAGTAAACATTCATTAGGCTATAATCGACTTCCATCAACAAACAATAGAAACATACAAAACAAGTCGATGAACTGAGTACGGTAACCAAAACAATTCGACCTCAAAACCTTGAACAATTAGTACTTAATTGTTTAGCCCATGTTATAAACCTTGAATCTTTATGAGGCAAAAACAGGGTAACGACGATCATAATGCCAATTGAGGAAGTCAGGATAGATGTTTTTGCAGGCCCATGGTCATTTATTTAACAAAGTGTTGCGGGTATGTACTCCATTTGTCGTAACTAGTCGTAAGAACATTGAATAATGAACCAGCAATTCACTGGTCCTTCTAAATCCTGGTTCAGGTGTTTATCACTATTACGTCATCATCTCAGTCACAAGAAGTCCACAATTGGACATACGCCTCCCCCCCATCGCCAGCATGTTCGGTTGGCAGCGGCCGGCATCCAGCGACTTTCCTTACGATTTTCCGGTTCGAGGTGGCGACCTCGAACAAGTGGTAATTAGATATATGTGCCTGCCTACATCATAGTGAGTCAAAAGGGTTCTAGAATCGCCATTCTAGAACCCTCTTGACTCCACCACTTGTTCGATAACGAAAGCAAAACATGCCAAAACCAACACGTGTAATTTTTTTATTATTACAACACGTGTTAAGTTTTCTCTTCTGGATTATGACGGCATTTGCTCCATTTTAAAGTCATCCAAAAATTCTAAGTAAAACATGCCAATCATAATGTTATTTCGAAAGATGATATAACGAGGGAAGAAGGAGGACTCTTCGGTTGCCGTAGAATTTAGTCTTTTTCATTGCAACAATAGGCTACATTTCTACATAATAGGTAATGATGAATGTATATATTGTTGTCTGAGTCTCAATTTTTTTCAACCGGAAACAAAATTAATGTTAATATTATGTGACGTTATGGAAACAAGATCTTTATTGTTTAATGGACTTTATTTCTTTTGCTCTTAGAATAATTTCTGTTCTGTAATTTTTATACTCCTGGTCCTCTGACCTTTTCTTTATTATCTTTTGCTTGGAAATTACCTGGACCAGTTTCCAGCACAAAAAAGTAAAAAGTCTGTCTTTCCTAAATCCAGTACATTTTTTTAAATGTCATACAGTAGACAAACAAGCAAGCGGGCCACCTGATGGAAAGCGGTCACCGCCGCCTATGGACATCAGTAACACCAGGGGCGCTACGTACGCGTTGTCCACCAAGGAAGTTGCGAGGAAAGGAAGGAGGACCGAAAGCGAAAGAAGGAGGGGGAAATAGGGAAGGAGTTGGGCTTCCGGAACTCTCACTAACCGAACGAAACGCATTGCTGCTTCACGTCGATATTCTGTGAGAGGGTGGTACTTCCCCGGTCGAGCTAGCCCATTTCGTAATAATTGCTCTGCCACTCCAATGATTTCATGATTTCTGACTGACATGGCTATCTTTGTGCTCCATGGGCGGCGGTGATCGCTTACCTACCATCATTAGACATGCAAGCTCGTTTGTTAATCTTTCTCATAAAAAAAAGGGTTGGCATTACTCAAATGTTGGAAGAAATTTAGTCACCAGGAACAACATAGGGTATCTACTGCTAGAAAACTGAAATGCTCATATTCTTTGAAAGTTGCCAACCCTCCCAACCCCCTCAAGTGGAGCTCTGGAGACCTTACTCACCGTAGGAACACAACATAGCCGAGACCAATGCTAAATGCCGAGACGAAATTTGGCTACGATCTTCTGTAAGGTACTCGAAATGGGAGTTAAATTCAATGATTTATTGTATAAGTACAGCTCAGTAGTCATTCTCCTGGGGCCCAATTCTCACGCAATCAAGAAAATTTCACATACGTAAAAAAGTACGAAATTCGAATATATTTTATAGGGAAACACATTTTGCGTATTCTCAGAACTTCACAATCGAAATATTTCGATCGAACATCACATCACTTGAACGCAAGGAGTGGTAACGAGTGGTACTGACCAATCGAAGTTGAAACTCGTATACGAACTTTAGATGTCAAAATGACAAACTTCGATCACTGACATTGACACAGACAACTTTTCAATTCGTTCCGTTTTATTCAATACGAGCTTCGAATTTTATGAAAATCACCAATTATTAGGTGGAAATTACAATTTGCTTATCCAAACGTTTTTAAAAACGTCGTAATGAAACGTAATAAATTGTTTATGCTACGTCACACTTGACAGTTCGAGTGGTAATTGTTCTATCGTGCCCCAGAATACGAAATATACGAAACGTTCGAACTTTATAAAAACTAAAAAGTTAGATTGCGTGAGAATCGGGTCCCTGTTCGCCTGCAGAATTTCACAGAGTGGCTGTAGTCTACTTAGAAGCTAATTGTAATAATAGATAAATAATTACATAATATAAATTATTAAATAATAATGTTATAATATTGTACAAAATGGTCCCTGACGAGCGAATTTTTATACTGTAGAAGTTTGATACTGTAATGCTAGTCAAGGATATAAAATAATATATATAAATAAATAAATAATGTCCTCAGAATAGTAACTAATCAGGGTCAATAAATGATGTTTTCCGAAATTAAATCATTTATTCAGGGACCTTTACAGGCACGTTCTCTTGTCATGATGTACCTACATATTATTATTCTGTAGTGTTTCATGATTGTTATCTCAAAAAAATTTTTTTTTATACTACTAAGATGGCAAACAAGCATACGGCCCGCCTGATGGTAAGCGTCACCGTAGCCTATAGACTAGAGGTGGCGTTAATGGTTGAATTTATTTATTGGTTAAAAGTTAATTGTTAATTTTTTTTATTGGTTAATTTTAATGGTTGAAAATATTGGTTGATATTTTTTGCGTGTCGATATTTTTTACGTGTCGATATTTTTTTCGTGTCGATATTTTTATTCGCTAATATTTTTATCAGAAATATTTTGAGAGTTAAATTTAACTAAAAATTACGTCTAAAATATTCAATGAACTTTTTTTCATAGGTACTTTAAGTAACGTAACCTGCCTTCACGGTTTATGTTATCACTTTTACTTTTTAATTTAAAACTAACAACAACACAAACTACAATAAAAATTACACTTGCTTAGGTTGTGACGTTGTAACTGAATTCTGAAATGACCGAATTCGAATCTATACTGAATAGGTAATCAAATCAACAATTCACGATCACGTTCCACCGTTCAGTTAAAAGTTAAAATTAAAAACAACAACGCGGATGATAGGTTGAAAATATCATTACACCGTTCAGTTAAAAATGGTTAAAATTAAAAACAACCACGCGGATGTTAAGTTGAAAATATCATTATGATAACTCTTACTAATGTGTCTTATTTCAAGCGCTAAAGAGTTTACAATTGAACGTCACAAATTTTAACACAATGAAAATAGGAAGAAAAATTACGTCTCTTTAAACTTGATCCTTGCTTGAAGACATTAAAGTTCAAATTTGAATGCAGTTGAATCTTACAACTTATCTCCCTGTCTCTCCGTGAACGGTTTAGCAACAACGCCCGCCTGGCGGGCGCGGGCGGCCGCCGGCGCCGCGGGGCGGCGCGGCGCGGGCGATGGCGGCCGGCTGGCTATCGCGCCCGCCCGCCAGGCGGGCTACTGATATTTTTATTAGTTAATGATATTTTTATTTATTGAAGTTAATGGTTGATTTTTTTTATTCGTTAATTTTAATGGTTAATGGTTATATTCATCACCACTACTATAGACGCTAGCAATACCGGGGGTATCACTCTCGCGTTGCCAACCCTCCCAACCCCCCAAGTGGAGCTCTGGAGACCTTACTCACCGTAGGAACACAACATGGCCGAGACCAATGCTATTTGGCTACGATCTTCTGTAAGGTGGAGGGTACTCGAAATAGGAGTTAAATTCAACCTATTTAGGCTAGTAAATGTCGCCTCCATAGCCATCGAAATAGCCAGTAGGGCGGTCAATATTGCTGTATAATTCATACATAACCAACGCCATAGCCGGCAGAATTCCTTGTAACTTTAAAATTTAAATTTTAACGATTATTAATTAATGTTTTAACAGATTTTTGCATCAAATTCACTATTTAGTTAAGTTTTGATAAATAATTCTGCGGCTCTGTTCTCAATTCCTATTTTGTATGAATGAGACAGCGATTGTGAATAAACGCGCCTTTTCGTTATAGTCATTTATTTTTTCGAAGTAACCCTAAGATCATACGGAAGACATTGCGAAAATTCACAAAATACATACAGGGTGACTTTTCAAGGGGTTGCCATTTTTTGAGGAGGGACTAAGAATCAGGAGCTTAATCGATTGGCGTAAAAAGCAAATATTTTAGTAGGGCAAGCCCGGCTTTTCGGCTTTATTGGAAGGACCGCTAAAAAAATACCACGAATAAATATAATTACGATAAAGTCATATTTTTATATTGTTCTGTGGAGCTTATTTAAAAAAAATGGCAACCATGTATAAATCGTTCTCTTGCTGGTTAGACGTTATATTTAACGTAACATTAAAGCATATTTTTTAGGGCAGGAAATTAAATGTGCCAGCCCAGCACTGATAGAAACATGACAACTCGATATTGTATTTTTTAACAAACATAATAATAATGACAAAAATTCTTTACAAATTTTAAAAGTATGTCGTATAATCCCCCGTAAAAATGTAGAAGATCTTTCTAAGACCTAAAAACAAACAAATCAAGTAAAAACAAAGTCCCCAGAAAAGGAAGCTAATTTCCACCATAGTGTTAAGAAGTCCTTGGTAAGGCAACGTCTGGTAATTAATAAAAAAAATAATGATGACGGAACACGAGACAGTTTATTGTCTTATGCAAATGGAGACAAAATAACAATGGAGAATTTAGTTCAAAATCACAATTAAAACGAAGCGGAACGTATTACAAAAGGTGAGTAATACAGCAAAAACTAAACCGGGTTTTTGACTCATGCATAAGCCTTGTTTTGGTACTGTTAAACTGTAATTAGTTTACGACAATTTGATGACCGGTTTTTTTAACAATCGAACGTCAAATGTGAGCAAGCAATGTTAAATAACATACAATCAAATTTTAAAATTCTTGTTGATTCTTATCTCTTCAAAATATTGATTTTAATGGTGGATACTATCTTATCAATTATAAGTATCTTATTGATTCTTATCTCTTCAAAATAATGATTTTAATGGTGGGTACTCTGTTATCAATTGTAAGTACCGTACAGTATCCTTTTTTTTTTCAGTCATTCTTTCTTCTTGTAAGGTCCAACCTGCAAAACTTCTTCGCGGGTGCAGAAGTAAAATTTGTGACTTTGGATAATCTCTGGATCTACTGCAGCGATTTTGAAAATTCTTTTACCAATACAAAGCCATGGTATTTGTGAGTGGCATAGGTGGCATAATCAGAAAAAGAGATACCAACAGCTAATAATTAATAACATTTTTTTTGTCATAGTTTTTTGATTCTTCCTCAGATGCACAATGGTCTGTCTTGTTTATTATTATCCCACTTTCCGTTTAGATGCAATCATCGATGTCAAGTGTTTGTTTGTCTCACTAACATCCAAAAAATATCATCATACATTATCTATAATTATATAAATGATATTACACAAAGAGTCCCCTGTAAAAGTGGAAGCGGAGGGCGAGTCAAATGAAATTACCCATACCATACCCCTCTCTCTAAATTACGTACATCGAAAGTCTTATAAAAGTGATTATGGATAATGTCCACATTAGCTTTTACGAGTACATTCTTTTCTGTTTCTTTGTTCTTACAGTATAAAGCAAATATTTACTTTGAATTTAGTGTAAATATATTATAGTGTAAGACATAATGTCGCAACAATAGCATCTTTTGTTTCCAGCTTTATAAACTATTCTTATTTACTGCAGCATTTCTTGTTGTGTTGTTTCACAAATAGGAACTTGAAATATACCTAACATTACCTTTATTTAAAACACTAGCGAAACTCGCGCAACTTCGTTTTGCGTGTTTACCGCTTTTCCGTGAGAATTCATAAAATCCTTTATTATGAATGCCTACGTCATACAAAAACAATCATTCTATTGTTAACTGCATTAAAATCCGATGAGCAATTTAAATACTCCCTACTCCATCTATTTTCCTTCTCAGTTCCAAGACAGCTGTAGTTTCTCCCCCGGGTCGTCAATAAGCTTCATTGCTTATTGTCGATCTGAGGTCGCCGTTGTTGATCCTGGCTATACAGGAGACACAGAGGTGGGAATGTGTGGTGGGCTTGTCCCGAGCAGTTTAAGAGATCTAAGCGACAGCGGAAGTGACTTCATTTTATACGATTTTTTTTCATAAGTAGTAACTTCTTTTACACTTTTTGTTTGTTTATAAACCTGTGGTCATTGAGTAATGTTTTTTACGCACGTACATTACGATTGTCATTACATCTGGTGACTCATTTGAACACAGTTTAGTTGGATAACGTCATTACCTGTGTCATTACCATGGCATGGAATTCAAACACGGTTGGCTTTTATAACGTCACGATTTGTCACCAATTCACCATAGTCCTCGTTCAACATGGTATTCACAGGTGATTTTTGTAGCGAAGATTTTTGCTCGATGTTTATAAATGCAACATTATCAAGACTCTGTCTTATAAAATAAATATGCCAAGCATTTGCCCCCCTCCCCCCAATTGTTGGAGCGGAGACCTTACTAACACAACATGGCCTAGACCGATGTTATTTGGCTACGATCTTCTGTAAGGTGGGGGTCCTTCCCCAGGCGGGCTGCTCCGATTTGAGCGGATTATCCGATTATCCTACCTCTCTTAAATATTGCTTGAAGGGATTTATTCGAATTTTTACTTTAGCCAACACTATTCAAATCTTTTAATCAGAGAATAGGTTTTTACAAACACGTTCTCTTGTCAGAGCGTACATACAGTACTACAATGATTTGTGTAATGAATCTATAAACTACTACCATTTCGGAAACATGACCACTGGTAAAAGAAATGGCGAAAGAGAACCAGTTACGGCCTTTACTATGTAGTACTATTATTTTTACCATGCCTTTACACTTTAACGGCATTTGCACTGTATTTTTATTATTGTCTTATATGGAATAAGAGGATGTATCCTTGAGAATTCTCTTCGGAACAAACATGACGAATACAATCGTAAAACATGATTAGTGGAGCACGAATATTATGAACACATAACAACTTCGACACGAAGACAAAACAATGCAATGTAATAATTTACAGTCAATTGACGTGTTGTATAAGAGTTCTATATCGTATGTCCATGAGCAGCGCTGATTGCTTAGCAGCGTTGACTAGTTTGTTTGTCCTCATCTCTCATAAAAAATTCGGGCTTGCGAATAAGAACAATAAAATATCTCCTCCACTACACTAGAAGGGGTGCAAGTACTTTTAAAGAAAGTTAGTTAAACGATCTTTGCGTTCAAAGCATAAACATGTCGTGTTAAAAATTGGGCAAGTGAGTGTCGGGCCACGCACAGTGTCTACACAGAACTCTAGTTCTGTATTTGCTACGCTTTGCTTGCTTGCAGACTAATGCAATGTCATATTTTGTACATTTTCATAAAAAAAGATCGACTATGACTCGGTAAGTAAGTGGAGTCTACTTAAGAGGGCGCACACAGGCGTTAGCTCAGTTTAGCGAAAACTGAACTTTTCGAAGCTCTTAATATCTATAAAAAACTTTTCTAACAGACTTATGAATTACACAAAATGTTAGACAATATTGTTGCCTAAATAGTTAGTAGAAAACATTTTGTCGTGTAATGCAATATTTATGAATACTATCGTGATAACCGAACAGTGTTTTCTCGATTTCACGTTCAGTGCCAACTTCGGATGTCAAAATATCCCCGTAATGCTGCCAATTGTAAGAAATAAATTATAAAATCTAACGGCAAATATACTTAAGCATATAGTTAGTAGAACATTTTTGTAATTTTTTGTTACATAAATAAGATATTAACATCCAAACTAAGTGAAATTACGAAGAAAGTCAAGTCGTTGTTATGTGTGTTTTCACCATTAAATCTTAGTTATTTTGTGTCAATATTATCATCATCTAAGAGATAAACGTATTCCCTAAAATCTAGGCGTCAAAATTTATGTAAAATGTTTACCATTATTTTTCTACCAATTTTTTAATATAGCCATAAAACCACTATAAAACCGCGCGCGTCTTTTGTTACGACTCACTCGAGCCGCCGGCTCTGCGGAGAGTGGTCACGTCGCTCTGGCGCAGGACCTGACCGCACGTAACCTTTGTGCCCATACGCAGTGCAAACCGTGTAGCGCGACCGACAATCTAGATACTTTGGTAAGTAAAATATGACTTTTTGTTGATAATGACGACGAACTATTTACTTTTTTAGTGACAACAACATAATATGTTTCAGAGTATGGGGAACAAAAAAAAGCAGTTTTTATCGAAAAAAAGAAAAAGACGAAATGTTGAAAATTTAAATAAAGCAAGGCCTAAAAGGCTGGTGGTACCTATAATTAATATAATGGTTATAAATTATAATATATGACAAGTTCTACTAAGGAGGTCGATTATTGCGAAATCGTAAAAAAAATTGCTGTTTCATATGTTTCAGTCCGTATGATCAAGGAGGACACGAAGAGGAAGAAAAACAAGAGCCCGTACTTTTTCATCTTCTTCAAAATGAAAACCATCCTGGTGATGGAATTGAATCCCAATCCCAACCAAAAAATCATTTCTCTTTATAACCCATTTGTTCATCTTTTCGTCTTTTTGAGATTGTGGGTGAACCGCTAGTCTCACAAACTTGGCTATGAGGTCTAATAAAAGCTAGTTAAATCTACTACAAAGTATTTCCAGTGACGGTTCTTCGTAGGTTACGTGGTTTTTTCCAATATTTCGCGAAGTACGTAAAACTTGAAAATTTCAATGTTTGGTAAAATTAGGTCATATATGAAAAGCCACAGCTTGGCTCCTATGGTATCAATAGAGCTGCGATTGGTCGCACATTGTAGATAATGTATGTAATTTAATACATATAGGTGTAGAAAACATTGTGAAAAATGCATAGTTTTAGTCCTGGAGCAAAAATTTCTAAAATTTCGCAATTTTTTCAGAAACTGCTACCTGCTGATGCTTTTAATTATGGCTTTTTTTCTGCAATGGAGTAACTTAGAGCAATTATTTTTCCTTTTTTGGATAGAAAACAATTGTAGATCTTACTCAAATGAAGTATTTACGAAATTAGCAAGGCCTTTTTAAATATTTTAATTGAATTTTTGTTGAAAATTTCACAAAATCAAAATTTGTTTTCTAAAATTTTTGCTTTTATTTCCGTATGGATAAAAAATAACACGATTTTGTACTGTGCATTACAGACCAATATCATAACTCTCCAAATATGGCAAAAAAAATCGAATTACAAGGTTTTTTTGGGCCCCAATTTCGTCTGAAGACTGCCAGAATTAAAACAGATGACGAATTTTTGTCATCAAAGATGGAATCGAAATTGGTGAAATTTTACAAGAAATGTATTTTACCAGAATTGGTAGATAGATGGTAGAGTCTATGTATGCCAATTAGAAACACATGTTTCTAATACAAATAATTATATGTACCTATATCTATTATGAGTACTTTATTGTTATACTTCTCCATAATCCATAGGTATTAATACACGAGTAAAGATACATTATTTGTATTTATTTCCAAACGAGACATGAAGAATGTCGAAAAAAAATTTCAATTACATAATAACAATACTTATGTTCTACATAGAAATAGGTCTGTAGCTAAAATCACATGAACTTCGAGTCTACTATTATATTAAATAGTGAAGTCTTATCATAAAAGTATCAAAATCATTTGTCTTCGCCGGCGCACGCTCATGTTCGTGGCTCAGTAGTTTCGTAAAATAACACGCTTCGATTTTGAGTTGCGTTGATTTGGGTGCGCCCTCTTAACCGTGATAGTTTTCCTTGTAGGATCACTACTACCATGATTTTTTTTTAAATTTCTAAACACAATATTTTCAGTGACAGAGGGGAAACACCGTGTTAAACGAAAATTGGCGTGTTGAATAATTCTCAAACGGATGATTGTATCGAAAAATGATCTTTCCACACCCTCAATGTTTGTTAATGGAATAGTTCAAAAATTGTCATGCAATAATACGGGAAAAGCCTACCGCAGTGTCTCTTGTATAGTCAGGCAGAATCAACAAAGGCGAGCTAAGATTGAAAACAAGCAATGAAGCTTATTGAAGGCCCGGGGGAGAAACTACAGCTTGTCTTGGAACTCACAACGATTTTAATCTGAAAGAAAAAGACGCGAGTAGGAAGTATTGTCATGCAATAATAGTTACATTCCACGCAATCTCCTGCATTAATCTGATATGAATGCTTTACTTGTGAGGCTTCCGTGAGGGTCAGTTGAAGCCCCGTCGGATTTACTCAATATCCAATTTCCATATGGTTACTTAACTGTAATGTTATAAAGGTGAGTTACACATGCCTGGTGTAAGTGGCTACTAATGGTTTTATCCCAAGGGCCGCGAGTTCGAATCATGCGCAAGTCAAAGCATTGAGTGCATGAACGTGTATTTATGTCTTTGTACTGGATATTTTCCAAATTTATTAATTATTTATTAGCAAAAAAATTTATTTTTGTATATTTACGTGCAATCTAGTACCCACAGTACAAGCACAGAGTAATACAGAGGGTTGACTCCCGACTAAATGAAAAATTTATACCTATTCTCATAGGGTTGACACCTTTGGCACGGTATTAAATCTATATAATAATATATAAAAATGAAACCCGTTTTCCGTTGTCACGACATAACATGAAAACGGCTTGACCAATTTGGCTGATTTTTTTTTGTAGTTTTCTAATACTCTGTACAAGGTTCTTACGGAAAAAAATATTAAGAAAATCTCTCAGAAAGATTGAAAAAAAAACGAAACAGTACCCGGGCGAAGCCGGGCCGGGCAGCTAGTTCAATATAAAAATAAAAACAACGTTTATAATAAAATGTTTTATTTAATAATCAAATTTACAATGTACTTATCTATACTACTATGATAAAGAGGAAAGATTTGGATTGTTTGTTTGTGTTTGGAGTGTTTGTGTTAAAATTTTAAATTTTGTTATGTACCCGTGCGAAGACGGAACGCGCCAGTGCTTAATAAAATATGTTTCATAATGCTATCAATTAAACGGTCAGCATTATGAAATGTAAAAAAATAAATATTCTTGGACGAATCACACAACGCCAGCTAGTCCCAAACTAAATTGCTGAAACTAAATGTACTTAAATACTTTTTTGTAAATAAATTATACAGAAATCACCCAGATCAAGGCAAACAGACATGTTCATGCACACAAATGTTTGCCTTGCGCAGGATTTGAACCCGCGGCCCTTGGGATATAGTGACCATTGCTAGCCACTCGACTACCGGGCCTGTCTATAAATGAGTGACCCGAAAATATTTTCTTTTATTGTTTCGTTTTAATTCCTTATTATTTCTGGTTTATAAATAATAAATAATAAATAATTATATAGGGACAATTCATACAGACGTTTATAATACAAACATTTGTAATAAACATTATTAACATTGTTTAAACATTTGGTTCTATGTAATTTAGGTAAGTATACAATACTACTTATTAAAAATAGGTAGTAGCTGTGATAGTAAGTACTTACAACAATATTCAAAAATAATAAATTTTCGTAAATCGTAGGTGTACTTACTTCACATCATTTTTAGGGTACGAAAAAAAGAAATGTCCTTGTCCTTTTTTGAATTGGCCATACAAACACTACACGAACTTGGCATTATACACGTCACAGAACGTGCGGCGCGGCGCGCGAGCGGCCGGCGTCCCTGGCGTTAATACGGAAACTGAGCCGGTTCAAACCAGTTCTTACCGCGGTCGGAGCGTACGAGACCTCGTCGGTGAGAGCTCACGCACACATCGCCGTTCTTTGTATGCGTATACCTATTCTGGACGGTTGTTTGAAGCCAACCTTCTGTAGTATTCTGTGGTACAAGTTCAGTTTGTAATAGAGTCTAACCGAGTTACTTTCACATTTATCATCATCATCTTAGCCACAAGAAGTCCACTGCTGAACATAGGCCCCCAAACGGTTCCAGTATGACCGGCTGGCAGCACCCTATATCCAGCGGCAATAATAATAAATCATTTGGCGACCTCCGTGGCATAATGGTCACGCCAGACCGCCACCCAAGAGGTCCCGGGTTCGATCCCCGGTCGGGTCATGATCATGATGAAAAACAAACTTTTTCTGATTGGCCTCGGGTCTTGGATGTTTATCTATATATGTATTTGTTATAAAATATAATATCGTTGAGTTAGTATCCCATAACACAAGTTTCGAACTTACTTTGGGGCTAGCTCAATCTGTATGAATTGTCCCTATATATTTATTTATTTATTATTTATTTCGGTAAAGCAAAATTTCATTTAAAATTTAAAAGTTAGCTTGCTTTAAAGTTAAGGGTAGCTTGATATGCTCTCGACCGCACATATGACTACTGAAACAAGATACTTATAAGTAATTTCATCGATGTATATCGGGAACAAGAGCCGTTGGTGCTCAGTGGCCTGTGAAGTGTATCGCTTTGTCCCGTTACGAATACATATCCAACAATCCGACGTATCAAAGAATTTAAAGGCATTTATATTTGCAAAAATAGGTTTAAAAGGTTAAAGAATATTTATTTTCTCATTAAAAACCATACAGTCACTTACAGGAGAAAATACACATCAGTGTTAGGTAAATTAAATCTTTTAATTTAATTTAAAAAAAAAAACATACAAAAGCACAGTTCATAGCTATAATATTCTTTGTTCACTATTTTAAGCCCCCCCCCCCCCCCCCTTAAAGATTCACATATTTAATGGACACAACTTAATCTGGAATTAAGACTAAAACACAAATTCTACTACTGGCTGTAAGCCGATTAATCGGAATAACCAGTTAGCAATTGTAATTGAACGGGGCTTGGCTCATTCTGAATGCAGAATCGGCATGTAAATGATTAGACTGTTACAGTTTTTTTTATCTATGTAAATAACTTTGACACAATTCTTAAAATACTTGCTAATTGCTATGTTTTGAATTGTAGAACTGCATGCCAAACTATTATTTTGGTTAGAGCGACTTCACGCTGGATGTTTTGTGATGTCGACGTTGGATGGGCGTACACAATTCACACAGCGGGTCCCAAAGTAAGCTCAACTTAACCTGCTCGTGGGTACCAGGCAATGGATATATTATTGTAAATATAATATATCTATACTAATACTATTATTATAAAGAGGAAAGATTTGATTGTTTGCATTGAATAGGCTCCGAAACTACTGGACCGATTTCAAAAATTCTTTCACCAGTAGAAGGCTACATTACAAGGGAGTGACATAGGCTATAGCTTTTCCCGAAATTCAATGTGGTACCCACGGGAACTTCACGCGGACGAAATCGCGGGCAAAAAAGCTAGCTAGGGCTAGCAAGCTTACATAGAAAACACCCAGACTCGAACATACACTGTTCACTCACATAATTTGTTGGCCTCGAGCGGGATTCGAAACCTCTCTGGTACCAGAAGGTAGGATTACTACCTACCAACGCAACGCCGGGCTGTCAGATGTTTATATAGGAAGTAACTTATACTCATACTTTCCTATAGGAACGGAAACAATGGGATTTCACAATTACTGTGTCCATTCGTTTTGTAATAGAATTACAGAAGCAATTATTCTATTAATGTATCAGTTTGATCAAACAAAACTATGTTAATTATTTTTAAATGCTTCTCATGGATAAGTAGTTCGTTTTGCCGTCGAAGTGGGCTGCGAAAAATCAATATATTTACTGTAAGCTGACCTACAATACGATAATAGTTTATTATATTTACATAGCAAATATAGAACTTTCTTTTATGGTAAAACATTGAAGCGATAACCAAGTTAATAATAACCTAGTTTAGTAAACCTTCGGACCGGAGGAGCTCGATGGACCATACGACAATTTTGCTTCTCTCATTTCACATTTTGTATGACTGAGATAGTGTGTCCTATGCTGGTACAGTCAATACTAAATAAGATACATAGTTTAGTACTAATTTGACCACCCGCGAATTGGACCAACAATGCGCGCTTGGACCAAACGCGCATTGGACCAATGTGTCATTTGTATATATAATTTTAATTACTGAAGTCCTGACCTTAAGAATATGTCAATGTTATAGTGAAAAGGTATAGTATGCCGTTGACCGTCTCTAAACAAATCTCCGCTTTGGCAAATGTTAAACCTAAATTACACTTCGAGAACCTTGCACGTTTACATGACGTCTTACAAGAAACAACATATTATTGCCTTGCATATCTTTAAACCAGTAGATTAGGTTAACCTCTGTTGACCCCCTAGTTATCTATACTTTGTATACGACGGAGCGTCAATTAGGAACGCGGGTAGCATTAATTGTAGTACTATATAAGTCGCCAACATTGCAAAATAGACGGTAGTGCTTGGTAATTGAATTTTCCATCATTTGCCATCTCTCTAAGCCTTTAAAATTGCTGTCACATAACTAGGTGGATTTTTCAATGCTTCCTACATCGTCGTTTAATATCTGTCTTCAAGTGGTAGAGCAATTACGAAATAGGCCAGCTCAATTGAAAAAGTACCACCTTCTCATTGAATATCGGTGTGAAACAGCATTGCGATTGGTTCGACGACTGGATTGGAAGGCCCAACCCTTCGTTTATAGCGGTTTTTTTCTTATCTCCCATTTTCTTCGCGCGAGACCCGCCGATTAGCCGATTTTTTTACAAACATCGTGGACTTTTTGACTACCTACCTACTTAAATAATAAATTATTTTGTTGTACATATTGTTTTATGTAATATATTTAATTAAACGCGCCTCTGCGTGTTTCACACATTTATGAAAAACAACAAAAACAACATGTGTCAATTTTCCACGTGTCCGCTTTGTCGTCTCCGTCATAGACATTTTTCACATGTCCCTGTTACATAGATAACAATAAAACGATAGATATTACGTACACTATGATACAATTGAAATGTAAATGAATTAGTCAACATACTGAGTATTTTTAACCAATGTATTTAAAATACGGTCTATTTATTTTTTTATCTATGATGAGTCAGCTTTGATAGTTAGCACGACAGCACATCAGCCCGCCAATAACTGTTTTTCTTTTATCTACCTTGAACTCTATGTCATGGACGTAAAGTTTAAAGACGAAATGAGTGATTGATTGATTGAAAACAATTTTCTATTTATTATAGGTACGGATAAATTTGCAAGAAAAAACGTAAAAAATATCTGTCTAAAGTACAAATCTGCTATCAGAACTGGTTAGGAAATTTTTTTGTCATTTTGAAAGAGCTTGCAATAGGCGCTTGCTTGTTTGCCTGCTGATATAAATTGACTTTTATTATTTTTATTTAATTGATGAAACATGATTAGTTTACTATTTGTGATATGATATCATTGGCGCGCGATATGGCGTCGGGCATTCGATTGAACAAGTAAAACCGGTATTGTTAATATATCGTTTGTTATGTCTGTTTTCCTGGTAGGACTGGATTGATTTTTAATATAAATTCATAAAGTTTAGGTTTAAAACATAATGTAATTTTTCGAAAACTTTGTGTTTCGATGGATTTTTAGAAGTAAAGAATTTACATTTTATCAATTTTCACTTTTCTTTTGTCATCTAACTTCGTGCCTAACTTCACTTCGCCTCGCTTAACTTAGTGCCGAGAGTGTAAAGATAGCATTTAACTTTAAAAAATTATATTAATGCTTTGCCCTGAATAACTGATTGACGGAACAACGCACAGCCTAAACTGGTGATGGTAGAGATCTGAAACTTTGAAGTGGTATTCTTTGTATGACGTAGGCATCCGATAAGAAAGGATTTTACAAAATATTCCCACGGGAAATTGGGGCGCAAAAGAATTTGCGCTGGTTTCGCTAGTACACTATAAAGATCAGTATACTTACTACCACTTTATATGCCAAACATGCGTCAACAGGATATGAACAGTGATGGCGAGTGAAAATGGGATTCAATAGTCAATTAGATATCAATGCACGTAAAGATTTAATTATGAATTTTGTAGACCATCGTTCAAACTTGGGTTTTGGGTGAGTACCAATCGTATCTTCATGAGAGACTAAATAAAAGAATATTAATTTGTATTTTCCATTACATAATGTGTTAGGGATCCGATTTGGGTTATTTTGCTGACATATTATTTAGACAATTTCATCGACAAAATACAGTGGGGGTCGTTACGTACCTAATTAAAATGATGGTCATTGACCTGACTGTCATCTTGCGGTCGGACTTCTCGTAATGGTATGGAAAATAACGTTAAATTGATGTAAGTACTATATGAGTAATCTAGTGTTTAGATTATTTATAAGCAAAACACATACTAATGAATGATATCATAAAGATTTCAATGATACCTTGAAAAAAAAAAACATCTTAAAACACAGATTATTTTTACGTATTTTACGTCGCGTAAACAACTCGAAATGAAATACCGAAGAATATAGCTGATGCCCGCACTTTTACCCGCGAAATTCTATTGTTCCCGGACTGATAACCGAGATGAAAACTAAGCAATTATCAAGTCGTTTTTGCGTGAACACCCAGACTTTCAAACTTTCAGTGAGGATGAAACACAGAAGATTGATTAAAAACAATATTATTATTGTACATAATTCATACAGCAACATCTTATTCAGTATAGAAACACCCAGACTCGAGAACAACCACAAACAGAGACAGAAAATTAAAGTGATGGCGCCCGATGGCGGAGCGGGAATCGAATCCGCGCTATCTAGTGCCGAAAGTAGGACCACTACCAATGTACCACCAGGCGTCAAATATAATGTACCAATACCACAATACACAGAGTAAAAACTCAAGTCTCGCTTCGTTGAAGCAATTATAGCTATAAGTACATTAACGTTTTTGTACACAAAATGTGAACCTTGAAGTTTGGTAAGAAGTACAAAGGAGGCGTAATAAGTACTTACTTGTAATACTTATTATGTACTTGTTATAATATAATCAAATGTGATAATTTAGTTAAAATTGTAAAAAAAGAGAGATTTACAATTATTTGATGGACGAAAAAGTCCACAACTGGTTGTCTATCGCCATTTCTTTTAATACTCAATCATGTATTGCTTCCTTAATGTAGGTATTTCCACCACACATTTCCACCACTGTGCCTAGCTAGGATCAACAACGGCGACCTCAGATTGACAATAAGCTATGACGCTTACTGATGATGACTTCCCGGGAGAGAAAGCACTTATCTGCTGTCTTCGTGGGGAACTCACAACGAATTCAATAAAAATTAAAAAAAGACGAGTAAAAAGTATTGAAAGGACTATCCTTAGCAACTACATGAGACACAAATTTGAAACAAAAGGCATACTACTGCTTCCTACCCATAAATTAGATTTTTGTTCATATTTTACTTGTTTTTGCCGGTTTGTTCACGTATTCTGTCCAATATTTATCGGGAATTAGTTTATAGTTTTTTCCCATTATAAAGTTTAATTGTTGTTCGCTGAAACGCTGTATTTTCCAATATAAGAAGTCCAGGATCCGTAAAAAGCGTTTGGGATTAAAAAAAGCGCATATGGAAATGTAGGTTAAATATTATTGTTAAATATTTGACGTGTAAAAGTATATCTTGTAAATCTACTTGCAAAATAAATTATTTTATTTTATTTAGGTTTTAAACAAACAAACATTTAAATACATTAGCTTTTGAGATTACGTTGACACAAACAAATTCTTCAACTTTCTAATATTAGGTTAGGTAGTTCAGGTTTACCATTTTATCTTAAAGCCATTAAAGGAAGGCGCTTGCGGAGGGAAATAACCTATCAACTGAATTTCCTAAAGTTGAGGTCAAAGCAGTTTTCAAGTTTAAAAGTGCATCTTCAAAAAAAAAAACATACCATCAAACGGGAAATCCAGGGTGACAAATGCACTGAACCTCAAATAAAAACACTATCACTGTCTCACTCCCACAAAAGCCTTAAAGTTTATTGACACCGAAACAAGTTGAGCCGTACCCGTACGTGACTTGAACAATGCATCGACGCGACCGCTCTACATGAACTCGCGATAGACACTGGTTGCCAAGTCAAGCAAGATTCTTCAGATGCATAAGTACCTCTTGATGTTTGCTTGATGCAAAATCTGCCTTGTCAATACATAATAAACTTTATTTTATAATGGCCTGAATACTTGCCGTCGGAGGGATAAGTTATTTTAAAATCTATTTGAAGACATTAGGATAATGGATTTTCCTGGTAAAACTGAAATAACTGTCATCGGAATGAAACAGGAAACAGATTAGATAATTCATTTGTGAATTAAACTATAAATGTTTTAATCTGAAATTAATTTACTACGAAATTTAGTTTACTTAATACATACAGTCCATAGGCTACGGTGATCATTTACCATCAGGCGGGCCGTATGTAGGTTTGCCACCTTAGTAGTATAATAAAACATGAATTAGGTAACCCAATACAAAAAGAAGTTGGTCCGACGGGTAAAGGATTAAACGAAGCGCGACAAAACAAGCAGTAAACCTTGGTTGATCTTTGATCAAATAATAACTTAAACAAAGGTCAAATGACAAACTTAGATATCTTGCTGGTCATTGTCGAATACGAAACACTGCACTGTGCGTGGCCCGACACGCACTTATCCGGTTTTTTGCTCATAAAAATGTAAAATTAAATATTTTTCCACCAAATCGGTAATTCAATTTATCACAAATCAAATGCCGAAATAAACTCAGTTACAGTACGTCGATAAAACATAACAGTACCTACGAAATGGTAAATACACTAAGCTAAAGTCGATTTTAACCAGTTTGCATGTTTGAAAAGGTCGTAAAATGCATGGAATAGGGTCGCCGTGCGGTACACTAAGCGGTTATCGGACGGGTTAACCACCTGCCCGCATGGTCGGCGGTGACTTCACCGGATTTGCATTTATTTATGTACTTGAATGCCAAACAAACTTGTATGACAGAAGGACATCTAAACCAATAACGTTTGTGGTTGAAGCTCTCTCAAAAAATTTTGTCTCTTGTGCCAGCTCTTTCACACTTCTATAAAGTCTTTTCCTTCACTTGATCCATGGAAGCTCGGTTCAGAGGAATTTCCTACAGCGAACGCTGAGGCTGTGGAATGAGATCCCCGCCGAGGTCTTTCCTTTAGGCTATAATATAGGGTTCTTCAAAACAGGCATTAAAAGATTTTTACAGGGTCGGCAACGCGCGAGTGATACTCCCGGTGTTGCAAGCGTCTATAGACTACGGTGACCGCTCACCATCCAGGCAGGCTGTAAGCTTGTTTGCCACCTTTGTGGTATAAAAAAAATCTCTTCTTCTAAGATGTTTCTGATAAACTCGTCATGTTTTATAGGTTGTCTTTCTAATTTTCCCCTTATAGTTTCTATTCTGTTATCTAGTATGAATTTATACCTAATATATGTATAGACTTTGGATAATTACCGGTAACCTTTTTGTCAGTATCCTATATAGACGAAGTCATCAGCATCAGCTCTATAAATTGAATGCAATGAGCTTTAGTATTACTTCCTGGCATAAAGTATTTTTTCGTGCCATTAAAAAATGACTGGAGTTTCCCAAGGTTGAGTTTTAGGACCGACAACGTTGTTGTTATGTTCGATGAATTTGCCTGTTTATCTAACAAGTAGGTCATGTAAAAATAGTCAGTAAAATTCAAATGAATCTAAAGTCTTTGCCCGATAAAGACTGCAAATTAGATGTAATTAAATAAGTCAACGTTACACATATTAGGCAAAAATAGACATACAGCAGACATGTTAACGATGATAAGGGCGTGTATTTGCACGTTAATTTGCAGGCACGTGTAAGGACATGAGCTATGAAGCGTTCATTGTGCAGAATGCACAATAAAACAGCTATGTGACAGTTAAATACACAATAATTAGTTTTGCATTCGTTAAATGCCAAAGTTCCGTTTTACATTTCATGAGAAAAACCCGGACTATGTGAAACTAACAATCATTTCAAAGGCATGCATCAAGCCTTAACTAACATTCTCATGCCACTATTGTGACCGATTGTTTAATGATATAAAAATGCCTGTTCTATCAATAGAACAATAAACCATCAAAGATAATTCACAATAAGGTTCTCTTTTGTCATCGTGACAAAAGTAACCTTACGTAATCCTTCAAATTAGTTGTGCTACGATTATTTCTTGTAATAGCTCGCAAATTGTCAATAATTGATGAATCAAGCAAACGAATTGATGCTGGATTATCATAATTGTGAAACAGGAGTGTCCGACTCGCAGAGTGAAGATTCCGTAGGTATTATATCCAAGCATTCAGCTGCCTCATCAATTTTTTTTAAAGGCGGTGACTGAAAATCAGCGATTTGCACGCGGATCTAACACGTTATATTTTATTTGGGTTTTTTCAGAAAAAAAAAAACTCCATTAATTTATCAATGAAATTTATTCGTTTTACCTTTTGAAAGACTCTCAGACGAATAGGTCAGCCTGTCATGTTTTTCCCATTCCGTCGATTAGAAAGCATAGGGGTCATTATATCTTTCAATTGACCAACCCACGTCATTCAAGGTGAGCAATTCATGTCTAGTCCTAACGTGGGTTTCGATAAAGATGGTGATTGTCAAGTCAACCTCAAAGCAAATCGTCTTCCAATCTCTATTGAAAACGAATTCTGTATATTTATGGCATTCAAGCGAAAAAAAGCCAGACAATACTGACAGTTCAACTGATGAAATTTATTTAATTCTCTCAAAGAAACGGACGGAAATTCTTTTAGTGAGTTTTATAATGCTTGTTAATAGTTCCAAAGATATCGCTATTTTCTTATACTAGACCTCTCGCTGTTCCTTTATTGACTTTCTCACTGTAATATCAAAAAATATCTCCATCTCTCCTCTTATTGGTCACTTACATTATTGTATAACAGTCAAGTAATCATAATAAAGTCTTGGACTGCTGGCGTTTCTCTACAATACTAAGTTACTTTTGGTTGCGCCAAATTATAGTATGGAATTCCTTTAAGTGTTCACAATTTAGGCCAACAAGATCATAATTTTAAAGTTCAAAAACTTTATGTAAGATCGGCAACAAGCAGAGATGCTTACATATTATTTATTACGTATATTATGAAAAAAGAATCTGAAGCCTAGAACTATTTAAGAAATAATGTCATCATTCATAATAATCAGTTGGACCTTGTTTTGACGTGGCACGCAATTACTTTGATGATTAACCATCATTATGCTTGCGTTATTTGGGTTAAGAAGATAATTGAAATTTGTATTTTTAATTTATAGTAACTTTGTTCATAGTCAAAGTCAAAAATACTCTATTCTGTAGGTATAGCGGGCACTTAGACACATCAATTACAAAGATAGAGTAGGCTTTCACAGGCACATTCTCTCGTCATGTAGTACAAATTATTATTCTGTATTAAATATTAAATAAATAAGCTACTCTATAAACTACCACCATTTCGGAAGAAAAGAAAAATGACCACTGGGAAAAGAAATGGCGAAAGAAACCCAGTTACGGCTTTTTTGTCATTCAATTTTCATACAATGCCATATTACATACAATGAAAACGTTCCTACGGTGTCGTAATGCTACAATGACAAAGACTTTTATTTAAATGAAGGTGAGCCACATGGTTATTGAACCAGATCCTAAAATTTAAGTTAAGTAATAGTTGAAAGATAATGCTTAAACCGCAAGGTACAGAATAAAAAACAAAAGATTTAAAAATGAAAATTCAAGCTTAATATAAAATGGAATAGTCAAAACTACCCCTTTAAAACCATTGCCCAGCAGCGATTCATGGATTGCATTGTCGGCCTCCAATGAATGAAGTAGTGGACTAAAAATAGCTGGCCGTGTACAGGGATTAAAGCTGAATGGGGTGCCCCAACCCAACCCCGCACTTCTCCCCTTGCTAAATAGGCCACTGTGTCAGTGATGACGTCGCCTGACGTCACAAACGCATCCCAGGTGAATCCGGAAAACTGGGTCACGGGAGAAATATTTGATTTTGTATCCGTCATGTTAATATTTTTGATGCTTGTAAATGTTGGGACAGGACACATTTTTGGGGATCGGTCACACAAGGGAATTATGTGATAACAACAAGGGCGGTGGGGTCAGAGATGCTATTGATAGTAATTGTATCATAATTATATAACATTGAGTAACAAAAAAGCCGTAAATAGTTATTTTTCCCTAATTCTATTACCGGTGGCCATTTTTGTTTACGTACGGTACAAAGTTCAAATGTGTACTGTATAAAACGTATCAAACAACTTTTTAAAGCAATCAGCTTAACTGATTTTGACGGAAAATATTTAAAAAGTTTTAGCAGTTGATTTTTATAGTAAAAAACTGAAAAATATGTTTGCAAAAAATACAGCTAAAATGGAGCCACAGTTTCCTAGATTAAAAAGTCAAGGGTGAATGTGAAAAATAACTGCGAAAATAGGAATATATGACAAAAAACAGCAAAAATGGACCCACATTTTCCTAGCTTTAAAGTCAAGGGTAGGGTGAATATGTAGTGTTAGATTTTAAAAAGTGGAGCATCTTGCTCTTTTCATCATGTAATAGCTACAGCGGAGGTTTAAAGAGGGATGCTGCACATTCATCGGATGAGATGAGGTCGCGCTGCACAAAGGTTTACGTCACGTTCGAGGTTTTCTATAGGGACGTTTAGGGTGATTGTACAAAGCACGACTTCTTTTAGTTTATTTCTATGACTGTGGCTGGTAACTTCGTTTGCGTAGTTGTCATGTTTAATTGCTAAGTCATGGACACTGCTGAATTTTCCAGGATAGATACAGATATCCTATATTTTCATGTTATGAACTAACATGTCAATTTCAATTCCAATTAAGCTTCCCGCAACCGTTTTTACTTGATCAACTTTAATATTTTAAAACCAAATTACGATTATAGCATAAAGGAGCATAGCGCCTGCTTACGTTCCCATGAGAATAATTGTGAAATATTTTATACTTATTGGTAATTTGTAACTATAATCAATTATATTATGCCTACATAGTTTACTTCGATCTGGATTGCGTTGCGTTGCGTGATTGGCTTGAGCCAATCACAGGTCAAAATCAGTAGGCTAAATTTATGAGATTCGCGACTTCGCGTTCATGTATTAAAAGATATTGATCATATTTTTCTAAAGTTTCGATTGTTTATACTTATTTCCAACCCTTCGATCATAAATTTTACCATTTACATTTTTTTGTAGTAGTATAATATTGTATAGAACGGTAGTAGAAAATTGGTCAGTACTCTCCCTTATGGTAGCGTAAATAAGAAGTCTTATCTCAAATGTAGGTTGCCACGACGACGTCTTTTGTCACTGAGATAGGTAAAGGGATGACGGATTTACATGTGGTAGAGCAAAATGGCATAGACTACATTTTCGCTCTTTGCAAAAATATCCCTACAAGAGGTTGGAACTCTCCATATATCCGGCAGGAGTATCGAGTAGGTTATTTTAAACACAGCTAAAATCAGAGTTTCAGGAAGATTATTTTCACAAAAACAGCTAAAATCACTATCTCTCTCATTTCATGTATGATAATGAGCGAGATAGCGTATGTAACTAGATTTTGACAACTTAATTTAAAAGAATTGGCCTGATATTCAGGGTTTAAAAGCATTTATGATTATATTACATAGAAGATTATATTATACGAAGGCCTAAATGATGTCATGGTGTAAATAATGGTACATTTGAAATTGTGCAAGCCTACTTTTATATTCTTTACTTAAAAAATAATACAATTCATTTAGAATCAATGCGTGTGTTGTCCTGTCACGGTCGCCAATTTATGTCTCGTAGTGGACACGATGGAATTTATTAAAGAATAAACTCAAATATTACAAGGACCCTCAAGAAACTACCGTTCTCCTTTTAGTAAGGACGGCAACTCATCTGTTGTTGCGGAAATTTATAGGTGGCGGATGATAAAATGTAGCCAGATTAAAGAAATGTAGCCAGAATAAATACGTGTTTTGTTCTCAATTAAAAAAAAAAATGAAAGAAAAGTTTCACCTACGTGCGCCCCAGGTGGGATTTGAACCCACACGTCCTCTTGATATCCGGCCGAGAGCTCTTTTGTTCTCAAGATTTTAGAGACTAGAATTTATAGTTAGGGTAGAGGAGTAACTATTAAATAATCTATGGTATAGGCACGGAAGTCAGATATTGTTCTGTGGTTATATATAAGTATTGTAACAATATTCATTGTGCGTGTTATCGTATGAAAAATCGATAAAGTTAATTAACATTTTTATATGGCTCCAACGCTATTGCTCTAATAATTGTTACAACGGTTTTACTTCCGAAGTTAGACGAATACTAGAGCGCTTTGTCTTCGACGTCTTCCTTTGCTTCCTATAAACTGTCTACGCCTCGGTCGACTTCGCAAGGTTTGAAATTTGGTTTTTTATGCCACACAGACAACAACAAGCAAGCGGACCATCTGAAGGAAAGCGGTTACCGCCGACTATTAACATCAGCAACACCAGAGGCGCTACCGAACCGAACTCATTCTATGTGGATTGAATTTTGGAGTAAGAGCCTGTCCGCACTGCGAAATTTCACCGCGCAAATTTTATTCCACGGTCTTGACGACAATTTACGCGATTTTCTTTCGCCAGTGCGGATACTTTCATAACATGTAATTGTGTTACAGAATTGCGAAAAAATCGGCTAGTAGTGGGATCACTTTCATAATCTAAATTCCCTCGCTTCGCTTGTAAAAACAGAGATGACTAGAGATAATTATTCCCTAACTAACTAAAATAATACAGCTACGTCCCCGGTCATTCCGGACTGGGGTGAAGTCAGAAGATAAATGAAAAGTGAGGATCAGAGTCGCCTTGGCCTCTCCAAACTCTCGTATTCGCCTTACCTTCGCGTGTAGTGTTGAGCTGAGGTAAAGTGAAAAAAAACTAGACGTAAATCAATAATTCGGCTGGTTATTCTCTACTTTGTTCCGTAAATAAAAATCTTTATGTAGGTAGGTCTAAGTACGATCAAGAGCAGGTCGACCTTTACACATCGGACTTTGTAACCATTCTTATGTTCTATGTCATAAGAGCCAAAATTGTACTGTAAGTGTAAAGCTCGACGTGCTCCTGACATAATTATCCACTCATTAACTTAAAAATATACTTTCTTATTTCTACGATCTATGGATTTCACAGCATAGCTTAGCTACGTTTAGAAAAAAACAATGCCAAATTTTAGATTAGTGTAATCGCAACAAGGCGGCCTTAATGCTAAAAGCAATCTTTTCAAGGCAACCGTGGGGCCGACATTATATGGACTGTTTGAAGCAGTCAGGATGAACTGCTTCAAGCTGCGACTGCACAGTGAACTACAGACATTACAAACACGGACCGCTCGAGCTGTTCAACTGCTTCGTGCGGTCGAAGTTTCAAGCTGTTCAATACGACTGCAAGAGCGGTCCGTACCTATATGTTATCAATGGCTGCTCGAGCAGTCCGTCTGTGTCGGCTCTTTAAGTAATTATAAAAACTAAAAAAAAAACTAAAGGCGGTCACCACTGGTTAAATAAAAAAAAGTTTTTTTTACTCCATTGATGTAAATAAATATATGTTCCTACTAGGCTAGGAATGATACCTATAAGAATTATGTACTTTAAGTAAAAAACTTAATTTCGAAGAACTTGTTTTCAATGTCCTATTTCAAAGCGCTACGATGACATTGGCCTTATTATCCAGGGTACACAATCAATACCAACCAGGTGTACAAAGTATAAAATACAACAAATAGTGTAAATACTTACATTACAGTATAAAAAACCTCGTAGATAACAACACTAGCACTAAATAACTACGTTTCAAATGATAAAAACATACGGTATTCACTAAAATTTTGATAAAACACTACAAATTAATAACACTCGCCGACGATCAACGACCGCCCATTTTGTGTTTTGTTTCTTTCACACGTTTTTTGTTGCCAGTAAAAAAATAGATATTTATTGAAAAAATAGCTACTCTACTTATTTATATTTTTTAAATATTAAGATTTATTTCAGTTTATAGATATATAATAAATCTAATACCGAAAAATATTTATCGAAATAGGTAAACATGATTACTGTAAAATATATTTGTAGAGCACGCCATCTGTAGTAGTTTAGTGGAAATATTATGTAACATCTAGGAAATTATTTTTCCAAGTGCCATTAAGATGCTGCTGAGCTGTCGTCGCACACAAATGTTTCACCAACTCTCTACTAGATGGCGGTTGTTGTCTTTGTTTCTGTGTTTTGATAAAACACTCGCACATTTTTGTAATCATGAAACTCATTACACAGCTAATAACGGACACAATCGTTTATTGAAATTAAAAACGAGAACATTAGTGAATCATTTTACAATGCATGCATAGTACTTACCTACCATGTAAGTAGTTTACTATAAATTTTGGCTAACTAGGGATGTACAATTAGTGCACGACAGCCAGGAAAGCAAAAATGTAGCATATTTTTTCTCTACTTGCAACGGAAACGACTGGACTTTTGTCAGTAAATGGGCGAATGTTTATTCACTGATAAGACAAGAGTTTTGCAACTTACACCTTTGGGGGCCGGGTGACAAATCATTAATACGCTCTAAAACTAGTTCTAGGTATCATTAGGTGAACATGGTATTAAATCACGCCTTTCGCCATTATGATAATGACAATTAACAAAGGCACCGACTTCTAAGGTCCTGTCCTCATCTGTCCTTTCAAAAATTGTCATATGTAACCTTTTACTTATGTACTTACAGCAAGTTTTTGTGATCCTGAAAGGAATCGTATTCTTGAGGTTGTTTTCATAATAAAACAGAAGTGATTTATAATGCCTTATCCCAAAAAATCTAAAATATATTTATTATTTACTTAAAAATACTACTGAATAACACTGATATAATAATAATAATAATCATGTAAAATATGACTAGAAAACGTGCTTGTAGATAGTTTAAGAATAAACGATTTCATTTTAAAAGAACTTTTATTTGTATTATAGAAATATTGCTTATTTTTAAAGATGAAACAAAAACCGCTTGTTCTTTACAATATTAACAATTTGTATTCATTTATTTTTGTAAAAAAGCTAGCTATTTACAAAATATCTCATTGCTGATTTTTGAATTTTATCAAAAAATATTGTTTTGTTTGGCATGATTTTAACAAACGTTACATAGTCATCTAATTTGCTATTATTAGTTTTGAGTTCGTTACATTCAGAACTCGGTGTTTTATTATGAAATCCATTTGTATCAATGTCAATTTCAACTCTAGGCAGTCCAGCATAATCCAATATTTTCAATATTATTAATCCGGAGCCGCTAGGACCATTAACATTATCATTTATAGACCTCCTTTGTCCTTTTACTGATAGTGTTTTCATAGTATTATTGTTATCGTCACTGTCTTCTGTGTTTGATTGGTTTAAACTGTCGTTAACAGGTATATATTTAGCCTCTACATCTAGGTTTATAACGATTGGTGCGTTAATATCTGTGCCCAAAGGAATTATTTTCTCCAGACCGTAGCCCAGTTTACCAGTTCCAGCCAATGGTATAACGATATCCTTCAAAAAACTATTTCCCTGAAATCGAAGAAAGTTTTGTGTTATTGCAATTAGAATGCTTTGTTTGCAGTAGGAACAAAAAGATATAACACGGGCTCACTGCACATTCCTACAGTTGTCTAATGTAAAGCCAGGATCAATAATGGCGATGTCAGATTGACAATTAGCTTTTTGTCTTGAAATTAGTTTTGACTCACAACGAATTTGATCAGAAAGATCAGGTATTACAGCGACTTTAGATTGACAATAAGCAATGAAGCTTATTGACGTTGTATAATTATTTATTTTTTGATTATTATTTGATTAATTGAATGTCCTGATTAATTATTTTTTATTTCTTAAATTGTGATTATTATTTTTTTATAGGTATGATAAATTAAAAATATTTATAATATGATATGTACGTACACAATTTGCACGCCGTAAGGTAAAATATAGCAGAACCTAAAATATTGTTTTTAACACCCTTGTAACTTAGATTTGCAAATAAAGAATTTTGATTTGATTTGATTTGACGTTTCGGGGAGAAACTACAGTTGTCTTGGAACCCACAACGGATAACCAGAAAGAAAATAGACGAGTAGAAAGTATTGCAAGAACTTCAAGTATTGCAAGGACTTATCCTTATCAACTTCGTGAGAGAAAGCTATTATTCACAATACTATTAGTGATATAATTCACTGCGAATCTCAGCAGATCAGTACACTTATTTGGAGTAGGAAGTATTGACAGGAGTTAGATAAGTATTTATTTGCTATTCTGACAGTGGTAGGGAAATATTGAATTTGGTGAACTTACATGAAATGATCGCCTGCCGTCATCATCAGGGTTATCATCAGGACTCCCAGGAGTAGACGGGGCTTCTGGAGCTTTCGTACTGGTTGTATTAGTAGAATTACCAGCTATAGGATCTGGATTTACTATTGTCATAAGAAAACACGAGACACCAAATAATATGAGAAGAACTATCGAATATGCTATCACAAAAATTTGTCCTTTGTCCATAATTATAATACTAGTAAATTTATCGTAGAAAAATCCCAAATGTTACACTGACAATTTGACATGTGGTTGAGTGAACAGTGAACTTGAGGTCACTGTCCACCAGATGTCCACTGACGCGTCATTTGACGAATGCATGCAACCTACAAAATTACAATGTAGTACGAGAAAATTAATAAAATCAGCGTAAATAATTCGTGGAGTTTTGAAAATTGGCACAATATACCTTATAGAGTCCAGAACCATATACTAAAAGTCATCGAGGGTGGGGGCTCTGCTAACTGGGGTCAAAGGTCCCATTTGTCAGATTTTTGCTCATATCTCGAAAGTCAGTACAATTAGCATAATGATTGCTTATGGCAAAAGTTTCTACATAACATTTCTTACCGATTTGGTTATTTTAGTTTAACTCTAACTCTATAATCAATACTTTAGAAGCTACAGGCTGTTTAAATTGACAAAGAGATACCGAACAAGTGCGTTTCGGGCCACGCACTGTGTAGGGATCCGTATTTACTATGCTTTGCTTGCTGACAATGAAATGAAATCGTTTATTTCAGAAATTAGACCTTCACAGGCACTTTTTCTTGTCATTTACGATTCGTGCAATGCCGGCTTTTCGACATCCGCAATTTCCAGTGCAACCACTGTTGCACGGTGTCAAGTTGTTAACAGCTGTAGGATTCTGCAATGACTTTGGATGTGGATTTTTTGTCATCAAAGAAGAAGATTAGCATTGAAAACGTCTGTCGTCATCAATTTTGATCTTGCTATGAAGGTCATCAACAAGAGCATTTTCTGACAGGAAAAATGCAGGCTGAAGGAGTCAAAACACGAGTGACTAGTAGTGATGCCGACTGTACAATCGTAATCCAATGGTTGCTGTAGTTGGGGAAATTGTGGGATTGAAAACGAGGAGCTGATGGAACTCTGGAGCCAATTACCACCACTGATACTCCTGACACCGTGCTAGCTTCAATATTTTGTTGCAACTGCAACAGTGGTTGGTTGCACTAGAAATTGCGGATGTCGAAAAGCCGACATTGCATGCAGTTTAGAATGAATCGGATGCTTAGATTCATGCATAAACGGTGAACAGGTACTTGTAGATTTTCGAGAAAGAGAAGATGAGAGTCTCCTTTTGAAGAACCCCGTATTATAGTAAAGAAAAGAAAGACCTCGGCGGGGATCTCATTCAACAGCTTAAGCGTTCGCGGGAGGAAACTCCTCTGAAACCGCGCAGTACGCGATTTTTCTCCACCAATTTTCAGCCAAAACGCCTCAGCCGTTCTCGAGTTATAAATAGTGTAACTAACACGACTTTCTTTTATTTATATAGATTTATACAAAAATATATATCTAGGTGTGTATAATATTTACAATCTTAGTAGTGAAAACTTGTGAATAGCTCTTAGTTATTATTTGTTAAATATAATTTAGCTGTAAGTTTTCCGAATAAAATAAAATGAAAATAAAATAAAATCTATTTGTGTCTCATATGTGTGTAAAGTGCAGCGCAGCAGGCGAGTTACTCGCCTGCTACAACTGTTGTACTGTAGATAAAGATTCTTCATGTTCATTTGGTAAATTGAACAGTAATAGTAAAACAAATAGAATAATAATATAATTTTATTATTATAATTTACAGTGTGTTCACTTATCTAACCCATTTTCAGTTTGATTCTTTATCCCATTCAGGAGATTATCGAAGTCGACATATGCTTCTGATAACTGGAATAATAAATAAATAGATTCTACACAATCCACACAGCGCCATGTCCTAAAATAAGCTAGACTTAACCTTTTTTTTATACAACTAAGTTGGCAAACAAGCACTCGCCTGATGGTAAGCATCACCGTAGCCTATAGACGCTTGCAATATCGGGGGTATCACTCACGCGTTGCCAACCCACCCAAGTAGAGCTATGGAGACCTTACTCACCGTAGTAGGAACACAAAATGGCCGCGACCCAAGACCAACGCTATTTGGCTACGATCTTCTGTAAGGTGGAGGTCCGTCCCCAGACGGGCTGCTCCAATTTGAGTGGATTATCCGCTGTGCCCTATACTCTCTTCCTGGTTGTGTTATATAACCAGATGACCATAACACAACCAGGGGCCCGATTCTACTAACACAAATGCACCAATGGACTCTCAATGGTGTCTCAATCGTGTCTCAAAAGAATGCCGATAGTGTATCAGTGGAATAGTTTTTGACATTTGTTATGGACTTAAACAATAAGTTAAACATTGTGTCATTGAGAATCCATTGATGCATTTGTGTTAGTAGAATCGGGCCCCAGATTACACAGATATACGGTAAATATGTACATAGAAAACAAGAATATTTTTTTGTCTAGTACTCATACATATCATAAGCAGTCTAAGCTTAGCTTACTTTGGGACAAGGAGGCGTGGTGTGAATTGTATGGAATTATTATGATAAAGATTTCACTTACAAATAAGTCGTCTGCATCTTTTATTACTTTGTTTCTTATGTTTATCATTACAGCAGCCTTTTGGGGCACTTCCATCAGGCCAGGGTCCACAACAGTCATCAGATATGAGAATGAAATGAACAGAAAGACAATTAGCAATGAAAACAATAATAAGCGAAGTGCTATATTCATGTTCGAATTGTACTTTTAGATTAAATATAATTTCTATGGCCTTAAATCCAGCAGTGGACTTCTTGAGGTTGAAATGATAATATTTTTTTATTAAAAAAATATTTTCAAATACATTTAATATCTTTGTGACAAGTTTGTGACGGAAAAGTGACGTGATGTGACGTGAGCACAGAACTGGGAAGTGGGTGTTTATAACTCCCCCAGTAGAAATGCGGTTCGCGATCCGTGCATGACTAGTTAAACGGTAAACGTCAAAGAACCACGACCTCAAAAAACCGAATTCTTTGATTGGCAGTGTATTTTTTAATATAAACACAGAACCTGAGACAGAACCGCGAAGTCACTATCAATTTTCAAATGATGGACGTTTTATTTAGCACATTATTTTCTATTATATATGTATATTGGTAGTTGAACCTTCGAAATCAAAGAAATTGCTCTATGATCATAATTTCAAAGATATAAAGAAATAGATTAAATAATAGACCTATAGATAATTTCAATTGACAGCGTCAAATTGATTCACAATATTTTTATTCTTTAACCTGTATCTTGTAATTTTAAATTATAAATGGAAGTAAAAAGTTAATGAAGTAAGGAATTTCAATAAAAATACCTTTACATAATCTGACGACAACTCACAAAGACACACCGACTCGAACAATAGTCGGGCGATGGGTAAGTAAAAGCCTGCGTTACATGATTTTAAATTTAAACCCAATTCATCATCCCAGCCACAAGAAGTCCACTGTTGGATTCAAACAAATCCAAACGTCTTCAGCGCGACTGGTCGGCAGCGGCATCCAACGGCTTCCTTAGGTCGTTGATCACTTTGTACGCGGCCGTCTTATGCTGTGCTTTCCGGTACTCAGTCGCCATTCCAGAATATTCCTGGTCATCGGTTCTTGCCCTGCCCACTGCCACTTGGGCTATGTCGTTTTTTTTTGTTCTGCTACGGATCATCTTATATCTGATTCAATCTCGTAGAGAAACTGCGACCATAGCTCTTACCATGGCTCGCTGAGTGACCTTGAGCCTTCTCATGAAGCCCATTGAGAGGGACCACGTCTTGGATCCATATGACATAAACCCAGTTAAAAAGAAAAAACCGGCTCTGGTTATGGTTGTATAAAATTAAAGATTTCTGAATATTCCGTTAAGGGATTTACAAGAAAATTTTTAATTATGAATACTATTGATAAATATATTTTTTTTAACCCATTCCTATAATAACTGTATTCGTCGCGATAGCTAGGATAGGAATAATTTTTAGGGTTCCGTAGTACTACAAGGAACCCAAGTTTTGCAATGTCCATCTGTCTGTCTGTCTTTCTGTCCGCGGTCTAGCTAGCGCCTAGAGGCTTAATGTTAAAAACTGTAATTTGGAATGTGGGTAAATTATGTCACCGTGAAATTGTAAAAACCGTTGGTTTATAGGTAATTTATCGAAAAATTGTCAGCGTAAAATTGTAAAATAATTACACTAAAGTCGTAGTTCATATATATGCTGAACCTTCAATGAAAACTATTACGGTTAATTAAGTAGGCTCTACTAGTAGTAGGCTCTACTGAGTAATAGAGGAAAGTACTTATAAAATAAAATTTCTCTGATGAAAACTTACAAATGTCATGTCAAATGTCAATATTGGACTCATTTGCAAGCAAGCAAAGCACAACAAATACGGAACCCTACTCTGTGCATGACCCGACACGCACTTGACCGGTTTTTTCATTCTATTTTCCAGCCGTGACCAAAGAATTAGACAACGTGACGGACTCTGAACTCGGGTCAGTCAGGACTCCACGCGGTAAACTTGCTGCAATATTGTGTCCAATCGTTTGTGCAATGATCCTTGTCTGCATATTTGTTGTCTCTTTCATCGGAACGAAGCTGGCATACGAGCAGTATGCTAACTTCTGCGCCACGACACGGCATTTTGACTTTGCCAAATTGTATATTTCAGTCAACAACATTAGTTATGTCAGAATTTAGTGCGTAATAAAATTTATTTATTTGTATAGTTCTTTTCTCTTTTCTACATTTTAGAATACAGATATTATAATAATATATACAGGTCTATTCTCCTAACAAAAACAGTTTCGATCTCGTGTTAAACTCACGTGATGTCCCGCTCAATATCTCTTTCAGATTGACTCGAGATTTTAACTATTTTTGTTACGAGATGCGAGAATATACCCTCAGTAGTTCAATACATCCCAACTCCATACATCGAGAACGGCGCGGTTAAAGCGCTCTTCTTCGAGCAAAATGAGCTTCACAAATCGAACGCAAGATGTCCGCAAGAGTTCCCTGAAAGATATACCTACCTACCTACAGGTTAAAAACTATCTTAAGTGGAGCTCTGGAGACCTTACTCACCGTAAGAACACAACATGGCCGAGGCCGAGACCAATGCTATTTGGTTACGATCTTCTGCAAGTGTCCTTCCCCAGACGGGCTGCTCCGATTTGAGCGGATTATCCGCTGTGATTAAATACATCAAATACTGATTATCATACATACTAAGGATCTTATTAATCAAGTATGTTAACGTGTTTATTTGTAGTTCAAAGTCGATTAGCATATTATTTAATAACTATCTGGATCACACGCATGATTTGATGCGTGCGGCCTAGAACCAATATAAAACTGTACTTATTTACATGTAATTTGATGTGTAGATATTTACGTTATGCTGTCGGTCCCGTTTATTGTCGATAGTAGTCAGTGACTGTACTAAACTGCGCATGCAAGACCACCAGAGCGAGCAGTCTGCGAACCGGCCGGCGGCGCACAGTGTTTTCCCTTCTAAGGGAAGGTTGGTCAAAATTATTTATCAATATTCTGTAGCATATTTTGATATAATTTACTTGTTTTTTATAAAATGCATGTAAATTCGTCTTTTAGAAATAATATTGGATAAACAAAATTATAATATTGCGCCGAGTGACTAACTAAAATACTAAGTTTAACCACTTTTATCACTACTTTTGTTGGAATATTTTACAAAAAGAAAGAGAAGATGAACATTCAGGAGCTTCAGGCGGTTTCAACAGTTTTACAACATCATGAGGAAGATTTTAGATTTTTTTAGAAGTTTTTGAAAATTTTACAACGACAAAGTTTGTATGGGAGCCGGAAAAAAATGGTAACTTTTTGAACTGAATCAAACAGAAGGCATCCTTAGCTATATTTTTGAAGAACATGCTACAGAATAAAAATGTACAGAACATTAACAAAAGTGCTTGACAACAAAACAAATCGACCAAAAATGCTACCACGTTTTTCATGTCCCTACTACAACAACCGTACATCATAATAAACATTTAGCTTTAGGATCATAAAATAATAAATACTTAAGGAAATAACACTCATTAAGAATAACTTTAAAAATAAAATAGAATGGAACAATACTCTGGTTTTATAACCAATGATATTTTGCACAAGTAAACTAATATTCAACAAATGGCTCGTTAACTATTATGACAAAACTATCAACAAAATATAATATCTACCAACAAATTTGAATGAAGACAATATCGATCTACCCTCAAATACTGACAAAAGCGAACATAAAGTATAATTTTATTTTCGGATTTATGACAAAGCTTTCCATACAAGGAAAAATACTGTGCGGGGCGGCGGCACGGCGTTTACGCCGCCGCCGCCGCCGCCGGTGCTGTGAATACACCCTTGAATTTTCATACATAACTGATCGACCGATTGTTTGGACACGCGCCCAGGTGGCTTGAAAATACTGACACCATCAACCTTTACAAAAAGTAAGAAAGAAAACCGTAAGATAAGCCATTTATTGATAACCTAGCCCGCCTAAAGGTACCTTCCACCAGTGGGAAAATATTTCCTTGTATACTGTCGTGGTCCACCTGCGTTTATGAAAGGACTTACACGAATTTTTATTCATCAACCATAATTACATTGTATGTACAATATAATTACAAAATTTCAACATCAACATCAAAATGCTTACATTATTGGCATAAAAATCTTTGTTCTTAGTTATCTACCCTCTTTACCTCTCATTGATTGACTGTACCAAGTACAGTTAGCATAAATATATTGTCACTTTAGTACCTACTTTGTCACTTTTGTATAATATTTTAATTGACAAGACTTTTATGTGAACATGTCAACGTGTCAACAAAGTTGTAGTGACAAGATAATAAAATGACAATATTTATGTCGCTGCGCTGACTGTACAGTAAATTGGTGTAAATTGTATAGCAATAGTGGCGGCGCGTGGGGGCACCGTCGAGAGAGTGGCGCGGCGTTCCCACGTGCGCGGGCGCTGCCTTGAACGGCCTTGTCGACCGCTTGATTTTGCTCACTCGATGTTACATACGTTTATATAGTGGGCGTTCTTTGTAACCTGTTTTTAAATGTAAAAAACTCATTGTTTTTATGACAGAAAAACTAACGAGCTAGCAGTGCGCAATAATTTCGGACAAGGCATCCTGACGCTCATCACCGTGCATCCACACCGCAGTTAACTTTTGTGGAGCAACAGAATGCAACACGGTAACATTAGGGTAACATTTGGTAACATTTTTCAACTTTTACCAGTTCCTTTTTGTTTTTTGTTATCAAATGTTGCCCACCAACACTTGGAAACGTTGATCTACAAAAAGTAACTGCGGTGTCTACAAAGTTCTTATTATCAAAGCATTCATTTACATTATTTTCTTTTATGTTTTCTCCGTTTTTTCACTTAATTTATCTGGCAACTTATTTGTATAGTCAGGAAGGAGTAACCGAACAGTTGTGATGCAGTGTGAGGATTATTTGTTTCAGAGTAACAAACGCGAGCCTTTACATGCACTTTCTGTGTCATATAGGTATCTTTAACATAATATTTGGACTAATTGACCTATGTAACTGCGATTAGATTTTAGACTTGATTTCCTTAGTTCGTCTGAACTTTGTCTTGGTTCATTTAAAAGTATACATTGCACATTATTTTAGCGTGCGTGTTGTATTGCAGCCTGTAGTGGAAAATAACTCTGGCGACCCCGTTTCTTTGTTTAAATTATTTTTTAACTAGTACACTTTATTCCTTCAAAAACAATATCGAGAAACATGTTTTTATTTTTGTTTAATAATTAATTCAAGGAAAGTTGGTATTTGAAAAACGTATCAGAGCAAGGTTATTATTCGACTATACTAGGCAGAAAACCTCCAAATAAAAGTGGTATTTATTTATCCTTTGTCTTCTAAATTCACCTTCAACAACTTCGTGCTAAATTCACCTCACTACACTTCGGTCAATTTCGTGAGATAATTAAACGAAAACCTCTCACATGGATGGAACCGTACCGTACCGGGCCGTGCCGGACCGGACCGAACCGGACAGGAGTGGAATTTGTTTCTGAAGAAAAATATGTTAATTGTTAGTAGGCCACGCGGGCGAAGCCGCGGGCAGAAGCTAGTCCTTGCTAAAACACGTGCGAAGTCAGGGCGAGCCCCTAGTATGAAATACAATTCGTGTTAATTGGTAAGTATTCCTTCTTTCCCTTCCCTTCCTCCTTCCTTTTCTCCAACCTCCTTGGTGGACAACGCATTGGTAGCGCCCCTGGTGTTACTGATGTCCATAGGCGGCGGTGACCACTTTCCATCAAGTGGCCCGCTTACTTGTTTGTCTACTGTTTGACATTTTAAAAAAAGGTCTCTTCTCTTCTTCAGCCTGTTGCCACCCAATCAATGCCCAGTGTATGCCTCTTGCAATACACGCTCAGTCTTTACGGTCTTGAGCGTTCCTCATCCATAAATTGACATTAGCGATGACATCGGACCATCATCGCATCGCATCCGTCGTCTGCCCACGTTCCCACGACCAGTTCTGGGCCTCCATTCCAATACTACTTCACATTTTATGTGTTATATTAATAATTAAATCTATACTTCTATACTAATATTATAAAGAGGAAAAATTTGATTGTTTGTTTGTTTATTTACATTGAATAGGCTCCGAAACTACTGGACCGATTTCAAAAATTCTTTCACTAGTAGAAAGCTACATTATCAGGGAGTGACATAGGCTATAGCTTTTCCCGAAATTCAATGTGGTTCCCACGGGAACGGGTCCGGAACTTCACGCGGACGAAGTCGCGGACAAAAAAGCTGATATTTCATATATTTAGTAATCACTTAACTTCCAGTTTACAATAGACGGTAATTAAATCAATTTAATTCAAGGCAAAATTATAAATTGTACCAACGTTTTAGAGTTATACAAAGCGACTCCATCGAGCTCCTCTCGTTCTCATCTACTTGATCCATCTACTTGAATCATGGCTTAGAACATTTCGTAAGAACATTATATTACATAAAAATGTACGACAGAGCATAGCCACTACTATGAACTGGTAGTGTCTCGTAAATAGGCTGGCTCGCTGGCTCGATCGTGGCTATACCACACACACACACACACACACATATCGACATTCACAGAATATCGACGAGAAATACATAACGATCTGTTAAATAAAAATTGTCAATTGTGGAGCTCGATGGCGTCCACAGATATCAGTCTTTCTGTGTTCTGTGATAGCGTCGCTTTGTGTCGCACTCTAATATGAACATGCAAGTCAAGCGACGTCGACTCTAGCCAGCGTGTGGATGGGTTTCGTTATCTTGAGCTTCTCCATGCTTCGGAGGGCAGGGCACGTTAAGCCGTCGGTCCCGGCTGTTATCGGTAGATGACATTCGGTGGCCTTCGGGCGGCTTGAAAACACCGGCCTCTGCCAATCCGCATTGGAGCAGCGTGGCAGAGTACGCTCTAATCCCCTTCGATTGAAGGGAGACCCGTATCCCTGCAATGGGATGATTATGGGTTGATATGATGAGATGATCCGCTAGCTCTATCTCGAGAAAATTCTCTGATGTATATCCTGCTTTTAAGATACATCGTAATAATCATTCTCGAGACTCGATAACTATAATACTGTCAGTCAATTAATTGTGTATTTGTAACGAAGTTGTTCCATTGTCTTCTAATAATTAAGCAATACTATTGTCTCATTGATAGGATCTCGGATGTATAATAGCTTGTACGATACGTTTCACTATAAAATCAGTAGGAAAAGTTTTTACAAACTCAAGGTGTCGTGAAAAATGATAATAAATTATCTCCCGGGCTATTTTCATTGACACCCTGTTGGTGCATTGCTAGATAGGGAATCTTTCCTTCTACCATAGGTCGCAGATTCGATTCACGTTCCGGGCAAACGTTTATGTGATGGCATTTAGTTACTGAGTCTGAGTGTTTTCTAAGTATAATAATATTGACAATGATATATAATAAATAAATATATAGGGACAATTCATACAGATTGAGCTAGCCCCAAAGTAAGGTCGAAACTTGCGTTATGGGATACTAACTCAACGATATTATATTTTACTAGCTGTGCCCGCGGCTTCGCCCGCGTGGAATCGGTTTGTGACTAATTAAGTAGTATAGACGGATTTAACAGTCTCCTATTACTGTAGTTTTCCTCGAGACGTCAGTGTTCTTCATTGCTCATTGTCTATTTGCTCGCC
The DNA here is from genome assembly GCA_905163395.2 of Endotricha flammealis. Lineage (NCBI taxonomy): Eukaryota > Metazoa > Arthropoda > Insecta > Lepidoptera > Pyralidae > Endotricha > Endotricha flammealis. Next base: position 1,798,290 of record LR990859.1, on the reverse strand, counting down.
GCTGTTAATCTTGGCTACCTACTGTGTACAAAATCTTGTTGTTTTATTATTTTAATAGCTGTTACCCGCGGCTCCGCCCGCGTGGTCAAGCGAAAATGACAAAAACAGCTTTTCAGGTTAAGCGCTTCCGATAATACACGCGTAGTATTATTCCGAATCCTGTGGGAATTAAAAAAAAACCCATCTTTATTGTCTACTTTATAAAGGGAAGCTTAATACAAAATCTAGGAGTTCTAGGTTGAGCGCCCACGATAATACACGTGCAGTCCTATTTTATCGTTCCCGTGGGAATTAAAAAAAATCCGACTTTATCCTTGTCAACATCATAAAAGGAACCTCAATACGAAATTTCAGCTTAGTCTTATTTTATCGTTCCCGTGGGAATTAAAAAAAATTGGACTTTATCCTTGTCAACATCATAAAAGGAACCTCTATACGAAATTTCAGCTTTCTAGGTTGAGCGCCTGCGATAAAACACTTACAGTCCTATTACTCCCTTTCTCGTGGGAATTATATAAAACCCCATCTTTGTCCTTGTCAACATCATAAAGAGAACCTCTATACAAAATTTCAGCTTTCTAGGTTGAGCGCCTGCGATAAAACACTTGCAGTCCTATTACTCCCTTTCCCGTGGGAATGTCGTAAAACCCCATCTTTATCCTTGTAAACATCATAAAGGGAACCTTTATACAAATTTCAGCTTTCTAGGTCGAGCGCCCTCGATAATACACGTGTAGAGTTCACCCCATTTCATCCCTCTAGTCTAGGGGTTGAATTTTGAAAAATCCTGAAACACGTACTTACTCATTTACCGCCAGGAGGATTCCTGCGAAGTTTCAAATAAAATGGTCTATCTAATCTAGTTTCTTCATACAAACTTTGGACCCCCGTTTCACCCCCTTAGGATGTGAATTTAGAAAAATCCTTTCTTAATGCACCACTAGACTTCATGGGGAACCTATGTGCCAAATTTGGAGCCTCTAGACCCAGCGGTTTGGGCTGTGCGTTGATATGTCAGTTACCAATCAGTCAGTTTTTGGGATGATTTTTGAGAAAAATATTTTACTCGTGTTTCATGCCTTTCAATAAAGAACCTTCATGTTGGAATTTCATTCGAATACCTTCAAAAACGGCAAAGTTTCATACTAACTTTGCGCCCCCGTTCAACCCTCTAAGGGATGATTTTTGAGAAAAATATTTTACTCGTGTTTCATACCTTTTAATAAAGAACCTTCATGCTGAATTTCATTCGAATAACTACAAAAACGGCAAAGTATCATACTAACTTTGCACCCCCGTTTAACCCCCTAAGGGATGATTTTTGAGAAAAATATTTTACTCGTGTTTCATGCCTTTCAATAAAGAACCTTTATGCTGAAATTTCATTCGAATAACTTAAAAAACGGCAAAGTATCATACTAACTTTGCACCCCCGTTTAACCCCTTAAGGGATGAATTTTGAAAAAAATATTTTACTCATGTTTCATGCTTTTCAGTAAAGAACCTTAATGCTGAATTTCATTTGAATAACTTTAAAAACTGCAAAGTTTCATACTAACTTTGCGCCCCCGTATAACGCCATAGGGGATGTTTTTTGAGAAAAATATTTTACTCGTGTTTCATGCCTTTCAATAAAGAACCTTCATGCTGAATTTCATTCGAATAACTTCAAAAACGGCAAAGTTTCATACTATCTTTGCACCCCCGTTTAACCCCCTAAGGGATGTTATTTGAGAAAAATATTTTACTCGTGTTTCATGCCTTTCAATAAAGAACCTTCATGCTGAATTTCATTCGAATAACTTCAAAAACGGCAAAGTTTCATACTAACTTTGCACCCCCGTTTTACCCCCTTAGGGGATGAATTTCCAAAAATCCTTTCTTAGTGAGCACCTACGCCCCAAAAGGAACCCCCATGCAAAATTTGAGACACCTGGCACTTGCAGTTTCGGAGATTTCGTGATGAATCAGTCAGTGATTTTCTCTTTTATATATATAGATAACAAATACATATATAGATAAACATCCAAGACCCGAGGCCAATCAGAAAAAGTTCGTTTTTCATCATGACCCGACCGGGGATCGAACCCGGGACCTCCTGGGTGGCGGTCTGGCGTGGTAACCATTACGCCACGGAGGTCGTCATATCCGTTGTCTGTTTTTTTTTTGACAATGTTGCGCAAATTTATTGTGTTATAGCTAGTGAAGCGCTAACGGGATACGCTTCACAACCCCCGAAATGATGTCAACCCGCCGCACAACCCCCGAAATGCTGGAGGACCACACCCGTCGTTGGTCAGCGAGTCCATCGGACTTAGCCGGTTAGTGTAGCTAGGCTGTACTACCGACCATTCCCCTATCCGCCACCTTGGGGACTACGCTGTGAGGGCCTGCGCGGGGACCGTTGTCTGGTTAAGCCTAGCTCACTTTGGGACTAGATAGCGCTGTGTGAAATGTGTATAATTTATTTTATTTACCAACCTGAAGACACTTGGCTTAACGACTAATCATCTATAAATAAATAAATATAAAAGGACAAATCTGACATTCTGGGATTTGACAGGCCCGGTGTGTGGCGGTTGTGTGGCTAACTTTGTCCCAAGGGCCGCGGGCTCGAATTCTGCGCAATGCAAACAGTTGTATGCATGAACATGTCTGTTTGTCTTGGTCTGGTTATTTTCTATGTATAATAAGTATTTATATTAAAAAAAAAGTATTTATGTATATTTATCAAAAATCTAGTATCCATAGTACAAGATTTGCATAGTTTGGAACTAGATGGCGTTGTGTGATTCGTCCAAGAATATTTATATTTATTTATTTAAATCACACTGATTGAGCTAGCCCCAAAGTACGTCCTATTTATTATTATGTGTCCAAAGTAAGTTGAAGACTTGTGTTATGGAATACTAACTCAACGATACTATATTTTATAACAAATACATTATATAGATAAACATCCAAGACCCAGGCCAATTGGAAAAAGATTTTTCATCATGACCCGACCAGGATTCGAACCCGGGACCTCCTGCGTGGCAGTCTGGTATCTACGACAGCCAGGCGACGGCGGTAACCGACGGCTTCACTGCCGAGCCCGGTCCCAGGTCCTTGTACTTTCTTTTATAATAGAAACCTTCAAATGGTTTATGTTAATATATTTTTAGAACTGGAAAAAGGAGCTCGGTCGTCTCGTTACTAAGGTTAATTTACTTAACGAATAAATCGAGATGTTCTCAGAAGCCTTATTTTCATCAAAGTTACGTAAATATTTTTCTATTCGTGGAAAGGTATTTCTATTTTTATCTCTGTGGTATAGGTATTAGGTTCGCAATTGCCAGTTTTGGAACGCGTTTTAATTAATTAATGTCAAATTATCTCTTGTTTACTTCTTTAGTTTAACAGTGGCACCTAGAATTTAATATGTAGGTAGATATATCCAGCGAGTCTATTTTCGTTTAAAAAATCTTTTATTTTATTTTAAATCCACACTTTTTGAGTTAGCCCCAAAGTAAGTTCGAAACTTGTGTTATGGGATACTAACTCAACGATACTATATTTTATAACAAATACATATATAGATAAACGTCCAAGACCCAGGCCAAACAGAAAAAGTCAGTTTTTCATCATGACCCGACCGGGATTCGAACCCTCCCGGGTTCGGAGGTCCCCCAGGAGGTCCCCCTCCTGGGTGGCTGGCATGGTAACCATTACGCCACGGAGGTCGTCGAAATGTAACTATGTACACATTTGTTTGAGGGAAGAGGTTGGCAAAATAACAATCTGCTCTTCTATCTTCTTCTTTCGCCACTCTTCTCTTAACTGGAGTGCACTCGAAAAAAGAATATCCTTACTAACATTATAAACAAGAAAGCAATGGTTGTATTTATGGATGTGTATAATCTTTCACGCAATTAAAACGTCTCGACGGACTTACTTGAAATTTCGTATACGGGTAGATTATAACCTGGATAAACTCATAGGATAGGATTTGTATCCCGGGAATCACATTGGGAACCGGAACAAAGGGTTAACGCGAGTGAAACCGCCACCATTAAATAAATAAATAATAAATATATAGGGACAATTCATACAGATTGAGCTAGCCCCAAAGTAAGTTCGAAACTTGTGTTATGGGATACTAACTCAACGATATTATATTTTATAACAAATACATATTTAGATAAACATCCAAGACCCGAGGCCAATCAGAAAAAGTTAGTTTTTCATCATGACCCGACCGGGGATCGAACCCGGGACCTCCTGGGTGGCGGTCTGGCGTGGTAACCATTACGCCACGGAGGTCGTCGAAAAACCATTAGTTTTTAATACACAATAATGTATATTCCATTCCCATCTTCAAAGAATGGTCCGAAATAAAATATGATAATAATAATTAAATCTCTATTTCAGACCACATAAGTCCATAAAATATTAGTGTCATAGTAACAATGTAAATACTTAAATTACGTTAGTATTGTTAGTAAAATACAAAAAAGAAAAACGATTATCTTAAAGCTAAGAACTAACTCAAGCCGGGGATGGAGCAATCCGACCTGGCAGCAATCATTTTTAGGATGCCATTGCCACTACTACGCAAGCAAGCGCTGCAGTAGGGGAGGCCGCAGATTATAAATCTAAGTAGGTATATGAAATATACATAAATATTAAATACTAGCTTTTTGCCCGCGACTTCGTCCGCGTGAAGTTCCGGCCCCGTTCCCGTGGGAACTACATTGAATTTCGGGAAAAGCTTTAGCCTATGTCACTCCCAGATAATGTAGCTTTCTAGTGGTGAAAGAATTTTTGAAATCGGTCCAGTAGTTTCGGAGCCTATTCAATGCAAACAAACAAACCATCAATCAAATCTTTCCTCTTTATAATATTACTTAGTATAGATTGATCACTATAATGCGTTAAAGCACAACATTATGTTATCACAACTTATTGTGGATTGATTGGATTGGAGATTTCCAGTAAAATTCAACAATTGTGTTTGAATTAGCCTGTCATATTGTTGTTGTTGTTGTTGAATTTTACTGGAAATCTTGTGCCATGTAATGTAAGTATATTGGAATGCAATATAGTTTAGGTATAGATCGTTCAGAGTTATTTTACCTCTGACAGCTGATGTAAAAACATGTTTAAAACACTTAAGGCGTGTACGCACGACCGAACACGAACATGGTGAACATCGAACACGAACACGGAACATGTGGTTCACATGACAATGTGTGGACGTAAATTAGCAAATCGAACATGAACACCTACAAACATAGTTGTACTTGTGTTCGCGCGCAACCACTCACGACCGAACAAGAACATGGTGTCGAACAAAAGAGGCTACCAAGCCTTACTCTTTTGGTTCGATGTTCATGTTAACAATGTTTTTGTTTGGTCGTGCTGAGAACATCGTCCACACAGAACAACCAAATTGGATCGACACGAACACTTTTGACGAACAAATTGTTTGATGTTCGTTAGTGGTAAGCACGTACGAACAAAGTGTTCGTGTTCGATGTTCACCATGTTCGTGTTCGGTCGTGCGTACACGCCTTTAGAGCGATCCGTGTAGGTATATTGACCAATGGCTAACTGCTCGTCTGTCTATGTCTAAGAATTCCTGTGACAGGTATTTAAAAACCTGTTTTTACATCAGCTGTCAGACGGAGGTAAAATAATTCCGAACGATCCATGGAGACAATTTCATAATTTTTTGTTATAAATTAAACCGTCCTTATAATCGACTGAAAATCATAGTTATTAATAACAATGATAAGCAATTATGAACCTTACTGCTCTGATAACACGGCAACCTCTTATCAAATGCATTAAGTTACGTACAATAACAGTGCAATCACAAGGGCATCGACAGGAACCTGCCCTCTTTGACACGTGATTCTTTATCCTTATCGAATAACATCTGGAAATTTCGATAATATTTTTTTTGGTGGCAAACAAGCATACGGCCCGCCTGATGGTAAGCATCACCGTAGACTATAGACGCTTGCAATACCGGGGGTATCACTCACGCGTTGCCAACCCTCCCAAACTCCCAACCCCTTCAAGTGGAGACCTTACTCACTGTAGGAACACAACATGGCCGAGACCCATGCTATTTGGCTACGATCTTCTGTAAGGTGGAGGTCCTTCCCCAGACGGGCTGCTCCGATTTGAGCGGATTATCCGCTGTGCCCTACCTCTCTTAAAGTGTTTCACGTGAAATAGACGTCGTCACTAACTATCGCATTTAACGGAACGTAGAGAACATCCGGACTCGAGAACAATTTACAAATGCCACCACATAAAAATATTTGCCTCTGGGTCTGGAGAGTGACATAGGCTGCTTTACGGCCGGAAAAACATCTTATTCCCGAGAAAAAAAATTATCATTGACATTATGTTTTGGACCATGCGGGCGAAGACGCGGGCAACAGTTAGTAATATATATTTGCGTCATAAATAAACAGCCTGGCAGGTGAGTGGGTGTACGTGGGCGTCCGCTTACAGGTAACTTTTTCAATTTTCCAACGCAACGACTCGCCCCTATCTCGCCTGTCAGTCGCCCTATTGTATTTTTGCATTCTTTTTTTTTACAACCATACAATTTATAAAATTATCTCTTTCAACACTGAAATAACATTTTCTTAACTCTATACATATACATATGTATAATATATTTTTTTTTGTCCTAAATGACTGACTGAGACGGATGAACGCACAGACTAAGCCGCTGATCTTGGAGACCTGAAACTTGGAAGATGTATTCTTTGTATGAACTTCGTTTTACGTCTGCGCGAGCCAGCCGTGTTGGCGACTAGTATAAGAACGAAGAAATAAACATATTTACAAACTATTTGTGTTCTTTTGTTTTTAAAAATAAACTACAGCACGATAATATACGATTAGCAACAAAGTATACAGTCAATAGTCTCATATTTTTTTATTTTTTTAATGTCATAAAGTAGACAAACAAGCAAGCGGGCCACTTGATGGAAAGTGGTCACCGCCGCATATGGACATCAGTAACACCAAGGGCGCTACCAATGCGTTGTCCACCAAGTAAGTTGGAGGAAAGGAAGGAGGAAGGGAAGGGAAAGAAGGGGGGGGGGGGAAGAGGGGATAGGGAAGGAGTTGGGATTCCGGATCTCTCACTCACCTAACGAAACGCATTGCTGCTTCACGTCGATATTCTGTGAGAGGGTCTCTCCGGTCGAGCTAGCCCATTTCGTAATAATTGCTCTACCACCCCTAAGAATCTAATATAGTTATAGATCTATTTATAATAGAATACTTATCTATTTTATTTATTAAATAATGTCATTATCGAACTCGATGGCATCGCTGTGTCGCGCTAACGAACACGCAAGTTAAGCAACGTTGACCCTAGCAAATGTTTGGATGGGTTTCGTTTTCTGGAGATTCTGCGTGCTCGTTAAGCTGTCGGTCACGGCTGTTGTCGATGGAAGTCGTAAGGCGGGTTGAAAAAACTGGCCTCTGCCAATTTGCATTATAGCAGTGTGACAAAGTACTCTTTAATCCCTTAAGATTGAAGGGAGACCTGTATTCCTGCAGCGGGAAGATTAAAATAAAATAAAATAATTTATTTTGCAAGTACCTAGATTTACAGGAAATACTAGTAACAAGCACATCAACATTTTTTTTTATCCTACCAGCATTTCGACGTAAATGGCATGTTGGAGAAGAACTGCCGCAAGATTTGTATTACAAATATTCTGGATTTCAATCTGTCGGTCTGCGTCTAAAGGCGCGGACCAACGCGAGCCGCGCCGTCCGTGAAGATCGGCTCGGCTTATTCCGTTCCGTTTAAACGGCCCGTGAATCCCGTGAAAGCGCGAGCCCACAAGCGATGGATCGCGCGAAGTTTGCCGAGCCGCGCCGAGCCGGCTGTCTACACGGCGCGTGGCGCGGCGCACCGCGGGCAGGATCCGGCGCGGCTCGCGTTATCACGGGCCGTTTAACCGCGCCTTAAAAGTCTTGTATCAAAGGTCGATATAAAAAACTAATTGTGTCAAAATATACAAAGACTTAATAGCAAAAACAAATACGATGCGCAGACGCTTCAACAGATGTGCTCGGGACGTTACGTCAGAAATATGACATCAGCTATCACCAGGGCTGTCAAAATATGAAAACTAAATTAACACTTAATTTTCGACACATATTTCGTTACAAAATCAACGAAAATTATAGGTGGCTATCCTCTACATAAATTAAAATCTACTATTAAAGGTTGCTTGATGAAAAAAGGTTATTATAATGAAGATTCTTTTATTCAGAGAATAGGTTTTTATAAACACGTTCTCTTGTCAGAGAGTACATACAATAATAAATGAAGCAGTAAAGAATAAAGTCAAATATTATTTTTAACATAAAAATTTGTGGTCAGTATAATTTGCTCCTCTGCATTCTTACAAATACAATATACTGCATGATTCCTATTTTATTATGGGTATTTTAACGTTGTTCAAAAATTTTAGTTTTTAAACTTATTTTGTCACTTTCGCACCTTATTTTCTTCAAGAATGAATAACTTTAGTTAAACCTATAAAATATTTTCTGTCATATTTTGCAAAGTGGGCTTTCAACTTCAAACAGCATGTGTTCAAAGTGATAAAATATTGTATTATATTGATCAGCGCCAAGCGCCAACCCTAATGACATCAGCTGATTTACGTTCAAAGTTATCGAGTATTATTATTTGAAGTTTTGCATGTGGTTATACAGACTTTTAATAACTTTTTATTATATTAGTAGACAAAGGAGCCGAAGGGTCACCTGATGGTAACTAACTAAAACTCCAAGAGAGCTACTGTTGCGTTCAACAATCCTACTAATATTATACAGCGCTGGCGCATATAATTGTTAGTAGGAGAGCTAGCGAACCATCTGACTAACCCGTTTCCCACAAAGCTAGAAAATTTTTAAATTATGTTTTATTATCGGTCTGTTATGAAAGTACCATTCTGGCAGGCATCTCGCGGTTGCGTCATCATCCCTTAAATTTTTTTAAATGATGGTATGGTACTTTCTTAATAGACCGATAATAAAACATCATTTAAAAAATTTCTAGCTTTGTGGGAAACGGGTTAGTCAGATGGTTCGCTAGCTCTTAGCCTATGTTTACTTGCAGTAGTATTCGATGCATAATCGACATTTCACACGAAGTAAGCACTGTAAGTAAGCAATTAATTATGAGAATTGACCAGCTAGTTTAATTATGATAGAACTTCACGTACAGGTAAGTTCGTTTAATCATCAATTATAAACGCCAAAGATTGTGAGCATGTATGAATGTTTATTACTCTTTCACGCAAAAAGGGCCTGATACGGGTAAATAATTTATAACCTGGATTAACATTCTTCACTGATGTATACCTTGTATAACAAAAATGGTTAATATAATCGAAATAACTGAATTGATTTGAAACTTTGTTGTCAAACTTGAGTACTTGTGTAGTCGTCATTATTGGGCTATTCTGTTGCTAACTAAAGACAAAGGTAACGGCGATTGGTGACCTTAAATCTGTTATCAGTTTGTCATTCACCGCTAAAAATAGATTCATTGATGCTAATTTAAACGCCAGATAAAAATGCAGTTGAAATGTCATTGAAAAATAAGAGGAGAATCGACAAGGTATGGTCAACAATATAAATAGAATAATTCTGGTTTTAGAGTCGCGCTGACCGCAACCTGACCGTCGTCGTCGGCGCTGACAGCCGAAGATGTATGAACATCTAGTAAGCGTTTTTGAATGACGCGTAGTTATCAGCGTGGACGTTTCATATTTTGCTGTCAACGCTGACAGTCAGCACGACTCTAAAATCAGTCTAAATAGATTAACACTTTAGTACCATTTCAAGCCAAATAATCTGCCGCCGATCACCGAACAAATTCTGTGTGAGGGTGGTACTTTCCCAGTCGAGCTAGCCCACTTTACTACCACTTCAACTTATCATAACTTCGGTAGATTCACCATATATTACTCTCGAAAGTAAATGGCGTGTGATCCGTTAGTCTAGTATTTAAAGTTATCCCAGAATAAATTCATTAATATGTTGTATCTGGAATGGGGCACTGAACCTGAACTGTATAAAAACTGTATATAAACATTTAACCTCTTTTTGTCTCAACGGTGAATGAAACTGTATATTCAGAGCAAAACAATGAAAATCAACATAAACAAAAATACATCAAAATTGGATCAACCGTTTGGGAGCTACCAACTTCAGACAGATACAACATATATTTGGGTTGGCGTTTAAAAAATAAATTCATAAATATCGAAGGCACATCTCATCTCGAAGACTTATCACCTGGGTCATTTGCTCAGGTTATTTAGTGGAACAATCCTGTCTACTAATACCCTGACTGTCTGCCACCACCTATGTTTAAAAAACACCATCTTTGCCCCCGAACGGTGATCCACGCGGAGTTTCGGTAGGGGTAAAATTACTCCAATCGATCTCTCTCTCGTTTGTCGCCACCGCCACTCGCCTCTCGTCTCTCACCTCTCGCCTCTCGCATCAATCGCCCAAGTTCTTTCCGACCCCTTTACTCCTCGTCTGCCTACCGTCTTTGTAGCAGACAACACATTGGTATTCATATTTTTTTATTAGATTAATAATTTTAATAAATTGATTTATAAAACTCTATAGGGTCTTCTCGTCCTTAAAATTATTTAAGCTTTTTAACTTAAAAATTAAATTTTAAATTTATATTTAAGAGACTGTTTATATTTCATCCACTGATATTCATAGGCATACTTTATTTTGCTTGTTTGTTTATTACAAAAAAGTGTGAGTACGAGTATGTATTGTATGGTGTGTGGGTTTATTTATTTGTAAGTAACTTTTTATATTACAAACAGAACACATGTTTCACAACATGTCACAGGCACATGAAGCGGGCAAATAAACTCAAACAATAACTTAATATTCATTTTTTTAAAAAGACCTTTTCGTAACAAAATTAAAACATTAAATACAAAAATATATGAGGAAAGAAAATTCAAAAACATAAGAATAGACAATAAAAAAGTAAAAAAGGAAGGAAACTGCCAGTCGGCAACACTTTAGAAACCTTTAACATATTTTTTTAAAACCTTTTATCTAAGTTAAAACGTTTTGTTTTAATACCGCAGTATTTGCGTAGCGCATTGCACATTGCCTACTTAGCCTACTTACTTTTATCAACAAATTTTCCGTCGGTAGGTATGTGTTGCGACACTAATAATGAAGGATAATGTTTAGTGCCGGTGTTTGTCCTAAATTAGTTCAATACAGGTTTTTTGGAGCACCCGAAGAAGCCCGCTTCTGCAATGATATGCTGATGCCAGTATTTTGATGGGTTTGATAAACTCTAGCAGCTTCGTCTCTCAGTACTTCGGATCACAGTGTACCTTATATCTTCAGATAGCATAAGTCTAAGAACGCCCATGTCACAGATATTATAATACTTGTTTATGCCAATGTTTTGTTTTTATTCAGAAAAGTTACTACTTTAACTCTTGGTCTATTTTAAACATATTTTGTTAGTTTGAGTTCTTAAAACTTTAAAGGCACGACGCGAAAATTTGCGGCGGTCGTGCAAACCGAATTTTCGCGTCGTCAAAACATGCCCTCGCTCCACTAATATGCATAACTACTCATCGTGTTTTAATACGCTAGCTAACTACCATATAGTCGGACTCGCTATTAATAAATTTCGTGCATTAATAAAACACCATGGTTCATGGTATGTATTACTAGTGACATCCCCGCATCTTTGACAAACAACACAAATCGTTACGAAAAATGGCGCTTTTCCAAGGAAATTTCGAAAAATCCTTTCTTACCGGATGCCTATATCATACAAAGTACACAAGTTCAGGTCTCTACGATCAGCGAAATAGGCTGTACCAAAGAGTAAAGTTAGCCTGTGCGTTGATCATTAATTCAGATTCAGTCATTCATTCAGAAAAAAAAAAATGTGTTTAGTATTGTAACAGAAACGGTTTTGTCATTGAGCGAACGGGGAATGACTCCGCTTACGGGCACAGAAGAGTTCTCTAAAGGCGCTTATGCATACACTATCGACCTATTTTTCTTTAACGAAACTACGTCACACATCACATTGGATATTGGGAACGGAACAAACGGTACTTCAACCTAAAAACGATTTTTAAAACACGTGGAAAGTTTTAGAAAGACGGAGTTTATGTCTTTAACAGCCAATTTCTGAAATGCATTTTTTAAGATGACACATTAAAATTATAGCTGTCACTGGTGCAAATTCTGTAGTACATTTAATTAGACTAAACTAATTTTGACAGGGCCAAAGGTGTTGTTGTCCTTCCTTGGCTTACAATTAGTGACAATGATAGCAACACTTCTAGTCCTGTCAAATTAGTTTAGTCTAGTTAAATGTACAACAGAATTAGTACCACTGTGAAACTAAAGAAGATTATGCTATCTCTCTAACTTGAGACTTAATGTTACATTAAAATTTAAATGCATTTCAAAAACTAGCTGTTACTTACTTATTTAGAAAATGTGCAAAAAGTAACAAAAATAATAACTTAAAAAAACTTTTGAGAAGAAAACAGAATGACTCTACTCTGATACCACGGGCGTAGTTGGGATTTTGTGAAGGGAAAGGGGGGGGGGGGGGGCATGTTTCATCTTAGGAGTTAGGACAGGGCTACGTACGTCACTCCATGTACTTGCGCGCGTTAACTACCTACCGACCGAGCGTAGGACCGTCAGCTATCCTAAACTCAGTGGGTTGTCGCAAACGCTCGCTATCGTACGCACACGCTCGTAGTGAATAAATTTTAATATTACGGTAAAGGTTCTTTTAAGTTAATTGACATTTATTTTGTGTGGTTTATTTTTAAACTACTTAAGTAGTTTAAATAGTAATTGTGTTGTGTGATTATAATATAGTAAATAATATAATATGTTTAGTTTAGTTTTAGTTTTAGAAGTAATGTAACTTTTAATTATTATTTAAATAATAAGTATAAAAACAATGCAGCCACCCGGAAATTGTTGTGTAGTTGATGGTTGCAAATCAAACAAAAGGAGGAACAAAAACCTGTCATTTTTTAGTTTGCCTGTTGATGAATAAAGGTAAGTACCTACACTATCTACATAATGAAACTCCTTTAAGTATACATTATAGATACCTACTTATTTGGATGAATTTATAGAATAGAATAGGTTGGTTTATTAAGTACCTACTTTCGACGGTAACATACGAAGGAGCGCGCTTTTTAACAAAGTAGGTAATACCCTCGGACATTAAAAGTATTGACTCGTTAGACGTATATAAAAAGCGATTAGCCAAATACTACATGATGTTAAAATTGTAATTTTTTTGTGAGTACCTACTACTTTATTATTCTGTGCTAATGACTCATTGGTGTGTCAACGAATGTGTGCATTTAATGCTTTTTAAAATAGGTAGGTACCTATGTTCTCATATTTTTATTGTAGCGGCAACCCTAGCATTATTAAGATTCAGCGACGCCGCACGGCTGCGAATCGAAAATCACTCCATAGTCAAGCGCATTAGGCACAATTTAGCACGCAGCGGTCGCCGACGACTTGCAGTAGGCTATTATCGTGGTAGGTATATGAATTTTTGTAGGGAGTGATGTATCTGTTACGATTTACGAAGTAACTACTAAGTAATCTGTGGTTAGGAGAAGGACATGTTGAAAGGATAAACTGTTCTAGTTTACTTGATAAGATAGGTTCAGCACGGTATAATTACGAAAAAGTTATAACTTTATGGTAGATATAATTTTAGAAAATTTTACTAGGTATAATTATTTATGACAGGACTATTATGTACTACACGTGAATGTTAAGGGTAAGTTAACAAACGATAGTTGCTGAAATATATTTTAAAGAGAATGATAAAATGATAATTTTCTCTTACTTGTTTATTTGCAATGTATAATTTTACTTTTTGTTTAAAATGACTTTCAAAAAGGCTATCTGTTGATTTTCTTGCGGCACTTCTTCTCAACAGATCATTCACGTCGTGAAGTTGACCTGCAAAAGTATTTCGTGTAAATCTACTTGCAAAACAATACAATATTATTTATTGCATCAAAAAATAACAATAAATTAAAAGTACAAACAGGTAGGTAAAGTACAACAGGCAGCCTTATCGCTAAAGCAATCTCTTCCAGACGAGCGACCTACGACGAATCCTACCTATCGACGACGACGAATTACTTTGAAGTTTATTCGTAGATAGTATCAGACTTGGCCTTAAACATGGAATTTGCAAAATTGATTTTAATGTAAGATGACGTTAAAATTTATAGTTTTCGCCAACCGTTTATCATAACGAAACCATAAATACAGGGTAACTCAACAGTTTAATATTGATGTATTAATTGAATATTCTAGTTTTGTGTTTATCGATAGGCAGCTAACCGAGATAACGAACGACCTAGATCGAGAAAGCACATTTGCAGACGCAGTCAATCAACGAAAAAGGTGACCAGGATAGAGAAATAAGAACAACGAATGACACCTTATCATCATCGTTACAAACTTTTAATTTACATTTATGATACTATCCTAACTAATAAGTATTATAAATGAGAAAGTGAGTTTGTTTGTTATTCCTTCACGGCTTGACAAATCAGCCGATCATTATGAAAATTTGTACACATTTTGCCAGGGGTACAGAGCCCAACATTTCTATGAAAGTATGTTATTCCAATGGGAGAATATTTTTTCTACTATAGATGGCGCTGTATGGGACGGGCTATCGGTCAACAGATGGCGCCACAAGTCGCGCTTTGGGTTGTTTTGTGGTCAAACGAGATCTATGTCATAAAATTAACCGCGAGCGAAGCCGCGGGGAAAACTTCAATCATATTATTTATTTAAATAAATATTAAACAAAAACAAGAGATAGGTTGACACTTAATGTGGAATTAAAATTAAAATGTGTTTCATAAACTGACGCTGTATAAAGTCGCAGGTAATCCCCTGACGACCTTACTGAACTACCCTAGTGTCCTCTCACTGCCAGTTGCACAGACTCATGCAACCGATCGTACTGACGGAGGGTGTCTTGGCCACAGCGAGAGGTACACCAAGTTCGGTGTTGTTGAAACAGCAATCCGAAGTGAAGAGAGTTTATTAATAATTTATCTTATTATTTATAAAAAAAAATATTTATCTATGTGTGTATAATATTTGCAATCTATTTGTATGTGTCTCATGTGTGTAAAATGCAGCGCAGCAGGTGAGTTGTGCTAGATAAAGAATTGCAGCGTTGCGTTTCTTCATGTTCATTTGGTAAATTGAACAGACTGCTACCACAGAGTAATACAGAGGGTTGACTCCCGACTAAATGAAAAATTTATACCTATTCTCATAGGGTTGACACCTTTGGCACGGTATTAAATTCATTATAAAAATAAAAACAACGTAATAATAAAATGTTTTATTTAATAATGAAATTTACAATGTAGAACCATTCAAAATATTCTTTTTTTTTAAACATAAATATTATTATAATTAAAAACTTTATCATTTTTTTAAAGGAATATAAAAATTATTATAATTAAAAACTTTATCATTTTTTTTTATAACAAATTAAATCTGTACTTATCTATACTACTATTATAAAGAGGAAAGATTTTGATTGATTGTTTGTGAATGGAGTGTGTTTGTGTTAAAATTTTAAATTTTGTTAAGTACCCGTGCGAAGACGGAACGCGCCAGTGCTTAATAAAATATGTTTCATAATCAATTAATCGGTTAGCATTATGAAATGTCAATAAATAAATATTCTTGGACGAATCACACAACGCCAGCTAGTCCCAAAAGTAAATTGCTGAAACTAAATATACTTAAATACTTTTTTGTAAATAAATTATACATAGAAATCACCCAGATCAAGGCAAACAGACATGTTCATGCACACAAATGTTTGCCTTGCGCAGGATTTGAACCCGCGGCCCTTGGGATAAAGTGACCATTGCTAGCCACTCGACTACCGGGCCTGTCTATAAATGAGTGACCCGAAAATATTTTATTTTATTGTTTCGTTTTAATTCATTATTATTTCTGGTTTATAATACAAACATTTGTAATTAACATTGTTTAAACATTTGGTTCTATGTAATTTAGGTAAGTATACAATACTACTTATTAAAAATAGGTAGTAGCTGTGATAGTAAGGTAGTAGGTACTTACAATAATATTCAAAAATAATAAATTTTCGTAAATCGTAGGTACCTACTTACTTCACATCATTTTTAGGGTACGAAAAAAAGAAATGTCCTTGTCCTTTTTTGAATTGGCCATACAAACACTACACGAACTTGGCATTGTACACGTCACAGAACGTGCGGCGCGGCGAGCGAGCGGCTGACGTCCCTGGCGTTAATACGGAAACTGAGCCGGTTCAAACCAGTTCTTACCGCGGTCGGAGCGTACGAGACCTCGTCGGTGAGAGCTCACGCACACATCGCCGTTCTTTGTATGCGTATACCTATTCTGGACGGTTGTTTGAAGCCAACCTTCTGTAGTATTCTGTGCTGCTACTCTCTTTTTCTACTTAAAGTCAGTAAGACTGTTTGGCAAGTTGGGGCGAACGTGCTTACTTACTTGCGTTACGTGTAATTTAATGCAAAATAGCCTTTCTTGTATGCTTTGGAAAGTACATGTACTGTTTGACAGGTCTTAACAGGCATGTGAGGAAATTAGTCATTCTTCCTACTCCGTCAATTTTCTTCTTTTTATTCATAACGAATTTGATTAAATTCGTTGTGAGTTCCAAGACCGCTGTAGTTTCTCTTCCGGGACGTCAATAAGCTTCATTGCTTATTGTCAATCTGAGGTCGCCGTTGTTGATCCTAGCCCTGGCTATACAGGAGACACAGCGGTGAGAATGTGTGGTGGGCTTGTCACGTTATGTGGGAAAGTCATCAAAAGAGCCCTTTATTTTGTACAAAGTTTTAGCGTAGATTTAATTATATTACTGTTTATTTTTGGTTCATAAACCTCTGTTGTAACTGAGACAGACCATTTCGAAAGTATAGGTAGCCTCGCAGGTAATAGTAATGAGTTTTACAAAATAGCGTTTAACTATTTCAAGAATGTTCAGTCTAGGTCAAATGGTGCAAGTGTTGAGTCCAGAAAATACTTTGATATCACGCCCGTAGCACACCTCCGCTGCGAAATAAGAGTACCGCTGGATGAATGTTGCTGCTATTGCGATCCCGCGAACGGTTCACAAACAGCTCTTTCGTCAGACCTTAACACACTCTAAGATTAACAGATTTATTAGCATAATAACCAGAGCCCAACATTTCTATGAAAGTATGTTATTCCAATGGGAGAATATTTTTTCTACTATAGATGGCGCTGTATGGGACGGGCTATCGGTCAACAGATGGCGCCACAAGTCGCGCTTTGGGTTGTTTTGTGGTCAAACGAGATCTATGTCATAAAATTAACCGCGAGCGAAGCCGCGGGGAAAACTTCAATCATATTATTTATTTAAATAAATATTAAACAAAAACAAGAGATAGGTTGACACTTAATGTGGAATTAAAATTAAAATGTGTTTCATAAACTGACGCTGTATAAAGTCGCAGGTAATCCCCTGACGACCTTACTGAACTACCCTAGTGTCCTCTCACTGCCAGTTGCACAGACTCATGCAACCGATCGTACTGACGGAGGGTGTCTTGGCCACAGCGAGAGGTACACCAAGTTCGGTGTTGTTGAAACAGCAATCCGAAGTGAAGAGAGTTTATTAATAATTTATCTTATTATTTATAAAAAAAAATATTTATCTATGTGTGTATAATATTTGCAATCTATTTGTATGTGTCTCATGTGTGTAAAATGCAGCGCAGCAGGTGAGTTGTGCTAGATAAAGAATTGCAGCGTTGCGTTTCTTCATGTTCATTTGGTAAATTGAACAGACTGCTACCACAGAGTAATACAGAGGGTTGACTCCCGACTAAATGAAAAATTTATACCTATTCTCATAGGGTTGACACCTTTGGCACGGTATTAAATTCATTATAAAAATAAAAACAACGTAATAATAAAATGTTTTATTTAATAATGAAATTTACAATGTAGAACCATTCAAAATATTCTTTTTTTTTAAACATAAATATTATTATAATTAAAAACTTTATCATTTTTTTAAAGGAATATAAAAATTATTATAATTAAAAACTTTATCATTTTTTTTTATAACAAATTAAATCTGTACTTATCTATACTACTATTATAAAGAGGAAAGATTTTGATTGATTGTTTGTGAATGGAGTGTGTTTGTGTTAAAATTTTAAATTTTGTTAAGTACCCGTGCGAAGACGGAACGCGCCAGTGCTTAATAAAATATGTTTCATAATCAATTAATCGGTTAGCATTATGAAATGTCAATAAATAAATATTCTTGGACGAATCACACAACGCCAGCTAGTCCCAAAAGTAAATTGCTGAAACTAAATATACTTAAATACTTTTTTGTAAATAAATTATACATAGAAATCACCCAGATCAAGGCAAACAGACATGTTCATGCACACAAATGTTTGCCTTGCGCAGGATTTGAACCCGCGGCCCTTGGGATAAAGTGACCATTGCTAGCCACTCGACTACCGGGCCTGTCTATAAATGAGTGACCCGAAAATATTTTATTTTATTGTTTCGTTTTAATTCATTATTATTTCTGGTTTATAATACAAACATTTGTAATTAACATTGTTTAAACATTTGGTTCTATGTAATTTAGGTAAGTATACAATACTACTTATTAAAAATAGGTAGTAGCTGTGATAGTAAGGTAGTAGGTACTTACAATAATATTCAAAAATAATAAATTTTCGTAAATCGTAGGTACCTACTTACTTCACATCATTTTTAGGGTACGAAAAAAAGAAATGTCCTTGTCCTTTTTTGAATTGGCCATACAAACACTACACGAACTTGGCATTGTACACGTCACAGAACGTGCGGCGCGGCGAGCGAGCGGCTGACGTCCCTGGCGTTAATACGGAAACTGAGCCGGTTCAAACCAGTTCTTACCGCGGTCGGAGCGTACGAGACCTCGTCGGTGAGAGCTCACGCACACATCGCCGTTCTTTGTATGCGTATACCTATTCTGGACGGTTGTTTGAAGCCAACCTTCTGTAGTATTCTGTGCTGCTACTCTCTTTTTCTACTTAAAGTCAGTAAGACTGTTTGGCAAGTTGGGGCGAACGTGCTTACTTACTTGCGTTACGTGTAATTTAATGCAAAATAGCCTTTCTTGTATGCTTTGGAAAGTACATGTACTGTTTGACAGGTCTTAACAGGCATGTGAGGAAATTAGTCATTCTTCCTACTCCGTCAATTTTCTTCTTTTTATTCATAACGAATTTGATTAAATTCGTTGTGAGTTCCAAGACCGCTGTAGTTTCTCTTCCGGGACGTCAATAAGCTTCATTGCTTATTGTCAATCTGAGGTCGCCGTTGTTGATCCTAGCCCTGGCTATACAGGAGACACAGCGGTGAGAATGTGTGGTGGGCTTGTCACGTTATGTGGGAAAGTCATCAAAAGAGCCCTTTATTTTGTACAAAGTTTTAGCGTAGATTTAATTATATTACTGTTTATTTTTGGTTCATAAACCTCTGTTGTAACTGAGACAGACCATTTCGAAAGTATAGGTAGCCTCGCAGGTAATAGTAATGAGTTTTACAAAATAGCGTTTAACTATTTCAAGAATGTTCAGTCTAGGTCAAATGGTGCAAGTGTTGAGTCCAGAAAATACTTTGATATCACGCCCGTAGCACACCTCCGCTGCGAAATAAGAGTACCGCTGGATGAATGTTGCTGCTATTGCGATCCCGCGAACGGTTCACAAACAGCTCTTTCGTCAGACCTTAACACACTCTAAGATTAACAGATTTATTAGCATAATAACCAGTTCTGTTATCGTGTATTTCGTCTTCTTCTTTGGAAAAATTTGTGTCCTGTCCATTAACAGTTGAAAAAAATGTTCTGACTGAATGACTTTGACCTAGTTTAGCTAAAAAGTTTCATGTTTTTCTGATGGCGAATTGAGATAGTTTCTCCCAAAAACAATACCACACGTGTTTTGTAGAGATCTTAAGTAATAGATACTAAATGATTTCATGACCTAGGCTTAGCCAAGGCGAACTTTTTTTGATGAACGTGCCAAACTTTAAAATATATTTTTTTCTTTGAGCTGGCTTCACAATATTTTGAGCAGCGTAGGTAATAATAGTTCGGCATGCCTGACCTAGGCAATCAACAAGGATAAAAATAAAAGACACAAAAGTCAATGTTTATCACTTTTTTATAATTTATTTTCACAACATTTTTATTTAATTTTCTGTAAAATTTACAATAGCTTAAAACTCCTCACAAATATATAGTAATCATTATGTATCGCAACAACCGCGTCTCAGCGCTTCGTGTTCTACGAGACAGGCAACTTGGAAGAGAAAATAATAACTACAATGTAAATATATTTGATAAAACCTAACAATAAGCTTATATAACGTAAGGCGTTATGAACTAGCAACCCTAACACTAGAGAGTCGGGTGCCCGGCCGCCCGCTTGGAACATATGAGCGGGGGCGCGGCGCGCGTCGCCTCACCGCACGAAGGACCACCTAACAGCTGCACGTTGAATTGAGACGATATGCGTTGTCGCATTCGATGAAGATGTCATGAAATGTCACACTGTTACTAAAATTTCATAGTAATTATAATTGCGTCGCCGCAACGTATAGCCTCAGCCTTAAGGTCACACATTACATAGACTCGACAACGATCCAAATTCTTTTTAGCTCAACCGACAGTTTAGATTCAATGGGTAGACCGGGTAGACCAACTAGTGTTTGACACATTGTATACTTTTATTTAACTGTTAAAATTTAAGAATATTTTTGTTCTTATTTTATACTAAAAGACTTTTGCTTCATCTTAATTACAGACTCATTATAATCTCCAATGTAAGAACATGTTAAATCTACTTAGTAACAATCTAGCTTTAATATCCTAGGTCACCGATGACTTTTGCCATCAAGATGGTGGTAAATTGTCATTAAATTGTTAACGCTGAACTATCAGTTGAGGTAAAATGGATGTTAAATCGGTGTGATATAAGAGGCATTTAAAAGGACTATTTATAATAGATGTAAGTGGCTTTTGGAACGAAAATATCCCAAGATTTACATACAATGATAATGAAGCCAAAGCTACAAACAGACTATTACAATTTCAATCCTTATTAACAAAGAACAGCTAAGGTTTAACTAAAACCTGTTTTGTCACTGTCATTCTTTAGAAGTGTGAAAGTGACAGTACAAGTTCTACCTGAACCGTGACAGATCTTGAATTTAATAAGCTTTTTGTTCGAATCAAATTCAGACCAAACATATTGTGTTTTATAAAAACGTACATCTGTTATGCGATTCTTCATATTAAAAAAAAAACGACGCTTTATATATCGGCGCTTGCGTACATCACAAACTAGTCCGTTTTACGGTTAAATACTACGACTTTATATTGCCCGAATAGATCAAGTAAGGGAGACTGGCAAGAGAATAGTTTCTTTACGAAATGCCTTTTAGTCACTTCTAAACTTGCGGGTTTTAGAGTCGCGCTGACGTCACGCTGACAGCAAAATGTATGAACCATCCGCGCTGATAACTACGCCTTATTCAAAAACGCGTCTTAGAATTTCATATATTTTCGGCTGTCCGTACCGACGGTCAGCGTGCTGTCAGCACAACTCTATAACCAGCCTATGTTATCGAACAAAAGTATAATGTCACGGGTATTTCAGTTACAAAATGACGCTTTGACTCGACTGTTAATAAATGCTTTATCTATCCGTATATTCATTTCTCATTTATTATTCAATAAACGTTTTGTGTACATAATCAACATGCTTTCGACATTGACGTCATAGAATCTATTAGATCGTTCTTTGACGTTTTACTTTTAGATTGTTTGGTTTAAGAACGTATTAAACCCGAAAGGCAAAATAAAATCATCAATCAAATAACATTTGAATGTTATTTTTCAAATTTTGAAGTATTCATTGTTCAATTAGTATTTGGCGGAAACCATGAACCACACCTAATATTAATGACATTAGAATTTCTTTTTTTGTTAAAAACAGTAATAAAAAAGTAAAATTTCCTCGTTATGAGTTATCTTATCTCACTAATATAGAACGTTGAATGTATAAGAATATTCACTTTATTCATTTACACATTTACGTCCCGCACGTGACCTGTCTATATTTCAATTTTAAGGCAAAAAATTATTCGCTGAACATGAATAATGCCTGTTAGAATAAGAAATATTTTTTCAGACCTTATATTAGGAGAACTGTGAACATTACTTTCATAAACAGAAACATCAAAGTTACAAATAACATGCTTTGAATATACTTTCGTAGTACGTTTTTGTAACTTTATTTGTAATATTAACAGCAGAACTTGCATATACATTTAATTTTTGATAGTTTTATACAACTATTCAATATTATAAAATTCAAATTAATATTCGAAACTATGAAATCAACGAATATTATTGTGTAATAACAACAATAAAATTTTAAAGGCTAACTGTTAAACGATTTACAACCAGTATCTGAAACGTTTTGATTCCACATTATGTCTTAAGCTATCTCTTTTCTTCTGCTTTAGTTTGACAGTGACAGATATAATTTAATGGGTCTCTGTCATTAACTTTGAAAATGTGTTTCAGAGACTGGTTGTTAGAATCAAAGACCCACAGTCTGATCATTCCTCTCTACAATATATACATATGACAATCGAATATCGTACGCAAGCGCCTTGACCAGTGCTTCAGTAATAGACTATAAATAAACATTAAAAATAAGGCTAGCTGAAAACTGATGGTAACTTTAGAAAAATTAAACCCTTAACTATATTGCTATGTCTCTCTTATAGCAAAACATTTTAAGTATTTGAAAAACATTAGACCGTTATTGGAAGCATGTGTCTGTTTGGAAGAACATTTCGATAAATAGCATTGTATAAACCTTTAATTAGGTATTAATACAGTATTTAGCCTTCAAATATGAGAATGTAATTAGTGTTATCAGAGATTAATTTATAAAGAGAAATCATAATCAAATGCAATTCTTTATTACATGCTTCATTAAATACCTTATAATATTTGTAACATGGTATCTGATTGTCACAAGACTTATCGCTTGAGTTTCTGTACAAGCCCTTCCCCTGTAGTGTTTCCTGTAGACCCAGAATCATCAACGGCAACCTCAGATTGACAATAAGCAATGAAGCTTATTGACGCCCCGGGGGAGAAACTGCAGATGTCTCGAAAACTCACAACGAAATTAATCAGAAAGAGCTTGATTATCACTTGACTTGCCTATACAAAATAATCTCTTACACTGCCAATGTTATACAGAAAATCAATTCACGCGAGGAGGTAGTCGTACAGTACAGTATCCGCCAATAGCTGATCTACAATATAGATTATATCAATCACAGTTACTATAATTATGACAATAAAGATGACATTAAAATACCTGTCGAAAAAACTACAAATCACAACTTAGGCGCCTGTAGCGAGAGTAACACTAGTGATAATTAACTTACATTCACTCTTATTACAAATGGAATATAGTTTAAATTCCGTTAGCTATATTATGTACTTCATTTATCTCTAAGTACAGATGACTGCGAACTATTTCTAATTTAGGGCTAACTGCACACATTTCTGTTTCACGTTCCACCCCTGTTCTTGGTGCTATGATAAGTGGATCATTACTATATTTGTCTAGGTAAATATTAAATATTAGGTATATTAGGCAACAGTATGTGGTTTCAGAGGATTGAACTCTGTTGATGATCAGCTACCAGACGGGTCGATGGTCCGCTACTGGACTAAGTTCTTATTATGTGTCAGTGTGTTAGCCACGGGTGGAACATGCAGAAATTTGCAACTTGCATCATCTTGAGTCACATCAGTGACTATCATGAAAAACTACAGTAAAAATGATAAGATTTGAATCACTATTTTATATTTTCATAATTTTCCAAAGTTAAAAAAATGAGATCTCAAATTTTGGTTCGATAGTGAGCAAGTATGAAAAATTCGTATATAAAATCTTTATAGATCCGAAGTTTTACTACTTATAGACGATTGTACTTCATTACCTCGGATTTAACTACTCAAAATGATAACTGCTTTCATCAAAGCTCTTATTTTGATCAATATGTAACATTGCGTAACAGTTTTTTAAAATGTTCGATAAGCTAAGATAACTTACTGTTTAGATTACTCAATCTTATTCTTTAGATTACGCACTACATCTGTGTATACGGAGACGCAATCTACATCAGAGTAAACGTGATTATCATGCAATTCTCCGCCGCATTATCAAGTTGCTATGTGATTGCAGCCCTCGATGGCTCTTCATGCTGTATACATATAATTACTTGTATATGTACATGCAAAATATCTAAGACATGCACATTCTGGCCGGACATGTTTACATAATCGTTCATATAATCTATATATTAAAATACAACAATAATAGTTTAACTCTCTATTGTATTTAATCTACATAATAATGTAAGTAGCTATATACTCTTCGACAACAGGTTAATTTACAACAATAAAATCACATTTTTCCATACCATCTACAGTTTTAATAAGTAATTGAATGAGACATTATTATAAAAAAATGATCATAAGTACTCTGTTACTAATATGACTGCTACTTGTAAATGTTCTTAAAATATTTATATAATGGATTTTTTAATATTACAAAAGAGTGAACTTTAATATTGTACACACCTTAGTATTTTATATTTTTTTGTATTTTTTATATTTTTTTTGTGTTTACATTTTTATCTTAATTTGTTACTTCGTATGCCAAGCCGTATACAATACTAGAGCGATCACGAAAAAGAGATAAATGTATACATCCTTTTAGGTTAATAAATACATAGTAAAATAGTAATATATGTCGGAAAGGTAGAGTGGCCGCCCCGCATGCTAGGGGCGGCCGAGCTGGATTTGTTGCCTACGCATAATTCAATCGTCAAAGATCGATTCCATTCACGATTGCAATTAAAAAAATAGAACGGAATTTCTCGCGTTAAAGGCCGTCGAACAAGGCCGGACTCGATTCTTATATTTTACAATGCTGCCCGCAACCGACGTAGTTGTCTCAATTGCGGTCGCTTTCGGCGAGATCTGTATCACTTGAGCCAATAAACCGATACATACTGTTCTTTCCTTCTCGTGTTTTCGTGAGAGACATGCCACTATTTTATGGAGATAATTCATACATACAATATAAAGCTTAAAAATAACTAACTAGTCTTTTTTTATAGGCAGACCTTCGACTTGGACTTACTCCCTAACATTATGATCGCGTGGCAATAATTTTCGTACTGCTAACATATTAACTTATCAACACGAAAGGAGTACGACTAGAAATTATTCCACGTCTCCAGCGCCGGATTGATGCGACTGATCGTTCCCTACGGCCCTAATCTAGATTACGGCTAAAGTAATTGGCGATTACGTGCACGCTCGTGTGGCTGTGGAACAACGCGGATGGCGGTGACGGAAATGCAGAGGCAGCGCCTCGCTCGTGGCAATTGACGTGCGAATTGATCGGTGTAAAGTGAGCAACTTTCAATTGACAGAGAGTTAAATTGTCTCCAAATTCGTGATCGATCCAACGGCGAACGCAGTCGCCGTGCAAACGCGCGTAAGTCCACCGGCCTGAATTTTTAGCTTCAATCTCCCATTTTCTATAAATTTTTTTTCCACAAGAAATAATAATCAGCCAAGAATACGAAGCGTAAATCGATACACGACATAATATACAAACACACTCGCTAGAACAGGGAAAATCATACATATACATATATTTTTTTATCCGTATTATATACATTTGGCACTAAATTCATCGTCGATCGATAAAGAGGGTAAGAATCACGTGTGTCCAGTCGCGCGACGCGGAGGGTCTAGAGGGGTCACGCGGGGCACAGGGCGGGCCGGCAGTAGTCGCAGCAGGGCTGCGGCGCCGGAGGCGCGGGAGGCGCGGCCAGCGCCGGCTGCGGGTGGCCGTGCGCCGCGGCCGCACACGCCGGGCACGCCGCACACGCCGCGCACGCGGGGCACACGCACACGTAGTAGCCCGGCGGCGGCAGCAGCAGCGTGGCGCGCTCGCACAGTTCGCGGCAAGCCAGCGCCTCGATCAGCGCCAGCGTCTGCCGCCGCTCGTGTCCCATCAGGCATACCGTCGACTCCCGCACTACGGCATGCAGCAACGTCAAGTACCTGCGTCAAAAAAACAATGTGTCAACAATTTGAGGTACCGTCCTATAATAGTGACCTACAGGTGATTTCAAAAATGTTATGCACGTTACATTAATCTGTAGAATAAATATCTCACCTGTGCTTCAGCGCCTCTTCTTCTCGCCCGACGAAGTGATTCCTTAAGTAGGCTTCGAGCTTGGCTCGTTGCTGCCCGAGTTCTGGGAAGTCGATGAAGAACCTCGAGCACATGTATCGCTCGAGCGTCTTTATTTTGTCCGGCCGCGCCGCTCGGTAGCCCTTGGCGAGAAGCGCGCAGTACTTGAGCAGGCCTCCACCGCGGATCTCTTCGGGTTGCCGCGTCGCTATCAGCTTCTCGGCCAGGTGCAGTAGCGCTTCACTGAAGTCGCCATATACTGATTCTCCGACTACAGTCGGATAGAAGTTCTCTCCGATCGGAAGCTGGGCGCATTCGTGGAACGCCAACAGCGAATCAAGAGCAATCTGGAAGGAGTCCACGGAAAACTCGAACTGGCGGCGCATGGTGTCGACAAACTTCAACTCGACAGACTTGTGACCGCGAGAGTGGCCGAGCGAGATCAGAGACCAGCGATCGCCGTCGGAGTTCACCCGGACCATCTTGGACACGTAAGCCTCCTTGAGGCCAGCTGGGGATGTACGCCGTCGAGGCGTGCATGCGGGCATAAGCGTCGCGAGGTGTCCAAGCACGGCAGCCTTGACGCGGTCGCAATGGCGGGCCGTGGGCAGGTCGGCCGTGAAGATGAGGTCGATGTCGGAGTACGGCTGGGGCCGGTCGGCCAGCACGTGGCTGGCGGCGCCACCGTTTAGCCGCACGTCGCGCACGGTAATGCCGGCGCCGCCCATGCTTTGGGCGGTCTCGAGGCGCGCGCGCACGCCGGCCACCAGCTCGCGCAGGCGCACGTGCAGCGTGGGGAAGTTGCCGCGCCCGTGGATGGGCACCACCTCGTCCATGACGTCGTTGAGCCGCCGCACCTGCTCATAGCAGAGCACGGCGTGCCGCTCGCCGCCACCACATCCCTCCTCCGAGGAGGTGTAGCTCGACTCGCTCTGCAACAAATACAATTGGATTGTTAATAAATTTGAAGCTATAAAAGTTATATTCATAGTAAACAGTTGCTATGCCACCTTATTATACCTATTACTTTATCGATATATAAATGAATATTTCAGTGTATATAATTGA
Organism: Endotricha flammealis; assembly: GCA_905163395.2. Taxonomy (NCBI): domain Eukaryota; kingdom Metazoa; phylum Arthropoda; class Insecta; order Lepidoptera; family Pyralidae; genus Endotricha; species Endotricha flammealis. The sequence continues at coordinate 1,770,715 of LR990859.1, read as the reverse complement.
AAAAATAATCGTTTTAAATGGTAAGGAAAAATATTGTGATCGATGATGATTATTCCGTGAAGGTGAATTGGAGATCAATTATACAGTATATACGCACATAATGTTTAAAATGACGTCTGTGATAAACCACAACTGGTTAAACCGTTTCGAAGGAGTTAGGTAATGGAATAGTTTAAAATCATCATTTTGGATTTTCACAATGTCTTTTGAACAATAGCTAATGAACATTAGCATGGACTTAGAAAATACATAATGCCAGACATTGTCAAATACTTAACAAATTTGTTTAATTACTGTATTAAATAATTATTTAATTATTCTATTTTATTATAAATAATTAATTAATTGCTGTATTATTACAAAAAAGAGGAAAAATATGTTAGAATGTACGAATGGGTATATTCCTTCACGCCAAATGGTATATATCCATACTAATATTATAAATGCAATTGTTTGTTTGTCCTTCTTTCACCTCAAAGGTAACGAGCGGATTGACACGATTTACTTTTTTGGAATAGGTTAGGGTCTGGAGTGACATAGACTACTTTTTATTCCGGAAAAACATTTTATGACCACGGGAAAATATATCAATGGCAGAACCTTCTGGACCACGCTGGCGAAGCCGCAGGTAACAGCTAGTTATGTAAACGGGAGTTGTCAGTGATTCGGAACAAATTATTTTATACTAGCGAAACCCGCGCAACTTCGTTTGCGTGTATCCCGCTTTCCCGTGGGAATTTTGGAATGTATGATACTTTAAAACCTTCCCCTTGAATCACTCTATCAATTAAAAAAAACCGCATCAAAATCCGTTGCGTAGTTTTAAAGATTTAAGCATACAAAGAGACATAGGGACAGAAAAAGCGACTTTGTTTTATACTATGTAGTGATGTATAGATAATTCCGCAGGGTGACCCGTTAGTTAGGTTATACCCCTGACATTAATAAATAGAACGAGGTTCACCATTTCGCATACAATAAGCAAAATAAACACTACAATGTTATATTTATTTAGACAAATTCCAATTCGTCTCTTGACCTTCTGTCAACTATGCTAAAATTTGAGAGGTTATGGGTGGGCCAGTTTTTAAAGGTGAAGAGTTGATAATTATTGTGTTTTTCAACCTCTCTGGAAATTACTTTTAAAGTGTAGCTTCATAAGTGACGAACTCCGTGGCGTAATGGTTACCACACCAGACCGCCACCCAGGAGGTCCCGGGTTCGATCCCCGGTCGGGTCATGATGAAAAACGATCTTTTTCTGATTGGCCTCGGGTCTTGGATGTTTATCTGTATATGTATTTGTTAATATAATATCGTTGAGTTAGTATCCCATAACACAAGTTTCGAACTTACTTTGGGGCTAGCTCAATCTATATGAATTGTCCCTATATATTTATTTATTAAGTCAGCTTCACTTTTTATGTGACTAGCGTCTCGTAAGTTATAAGGATCCCTATTTACGATTCACCCGCGGACAGTGAACCTTCCCAACGGCGAAAGAATTTTTGAAATCGGTCTAGTCGTTTTTGAGTTTATTCTTACAAACAAACATACAAATCTTCCCCGCGCTGGCCCTCACAGCGTAGGGGAGCGTCCCCAAGGTGGCGGATAGGGGAATGGTCGGTAGTACAGCCTAGCTACACTAACCGGCTAAGTCTGATGGACTCGCTGACCAACGACGGGTGTGGTCCTCCAGCATTTCGGGGGTTGTGCGGCGGGTTGACACCTCGCCCACGTAAAACCAATGTTGCTGGTGAAGCGTATCCCGTTAGCGCTTCACTAGCTTGCACAACATCGTCAAGAAAAAAAAAACATACAAATCTTTCCTCTTTATAATATGTATTAGTATAGATATAGACTTATGAAGCCTAGTTAGCTTCATTAGAAGAAAATAGCTTTTGGCTATTTGAGCATAGGAATGGGTACCATGGGTGGTAAAGTGGTAACATAATTAATCTAACGAAAGTACGCCTTATTCTTGCCACTAACTTACTGAGTGCCTTAGAAAGCTTTGTATTTAATACAGTACGGCTAGAATGGTCTACTTGACCGGGGAAATATCACCCTCTCACTGAATATTGGCGTAAAGGCTCCCCTGTATAACTAAATAAAAATAATAAATAAAATAAAAATATCAAAAGTACCTTCCAAATATTTCATTATCATTGAAATTGTTATTAATATTATGAAATATTATTATTTAAGTAAATAAACTATATTTATACAAAAGACATAAGCCGTGAATTAAATCAAAACAACTAATATTTAAAAATATAACAGAGCATTAAGCACGCAGAATTAAAAAAAAATGTGCCAGAAAAAAACTATATAAATTCGTTTATCGTTCCACTAATGAGAACCAATCAAAAAAAATGATAAAATAATTGAATTAAATTTAATTTAATTATTGGTCATTCACTGTTTATCAAGTTAAGTACATAATGTAGATCAATGTCATAATATGTGACAATAAACGCCTGGCATTTTGTACTACTTTTTTAACACTGGCATCATATTTTATTTTATTAACTTAATTGACCACAATACAAAGGAATGATGACCATAGGCGGACTGCATTCTCTGTTTTGTGTGAAATCTACTGTGTTCTTTAAAAACAATAATATTATGTCATTGGAACCGACTACCTAAGCTAAAAGTAAATCTAGAAAACTGTCGTCAAGCTAAATCAGTGGCCGTAAAAAAATTGCTAAATGACAAAAAAGGGTTTCTTTTGCCGTTTCTTTTACCGGTGGCCATTTTGCTTGTGTCCGAAATGGTGGTAGTTTATAACGTAGTTTATTTTCTAACATAATATATACAAGTTGTAAATGACAAGAAAAAGTGCCTGTGAAGGTCTAATTTCTGAAATAAACGATTTCATTTCATTTCGTTAAGTGGCTTGAAAACGTTGATACAAATATCGTAGAGCACACGAAAAAGGAATAGGTAACTAGAAAGGATCGTATCGTTGTTATTTATTGTAATGTATGTTATCAAAACGCTTTACCTCGGTAATAATTATATGCAGATAAAAATATAATATAAATAATACATTAATGCATGAGTAATTAATAATTTCTTTTGTCTTATAGAATTTTCTAGAAATACATTTCTTTTTACATCAATAACAAATTAAGATAATAAACAGACGTGGTGACATTGTTACCGCGTGCATTGCATGTCGAGGCGTACGATGTGACCTCGTACAGCCGGCATCGAGTACGATCCATGTTTTTCCTCATCGATTCGAAATCACTCGGTCACTGAGGTCGAATTTGCAATCCAATATCTCTCGATTAGAATGGACCTTTTTTTGTTAGTTTCCGTAATTTTGTATTGGAAAACGGAAGTTTCTATGTCTAGAAAAACTATTGAAAAAATATTAGTGATTGCAGAATATTTATTTACAATGTTAAATTGAGAATGTTTTTTGTTGTAACCGATTGTTTTATAACAAAACATAGTTTTTTTGGTAAGTATATTAATTAACATACAAACAATACAAATACTAGTCTTTACTACTACAAGTCTTTAATTTATGTGTAATTCAAACTAAAATGCGTATTATTAATTGTGATTTTCTAAGAGATAAAAAACTCAACTTATAAATTAAAACAAAGGTAACCATATTATTGGTTCTTTTTCTTTCCCAATTTCTTTTATCAGTGATAAGTTTGCTTTTTTGTCGCAATAACCACCGTTTCCGAAACAAAAATAAAATGATAACTGATCGCTTACAGAGTTGTTTAATATTTAGGAAAAATATTAATTTATATAAGTACTCTTTGAAAAGAGAAAGTGCTATTTATAGGCCTAATCTTTCAATGAACGTTTTCTATCAAAAATTTAATGAAGTAAGCCGTGGTGATGGTGACCAGAAAACTTTATCTTGTTATTTATACATTACAAACGAATACTTAAATATATTTGCACGTAGATGTGTTAATATCAACACTATAAGTTTAAAATAGAAAAATCACGCACATAAAATACTAATCAGTCATATGAAATCTATATATATAAAATGCTTTGTCCTGACTGACTGACTGACTGACTGACTGACTGAGAATCAACGCACAGCCTAAACCGCTCATCGTAAAAATCTGAAACTTGGCAGGTGGACCTATTATATGACGTAGGCGTCCGATAAGAAAGGATTTTTCGAAATTCGAACTCTAAGGGGGTGAAAAAGGGGGGTAAAGTTACTATGGGACAACTTGATTCCTTGGTCCAATCTACTTCAAATTTTGCATAAAAATTGTTTAAGAGAATTGATGGAAGACGTGATTCTTATTTTATTGAAATTCCTGAAAAATATGTATATTGTGGGTAATTTTCTTCGATTTGATATCAATACTCATACTCCTTAGTGCTTTTGATTCAATTACATTTCATTTTGACACATCCGTGAAGTGAAGTGTGTCATCTGTCATGTAATATTTTTATAAATTGTGAATATTCAAACAAAATGATTTCATAATGTCGTCGTACTATTTATTCTGTTTGTGATCTCGGAAAACAGCTAAAATTCTAACTATGTATAAAGCGGAATCATATTCATCGATAATAAACAGTAAGTAATTAAATATAAAATTTATAATATTTGACAGGGTTCAAGTTAAATTGGTCAATGGTTAAATGGCATATTGATATTGTCTCTTTCTCACTTATAGGAAATCTCATTACGTCGACTCGCTCTAATATTTCGTAGTGTTGTTGTAGGGATGGTTGTAGGCTGAGGTTGTAGGTATTGAAATACCCATAGACTTATACATTTTTTTTACGGAAGTGGTTGGAAAACAAGCTCAGGAATATGGATCATTTGATATTAGGTGATTACCGTCGACTATGGAGCACATATATATATAAAATGCTTTGTCCTGACTGACTGACTGACTGACTGACTGACTGACTGACTGACTGACTGAGAATCAACGCACAGCCTAAACCGCTCATCGTAAAAATCTGAAACTTGGCAGGTGGACCTATTATATGACGTAGGCGTCCGATAAGAAAGGATTTTTCGAAATTCGAACTCTAAGGGGGTGAAAAAGGGGGGTAAAGTTACTATGGGACAACTTGATTCCTTGGTCCAATCTACTTCAAATTTTGCATAAAAATTGTTTAAGAGAATTGATGGAAGACGTGATTCTTATTTTATTGAAATTCCTGAAAAATATGTATATTGTGGGTAATTTTCTTCGATTTGATATCAATACTCATACTCCTTAGTGCTTTTGATTCAATTACATTTCATTTTGACACATCCGTGAAGTGAAGTGTGTCATCTGTCATGTAATATTTTTATAAATTGTGAATATTCAAACAAAATGATTTCATAATGTCGTCGTACTATTTATTCTGTTTGTGATCTCGGAAAACAGCTAAAATTCTAACTATGTATAAAGCGGAATCATATTCATCGATAATAAACAGTAAGTAATTAAATATAAAATTTATAATATTTGACAGGGTTCAAGTTAAATTGGTCAATGGTTAAATGGCATATTGATATTGTCTCTTTCTCACTTATAGGAAATCTCATTACGTCGACTCGCTCTAATATTTCGTAGTGTTGTTGTAGGGATGGTTGTAGGCTGAGGTTGTAGGTATTGAAATACCCATAGACTTATACATTTTTTTTACGGAAGTGGTTGGAAAACAAGCTCAGGAATATGGATCATTTGATATTAGGTGATTACCGTCGACTATGGAGCACATAGATTCTAGGGTCCCTGACCCGTTGCCGACCTATAACAGGAAAAGACAGGATATATAGCGAGAAATAGTATAAGGAAGGAGTTAGATTTTTTTTATACCACAAAGGTGGCAAACAACAATTTCGGATATTTCACTCTCCGAACGAAACGCATTGCTGCTTCACATCAATATTCTGTATAAGGGTGGTACTTCACCGGTCGGGCTAGCCTATTTCATAAACGCCCACTCCAAAGATTGTAATGAGAAGTATTTAAATAGAAAAATAATCATGTATACATATGAAAGTGTTTTGTCTTGACCGTAGAGACCTGAAATTTGGGTGTGTGTGTGTGATGTAGGCAACCGATAAGAAAGAATTTTTTGAAATTCCCACGGGAAAGCGGGATAAACGCAAACGAAGTTGCGCGGGTTTCTCTAGTTTAAAATAAAACACGTACGCTTTATCTACGTATATGTTACGACTATACGTTACGTTATCACAGTGACACGTATTCTGTGAAATTTCTACCTAAAAACCTACATAATAGTTAGGATTTACAATGCCACGGTACGGAATGGAAGCGAAATTATAATAGGAATGAACCTATAAGTTAGTTTATAATATTTAAGGTAACTATGCTAGTCAAAAATTCTCGAGAATGCCCGAGGATTCCCGACATCATTTGTTAACCTCATACAAAGAGATTTTAAAAAAAAAAAACATATTTGCTGGACAAGTCTTCCCTTCCTCTCTTCACACTTCCATGTCTAGAACTGTCACGGACCAATCTCTAATAAAAATAATTACAAAATAGCAATTTTTCCCGAAACTTGCTTTTACTTATCTTCTTTAGTTTGACAGCGACAGCTATAATTTTAATGTGTCATTAACTTTAACGTTTCAGAAACTGGCCGTTAGTCGCTTAATAATATCCATAGTGTCTGTTCGGCCTCATTACCATAACAATAATGCGGTCCACGTTAAAACTGACCGCTTGCGAACCGGGTCACAACGTTCTTTCACTTTTTATTGAGACGTAGAAATCAGCTGTTCCACAAGGTCGACTGTTGCGTGTATTAAATAACACATACAAATGTCTCGAATATGTACGGAAATGATACAATCGAATCGTCTAGATTGTCTAAATCTTAGATAACAATGAGACGAATCTGTCTATTTTCCGCCTATATGTATGTAATATGTGACGAACGCGTCGAACGCGCGACGTCCAGGGCTGCGGCTGCGTGCGCGTGCCAGGAGCGTTGGCGTCCAGTGCACCGCTCAAACATCTTTTATCCAATATTATACAGGACGTCAACGGCGCTTAGTTGTTAGCGCTTAATTGTTTCATGACTTCGCGGGCCAGGAGCGTTGGCGTCTGGTATAGTTTCATTTATCTGTGATTGACATCGTCGTTATCGTTAGTACTGCTGTGTTTTTCTATCAATGTGCCTATTAAAATTAGGGCCTCCACTAACTCGCGAATGCGGAACCCGTACATAAAAATTAAAATTACAATTTGTAAATAGTTTCCAGACAATAAGTTAACCTTGTCAGTAATTATAGACCTTGAGTTTTTCTCCGAATTCCTAGTGTATATTGTAATTTGTTTATTGGCGACTGGCTTCATGCGAACTAAATAGTAAATACGTTGTGCCGAAAACTTAATTCAAACTAATCAGACCTTTTCTGCTAATCTGCATTGGTCTGGAGCAGCGTGGTGGAGAATACTCTAATCCCGTTCGATTGAAGACCCGTGTCCCTGCACTGGGATGATTTATGGGTTGATAAATGAATCGTGAGGAGCTCGATGGCGTTGCTGTGTGTCGCACTATAAAATGTCGATGCTAGCCAGTGTTTGGATGAGTTTCGTCATCTCGAGCTTCTCCGTGCTTCGGGAGGCACGTTAAGCCGTCAGTCCCGGCTGTTGTTGATGGATAACAGTAGTGAAGCCAAGTCGGTTCAAGCGACTTGAAAACAATGGCCTCCGCCGAACCACATAAGATCAATGTGGCAGAGTATGCTCTAATCTTCTTCGATTAAACACTCCATACAACGCGCGTGAATAAAATTGATTACCTTTTTCTACTGCATAGGCCAATGTCGTCTGTACACGCGCACACGTATACACATTCGTTCACTAAGCGCACACTTTTGCGACTGCACCCGCCTCGATACCCGCCTGGGGTAAGGTAACGCGATTCGGTGCGGGGCGGAGAGTGGCCATTCTACCTCGTGTTATTACATATTCTATGATTAAAGGAAGACCCGTATCCCTGCAGTGGGATGAGTATGGGTTGATATCAGTGTCTAAACTAAACGGAATCCTTTTTTTGGCACGAAATGAACCTTTTTCATTGGGAGACTAATTTCCCAACGGGATAATTGATTTATTAGAAAAGCGGATATATAAAATGTACCTATATCAATTGAAGCGGTTCAGTTAATTAGTTCCGCCGCATCGCACGCTAATGTTCATGAACTTAAAAATTTCGCGTGCGTTGTTGGAACAACGTAACGTATTTCAACAAAAAAACACCTATTGTATTGATGTAAGACACCTTGGATTTGTTTACTTTTTTATGATAGAGAGCAACAAACAAGCTAACGGTACACTTGATGGTAAGCAGTCACCACTGTCCAAGTATCTGCTAAATTCTCGAAGCAATACAGTTACAATTTCATGTCAATTTCAAGCGCTGTCTCACTCATACAAAATAGACAGATAGAAATAGTTTAAGATGAGATTAAAACTGTTTTTGTTATATTAATAGGCGCGCTGGCTGGTTTTAACTTAATAAAAATAATTAAACCTATAAATTGTTAAATGACTAAAAGGCCGTTTTCTTTTAAATTCGATCATTTTGCTGCACCGAAATGGTGGTAACATATGGAGTAGTTTAATTACACGACTCATTTATTATTGTGACTCTTTGACTAGAGAAAAAGCCATAAGATGCTGTCTGAATAAACGAATAATAATAATATAAAAACGTTCATTATCTCATTCACAAATACAAAAACAGTGTAACAATATAAACTAGGAAACCTACAGGACCTACTTCAGGCACCAGCATCTCACAAAGTATACTTTGTCAGAGGTTGGTGCCTGAAGTAGGATTTCGAAAAAGCCTAAGACACAGGTCACCTCACACAATGCAGAACATTCGTAAACAGGGAAATAATCACTAGAGTTTTTATGATCAAGCAAACAATCTGAATCTTTAAATCTTTAAGGGACGAACACAAGCCTTTATACCTTTACGCAACTAAACGTCATAATGTTATTATGGCGATGCTATATAGTATTATGACATGCACAATCCTATAAGTTCGAAGACCGGTGCGTCATCACTGTAGACTTTTGTAATATAAATGATGTCATTTTATTGGGCCATGCACAGAAATAACTTCGATAGTTCGATTGTAATTTATGATATCGATAGAAAAAATATGTTATAGTTTGTGACAAACCGTTCTTTTTTTACATTTTTATATTTATTTGTCTATCTTTATGGTATTGTCAATGATTCACTTTTTTCTTTTATTTGTAAACTTAATTTTATTGTCTTCTAAATTCCCCTATCCACAATCATTTAATTACGAATAATGGCTAAAAAAAAATAACGTTAACATTTCTAGATAAGTATAGGGAAAAAAATATTTTATGTTAAAATATTAAAATAGCAAACAATAATTTAAAATTTTCATTTACGCTGCTGATAGGATGAAACACTGCTAGCTAACATTTGGACCTTCCCCCTACAACTAATTTTTGTAAATTTTACAATATTTAAAAAAAAACTTCTTGCTAAATGGCTTTGCTATAAAAAATCTCACCTTCAACCTTTGGGCGACTTTATATTTAGCTTTCACTTCCAGTTTAAACTATTGCCATAATGATTATCTTACCGGTAAATTGACAGTTTTTTTGTGATCATTAGATGTTTCTATCAGATAGGCTATCTGGCACTGACTGCCACCTGAGCCCCTTCACACATGGCGTAGGCGTCGCGTAGGCGTTCGATGAACGTATACGCAGCGCAGTCACCACGACAACGTCACGCACGCATAGCGTTATCTCGACATCTTTACTGTACGCAGAGACAAAGTCTGCGCTGCGTATACGCTCATTGAACGCCTACGCTACGCCATGTGTAAACAAGCTTCAAGTATTTTCTAAAATTGAAGAATTATCAAGTAATCGGACTTAAGAATCACAATCAGATCACCATTGAAATGACTCTTTTTGGGTAGGTATTACAATTCTAAGTGACTTTATTTGTATGAGATCTTTATTTCATTGTATTTCTAAGGATGTTTCCGTTTAACATGTTAAGACCTTCACGTTTTATTATATATGTAGTACCTAACCTGAACTACATAGTAAACAACAATCAACCTATTCAGATAATAAAGCAATTTTCCAATAAGAACAAACCACTATTCTATGCAATTGTGTTACATCACGACATTTATAGAAAACAAGAACACTCGTTATAACGTCAAAAACAAACTAATTTTATAAATAAACTAGGAAAATGCTCGTAACTTCGTTTGCGTATATCTCGCTTTCCCGTGGGAATTTTGAAAAATACTTTCTTAGTACACCTCTAGACGTCGTCGTAAGGAACCCACATTCCAAATTTGGAATCTCTAGAGCCAGCGGTTTGGGCTGTGCGTTGATATATAGTTAAATCAGTCAGGACTTTGAATTTTATGTATGTAGATAAATTTTGTACAAATCATACAGCGCCACGTGGTCCCAACGTGAGCTAGGCATAACCTGCTTGTGTTATGAATACCAGACAACGGATATATTATTGTAAATACATATTTACATAGAAAACACACAGACTCGAGAAAAACACAAAATACCATTGAATTGCGAACTAGCCATCATGCTGGAAGTGTAATAACTTTATGATAGATTCATATTTTTATAGTTTGATACTTTTTGTTGCTCTTGTACATTTTATCGACCTCTGCCTTACCTACTTGTGTTTTTCCTTTATACTGAAATGCCATACTGAACTCTAGATTTTCCACTTCTCTCAATTTTATCCTTTACATCCAATTACAGCCATTTAAATGTTTTTTCCGAAGAAAAAAAGAGATATTTTGAGACTGAATGTAGATTAAAATGCATTTCGGAAACTGACTGATTATCAAATCAATTGTTATCTATAAAATAACATCCTTTTTCGTGATAAAACGTATTTGTCTTTTAAAACCCTGACAACACGTATGCAAAACATCATGACTATCGCTTGAATAGTTTCGGCGTGAAAGCGTAACTCACTTTCGCATTTATACATATTAGTATGGATAAATAATATTGCAGTTAAAAAAAATATCAACTCGTGTGCATTCTATTCTTGTACCCCGAATTACATTATAGATAGAGGAACCACTAAATCTAGCATTCCAGCAGGCTCAATGCAGGGAAGCCTGGGGGAAATTGATCCAGCAGTCGGGGCATGATAGTCAGGAATCATGATAGAAAGGATACACATGAGCAATCGACGTAGAAGAAGAAGAAAACTATACATAATATCCTTTCTCTAGTCTAGGTGATAACAATCTAGAATCAAAAAAAAATTAAAAAATAATTTTCATAAAATAGTGCCATGAAACGGAAACGAGGAACCAAAGACCGGCATTTGTGAAAAGCTCATTGGCGGAAAAATAGTATCGAAAATCCTGTTGGTTAAATATTCACTGACTTACCATTCTGTTAGTGAACAGTTCACGGGTCAAAAGTTCTTTGGGTGAAAAGTTATTGGTCAAAACATTTTGTTGGGCGAAACGTTCGTGGGTAAAACCTTATTTGGATAAAAGGTTCATGGATCAATCGACTGTTGGTAAACGACTTCAGAATCCATAAGTTCATGTTATGCACTAAAACAAGGATTTTCGTTTTGTTGACGATCATTTCAGTGTGAACTCAGGTGTTCAAATTGTTACGTTTAAGCAGTTTGTAATGTAATGTAGTTATAATATAATATATTCATTAATATCACAGTTTTAATTCTATTTTACAAAGATGTGCTGGTTGTATTCAATGCGTTTTGTGTGGATTGGAGTGTGGAAGGATATTGCATGCAACAAAATAGGATCTTAAATGAAGAGGTTAGCAATTAGCAATGCAGGTCACCGGATAATAAGCGAGCACACCAACCTAGTGACTAGGTTATGAGCATAGTCAATTTAATTTCGCAAAAAGTCAAATAACATAGCAGTAAATTTTCCAAGAGAAATAAATGAAATAAGATTAATTAATATTGCGAAGTCAGTTAATAAATAAATGTATTATTATTAAGTAGGTTATAATAACATGTTTGTTATAAGATTTATTAGCTCATTTATGATTAACATTGATCTTTCGATGCCATTGACAATAACCTAAATAAATATATTAAAATTATGACCCCGACTACACATGGCTTCCGTTCTCAACATTGAACAGTAAAGATATTAAGCGTTAGTTATGGCATAACAAATAAGTATTATTTACGGTTTATGAATATGAAATCCTTTGATTAGATAGAGTGTATGCATGTTCTCATAAGTCAATTTTGTATTATATTAATGAGCTAGTCTATCATTGTACACGACCTCTGGGAAAATATATAAGTAACACATTAACCCGAAAATGTGTTTCATTCGGTAAGTGTGAGATCAAGAACTTACTGTCTTTTTCTCCTTATTTCTTCATTTCTTTATTCTGGTAACGATTCAGGAACTTTCCTGTGGGTATATATCTTGTAAAACTAATTTCAAATTCACTATCTCATATCCTATAAGTCAGATGTCGTTTGAAACTTGACTTTTCGGGATCTCCCGAAAAATTATTAAACAAGTAAAGACCCAAATTTTTAAAACAAAGTGATAAGTATTTGCGTGTCGAATCAGCCATAATCTATGAATCATACATGAATAATAATTGAAGTTGAAAAAAAAACCTAAATTATAATAACAGGAAAATGACTGCATTATGTATTTAGGTTGCCCAACAATTTTTATTTACTCACCAAACTTTCAGCTAACTATTAAGTAATCTGTGTCTCAAGGTCCAATAGTTTAAGCTGGGCGATGTTAGTTGTCGTTAGTCGGTGCATTAGTTAAAACTTTTACATCTAAAATTGTTTTTTCTAAATTTTCAATCTTACACGATTGTTATCACACAAACTAAAATATATAGATAACAGCGGATGCTTAGGTATCCATGTAAATAATAATATGACGAACATCCGCAATCTTCCGATCTTAAACAGTAATATTTGCAAAGTAAAAAACAGTCAATGACAAGTCTTTTCCTTTTCTTTGTTTAAATTGTCTATAGTAAATAAATTTCAATGGTTTTCATGGATCATTGTTAATTTGTTTACCATTTAGTTATAGAAACCTTTTACTAATAAAACAGTGAGAATAAGATATTTTTCCTTATTAGTTTTGCGAGGAAGAGTGTAGGAGTGACGGCTGATAGAGCAGAATGGATGGGTCGACTGTAATCCATCGAAAAGAACCGGCTAACGATGCGACGGCTCGTGTCCTCCGAAGCTCGGAGAGGCTCAAGATAATGAATCGCATCCAAACTGACTAGTTTCGACGTTGCTTTACTTGGGTGTTCGTTTAGAAGACTCCATCAAGCTCCTGTTTGTGTTTTTTTGTTAGCTATTTAGGTCCCACTGCTGCTCATAAGCCTCCCCTTTACGATTCCAAGCATCAAATAGTCTTAATTTTTATCATCGGAAACAAGAAGGCAACTCGTTTGCGTCATCAAACAACTGGAAAACATCACGGAACAAAACAACAATAGCAATTCAAGTGGATTAACAGCCGACTGGTCTCAGTCACGCTTTTTGCATTTCTCGGCCATTATCACGAGTCGAGACAGATGTAACTTCAACATATGAAATTGCTACACATAGAGCGGCACACGGCGTATTTTAAACGCGCAGACGACGCGCGTATCATTCCATCATCGTTCATCCATTGCGGAGATGCAATCATTTCATCGTGATGTCTAACATACAAAGAGTTCAATGTATTACGAAACGCGACGCACAGGGGCCCAAGTCTGCTATTTAGCAGATTTTGTATTTACAAATGCACCAATAGAGTGTCGATAGTGTTTCACTTGAATAGTTTTTGACATTTGGTATTCTCAAATTTGTTTAAGTCCGAGGCCATTTCATTGACACACTATCGAACGACTATTGATCTTTTCGGTAGTATCTTTCACATAAAAGCGATATAACTGAAATAATAGTTCATGGTAGATTTTAACTGTCGACCATTCCGTTCATTTTCCACTGACACTCTATAGTCAATACATTGAGATACTAGTTAACTTTTAGCAGAATACCTGGCACTATGGAAATATAATGGCAATAGGGTGGTGATAGTATGGTTGGTCGCCTAATTTAAAATAGCAGACTTGGGCCTCAGGTAGGTACAAGGTGCCGAAAACCTCTCATCACACAAGCTACAAACTACGCCACATTGCAAAAAATCAAATAAAATCAAAGCCCATGAATATTGACTGCTCACAATTTGACCTTTAATTTCATATTATCTTAAAAACTACTTTTTTTTTATATTGACGTACGTAATCAAAAATAATTTCTGTTGAGCTGCATTATTTAATTTATATTATATCGTGTAAAGTATTAGTTAAGGATGATAATTATACAATAAATCAATATTAGTCAATAAATTAAATTATGTTTAGTCGATTTTTAGTCGAGTTAAATAGATGTCAGATTCTACGGAATTGCGAATATTTCTTTTGACAAAGTGAGCATAACCGCTCCAAAAGTTCACCGACGATACAACGAGACAATTATTTTGCCATGTTCAAAGGAAACAAGAAAATGAGGGAAGTCATTTTCTGGTAGAATACATAAATCAACAAAGTATCCAAATTTAACGACGCCGATGTGTACTTTTAATTATATTAAGGGCCGCTTTCCTATCTAGGTTACTTCCAATTGACCTTTTCTATTTTGAATACAAATTAATTATAAAATTATTAATAAACATAGACGGATGTAAAAATAAATAAACAGTAAACACAATATTTAAACAAAATATGCGGAATGTCAAAAAGGGAAGAAATATAATTATACAAGAAAATGTAGGTAAAAATATACACAGCAAATCCGAACCTTTCCTATCCCATTTCTCCCTATTCCCTTCTCGAAACAATAAGACAAAATATCAAAAATTATAAAAAAAAAAAATTGTATTAAAAAGTATTTACACCTCCAACCTGCCGGCTAGTTCGTAACACCATAGATAAATAGTAGATTTTACAACAAGTGCACAAAACGAATCATTTCTATCCGAGACTTTTAGCAGCCCGAGCCGAAGGCGAGGGCTGATAGTAATGTCGAGGATAGAAATGGTTTTGTGGACGAGTTATAAACTCTGCTTTTCACTTCGATTGCGAGGAAATAAATAAATAAACGCACGAAAAACAAGACCTGTTTCCCCTTTCCCGGCGCTTTTTTTTTAAAATCTTACGACTTTGAAATTAGGCTTGGGCTGCAGACCTATACAGCCTACTATTAAATTAATTTTGTAATAAAATAATTTTCTTAAATTAATTAAATAACCTACCGTACTTTAATTTAAATTTAAATATCTTTTATGACTTGAAAAACACATTAGGCAAATAAATTAAAGTAAATATTATAAAATAACAAATTCTATCTCTGAACTTTTTGTTGTGTTTGGCTGTATGGCTTATTTCCTTTGCCTTAATATAGATACATTTATGAGTTTACTTTTCTGCCCTTGTGCACAAAATTCGATTTTGTGCAGCCTATATCCTGCGCAAATAAGCACTTTCTGAGCATGAGAAGTGAAAAAGCATTTTTGTACAAAAGAAAAAAAAAAAGATCATGAAAACTTAAAATCAGTACTGATACAAATGAGCTGATAAAATTCATTGCACATTGTCTACAATACAACATGACAGAGTAATCTATGGTCTATGGTAATGAATATTTTATTAATGAGTTATTATGCTAAATCATGCGATACGCCGCCGCTTCACGGTCTACGCGCCCGCACGGTCGGTTTTCGAAACCAACATTCCTTATGAATAGCCAAAATGGCGTTCAAAAATCACAACGACCTTGTTATGAGTGAATGGTCAGAAATAAAGGACTAAGCAAGTCATTGGTAGAAAAAAAACCAATAGACAACAAGTTAGAGAGTTAATGAAAATAGTTTTTTTGTTTGTTTTAAATTTACGCATTGTCCAGTTTGTCGTCCTGTTTTCATAAACCCAGATTCGTAAATCGAATTAATTCGATTAAAATAAATATTTATGAAAACGGTCTGACATCTTACAATATACAAAAGTACGTTTGCTTGTATGAATAATTGCTTTCGATTTTAAATAAAGGTTGCTTTACGATACGCCATAGTTTTCGCCATTCCGAATATCAATGAGAAACGTCAGTTTCATATTTCCGAACGGTCTACAATCTACAATTATAAAACACTCCATTGAGCTGGAGTCGTGCAAAATAATACTTAGAATTATAAAATACGCCAATCCAAAATAATAGGCCAAGTGACATTTAAAATTAGCTGCCGACGAGCGAGACGCATACACAAAATAGGATATGAAGTTACGTTTCTTTATACGCTTGCAACCGATATCTAGACAATCGAGTAGGTACTTACTTTCGATTTCGTGAGGCCGGTAATTAGCATGGCCTCGGCATACGTTAGCTGCGTAATACGGAACGGAACTGGCCCGATCCATTCGCGCGGGATAGGCACGATTCGTCGTCACATCGCATTTCTGAACGCAGCGGGAAGCCATGAGTTTTCACTTTCTTTTCGATATTTATACTTCTGTATTCGAATCGGCTGTTTAATATTGCAGGCAGGGACGTTCTTGCGTCAATAGGCCCGTCGATTAATCGGAATTTATAAATCGACTAAATTTATTCAGGTCTAGTTTCGATTTAAATTTTCAAACGCAACACGTATTGATACATTTGAATTATTTAGGTAAACAACTTCGTTTTATTTTGTATCTGATTACTTTATGTCTGTTGTAGAAAAACATTTAAGTATGTTATTACATAAAATTGTTATAATATCAAGTAATCGCCTTAAAGTTCGAGATAGCAGCATCCAAACAACGTTGTTAAATACGAATTTAGCCCAGAACACTGAAAGGCACAATAATAAAAACAATCAACTTACTTATCCTTTTAATTAAGATAATATTAACTCTAGTAACATACAATTTAAAATGTATAAAAAAAAACAAGAAAAACCTGATATACTAGTATACTCGACAAACTTCATCGACATTTTTGATACAATTTAAATGTAATGATAAATCGAATAATAAATTTAACGAAAATTACCAATAAAATGTCAGTTGACATACAAAGTGGATTCGATTATTTTCATTAATCGACTAAATGTTGTATTCGACCCCTACTATCTCAGATTCAATATAAGGTCATTTCATTGTTGTGTGTATTATTCCTTACTAATAAATCACGTTGTATTTCTGAATATACCGCTTCTACATTATAAGATAACGTGAAGCTGTAAAGTTAACTTTCATGTAATAAAAATGCTTCTTGGCCGCGAACGAAAATGTACACTGAGAAATAGACAACTTTGTAACTTTATTCGTGGTTTTTACACTTTTTACTGCGAGTTTATATCATTTCGATGACATAGTTTGTAGTTATGTCGTCTTTGTCTAAGTCAGTATCAGTAGTGTATGTTTTCTTTTTTTACATAGTTTACTTCCAATTTGTGTAGTTACCTCAGTTATTGTAAGACATGTAATAACAGTTTTTATAATAAAATTAACCATTACACATTAAATGAGACGCTGTCATTGTCAAATTAAGAAAGAAAGAGATAGATTGAGAATTACCTGCTTTGTCATTACCTTATAAATGTTTGTACAACTCGCTATTAAGTTGTATTTATCCAAAAACAAGTTGTTCATAGTTTATTGTTTTCTAAAAATCTTTCATGACTATTTGAAAGTTAACGTAAGTAAATATTAACATATTTTTAGATATAAATACGTATTATAAAATTTCCTCATATAAATACCCTTAATAAAAACATGATCGCATAAATGTTAACTACTCAATAAAAAAGCTATCTGATTGAAAATTTCCGCGCATGCTGTTAATATTTTCATATTATCATACACAAATTTAATCTCATATAACCTGTTTATGGATACCACCCGTCAAATAAAACTGACAGTTTTTTGACATTAATTGTAGATTACACACTCTTATTTAATCACTTAGACAGTTTTGATGAACAAAAATTAGGTAATTCTTGTTTTCGTTGACTCAAATTAAAATTTCAAACACTATTGGCAAAATGTTTATCCATTAAGAGTAAGATGGTAGGGAAGGATTCCCCGCGGCGCACCTAAAACAGTACACGGTAACGCAGTATCAAATAAAACTGACAAATCCTCCATCCACAATGACTTCAAATAAGCTATCTGCCAATAGATGTCTAATATAACAATCAACTAAAAACTAAAATGCACAAAAATTATTTATGAATATTAAATGTTTCCGATTAATCGACTACACTAAATTGTTTTTTTTTATCTGTTACAAAATCAGAATGGAATAAAATCACACAATTTTAAAATTCGAACTTCCTTTGTTTCATTGTTCACGTGCAAGTGTCAGTAACCTGCGTTTTTGCCGCGGCTTTTATTTTTTAAATTGGCGACCGTGTCACGGCCATCACGATCGCAGAGATAACCTATTATATTGTCAGTATAAAGATTGACCGATTGCGTAAAACGAAACGCTTTTTATGTAATCTAATCTTATTTTTGCGTGCGTTGTCCTGTATTTTTTTTTTGTCTCCGTGCGTGAAACGGAACAAAATTAAATTGTATTTTTGTTAAAACTTTAAATTACATACCTATACCTTTTTTAATTTTTTATAATAAGTAATTTGCGTAAAATATGTCATAGACTGAGGTCTACTTATTCGCATTACTTTTATGAAAGTTGAGCGTCGAATATAATGTTCCTTATGGCATGAATTGTTATTTTAGCACATAGACGTTTCAGGCATGAATAAAATTGTTATAAACATCGATTTGAATCTTCTGTCAGTTTGATATGTTCTTGATAAGTGAAAGTTAGCTTAATTGTCAGATAAAACTGATATTTAAGGTGATCGAAGTTATTATGAAGACAATTTATCCAGTAACCTGGGAAAGCCGTGCATTAGTTATCTTAATAAAAAAATATTTAAGCATATATTAATTTCAAAAGCAGTTAATTACACTAATATTTTAGAAAATTATACGTCTATAAATAATTAACAGGGAAATAAAGAAACGATATCGATATTAACGAGTTTCATAATCGATTTAAGGTTAATTGGTGTTTAAATATAGTTTCTTTTTATTTATAAACTAGCGGCGCCTTCAGCTTAGCTCGGGTTTTGGCAAGGATCTTTCATCTTTATTATAATTAATGTTTGTTAAATAGGGCAGTTACTCTACTCCCGAATAGTATATTCGTCAAATAAACTGACTATTCTTATAGTAATTATAACCTTATTTACATAACTAACGCACAAACATACAAATATTTACATTAACAACTACATTAAGAGCCATTGCGCACTGTCGACTAGTCGCCGGCGACTCAGTCTCTCAGCGACCAAAACATAATCAAGCGACCGGCGGCGACCAAGTCCGTAAACACCTATTGAACTTTATGAAAGTCACAGTCGCTGTCGACCGAGTCGCCGGCGACCAGCCGACAGTGCGTAGTAGCGCTAAGAGCATTGTTGTAACGCAGTGACACAAGAGGCAATAACACAGCGATAAAGATTGCTCAGAAAGCAAACGCATTTTCAGTCATTACCGTCAAATTAACCGATATAGTAAATCTCTAAACGAAAGTCTGAAACAAATCGTTTATTTAGAGACTAGGTCTTCACGGGCTTTCTCTGGTCTTATTACATCTTTATCATTAAATAATTAACTATTATTAATTCCAACAACATGTAACATTTCAGAAAGCTAAATCAAAAGTGTAGTAAAGTGAATAATTGAATACCTTTTAGTGCTAAGTCGGTTTCTTCACTAGGGAATGTTACGTATACTAAATTAGTATTCACGTATGCATGCCGCTTATAGTAAATGAATACTAGTCAAAGAGCCAAGTCTTTTTCCTTGTGCATAAACCCTTGAGCTACAATCGAAGGGCGCTAGCAACCACGACTGTTGGCGAACGGCACTACATACTCTTCGTTCCAAATTAAGAATAGAAATGAGAGGAAGAAATGTGTGAAATATGCCCTAGAGTTATTTAAGGTGTGGTGTCTTGAGGTGCTCACCGAAGTTTATAAATATTACGTTGAAGAATGTTACATAGCGTGAAGATACAATATAGAACAATGTCAGCATTTAATAAGAGTTAGTTTTAAAACATTTTATTTTGCGTTCTCACACAGAATGTTACTATTAAATGTAATGAATGAATGTTAAATAATGTTTTATAACACCGATGTGCACCTTTATGTAGCAACACATATAAATTTCTTATATTTAGTATGGTTAGATAGAAATAAGTAACGTTTCACACAACATTTCACGCTATTCTGTATGGGGATGGTACTTCAAAACTAATCAGAATAATAGATACAGCAGGAAGTTTTAAATATCATAATACTTTTTCTGTTTTTTTAACGATTATATTATTTGCAAAAAAAAAAACCTGATATTTACACAGCTTGTCTATACTATAATACAAATAAATAATATTTGAAATAATCGACCGAATTTTTTGTACATACGACGTTCAATATAATTAATTTATACATATTGTTGTAAATGTATACGTTATCGTAAAACATCTGTTTATACTAATAAAATGGCAGAACTTGGTAGCAATATGAAATTTCTCTTTAATATTGAGAATTTATATTTTTTTTCAAAACCACTAAGGTGGCAAACCAGCATACGGCCCCGGTCCTGATGGTAAGCGTCACCGTAGCATATGGACGCTTGCAACACCATCAGAATTTCGGAAAATCCTTTCTTATTGGAAGCTTCCTTCATACAAGGATCACACGCTCTACCCTCTCTACGATTCGCGGTGTGTGTTGACTCGTCAGTCAGTCAGACATCCAGATTAGAAACATTCCAGAAACAAAGCAAAATGACCACTACCTGTAAAAGAAATGGTGAAAGAAAAACGGTTACGGCCTTTTTGTTCATCAGATTCTCTAACAATTTTTTGAGTGACATAAATAATAGTAGAAGATAAAAACACGTTCAATGTAATTAAACTACACGAAATAGATAAAATA
Source organism: Endotricha flammealis (assembly GCA_905163395.2). NCBI lineage: Eukaryota > Metazoa > Arthropoda > Insecta > Lepidoptera > Pyralidae > Endotricha > Endotricha flammealis. Next base: position 1,749,643 of record LR990859.1, on the reverse strand, counting down.
ATTGACTAATAGAATATGCTATAAATATAATTCTAAATATAGACACGTTGTTAATTATAGTTAAAGCACGTTCATATCAACTATCGAATAGTACAAGAGCTGAAATCGAAATAACTACATCGTCGGCGATATTACAAACTGTTAGAGTGGGTTTAGATTAAGGGTTTACATTATATTTAAATCTTAAAGTTTTTGGGTTTATGACAGACAGTTTCACCTTAGCGACAAAGTTTATCATATCAAGCTATAATAATTCCACTATTTTCACTGTAGGGATACGGGTCTCCCTTCAATCGAAGGGGATTAGAGCATGCTCTGCCACGCTACCTCAATGTAGATTAGCGAATGCCAGTGTTTTCAAATAGCCTCAAGGTCTACTTGGATTACCGACTGTCATCCATGAATAACCGCCGGGAGCGACAACTGTGCTATCCGAAGCACGGAGAAGCCGTTGTTACCACTATACTAGTAGTGGTATAGTTTTGTGGATGTAATGTGAAAATAGCTTAATATTCAATATATATAAAAATAATTATATTCTCGAAAGTGACCCCAGTAGCCCACGAAGAACACAATAGCACAATGACATTTGTCGTTAGTAACTTAAAACGTATCTACTTAACTTTACTTTTAATAAAAGTCAAATACTAACGAAACAGGCGCACATCTGCGTATAACCCACTTTCCCGTGGAAATTTCGGAAAATTTCTTTCTCATCGGAAACTGAACTGAATGAAAGCGCAAGTCAAGCAAAGATAAACCAATTCACTATTGACAATACATGTTTTTCCGTCTTTTTATTAGTCCCACCTAAAAACTACGTAAATAAGTAAAATTTGCGACATAAGTTATAGGATTAGCCCGATTATCCAAGATACAGAATTTTAAAATAGATCGATTGCCATCAAGTCTTACCTACGTTTGATAATAATTAATTAATATACATATACAATAAATAATATTAAAGATTATTACAAACAAAATTATAATGTTTAATCACTGATAATAAAACACCAAAATTGTTCATTGCTTTGTTCTGTTATCAGTAAAAACAAATCTGATTTAAATAATTATCGCGTACGTAAATAATAATAACGCGAAGAAGATTAAGGGGGGGGGGGGGGGGGGGTTACCACTACGCACATTAATTAGTATCTACAGTAAAACTAAATAAGAGAGGTAGGGCACAGCGGATAATCCGCTCAAATCGGAGCAGCCCGACTGGGGAAGGACCTCCACCTTACAGAAGATCGTAGCCAAATAGCATTGGTCTCGGCCATATTGTGTTCCTACGGTGAGTAAGGTCTCCAGAGCTCCACTTGGGGGGGTTGGGAGGGTTGGCAATGCGTTAGTGATACCCCCGGTATTGCAAACGTCTATAGGCTACGGTGACGGCTTACCATCAGGTCGACCGTATGCTTGTTTGCCACCTGTGCTGTGTTTCTATTCCCGAGTCGGCGTCGGCACTGAACGTGTATTTTTTTTTTTATTTTGACCATCATGGTACGTAATCCTTAAATAAATACAAAAGTTGAGGATTCATATCATAGATTCATACATGGTCATAAGCAAACATTCGTTACTCTTTTACGCAAAATGGGCTTGATAGATTTGCTTGAAAGGTACATGGGTAGTTTATAACCTGGATTAACACATAGGATAGTCTTTATCCCGGATATCAGTCTGTAGGAACAACGGAATTTCGGGCTAGTAACCTAATAATGGAAGAAAAGTGAGACAAAAGTAACGCGTAAACCAAGACGGTAATTATTAAAAAAAGTACCTCGAAAAATCACCCAGAAGCGTAAATGAGATTCATAAATCATGAAAATTAAAAAATAATATTGAAAGATCACGGTCACGGTCCGTAAAGATGAAACTGGTCAAGTCTGAGTCCGTTTTTAAGGTGAGAGTTCCACCACGACGTATCGACTAATGGCGCGTTAAGTTTAATGGTTGTCACACACTGCATTTTATACTAATCAGAGTTTTAAATCGTGTGTCGATTACAACAATTTTAACAAAATGTTTGTCTTGTGAAGAATTCCAACTCTGCTATTTGCTGCCACTCGAATGACTCCACCATCGGGCTGTCATATCATTACTTCTTCTTCGAAGTCATGTACTCTTGTCAGAGTGGTCGTGCGTGGTTACAACGATGCAGACGATGGTGAGGGTTATTTGATTACAGAATCCTAAAAAGATGCAAAATTTCCTCAGGAAACAAGGGCAATTGTGTAAACTGGTAATCAATCAGCACGACTGGTTCGTTGAAGGCCAAGGCTACTGCTTTCACTGCTCAGACCGCTCAACAAATGAATCTGAAGTATTTTAGTATGTGCAAATATCGAAACTACAATCTCAAAATAACAAGTTATATGTCTCCTCTCCTTTTTTAACTATCCCTCTACTTCTTCTTACCAGTTACTATCGAATACCGTCAGTTCGTTCGACCATCTCTTTCCTGGACATATTCTGATAAATTTTATAGAGGACCCTCACCTCAGTGTTTAAATATACTATGCCAAAATTTCGCGACCAAAGAGCGCGAGAGGCGAAAATTTTTATGAAAAAAAAAATGTTTATTAATAATTAGTAAATTGGACCTCGACAAGCACGTTCTCTATTTTATAGATTGTTTCAGTAAAATTAATAAGCTTACAAAATGAATCTATCGTCATCCTTTATGAAGATATTCGACTAATATAAAATCCACGTTGAAGAGACTGCAGGAAGATGTTAGTATCTCAAAGGCCCGTCACACACGAGGCCGGCGCGACATTGAGCGTTACAAAACGCATCGTGCGGCCTACATACCGTCGCGTCCGCGGTGCCTAGAAATGCTACAGTTAATATCAAGGGCCTGAACATCACGAAGACACGCGTGGTGCTGCACCTAGATTTTTTAATCGAGCGATGTGCATCTTGAACGTGTGAACACACGTTCCGCACTCAATTTGATTGATCTAGACTTATCGCTATCTGATTTTATTTGTGCTCAATTTTTATTTTAGACTAATCTAACCCGAGCCGCGCTACTACGTCTGCGTAGCGTTTGTATGGGAAAATAAAATTGACAATTTTAGTATTTTCCTCGAAATTTTTCCATATTTTCTCAACATTTAATTAAACCTTCCCTAAACTTTCACAAATATTTTTGGCAATAATATATTGTTTCCCGCCTCGTATGACTGCCAAGAAAAATCGGAAAGTGAAATTCTAAAGAGGATCGATGACCCATTTATCGGCAAGCAGACCTTGCAATATGAGGTCAAGGTTTAGAAGTCTTTAAGGTAGGACTTGTAAAAAGGAAAGTTTTCTTTATTAGAATTTTTCGAGATTTTTCTTTAGTAATGAAATAAGATAAATTTTATTATTTATTATGCCACACACGAATTCCTATTGCATATCGTCGACGTTTTATTTGAAGGCGTTGATAATCAAAATATAAAATAAAATCTTTAGTATGAAATAAGTAACTTACAGTTAAGTAAAAACGTTTCTAACCAACTTATTTATTTTAAAAAAATGCCGAGAACTCACAAAATGAGGTAACTGCACATCATGAACGAGGCCACAGGAGAATGCTGCTGTCCTATGTAATGGATGTATGGAAACCCTCATAATATTGATTGATTTTATGTATGACTTGATAAGGACTGACCGTGGGTCTATCAAAATGATTTATGAATATCACCCACATATAAACGTCAAAACAGATAACACACATGGTCATACATAATTCTATTCCAATCAAAATTAGACCTTAGTACAGATACATAAAATCTACATTAATATAGAAATTTTCATTAAATTTTTGCAACTTTTACAATAGAGAAAAGTCTAATATTCTAAGACAATATCAAATTTTGAGTTCTAATAGTCAATCAATTCTTACTTACTCTTAAAGTTTGAGGTTGTGAGGGGGTAATTTCAAGATCTACTAAACCGATTTGAAAATTCTTAAACCAATAGAAAGCCATGGTATTTCTTTTCCTGAAAAAGTGGGCGAAGCCGCGAGTAACAGCTAATATTTAAATAAACATAATAAATTTGTAATAATATAAAAGGTTTTTGTATGTGCTGAAAACTATAAACTGAGGTACATTTACCGAAACTTTGTAGGTAAATTAATTTCTAAGAGTACAGGTACAATACAACGGTTTTGCTTATGTAAAACACCTCAGATATTTTATCGTCTACTATTATCGACTACAAAATTGTATAATAGTCATTAAAGATCAATAAAACAAAAATCCTTTGTTTTGTTAGGTGTTCTGTTTATTTACTGAACGAAAACTAGTTTGAGATCGGAACGTCGAAACGGATGTGTTGATAGGTAGCATCACGTCAAAAGATTTTTTATTTATTTAATTAAAATAAAAAGTTTTGATGTAGTTTTAATCAATGTAATTAAAATTATGGGCAATAAAATTAGGCAAAGGTTATACAAATGTTAAATTGTTATTTAAATTTCCTCATAGAATGTAGGTGCATGAAATCGGAGCAGCCCGTCTGGGGAAGGACCTCCACCTTACAGAAGATCGTAGCCAAATAGCATTGGTTTCGGCGATGCTGTGTTCCTACGGTGAGTAAGGTCTCCAGAACTCCACTTGGAGGGTTGGCATCGCGTGAGTGATAGCCCCGGTATTGCAAGCGTCTATAGGCTACGGTGACGGCTTACCATCAGGCCAGCCGTGTGCTTGTTTGCCACTTTTGTCGTATAAAAAAAGGAGCTGGCACAAGAGAGGAAAATGGAGCTACACCGCCAAGACCGTGGCTCTTTAAATTTAGAGAGAGATACAAGACAACGGTTATACAAAATGTTAAATTGTCGTTTATATTTTCTCATAGAGGATTGGAGCATGAAATTTGTCTTATTTACAACGATTATTTTGTTGTTTATATTGTCTCATAGAATATAGGTGCTTGAAATTCGTCTTCTACACGTCACAACGAATATACAAAAGGTTAAATTGTTGTTTATTGAAAGAAAATCGATTGGAATGTCGAGTTGTACACGCGTAAGGCGCATGGTCGGTCGGTGTAGCGAAAGAGTTGCGTGCATCGAAAATTTATTCACTTACAAATTCCTTTACAGCGTATTATGCCTGTTGCTATGTACTTATTTACTGTAGTTTCGATAAAGGGTTTCTTATAATAGCTAAATATTAGAAGTAGCTAGATCTAAATAGCGATTAACTTAATAATACTTTTTTGAGAAAAGTCGAAAAACTGAAATGTTTTGTATGAAATTATAAATTCTTTTTAAATGCAATCGGGGATGCATTTCGGACGTCACCTACCTACATTATCACCAATCTATACTTTTTAATTTTCAGTGTAATTTATGTTATTATTATTAAATAAAAAGTTATTTGCGAGCAAAGAAGCGGGTAACAGCAGGTAACTTTTCTGAAATAAGGACAAGTCTAAAGAAAAAATGTGTAATTACATTGTTAGAGTAAATTGTATACTACTGACATAGGCTTAATCATTTTATTACAGAAAATAGACTGTAATAAATTTGACTCTATAAATGAAATAAATTGAATAATTTGAGAGCTTCATTCAGAGGCCTCATTCTTGAAAACAATTTCGCTCGATCGGTTTTTCGTTCAAATCTCGTAAATGGTAGCCCATATGAAAAAAATGTTCTTCTACTTAAATAATGTACATTAAATTTTCTACAAAAAGATTCTATGCATTTTTAGAGGGAAGGAAATGGACAATGAAAAACAAACAAACAAACAATATTATTTAGATTTGAAAAACTAAAATACGGGACTTTTAACCCCCCCCCCCCCCCCCCCCCCCTCCGTCGCTCCACCCCCACCCATCAGTACTTTTAGTATATTGTTTAAAACACTATTTCCTACAAATATGCCAAAATTCGCTACTACACGAATTACTTCCCCTGAGAGCTATTTTTATGTTTTCTTTGGGTGGACTAATTCCGAAAAGTTAATTAATCATGTTGACAGACGTAAGAAATAAAATAAAAATCATCGTAATTTTATTATATTGTATCGATAATGCTTTTATGTATAATAATAGTGATATTTGTTGTTCTAGAAATAAATTATTACCTATATAAAGATAAAGACTTTATAGTCAATAAACACAATAACAACGAAGAATGTAAACAATATTTAAAAAATAACAATTTTCTATTTTAATGTTATGAATATAGTGGACACGCCTTAAATTATATGATTTATCGATTTTTAACACATGATTTTTTTTAATTAAGGGAACGCTTGAACAAATATTATTAAAAATATAATGATAAATATAATAATGCTTTTTAGCAATACACACAAAATAGTATTACAGTCAGCCAATAAAAGAGATGAGCAGAGCCGTAAGTGTAATTCAAGTTTTTCTAAATGTTGCGCGAAGGATTGATTGATTTTTCGATAATGTACTAAGTAATTACAAAGTTTTAAACGATGCATACGTTTTTAGCATGAAAATCTCTGGTCTTAGCATTTGGTAGTAACCTGGTCAGGTCATTGATTGACACACACACAGCCTATAAACTACACCAAGGCGGCCTTATTGCTAAAATCTTTTCAATGATATTGCGTCACACAAAACGTAAGAATCTCGGCGGCATGTCGAACTAAACACCGTAATTTCATTGCCGTGAATCACATATACGTGGGAACCGGCGCAACAGAATTAACTTGTTGCAACCGAGCGAAAATTTCTAGAAATTTCCACCATAATCCATAAATAACAAAATACAAAATTTCCAAATACCTAGTAGATAAAGGTTATCGTCAATTATGCACTTATAATATTTAGATATTAAACAGATTATACGTAATTTTCGATTGATTGTGTAGGGCTTAAAATAATTCGAGCATTCTCACGTAGCGAATATATTAATGCTATTAAAATCGTGTCACAAACAACTGATAAGGGCACCGCTTCCGTTGACCGCGAGTTTTCACCGACCGCGGGTAGAACTATATTCCATTTTACTTGACACACGATTTCCAAAAAAATATCAACGATTTTGTTCGAAATAGTTGGTTACTTATAACTTATTTTGGTAACATAATATTGTGTCTATTATCGCAACTAAGTGATTTGTAGTCATTTCATGTTTTTTCATTTATTTTAAACCAGAAGAATTGTTTGGAGCATTTGTGTCAAGTATAATAGAGCGGATTATACTGCATAGTAACGCACGAGAAATGCCATCGCGTAAAAGCGCTTTGAAACTAGAAAACACTTAGTAACCAGAATAAATACACCTACGCGCACAAAACTAAATACAGCGAAGTAAAATTTTTTCACTAATACGGAACTGGTACAATTTGGACGCGCGCCATTCCTGCCGATCACATGATTTCCCTCGTAATCACTTACCTTCATATCGTCGAGCATGTCACACACGGAGATGAGGGACGCGGTGTCCGGGGTCACTTTAATCACGCCCATGATTATCACAGGAGTCTTCGGGAGAGCAAATGACACTGAGGACCAAGGAGGTCGTTTCTTCGTGTCTAATATCCTTAACGTTTCAAAAATTTAAATGCGAGTGACGCGTGAGTCGTTGTATTTTAGGAACACTAGGCGCGAGACGTGCTCACGCTGTGACCGAGCCGCGCGGACTGAAGTCGTGATCAAATGCTACTTCGGACAGTGAAAGGGTCTTGACGTCATTATAACGATAACGCGCCCGCACCCCGCGCGTCTCACTTGTTGCTACACCTGCTGTCCTTGTCATACCAACGATCGTACGATATGTGCGTCTCGCTCGATAATGATATGACACCTAGCCGGTTGATTAAACGTATTCGTGTCTCCAGAATACGCGTTCCACACATTACCGACTTTTATTTTACATTTTTATAAGCATTTTAAAATGTACAATGTCGATTCATTACCATACATATTTTTTTATGATCACTTTTTTTTGCGCTTGCGAACTTGAACTATTTAATTTCTAGACGGTAAACCGGTTCGGTTTTATAATCAGACCACCAAACAGGATTTTGTTTTAAATTAGGCGTGTCTTTGTTAGTCTAGCCTAGCCTGTAGGTGAAAATATTGAAATTGCAAGCTACGCCGTAGAGATGTCATCTACGCATTCCGTAGGCGTAGCGAGGGGTCCCAGCGCTACGTGCGTAGTTACCGTAACCTTCTACGCAGCTACGAGAATTATAACGATGTCTCTTGAAATAGGTTTATTTTAGTGAATAAGCTAGCAAACAGTTCTTTTCGTAGCAAGTGGCTATTGCATACATTTAGACAAAACATTACTTATTATTGGCGATCGTAATTTACCTATATTATTATTGGATTCGTTGGATGACAGTCGTTAAACCTAGTCGGTGACCTTCAGGCGGTTTGAAAAAACTGACTTCTGATCGCATTGGAGCAGCGTGGCAGAGTACGCGCTAATCCAATTCGATTGAAAGACCTGTATCCTTGCAGTGGAATGATTTATTAGTTGACAAGATAATAAAATAAAAAATATATGATAATCAAATTTCAAATTAATAATGCATTTACAGGATCTTAATTTGATATTATAATTAAATCGCGTCATGATCTCAGACGTAATGAATAAAACATAAGGATCTATATCACAAATTTTCAAACTCTGTCGACTCGGCCCGAACCTCGAAATAATTTTGAAGTATCCGAATAAATTAAAACTAAATAATTCCAAAAGTATGTTCTTTGATAAAATAAAATAAAAACACAAAGGCAGACAAACAAGCAAGTGATATAAGTATCCAACTACTCCTACTCCATCTATGTTCTCTCTGATTAAATTCGTTGTGAGTTCCGAGACTGCTGTAGTTTCGTCCCCGGGACGTCAATAAGCTCCCTTGCTTATTGTCAATCTGTGGTCGCCGTTGTTGATCCTGGCTATACAGGAGACAGTAGTCACCGCCCGCCTGTAAACATCAGTAAAAACCATAGGCACTGTCCTGTCTATATGCCTAGTTTACTTTAACATAATGTTTTTTTTTTTTTTTTTTAACTTATTGTTTAAGTCCATAACAAATGTCAAAAACTATTCCACTGATACAATATCGGCATTCTTTTGAGACACGATTGAGACACCATTGAGAGTCCATTGGTGCATTTGTGTTAGTAGAATCGGGCCCCATGTGGCGTTGAGTCTGTGTTTTCTACGTATTATAAGTATATTATTTACAATTAATATTTCCGTTGTCGCTTACTTTGGGACCAGCTAGGTTACTCTGCATAGCAATCGCGATTTTAATTTCAATTCTGTATAATTTAAAATGCAAAATTAACAACAAATCTTAATTTCTTCCCTTGGTTTTTTATACTTTACTAACTATTTGGTTAGCATACAATCCGATTTCATTTAGTTTAGTAATTAGTTAGCGCTAGTCTAGCTGTAAAGAGTACCTAAAAGTAACAATCAAATCGAGCGGAATTATCTTCAAGAGTAAGGGGACAGATGGCGCTGTGTGAATGGTGTAGAATTATTAAATACTAGCTGCTGCCCGCGGTGTTACCCGCGTTTAATTTTATGCACAGCAGCGCCATCTATATCAGATATTTGACTGAATCCTACGGGAATCGCGTACTTTTCGGGATAAAATTAATCAAAGATATCAGCTACCTACATACCAAATATCATAAATATTGGCCCAGCCATTTGAGCGTGAAGAGATAACAAACATACACACGAACTTTCGCCTTTATATTATTAGTAGAATATAAATAGTAAGTAATTTTTGGTTTTGTTTCAAAACAAAGACGCTCAGATTACTTAAAACCGATTGCACATTACATCATTAGTAAACTAATGAAGATTTTCGAAACCCAAAAACGAAATACCGATTAAATACAATTACTTTGAAGAGAGACTATAATTTCGAGGCAGAAAGGTCTGTGTGACCTTGGCCTTATCGGACGCGTGCTCATATAAAGGCTGTATGGGATTGAATTCCGTTGCGTAACTTTTTTTTTTGAAACAGGTGACAGGTACATTTAAATGTCGGATGATTTATGGCGGGCTTTTGTATGAAATGGCGCGCATTTTTGCGCAATTTTATTTTTAGTTATTATTTTTTATTAATCTAACGATGTTTTTTTTTTAAATTATTATTATTGAATACAATTTTAGTTTTGTAAGCTGTAAGCCAAATAAGGCTTTTTTTTAAATTCGTTATCGCAGTATCAGTACTTACTTGTACGGTCAATGAAAGAGTTGTGAGAGTGGCCCTGTAGTATTTTAATTACTTAAATGAATGTATTTTAATGAATACGATTTGAGTTTGTTGAATATAGCATGGATAGATTTTCGCGAATTTTTATTTATCAATTTCGTATTTGTACTACCTATGTAATTATCATTATAAATGTATTTTTTTTTGTTACAATGCATCTTAGAATTTAATTCAATTCATGTAACTTTCTTTTGTAAATTTTTTGTCATCTTAGAATTTTTGTAACAACACGAGAATCGTATTTTTGCTCGAACCACCAGCTGTGTTGATTTATCATAATTTATCCTGAAAATATAATAAAATAATACGCGAAAACGAGTCGCTTTCCCAATATCACGGGTTCCAGCAGCTAATGTGGCATTGTTATGTTGTGTTATTAATAACATTTTAATCGACAAAGATAATATTATCGAAATGCGATAATAACCAAATTTGCGTAAATTCTTTACGTAAAAGCAATGATATTATACAATAATATAGATTAAATAAATAAAATAAATATATTGGGACAAATCACACAGATTGAGTTAGCCCCAAAGTAAGTTCGAAACTTGTGTTATGGGATACTAACTCAACGATACTATATTTTATAAGAAATACATATATAGATAAACATCCAAGACCTAAGGCAAATCAAAACAAGATCGTTTTTCATCATAACCCGACCGGGAATCGAACCCAGGACCTCCTGGGTGGCGGTCTGGCGGGCGTGGTAACCATTACGCCATAGGGTCGTCAAATTTAACTTTACTAGGGTCACCACAATGGGAATAAAATTACAATTTAACATACTTAAAACCTTCATTAAAAATCTTGCTATAGGAGCGTTACCTCGTTGAATGGCAAAAGAAATGAGATGAGCGAAGAAACTGCCAGCGTTTTTTTTTTATTTATTTTTTTATAAACGCATAAAGTATTACTCAGATAATGTGGCATATTTTTTACATGCTGCTTTAAAAACTTGTGAAAATCGCGCTTCGTCTTCGTGAATCCCGCTTTCCAATGGGAATTACGGAAAATGCTTGTGTATATCCCACTAATATTATACAGGCGAAAGTTTGTGTGTTTGTTACTTCTTCACGCTCTAATGGCTGGGCCATTTTTTTATGATTTTTGGTATGTAGGAAGTTGATACCTTGGATTAACACATGAAGAGTACGCGAGAGTTGGCAAACAAGCATACGGCCTGATCGCACCTGATGTAAGCATCACCGTAGCCTATAGACGCTTGCAATACCGGGGGTATCACTCACGCGTTGCCAACCCTCCCCCTCCCCAAGTGGACCTCTGGAAACCTTACTCACCGTAGGAACACAACATGGCCTAGTAGACTAATGCTATTGGCTACGATCTTCTGTAAGGTGGAGGTCCTTCCCCAGACGGGCTGCTCCGATTTGAGTGGATTATGCGCTTTGCCCTACCTCTCCTAAAATTAGGTATAAAATTTGGTCAACAGTCTGAAATAGATGGCGCTGCTGTGTATAAAATAAACGCGGGTAACACCGCGGACAGAATCTAGTCAAACAAATAAACCTTCCTCTTGAATCACTCTGTCTTTTGCTAAAACTAGCTACAATTAAGTTTACAAGATCTAAGAGAACAGCCAGCAGAAGCGACATAATTTTAAACTATGTAAAGATACGTCGGACGGGACAAGTATTCGGGCCGCTACCGTCTAGCGTAATCATAAAAACATTTAAGACTAAACTCTTTAACCTATCTACAGTTTTAATAATCATGTATAATTAATTAAAATGTTATCGACACGATGAAAACATCGCTTTATCATTATTAATATTCTGTTAAGCAGATTTAAGTGAAACTGTTGTACAAAGGCACAAAGGCTGAGCCAAAGCGGAGGACTACATAGTGCCATGTACCTATAATTAAATTACAAAAAAGTAAGAGCTTATCCATTCATGACGTCATACGAATTTTATGATTTTTTGACCATGCATGGCCACATTTTAGCTTATTCCCCTATTGTTGTGACGTCACACATTCAGCAATTTTCAATTTGGGTTAGTTAAATATTTATTGTTAGTTTTTTAGTTCAATTTTAATGTTATTATGTAGAGTAGTTTATTTATTAGCTTCCTATACTTAAATAAAATTGTTATTAATAGACATTCGGGGTGCGATCCCCGGTCGGGTGGGTCATAATGAAAAACGAACTTTTTCTGATTGGCCTCGGGTCTTGGATGTTTATCTATATAATATGTATTTGTTATAAAATATAATATCGTTGAGTTAGTACACATGTTTCGAACTTACTTTGGGGCTAGCTCAATCTGTATGAATTGTCCCTATACATTTATTTATTTATTTGGAAAGTAAAAATCAAACTTTACCAGAAAGTATTTATCTCTATTGGGAAAGAAGCACCAACAAACACAAAACATTTTTGTATACAACTAAAGTTTAATCATTTTTTAAACTTAAGACTGCAGATATTTTGTATGTGTCGTCACAAACTTGAGTACCGTCCCCCGTCCCTCCCGATTAGTCTTCAGTTAAGCAGATCAAAAGATGTTGTAATTACGAATAATGTTTAAATAAAAATGATTATTTTTTCTAGGTACATACAGACAGATATATTAACTTGCAATATGAAAATAGCAAAAAAATAATATTTTTTCATCACGTTACTGATAAGATGGTACACTTCTAGCATTTGGGGCTTTCCCCCTATATCGTCGATTATATCGAAGTTAACACAAACAAAAACCCAAGGTCCTATTTCTAATAACCTTGAAGTGACGTTCCGGGTCGCACGTTCGAAGCCGGTTTTGGCAATTTGGAACTAATTTAGTGGTTTTTTATCTTGTTAAACTTTCAGTCATATTTATACATTTGTTTCTTCTTCGAAATCCCGTCTTTCCTTGATAAAAACTATCCTATGTGTTAAAAATATAATATATAAGGGTGTTTACAGGAACTATTTTAATAAAATGCATTATAAGATTGACATAAAAATTCGCCTTCTCTGAAGAATTTCTATTTATCTCATCTTTCTTCGGGGCGTCTTGATTCAGAGACTGTATACTGACTGACTACTGAGTCGAGACAATATGAATACGCTGCAAGATGTACGGTATACAACATTACATGAATACGTTGCCCTTTCTTACTTGACACCAGTTAAATTGAAACAAACAAGAACTCAGAACCATAACTTTTGCTAACAGCAATAATAGTTACTCAATGCATTCGATTTCCAATTGTTTTATAAACTGCGAATGACACCCACTGGCACTCATGGATGTAGTAATCAAACTGGCATTGGAAATGCAGGCGGCAGTACTGAGACGTGGTCCAGAAACCTGCCAAAAGTGTCATACATAGCGCCTATAAATTCGTGTCAGATTTTTTTGACGTGTCTCGACACTGTAAATTTTTGGCGGTGAGAGCCCTACGCTCCCGCAACAGTCCGGTGTCTCAGAAAAGGGTGTTATTACACCCGAACTGAACTTTTCAATTAATAAAAAAAAAAAAAAAATTACGTGTCTGGTTTTTTTGACGTTGACGCTTTTGACAGCGCTGATTATTGGGATGGGAACTCTTGCCAAAGTGGCGCAAACAACGTAAATTTTCTTGAAAACCCTCATTTTGACGCGTACATTCTGTAAGTTATTCAAGTTTAATGTTGTTTCTTTTTGTGTATCATCACTACATAGTATAAAACAAAGTCGCTTTTTCTGTCCCTATGTCCCTTTGTATGCTTAAATCTTTAAAACTACGCAACAGATTTTGATGCGGTTTTTTTAAATTGATAGAGTGATTCAAGGGGAAGGTTTTAAAGTATCATACATTCCAAAATTCCCACCGGAAAGCGGGATACACGCAAACGAAGTTGCGCGGGTTTCGCTAGTTAAAAATAAAGCATAATATTCTATTTATATAAATAAAACAAGCAACTTAATTGAAAGTATCTCTTTACAAATGGGCAATGAAATTGAAATTGAAAGTAAGATCGGATTAAGTGTGTCAGTGTCGACTCAAGGGCAAGAATGATTTATTTCAGTTTGAGATGATACTGCCTTCCGGGATGTTGCATAAACCTGATTTATCATTGAGATGGTTACTGCACTTTTACTTTTGAGGTTTTCTTTTCGGTTATTGTATGGCCAGATGTTCCTATAGGCGTAGGTCAACGGCATAAAATCTTTAGTACTTTGTCGCATCACTAACTTGTGAGAGAAAATGCCAACAAAGTCATAGTGACAATGACAAGGTACAAAAGTGACAATATATTTATGCCGTTGACTGCACAGGCAAGGAGGTCTTGCTTTGAAGGGCAGCACTTTCTTTTCCTTTTTTTGTAAATAATGATAAAGGAAAAATTATTGACATTAGCAAATACCATAGAAGACTAATACGCACAGCTCTTGACGTTTCTCATACAATGACTTGGCAACCTCCGTTCACCTCATGCCGCTAGGGGCGCTATAACATTTTGCACACAAAACGCACAGTTCACCTCATGCCGCTAGGGGCGCTATAACATTTTGCAAACAAAAGTTTTGAAATCGTTCACCTCATGCCGCCCTCATGCCGTAGGGGTGCTAGTGTCGCGTCTTGCCCGAATTCTTCCGAAGCTGTGCGTATTACTCGTCTATAGTATTTGACATTAGTAACAATAATAAAAAAAACAAAAAAAAACAAAAGAAAGTATTGTCGGCCAGTACAGGGCGGCCGCGCAGCATGAGGCCTCATCGACCTAACACACTCACCGAGCAAAACGCATTACAATTTTACGACGGTAGTTTGTGAGAGGGTGGTACTTTTCCGGTGGAGTTTATATTTGTAATTGTAACTTTTATCAGTACCATTTTAGAAGAGCAAGTCCTAAGTTTCTTGCCAATTCTTCTTAGTATACATCTGGTGGTAGGAAAAAAATATAACGATACCCACGAAAGAGTTTGTAATATTTTTCAATAAAAATATTTGACTTTTTAAGTTCATCACTAATATTTTGACTAAAAAATGTTAATTAAATTTAGTATGTCGAGTTTTGTGGCTTTGATGGCCTATGTACTAGAACGAACACGAAATCTGACGCCCGAACGAAATTGAAAGTAATATCGCCGTGCAAGTGTGTCAGTGTCATTTCAAGGCAAGATAACTTATATTGACATTGTAGGTAGTTATTTTTTTACTTACCTATATTTTTCTACTTTTACCCATTGACGTAAGGAATGCTACTTTTAGATCAATACTTTTACCTTTTTTTTGGAGTGGTAGAACATTTAAATGGACTAGTTCGACTGGGGAAATACCACCGTCTCATATAATAGTGTAAAGTGATAATGCGTTTTGTTCGGTGAGTGAGAAATGGGAATCCCAATTTCTTGCTGCAAAACCGAATGAAAAAGTTGGTAGCTCTCAGGAGGCTTGGAATCACCGGCTTTCGCCAATCCGCATTGGAGTAGAGTGGCTGAGTACGCTCAAATCGCTTCGATTGAAGAGAGACCCGTGTCCCAGCAGTGGGATGATTATGGGTTGATAATATCACAAAATTTACCGCGAGCAGTGGGAAAAAGCTAATTGAGACAATAAACGTCTTTTACGGGACTTCCCAAGTTTCCCATTTATATTGCTCGTCGTTGCATTTTATTGTTAGGTAATTAAGAGGAAAACCAACTGAGTAAGTACTTTGCTTTACAACTGTCTATTTTGATTTCATTATGCCTTGACAAATTTTATTTGTAACCCAGTAACCCAGTTTTGACTTGGATTTAACTAAGCATTTTATTTTACATCATGCTAAAAAAAAAACAAAGTGTTGTGTTCCTACGGTGAGTAAGGTCTCCAGAGCTCCACTTGGGGGGGGTTGGGAGGGTTGGCAACGCGTGAGTGATGCCCCCGGTATTGCAAGCTTCTAAAGGCTACGGTTACCATCAGGCCGACCGTATGCTTGTTTGCCACCTTTGTGGTATAAAAAAAAGTAAGTAAACAAGTTTAAATGACCAAAAAAAGTGACTGTGAAGGTAAAATTTCTGAAATAAATCACATCATTTCTGTAATTCTGCATCAATTATGTTTTAGTATCTGAGTTTATTCTCGAGACTGTATAGTTATCAATGTATTATAAGTTATTTACAATAATATATCCATTTTGAAAAAAAAAAATGAAAAATTCCACCTTCCGCCCCAGGTGCGATTAGAACCCACGTCTTCTCGATTTTCGACCGAGTGCTCTTACCACTAAAGTTCCTGTTACTTTGACCGAAACAATTATAGAACAAAAAATATATCCATTATTATCTGACACAAGCAGGATAAGCATACCTTACTATGGGACAGAGGTGGCGCTGCTGTGTCATTTCTGGTAAAAAAAAGAGTGACGCTTATTGACGTCCCGTGGGAAAAACTACGACTGTCTTAGAACTCAAGGCTCATAGTAAGAAATATATACCAAGGACTTATTATATATATATATAACGAGCATTGGCGCACTACACATTACTATGCTGTGGCTGCGTCGGTAGCGAAATCCGGAACTAACCTTAAATTAATTACAAAATGTTATGGCGTAATTAGAATATTAAAACGTGGCGCCTGTCCATAACAACTTAACCGACCCGGAAATTATGTTGGCACATCAATAAATAATTTAAAATGCGACATACACGAAAATGTACATTAAATTTCATAATATCATCTGTGTTATTTTTTAATACTGATTGTAAAAAAAATATATGAAATTACATACGACAAAAAATATGTAATACAAGATCCACTGTTTTTTTTTTGGTAGTTTAAGATTTTGAATGACTTGCGTTGGTTGTAGGACTTGTAGGCTATGGTGACGACTTACCATCAGGCCGGCCGTATGCTTGTTAGCCACCTTTGTGGTATAAAAAAAGTTCTTGGAAATTTTACCTATAAAGTTAAGGAGTAAGAAAATCAATTTTGATACATTAAAAAAAAACCATTTTGTTTTCTTGATAAACTTAATGTTTTTTATAATAATGCTGACTTTTGTTTATGTTTTGTATGAACATCGAGTACTTAGCCCTTTTGTGTATGTATGCAAGAGTATATTTTGATCGAAGGCGCTAGCTCACGGATGTAGGCCGTCCTTGCAGGGCCGGCCCAGCGTTGGCATTTGGATAATTTATCACCGGCTCACGGATATCTAGTGAACTCGCCCTATAAGCTCGCTTCACACGTGCCCTATTGCAGATTATTAACATTTTTACTGGTATGCAAACTACCATATTGGCATTATGCTTTTTGCCCTAGGTATTGCCTCTGGGTTTACATTTACAGCTGCATAAATACATTGTCATTTTTGTATCTTGTATTACTACATGTTCGCTGACTATACAGTCTGCCATTGAAAGAGGTGAACAGAGCTGTAAATATGATAATTTTTTTCTAAACATCGCATAAGGGATTTATACGAATTTTTATTTATCAATAGTTTTTTCTTTCTTTTTATACTACTAAGGTAGTATACATGTAAGTATACAGCCCGCCTGAGTGGAGCTCTGGAGACCTTACTCACCGTACGAACACAACAGCCGAGACCAATGCTAATTGGCTACGATCTTCTGTAAGGTGGAGGTCCTTCCCCAGACGGGCTGCTCCGATTTGAGCGGATTATCCACTGTGCCCTACCTCTCTTAAGCTTATTCATATTGTACTATGTAATTACAAAGCTTTTATTTAGCTTCAAAACCTTTGTTCTTACATCTTTATCTAGGTCATTGATTAACTGTATAAGTATGGTCAGTGTCTTTACTGAAAATCCAAAATAAGTCGTAGGTATGTACTTTCTAAATAAATGCTGCATCTCTTCAAGAGGACCTAACCTATAAGTTCCTTTAAGTTCGTGTATGCGAAGCCTAATGTTTTTGTCGATTTAATGAGAACAGTAAGCTATGTGTGGTAACTGGACACGGATTTTGATAACAAATATCAACAAACCAACTGGCTTAAACTAATATTATAAATGAGAAAGTTTGTTTGTTTGTTGTTCCTTCATGGCTTGAATAAGCAGCCGATCATTATGAAAATTTGTATAAATATTGTCAGGGGTACAGAGCCCAACATAGGCAAATTTTTACGCGGGCGAAGCCACGGATAACAGCTAGTATTAACTAAATCTAAGTTTCCATGTATACTGACAGACCGGTGGTGTGTTGGTTGGTAGTGATTCTACTTTCGGTTCGAGATAGCGGGTTCGATTTCGGCTCAATATACAAAGTTTCATAATGATGGTTACATTATTAGCATAAACATCTTCGATGTTATTTCACTACCCTGGTCACTTCATTCATTGATTGACTATACAAAGGACTTTAAAAAGTAAACGAGTTATTTATTTTAAAAAGACTTAATTGTTTATTCGTCATCCACTAACAAAAAGGACATCAGACAGATGGACAGCAGAGGTTTAGTAATAGGGTTTGTTGGCACCCTTTGGAACCCCAAAAATTAGAGAAAAAAATACCATATATCCCGGAGTAGAGCAGCGTGGCAGAACCTCATCGATTGAAGACATACATTGTTTATTACCTGGAAAGAAATGAAATAAATAAAGTAAAGAAAATAAAAATAATATGGAATTTTTGATTCCTTATTTGTAGTATGGCAAGACTGTTTGCTTTCTTATAAAGCAAACAAAACTGCCATCGAAAAATGTGTCATCATCATATAGGCCACTGACTTGGCTTAATATGATGACTGTCATCCATAGAGACTTAATTGTAAGATTAAAATTATAGAGCGTTTAAGAAACTGAATGATAATACGTTAAAAACTACTAACTTTAGTCTGTTTACTACCTTATAATTAAGAAAAAAAAAATGCAAATGTATTATTATGTAAATTCTGAAAAATTATATACCTAACAAAAATTGCACACGGTATTTTTTTAATTAGGGCCATTCTTTTTGATAAAGTTGTGGTTACAATGATAATTTTATCAATTTGTGCCATGGGACTGCGGGTTTTGTTTGATAAGCATTTTGTTTTTGCATATATTACATAAGTATGTAATATCACGCTTGTATTATACAAAGGTGTAGGCAGAAACAAAAACACAGACAAATCTGTTTGCACAAACATTCTCTCACCCCAAACGCATATACCGTCTCCGTTCCGTCGTGGGTAATAAAATACTTTGTTATGAATGATTCACTGACTGACGGAGCAACGCCAATCCAAACCGATGATTTTGGAGGATGATTCTTTGTATGACGTAGGCATCCAATCAGAAATGATTTTCTTAAATTCCCACGGGAAAACAGGATACCTACAGGCCAACGAAGCTGCGCGAGTTTCGCTGGTCTGTAATAAAATGCTTTCTCGTGAATGACGGACTGATGGAACAGCGCACATGAAACTTGTGTGTTTTATAAATGAACGAAAAAGTGGAAGATGTTTTTGAGAATAAAAGGTTAAACTACTCGTAGGAAAATTCCGGGAATACCGCCCTCGTGTACAGAAGTAACCTAACATTTTATCTAAGTATAAATTTGTTAAAGATTTTCTGACCACTTTTCTTTGTACAGTCAGGTGCACGTCGAGCTTTTACTCTTGCAGTAGGTGCAGTACAATTTTGGCTCTTATGACATAGAAGTTAAGAACGGTACAAGCTATCAGGTATCATCGGGCTGTAAACTAACGTTTCTATATTTTAAAATTAAGTCAAAAATAGTCATTATCAATACATTTGACTAAGCAAAAAAAAAAAAAAAATTCAAAACTTTTATTCAGAGAATAGGTTTTCACAAACACGTTCTCTTGTCAGAGTATACAGTAATAAATGATTTGTATAAATTAATCTACTCTATAAACTACTACCATTTCGGAAACAAAAGCAAAATGACCACTGGTAAAAAGAAATGGCGAAAGAAAACCAGTTACGGCCTTTTTTGTCATTTAAAAATATATCGTACTTTTCTTTTTTCTTTTCTTTTTTAACATAGAATTTAAAACTAGGTACATACATACAACATTACGTACGCGGAATGTCAATAAATAGTGCCATTAATTTGTCTCAACATAAAATTAAATCTAAAATATAAAATGCTAAATCGGTGTTAAAGATAGGAGCAGACCGCCCGCAAGGCAGCAACCGTTCTCGTGTATTTTCGAGTTGACGTGAGAGTCGGCCTTCCAGCCTCCATTACTGGGCTCACCATCACGATATTATGAACAATATTGTAGGGAACAACAGTAACCCGACCCCCAACGCCACCACCAGTTTGGACAATTTGCGAGCATGACATGCACGTACACATTAACATCCTTGTCATATATTAATTTATATTAAAATGTAAATAATAAGAAAAACAGCACCACTTAGATGACACTACGACGTACATGTTACAATATTGAACACAAATTTTATTCATGTAGTTTATTGAACATTGACTGGCTTTTCACGACAAGTTTTAGCATTTCACCTTCACAAGAGGGCCAGGGATTCCTTTCATTTAGATACTCGTTGATAGTATAGTACGCTTTGCTGGTTAAGAATTTTTTTACATTTAATTTAAATCTATTATTGGGCAAGTTTTTAATATATTCTGGAATTTTATTATACATATGCAAACTTTGGATCATAAATGACTTGCCCGCTTTCCTAAGCCTGAATTTAGGAACAGCTAATTTATTTCTATTACGCGTATTAAAATTATGAATATCGGACACCTGGTTATAGTCATTAATGTTTTTACGAACAAACATAATGCTGTCAAGAATGCACTGTGAAGCAACACGAGCACTTCATTAAGGTAACCGATGACCAAAGGTCTGGTTATTTAATATTATTCATTATAACATCCTGAATAGAGTTTAAATTTATTTGCATTTCGTTGTTACTTGTAAACAGCTGATAAAGTTTAATGAACCGAAACAATGTTTAATAAAATAATATTTTTATATCATTTCGGATCTCAATAAATTGTATAGTAACAATAAATAAATATGTATTAATAAATTGTGCTGGCGAGATAAAGATTCCATACGAATTGTATTTATGAAGAAATTCCTATGATTCCTACAGCGATCAACATGAGCAAAAACTATGTAATGATTATTATGTACCTACCTCATAATAAATAGATTTTGCACACGTAAATCTAAATTAGAAAAAATCTAAAATGTCGTTTTCCGGGAGGGAAACTCGTTATTACTGCATTTCTTCCCTTTCGAGTTGTTTCAGTTTAGATTTAGGTGGATAATGGATATACTTATGTATAAATATGTGTTTCGGAGGGCACGTTAAGCCGTCAGTTTCGGCTGTTTTCGATGGATGACAGTCGTACAAGCCAAGTGACCTTCGGGCGGCTTAAAACGCTGGTCACCGAAAAACGTTAACGACAGAAAACATTAACCAGAAAAAGAAAAAAAAGTGAATAATATAAAAACAAGATATTATTTATTTTCATCAAAAACTTATTTAAAATATTTCAACCTAAAGGACTTTTGTCATGTCACGGAGTTGACTAAGTGACAGCTGATAAAAGACAGCATTCATCGAATCGAACGAGCACGATTCTTAATTAAATATGAGTTACTTAAATAAATTATTTGCTAAGAAATGTACGACTAAAAAAAATATTAAAATCATTATTGACAGTGTTTTAAAAACTCAATACAATCATGGCAACCCATAATCCTTTCACTGCAGGGATACTGGTCTCCCAGTCTTAAGAGTACGCTTTAACCCTCTTCAATCGAAGAGGGTCATAGCGTACTCTGCCACGCTGCTCCAATGCGGATTAGCAGTCGAAAAAATGATTATTCTAAATGATAATGTAATATGAATACACGCGTCGATTTTATATGTTAAATGCGAACTGATTTGATAATTATAAAATTACTCTATACTGAAAAAATTGATGATGTGTTGAAATAAAATGTATGTACTAAGCCGTACAGTGAGAGAAAATATGCGTTATAAGAGTATTAGCTACTATATAACGGCTAATAGAGAAGAATGGATAAGAGAGGTAGGGCAATCAGAGCAGCCTGTCTGGAGAAGGACCTCCACCTTACAGAAGATCGTAGCCAAATAGCATTGGTCTCGGCCATGCTGTGTTCCTACGGTGAGTAAGGTCTCCAGAGTCCCACTTGGGAGGGTTGGGAGGTTTGGCAACACGTGAGTGATACCCCTGGTATTGCAAGCGTCTATAGGCTACGGTGACGGCTTATCATCAGGCCGACCGTATGGTTGATTGCCACCTTTATGGTAATAAAAAAGAAAGAAGTCATACAACGCCGACACCAAATGACGGAAACAGATAGACCGATAGAGACAGATAGAGATAGAAAAAGACAGAGATGCTCATGATGATACTGACTATGAACTCAAAGTCTACATTTAAATCTAATTACATAGTATTATATCTATTTCTAATCATAAACAAGTTAGGGTTAATCAACTTAGAAAACAACGTACAACTAACACGTGTTGTGATTGCACCACTAATTCATTAATATCTAATACTAGCGTGCAATGTGCCTCATAATCATACGCAGCTTAATTTTCCTGTTGCAGTTTCGAAAAACCTAGATAGGCTTGTTGCTGTAAAAAAATGTAATTAGTCCGTCTTTTAAATTATTCAAAAATAAGGGCAACTCATTTTTTCATTTGTAAATTAGACCAAAAATGACAAAGATATAGCCCATTAAAGTTACGTGTGATGTCACGCCGTGTGGCATTTCTTCGCACGGGGTGACGTCAAAGGCACTCCTAAATTTTTATGTCTTGTATCTTTGTTATTTTTTGTTTAATCGAAAAAAGCAAAAATACGTGTCCAATATTTTTTTATAATCTAAAATACGGATATAATGTAATTATTTTGACCTTGGAAACAACCCTATTATTTTAATACAATTATCTTTATGATAACCCAAAATAAATGTGTAGGTATATCGATCTTAAAAAACACGACGACATTTTCAGAAACATCTTAGAAAGAAGAGAGAAGGTAGAAGAGGTTGAAAAGAGCTTACATTTTTTTTATACCACAAAAGTGGCAAACAAGCTTATGGCCGGCCTGATGGTAAGCCGTCACATCAGCCTATAGACGCTTGCAATACCGGGGGTATCTCCCAACCCCTCAAGTGGAGCTCTGGAGACCTTACTCACCGTAGGAACACAACATGGCCGAGACCAATGGTATTTAGCTACGATCTTCTATAAGGTGGAGGACCTTTCCCAGCTCCTATTTGAGCGGATTATCCGCTGTGCCCTACCTCTCTTAAACACATACATATACAAGGATCAAGTGAAGAGAAAGGCAGGCGTCATGTCTTAAAGAGAGGTAAAAATCTGGCAGATAGAGGAAATTGGAGGTTACTACACCGACAAGAGTAGGTACAGCTCTTAAATTTAGAAGAATCATTATGATAACCCGATGGTGCATTGGTAGTTAGTGCCTAATACCTTGGACACCAGAAGACGCGGGTTCGATTCCACTCGAGGCAAACATATGTGATGGCATTTGTGTTTGTTCTCGAGTCTGGTTGTTTCCTATGTATTATAAGTATATATTTACAATAATACATACGTTGTCTGATACCCATAACAAAAGCAGGTCAAGCTTAGCTTACTTTGGGACCAGGAGGCGTTGTGTGTGTGTGAATCGTTTAAAATTTATTTATTACCAGCTGCTATTAGTAGCTTTATTGCATACTAGTGTGACCCGCGCAACTTCGTTTGCGTGTATTTATTTATGCAAAGTGGCGCCATCTATTTCATATTCTTAATGAAATCCTACGGGAATCGCGTACTTTTCGCGATAAAAAGTACCCTATGTAAAAAGATCGAAGGTATCAGCTACCTACATACCAAATATCATAAATATTGGCCCAGCCATTTGAGCGTGAAGAAGTAACAAACATACACATAACTTTCGCCTTTATAATATTAGTAGGATTATAGCCCATGGCTGCGACTGACGTCGACGTTCGTTACGCGATCATAATTAAATATGTAAAATTAAATGTATTTTTTAAAGTTTTCCGAGTCATTTTCTTAATATTTTTTCCGTAAGAATCTTCTACAGAGTATTTCAAAACTACATTAAAAAAACATCAGTCTAGCCGTTTTCAAGTTATGGCCTGACAACGAGAAACAGGATTCATTTTTATATTATAGATAGCAAAAATTAACAATGTATCACACGAGCACATCAACTGAAAGTGATGTCATCCGATAACTCAACATCGATGACCACTTGTCTCGAAATATGATTGATAAAACGTGACACTAGCTTTGTAAACATGCACAGCTGACATTCAAGGGTAGCAGGTTTGATTACATGTGGCATTTTAAACTGTGACTTAAATGAGTTGATGCTAAGATAATTTTTAAGTGAGTCTCCACTCAGACGGATCATGGTCAAGGTTATACATGATCAAGCTGATTCAAGTTGAAACGGCTTTCAGTAATTAGTTTTGGTAGAGCACTTAGGAAATAGGCTCGAATAGTGAAGTACCACCTTCTCAAAGAATATCAGACTGAAGCAGCAATGAATTTAGTTTTAAATCAACAATCTACATAAATGCTACCGGGACAAGCCCACCACAAATTCCCACCGCTGCGTCTCTTGTATAGCCAGGATCAACAACGGCGATCTCAGAATGAAAATATGCAATGAAGCTTATTGACGTCCCGGGAGAAACACTACAACCATCTTGAAACTCACAAAATATATAAGAAATCAATTGGACAGAGTAGGAAGTATTGAAAGGACGCAACTACGTGAGAGACAGAAATTTGAAACAAAAGACATCTTAGCCTAGAGAGATGGCAAATCAAGTGAGGCTCGATTGCCGAGCACCACGGTAGGTATATTATCATTACTATTGGGACCTAATGCTGTGAGCTGTTGTTTGCAATTTTGATTCTAATAATATAGATGGAAAAACTGTCTAAATGCGAATTCAACATGATTTAGCGCAGTATATTTTATTGTACCATGATTTCGCGTTCCTCATGCCAAAGATCACACTCCCACAGAACGTGATGAGCAGTTTGGTGTGTTTTGTTATTCGCGGAGTTATGAGCCTAGAGAGATGGCAAATCAAGTGAGGCTCGATTGCCGACCACGGTCTATTGTTACATTAGTATTTGAGATTGCTGAAAAATTATGAAAAACCACGGCCATGACTTCCAAACGTGAGTGCGATAAGAAAATAATGTGATAACATTGATAACGGCCCCACTCTGGGCGACGATAACGGTTTTGTGTAAACAAACAGATTTTCTGACCAAGGCCGTTGGAATTTTTTATTTTTCTATAACAATTCCACCTCTTTTTCTATAAGAATTTCTTCACAACCTCTACCTTAGAGCTTCTTCACACATGGCGTAGGCTTAGCGTAGGCGTTCGATGAACGTATACGCAGCGCAGACGCAGCGATAACGCACACGCCTAGCGTTGTCTCGGCATCGGCATACAGTAAAGACGACGAGACGCTAAGCGTGCGTCGAACTTATTTGCGATTTTCTCATCTCATCACCTAGTCTAAATATGTCACTCTTAAGCTGGGCATAAAGTTTTTATTTGTTTTAAGAACAATACAATACATGAAATAGAAATTAACAATAATAACTAAAAACTAAACTAACAATAAAATTTAAAAACTAATATTAAGAATTGAAAAGGCATGGTCCCTGTGACACTCAAGTTTATATCCACACAGGAGACCTTTTCACGTGTCTTTTCATTAGTTAGCTCAGAAGTTTTAATAACAATAGATAAGATAATAATTTGATAGACGTTATGCTTTATTTTGAATAAGCAATCGATTGCTTTATCTAATCAAACGGGTACATGTTTTTACTTGTTAAAATCCTACTAATATTATAAATGCGAATTTGTGAGAACGTTTCGATATTATTTACTCTTTGAAAAACGAAAAACGGCTGGTATGAATTGCTTGAGGTGTACGGGTAGTTTATAACCTGGATCAACACGTAGATAGAATCAGTCCGGGAACGGGTAGAACGGGATTTCGTAAAACCGTGAACATAAGCTAGTTTTTCCAAAAATGTGTAATACCATCGAAATTATTGTAATCGCTAGTGTAATTGTCTAGTCTGGAATGATTGATATGACAAATAGGTATGGGATTTCCGACATCGTGCCATTCGTCTACGCATGGAGGTTATAGAATAAGCTGACGTACTACGCAAAGAAACAATAGTAGCAAGTGATCGGGGCACGTGCGCGTGCAGTAATCTTGTTAACTCTTTAGTTTGTATGAAGAAAACTCATGTTCTGACGTCATGTCATTATACCTATTATGCTGAGTTCGAGTTATTCGTCATCTTGCACAAAAAAAAACGATCGGGCGAGTTGACAACATTGGATTTATTATTTTACCAATTTTTCTTGACGTCAGCTCACACGCACGTAAAAAATATTGAAACTAAATTATTATACAATTTTGTTTTATTAGTCAAGTCATAAAAACTTTGACGTAATGTAAAGTCTTTGTAGCTGACTGTACATAGTTAGACTTGTCTTAACGACTGCGGCCAGTCTGACAATCCTCATTGCAACAGCGTGACAGAGTGCGTCGTCGATTGAAGTCCGTCGAACGGAGACCAGTGGAATGATATTTTGGGTTGATATGATAAGAATGTGAGTGATCAGCTTGTTGAGTATTTACAAAATGGATTAGCTCTAATGACCATGACCATCCTCTCACAAAATATCGGCGTGAAGCACCAATGCGTTTCATTCGGTGAGCGGTAGAATAGGGTAGTCCAACTCCTTTCTAATCTCTTTTCCCGATATTCCTTTAATTATAAGCAGACGCATTGGTAGAGCCCCTGGTGTTGCTGATGGATGGCTTGTTTGTCTGCTGTGTGTAATAAAAAACAGTGCACCGAACTACGTACGTGTAGATAACTACTGCGGTCATATTTACGATGTTATACGAACAAATTGACTGACACGATTGACACCGCTGCCCCTTGTCTTATCTCGTGTATATTAAAAACAAGCATAATAATACGATATTACGAATTTTCAACCGAACAAGACCGAAATACATTTTTGAATTGATGTAATTTTTTTTTGCAAGATGGAAAACGAGCATCATGCAGGGTGTTACCCCCCCCCCCCCCCCCCTTATTCTCTATATCTCTATTCTCGTAACAAAAACAGTTAGAATCTCATGTCCATCTCAAGCAGTCTCTCTCATACTAAATAGGAATTGAGGATATAGTGCGTGATGAGTTTGAGATGAGATCGAAAGAAGGGGTGAAAGAGAAAAGAGGGGTGTTGGTAATTGATCGTCGACGGCCATAGACCACAAATAAATTTATAACGCTTTGTCCTAAATGACTGACGACCAATCAACGCAAACCGCTGATTCTATAGACGAAACTTCCCAAACGCAATATTTGACTACTGCTAGCCAAATTAAGATTTTTCGTCCGCAATTAATATTTGGATGTTTAATTTATTTTATTCGTCAATTCCACCAGTTTTTGTTTGAACAGCTGTAGGTATTGCGTAGATATGGTATTATGCAAACTTTTTATTGACGTCAAACAATCCGAGTTGTTCCAAAGTAGGTTCAATTAGCATAATAAAAAAAACAGCAAAACTGAACCGTGCATCGCGTAGCTAAGGTTCTGTCTTATAAACTGTATGAATTGTCCGCGCTGATACTACGCGTTATTCAAAAACGCTTTCTAGAAGGTCGTTCGTTCCCGACGATCCTTTTTTGATTACATTATCTTATAAAAACTGCCTTTATGGGCCGAAGAGCCAAAACTGCGTTTCGCGGGCCCCGCCGCAGGTTCATTCATAAAGTGCTCCGCGCGGGTGCCCGCGACAGGCTAAGAGTTTTATGGGAATGACAAGGTGTTGCTAGGATTCCCCCAAATTTATATTGGTATTAGAACATGCTTTATCAATAAGAAAAATACATATATCAACTAATATTATAAAGAGGGAAGATTTATATGTTTGTTTGTAACGAATAAACTCAAAAACTGCTGGACCGATTTGAAGGAATCTTTCACCATTGGGAAGATACCCTAACCGCGGATGACATATATATATATATATATAAATATATATGTATATATATATATTTAAATATATATGTATATATATATATATATATAAATGGGATCCTTACCAAAACCTGTGCAAAGCTGGGACGGGGCACTAGTATGAAATATACAGATTAGGTATTACAGATTGTATGTACATAATGTTAACAAAATTATTGCATTTCTTTATCAGATATTAAAAATTATTATAAAGCCCATAATCTTTCGGGTTTTTTACATCCATTTATCGAATCATAATAAGTTTTTCGTAGATAATAAATCTAGGATAATCTTGGATAGTAATAGCGTTATTATTATTGTTTTTAGATTAAATTATTGCATTATCTATACAATAATAATATAATTGTTGTTTTTTCCTATTATCTTTTATCGCTATAACCAAAATCAAGCAAGAAAAAATGAATTTTTCGATATGATTTAGATTCCCGAACGAACGCAGACATGGACCTAGAAAAAAAGGCGGACACCATCACTGAAACTAAAAAGTGAAGCACCCATAGTAAGCCACCTCGCGTATACGTACAAACCGGCCGGCTTACTATGGTGTGAATGTGTGCGTGCCGGTCAGCCATTTCACACTCACGCATAGTTACGCCGCCGCCATTGGGGTGCTTCAATTCTTTCTTAGCAATATTCCGTCTGCCTTTTTTTTAGGTCCATGTAGACTTTATTTTTTAAATTAAATAAGTATACCTATAATATATTTGGGTTACCCCTCTCTGTCATCTCCTTGTTGTGTCAGCAATTAAAGAATTTTTGATAGTTGCCGAGCATTTCATAGATTTACTACTTCAGACATATCATATTTAGACATAATATAAATATAATATTTATGTACATATTATGTATTTCTGAAATACACGTGCCGAGTCTAACGGGTATTGAACTATCATAGTCATAAAGCTATCTATCCACTGATAGAGAATAACTGTTTTAAAATTAATTTGTTCTAAAAAAACATGATACCTATTTTGTAAATTATAAATATATTTTAAATGGAAGGCATTATCGTTTTGTTCGCATGCTGTGTTCGTTCCAAAAAGGTTGTGCAAAATTGTGTATTTCATATAATATAGATAGGTAGTATATATTTTACACTATACAACATTCGATAATTTATTTATAAACAGTCGCAAATGTTACCTACTACCTAAATGGCGGGTCATTTCTCCACAAAAAGTAACCTGAGGTGTGGATGCGCCTTAAATAATGACAAACGAGGATTCGACGACGTGTATCTAGAACATGTCGTCTACTGCGGCTTCTTAACAGTCTGCTAGGAAATCATGCCTTAACATTTTAAGTAGATGAGGACCTTTACTAAATATTACATAAATGAAATTATTAATTAATTAATTGCGTGTTATTTTGACGTTATGCCAGCGATATGTATTAAGTAAATAGGTCTATTAATACTACATATTAAACTACATGTACAATATAATTTATTAATAACTTTTCTGAACTTTTTCTCAAGAGAGGTCACGGCGGGCACGGCGGATAATCCGCTCAAATCGAAGCAGGACCTCCACCTCCGAAGATCGTAGCCAAATAACATTGGTCTCTGCCATGTTGTGTTCCTACGGTGAGTAAGGTCTCCAGAGCTCCACTTGGGAGGGTTGGCAACGCGTGAGTGATACCACCTGTATTGCAAGCGTCTATAGGCTATGGTGATGACGGCTTACCATCAGGCCGACGGTATGCTTGTTTGCCACCTGTGTGGTATAAAAAAAATGAATTTTAATTATAACTCCTCAGTCTCACGTTATCTTTTTTTTCTTCTTCTTTAGTTTGACTGTGACATTCTTTAAAATGGTTTTGATACATAAAAGTAATCAATTTACTAATTTATAAAAAAAGAAAGATTTGTTTATTTGTTTACATTAAATAAGCTCCGAAACTACAGGACCGATTGGAAAAATTATTTCACCGTTGGAAAGCTACAAGTATCTTTGGATGACATATACTATGTTATATAAAAAAATAGGACTCCCTAATAAAGTTCGTGCGAATCCTGTGCGGGGTTTTTTTTTGACAATGTTGTGCAAGCTAGTGAAGCGCTAACGGGATACGCTTCACCAGCAACATTGGTTTTACGTGGGCGAGGTGTCAACCCGCCGCACAACCCCCGAAATGCTGGAGGACCACACCCGTCGTTGGTCAGCGAGTCCATCGGACTTAGCCGGTTAGTGTAGCTAGGCTGTACTACCGACCATTCCCCTATCCGCCACCTTGGGGACGCTCCCCTACGCTGTGAGGGCCAGCGCGGGGCCAGTGCGGGGTTAGTAATAATTAAATCTCTTATTCTTTTAGCGTGTTTCCGAAGCGAACTACTGGTGTCGACTAAACCCTCTTACAGACTTGGGGCTAACAGAGCGGTTCTAGTTTAATATATAATTTTGTAGCGGTTAAGTGCAAGCTTACAATCACAAGCGGGTGATACTGTTGTCACAGGAGTAAAAGGCCAAAGTCATTTACATTCTTTTCCGTATATATATAGCTATAGTTAGCTAGCCGTTTATTCCATAAAAACTTAAACAAACCAAAGATTATTGTCACAAATATCTATGGCAACTCATTATCCTGTCAGTATTATTTTTTCTACAACACAAGAACAACAATTTTCAAACCAATTTGAAACAAAACACAGCCTAATTAAAGATAAAATCGCACTTACACTGTCAGTCTAAACACCAAGGGCACTGCAATTTTATTAAGCTGTAACCTTCATTGTATGGACACCTTTTTGTCGAATGTTATAAACTTTATTTCATTGCTACAAAGATTATTTTGCTCATGTTTATATTAAGGTGTAACCTTGGGTGCGGAGCCGAGTTACAATGAAAGTTGATCTAAGGAACAGCTTTCGACAGTTGAACAAAGGGGGCAAACAAAAGGTAAAACGATATAGGCTTTTTATAGGTATAATGTAAGACTATCATCTTTTTATGTCACACTGCCGACAAACAAGTAAGCCACCTGATGATAACTATGAGTTTACTGTAGCTTAGACGGGGCGCCAGTAATATATATAAATGATGCTTAATGATTTAGAACGGTTTAGGCGTGAAAAGTTAACATACCGTGTTGTTAATAATTAGTTTGAACAATTACATTGTTTTTTCAAAGTCGTCGATAGCCGTAGACATTAGTAAATTAATAGAAAATTCCTGTCTATGTACTCATTAATATTCACGTGACGATTTATAAGAAGAGAGTCATAAGTTATAAAGATTTTCCATGCAACATACCTACCATTGAAGTGTTTTTCACATTGTCGGAGAATAATAATGTTTTAGTTTTTGTAGTTATTTATATATGCCAAAACACGATGTGACATCACGTAATGATACTATAAGCAATATGCATTTTTGATGCAATAATTTTTTTTATTTTTTATTTCTTACCCTAACATTCGACACCAGAAAGCGCCGGTTCAATTCCCTATCGAGGCAAACTTTTGTCTTTGTTTGAGTGTTTTCTATGTTGTTTAAGTATGAGTATTACAATATTATATCCCCATGTGGTATAATACAAGGTTAAGCCTAGCTTACTTTGGGACCAGGGTTCTGTGAATCTGGATCTGTATTTTATTTATTCTTATAAATTTACTTAAACATTGTAACAAAAGAGTGAAAGAAAAAAAAATGCTAAATGACAAAAAGGCCGTAACCGCGTTTCTTTCGCCATTTCTTTTACCGGTGGCCATTTTGCTTGTGTCCGAAATGGTGGTAGTATATAACGTAGTTTATTTTCTCTATACATATATACAAATTGTAAATGACAAGAAAAAGTGCCTGTAAGGTCTAATTTCTGAAATAAACGATTTCATTTCATTTCATTCAATTGTGAAGATTTTTTTATATTTTTATTTTGAATTTAATATTCACAGTAAAAGTTCTATGGATAACAAACTCAAAGACTCATTGTATAGGATGCTGTATAAGTCGTCCAGGAATATCAATTACTAGCGGATCGCCCTGGCTCCGCACAGGTTTTTACTTAGGATTCATAATTTAAAAATATATATAATATACCCTATGTTACCCTGGCGTAATGAACCTTTCCAACGGTGAAAGAATCTTTGAAATCGGCCCAGTCCTTTGTGAGTTTATTCGTTACAAACTAAAATTTTAAGATAATCTTTCCTCTTTAAAATAAATAAATATAAATATATAGGGACAAATCACACAGATTGAGCTAGCCCCACAGTAAGTTCGAGACTTGTGTTATGGGATACTAACTCAACGATACTATATTTTATAACAAACCCGTGGGGTACCAGTGCCTTGTCCTTTTTTAGGGACATCGCAAAAAGGCTGCGACAATGGTGACCCAAAGGCTGGCAGTTACTTCGCTCAACGGATATCTATCGCCGTTCAGCGAGGTAACGCTGCTAGCATTTTGGGCACCCTGCCACAGGGACATGTCTTTTTAATGCTTAGTTTTAGTTTTTATTTTTTATTGTTAGTTTAGTTTTTAATTTTTATTGTTAGTTTAGTTTTAATTAATTTTATTGAATTTCATATTATTTTTTATAACAAATAAATTAGATAAACATCCAAGACTCCAGGCCAATCAGAAAAAGTTAGTTTTTTATCATGACCCGACCGGTATTCGAACCCGGGACCTCCTGGGTGGCGGCGCCGGCGGTCCGGCGTAATAACCATTACGCCATGGAGGCCGTCTTTATAAAATTAGTATAGATTTTATCTTTGACTTTCTCTCGATCGTGAAGGTGACTTTACCTTAGGCCCAAAATTCATTACCGCAAGACGTTATAAGTCAACTCAAATTTCCATGATACATTTTAAAAGACAAGCTTAGAGCCTAAAATATTTTCTAGATAGTATCAAGAATTTAGTTAATTAAGACCCAAATTTAATTAATTCTAGACGTTTTACGTTAACCCTAGACCAGCTACGTTACTTTTCAATGAAATCGAGATTTTAATTTAAATTATATATAATTTTGATTCAAAATTAAAGACAAATCTTAATTAGCACTCTTGAAACTTTATGCTTTACTAACTAATTGGTTAGCATACTATCCGATTTTATTAAGTTTAATATTTAGTTAGAGCTGGTTTAGTTTATAAAACGTACTTAAGTGTAAAAAAGGACGGGTTGCACTCCGGGAGTGCCGACAGAAGTGAAAACTTAAACATCAACGTTGTGCATTTTTGAATATTTTGGAATGGTTAGGAAATTTTACGCTTTTTCGATCAGGCTACGGATCTAACGCGAGTTTAACATTTTTTACCCATCTAATAAAAGTGCCAAGCGCCGATAAAGAAGTTTTCACTTCAACAATCCAATATTGATCAAACGGAATGTTTTGAAGAGTCGCTGTGTGTATTGTGAAGAATTTACGTAGAATAATTTATTTATTTATTATTATCCGGTTAATATTACAATGTAATGTAAATATTAGACCACCCACAACAGTTACTATAAAGGACCTGTTTATCAGCTGTTACTACGTGCACTCCAAAATAAACATGACAATAAATCGTAAGATATCATTGTTAATTGAGAAAAATAAAACTAATTATTGTCAGAACAAAACTTCATAAATAAAGAGATATAAACAAAGCATCGCGGTGATAGCTAGTAAGCAACGTCCACCCTAGCCAATGTTTGGATGGGTTTCGTTATCGAGCTTCTCCGTGCTTCGTAGGGGCACGTAATGACGTCGGTCCCGGCATATGTCAATGGATGACAGTGGATAAGTTTCGAAAACCCAGGTCTCTGCCAATCCGCCTTGGAGCAGCGTGGTAGAGTACGCTCAAATTTCTTTCGACTGCAGTGGGCAGTGGGTATATGGGTTGATATGAATGAATGAAAATGCATTCGTTACAGGTTTTAATTGTTAATTAAAAGTATAAAGACGTTATTTTGTCACATCTGTTTCTATGCATGTGGATTTGTTATGCAATGCTAGATTTTAATTATGAAATAATTGATAATTTAGGAACGCGATTCTTTGTTGCCAATGGCTTGAGATAAAGTAGCTTTTGGCATCTACCTACTCAACCACCTGGGCTGTCAAAAATCAGAAAAGTTACCTACAATAAAATACTTTTGATATGGAAAATGCCTAGTCATGGGACATATATGTCTAGTGGTGCGTCAATTTTCTTTCGGATTTTGAGATAACTAAGATACGATTTTGTTTCCATCATGATGTTTAAAATGGCTAATTGGCGAAGTAATAGGCTAGATTTTTTGAATTTTTTTCAAAGAAAAATATAAAAAAAATGTGCTAAAGTAACGAAAAATTAATAGATCCACTCTTCAGCTGTCTCTAGCAATAACATGTACAGAAGTTGACAAATATTTTCAAAACAATCCCCTTTTAATGTCCCACGACTGGGAATTTGTCCTACTGTTTACAATTTTACAGAAACCTCGACGTCGCCGTCTCACATATTTCAACCATCTGTTTAAATTATAACGAGCTTAGGTATATTTTTAATAACATTATTTTATTATAATCCCGAGAGTTTAATCAAGTAACTAATGTGATTAAAATTAATTCTGGTAGATGGGCATAGTCATTGATTAAAAGCTGTTTTATCAAATTTTCCCGTCCCTCGACTCTCCGAATTCGGAAGGCCTTTTTAAATCGAGTTT